>OY720457.1:26878669-27263669 GCA_963082715.1 Harpalus rubripes
TATAAAATAATTTCGCATTTTAAGCCCAAAAGTAAGTAATTATAATTAAAATTGCAATGCAAAACTATATAAAAATAAAAATATATGTTAATTTTTTAGGTTATGTAACATAGAATAAAATGTAGAGAAACATACGAAGAATTTACGAAGAAGTCGGTACAAAAAATCTTGTGTCTCACACGCCCAGAAACTGTTTTGCGAGATCTCGTATTTGCAGGCCTCGCTTTCAGTTCGGCCTGTCAAAATAGACTCGGTCTAGCAAATGTTCAGCTTCTGGCCTAGTGATACAAATAACTATTTTCTTCGAAAAATACCTTTAAATGTTATTTTTTCGAAATTTCTGTTTCTGTTTTCTACAGATTTACATAAATATTTTTTTCTATATATTTTTTGCATAAATTTATAAAATTATCTATTTTTTAAATCCCGGAGCCTACGCTTTAAACAAGCACAACTCCTTGGTTACACAGTTCATATATCAAATGTATGTAACTGATAGATAAAAGTCACTGTCGACGAACTAATCATTTCAAATTAATAATAGTAACGTTTTAAAAAGAAAATAGTAAATAGAACCATTGCTATATGTAACTGTGTATAATTATTTTTACTGTGTAAATGTTAATAACAATGAATTACTTTGACGTTTATTTATTAACTATAACAAATTATTTTATTAAGAAAACTAAAAATTGTGTGGACCACGTTATTATACAACTTGCTCGTACGGCTACCTTCAGACAACTCCCCAATGTCTTCAGCTGATTTCTAGTATTTCGGTCATATTATATCGCAATACATTACATGATGGATTTGAATTACCTAGCCAGAAAATATATATTTTGCTTTATAGTACAAGTAGTTGGATGTAAGATTTGCATCCATGGTTTATACACCTAGATAGAAACAAACATATTTTATTTATTATTGTGTATAGCACGAAATTCAATCTTCCTTTAGGTCAAAACAATCCGTACGGTGTACGATCGTACGAAACTCCACTTCATTTTGTGATCTGCTGACATCGCAGTACTTTCGATTGTCGCTATTTATCCTGCACCTGCTTCCCTATTCTTGTTCCTGCTTCCAAGGATGCCCCCTTTCTGTATCAGGATAACCTAGGCCTTCAGGGATTTGCTGGCCTCATTACCGAAACGAATGTGGGCGTTTAAGTAGTATTGGATTTCCAGCTAATAATCAACGTGGGTTGTATGCTTGAATTTATATATTTTATATGTATTATTAAATTAAATAAGTTGTTAAATATAGCTTTTATTATTGATAATAATGAAGTATAAATGCATTATCTTTTGTTTTATTGGTGTGTAATTTAATCCTTTGATATATTTTAAAACTTCAGCATTACAACTATAATTAATATGTATCAATAAATCAAATTATATTTACCTACTTCATTCTAGACGTTTAAATGAAATACACGTAATAAATAGGTATATTAATATTTGTTGTTATACACAGTTTGTTATCAGCAGTAATTATTTGTTTTATTGCACTTGCATTTCATGAATATATCAATATTTTATTAACGGACAATATTTGAAATAGTAACTAGTGAGATAGAAGCATTATTACATCATAACAAGTGTCAAGAAATACATACGGCGAGGTCGTAGAGATTGAGCCATGTGTTACATATACACGAGTTCTGTAGCTCACGCGTGATATACTCGTTGACAACTTTTTGTTCATAATTTTTGTAAATAAAAATGAGAGGTATAACGATTTCATTATATAACGCATTTTTCATTGCAAAACTAATATGGTATCAAATTATAGGCCTTTTCTTAAAGTCGATCGGATTGATCCGTTGTAATCTAACTCGTTCATAAAGTCACTCCGATCAGTCAATTCGTGCGATCTGATTTCAATCCCGATCCATGTACAGATTGCGCGCGCATATGTAAAATTGTAATCATTTATGTGTCAGAAAATGTATTTATTTATATTTTTCTTAATAAACATTATAGCACTATGACAACAGTTTGTAGTTTATTGGTTTAGTTAAAACAAACCACATAGAACAATTTTTGATCGAAGTAACATTTCATTCCCACTTGAGTTGTATATAAAATTATGTACGATTGCAGAAACAAACGCTATTTTCTTATCCATTTTAACAAATTATATCTCTATAACCACAGTTTTAAACGTCAAAATCCTTACCGAAATCTGTGTACAAAGCAGATTGGCACACCCAGCAGTGAGTAATATGCCGTGATGATATATTTATTTATAAAATCATTTACACATCTGGCGCGTTCATAAAAGCTTCGATAAACAAACCAGCTGTGAGATTATCGAACAGATCTATCGGATAGCACCGATTGACTTTTACGCAAACGCCTAACTTAAATAACTGTGAATTAATTACATTGTTACGGTCTAATTTTGCCATATTGCATTTTTGCTCTAGATTCTTATTCGTATCTTCTTCGTACCTTTCTCTGAACTTAAATCTGGATTTCCCTCGTCGAATCTTTACTGTTATTCTGTCAATGCCTTATATTCCTTGTGTTTTCCAATTGTTATACGTTCTTTAGTTCTGTCCAATAAATCTTCTCTGCAACTTTATTCTCCTATTATTGGTTGTGTTTAGTGTTTAATTAGTTCCTACATTGTGTAACTCATGTAAAACATGTTTTACTTCTATTTAATAACTTACCTCTGTTCTTATCTTGATTATTTGCGGCCTATTTCTATTCTATTTCGTGACTCTTCCAATATTTCTTTCTGTGGCGGCTTCGCAGTATGTTTACGATTTTGGCATTCTTTGACAACTTCAAGCGCAGCGCTCAAACCTTCAGTGGCGTACGCGGTTTCGTTTTTAAGTGTATTCTTCGTGTTATTATTTGTCTTTATTATTCGTTTTGTGTAATGTAAAAACGATTTTCAGTCAGAAGTCTCGGGCATGGAACGTGGTCCGTGTTAGACGTGAGTCTCTGGTATGGGACGTGCTTTCGAGAGAGATGTTATATCTTTAACCATCATAGTGGCATGTGGCCAGTACGACATGATTTAGTTTTTTACGTGTAAATTCGTGCAAGATTGTTTTCTTAGAATCAGTATTTTGGAATTCGTTCATTAGAATTTCGGAGTGAGTTCTGTGATATTTGTGGCTAGGAGTGTATATTCACCCAGACGCGGTTATACAAGTTACGTACATTTTGGCGTCGAGTGGGATGGATTCGCATATTGGCGAAATACTTCTAGTCACGAGCACATACAAAGATTTCATTGTTGGACAGATCTTTCAAAGTCCATATTTGCCCGAAGACGCCGCGTGAGCAAAGTATAACATCGTTCTTTCCTAATTGTTGTGTTAATTGTTGCGTGGAAGAATTAGAGTTCAATTGTACATTTATTATTGCCTAAGACGACTATCGTTACAATATGATTTGTTTTGGCGCTTAATTGTTGTAGATTATGTAATGACTATTGTTTTACGTAATTTTGATTATTGGAAAGTTTAACTTTGGTAAAGCGTCATCTGTAGTTCAGTATTTTTTATTTTATGTACATTGAAGCTTTCAGCTTTTGGACAATTGTTGTGTATTTTGAAATATGTAATTGGAGCCATCAGCTCATTGTTGTTATATTATTGCAGAACCATTTATTTTGTATAGTAACATTTTATGTAATTGCATTGTTGCCCATTGTTGCAACTTGTGATTCAGCTAGGATGCTCGTGTCAACTGGCATGTTTGCTTACGTTTGGACTGGTACCAACTCAAATGATGTAGATGTAAATATGCGGCGCTCGAAACTGGGTTATGGGTGCAGGGTTCAATAATCTTTTGTACTTAATAGTTTACCTTTTTTAACAACTTAGTTTTTGATTTACATTTTAGTGCCATTGTTGTACAATACAATCTTAACATTTTACAATTTTTTTGCCGTGCCTTCTGCAGGTTTATTCTTGCATGTATTAAATTTTTTTTCAACTCTTATATTTTATTTGTCAAACCTCAGTCGTTTGCAGGCAACATAGTTTTTGGAAGGTATAGTAAATTTTGATATCTTGTTTTTGTATTGTCCTTTTCGTAATTTTCCGGATAAAAATTAATCATAAGGACGAAATGGACCACCTGGAAATGTGGATTCAATAAGATGGTGCCACATACCATACAGCAAGAGAAATGATCGATGTGTTGAAACAAAGTTTCCTTGGTTGTGTGATTTGCAGAAATGCTGACGATAATTGGCTTCCTAGATCTCGCGACTTGATGCCATGCGATTTTTCCCTCTGGGGTTTTGTAAAGGTCTATGTTAGCAAACCACAAACAATTCCTGAACTGAAGGCAGAAATCCAACACGTTATTGCTGAAATTGAGCCAAATACCTTAGAAAAAGTCTTCGAAAATTTGATGAAAATGGCCAGCATATGCCAACACTGCCACGGCGGCGATTTGGCTGAAATCATATTCTATAATTAATCTCAACAGCTGGTACCACAAGCCTTGTTTTAACTAAAACGCTGTTTTAAGAAATGTCAAATTCAAATTTCAATATATAATTTCACACTTATTTTTAAAGATAAATTTGATATTTTTTATTATTATTAAATAATGAAATTTGACACATCTTAAAATATCGTTTTAGTTAAAACAAGGCTTGTAATACCATCCAACATATCTAAGTACTTTCATTTTAAAATTAAATCCAGCGTACCCGATGGGCCACCCAATATTATTCATTCTATGCGAACATTGAGAGGATATATATATCAAGACAATTTTATTTGAATTCACTTGTATAAGTTGGGGTTGATATTGGTAGCAAACCATTCGAACATATCAAATCTTATTCTATATATATATATATATATATATATATATATATATATATATATATATATATATATATATATATATATATATATATATAGTTCTTTTGATGTAATATACGATTTTCCAATCACTTGTTTACCAGCACTGGTCTTATTTATTTTGATTCATTATAGGATGATGGTACGTTATCTTTGTTTTATAGACAATATAGATTCATTGATATCTAGAGAGAAGCAGTAAATCTATTTCCCTGGATACAGTAATAATTTAATTTTGTACTTACTAATTTTTATGCAAATAAGAAATAGAATTAGGTACAAAAACATTTGTGATTCATAATTGTTTGCTGAAAAATTACTTGGTTTTTCAACTCTAAAAATAAAATGGAAGTTACGCCGCATAAGAGTTGTTTCTGCAAAAGAAGAAAATGAATAAAATAAACTAAATATTATGGGGGTCTAAGGCTAATATAATTGATAATAAAATTTAAATTTACCACTGTCCAAAATGAAGTGAAGATAAAATCCACGTATTTCGAGAACAAATTTCTAAATTTCAGGAGTAAATTTTTCTTCATAACTATATATATATATATATATATATATATATATATATATATATATATATATATATATATATATATATATATACCCCGTATCACAGTAATAACTCCATTCCTATTATAAATATAAGTACTTACAAAAAATTTGAATTATTATCTAAAATGTATACGTAGCTACCTATTTCTTCTACAATGCAAATAATAACTAAAATTTAACGACACTTAATTTCATGTGATCAAGCAAGAAAATATACATTTGTTTTATTTTCATAGTTGTAAAATGGTAATTTCTTGTTATAACTCTTTATTTCGAACGAGAAAATTATAAAAGATTGAAGTTTTTAATGAATAGGCACATTTTAGAGTCCCTAGAATACGATTTTACTATTTTTACGATAATGTGTGTTTGTGTGTGACGATTTTTTCTCCGTCGATACTACAATTCAAAAAATTATAAATCTTTCGTATTCCTCTTTGTTTTAACCATATTAAGAGCTGATTAGATTTTGGTTGTAATTGGTCTATCGGAAGTACCCTCATATTGCGTATATTTTTTCACATTTAATGTTATTATAAATATTAAAGAATATTTTATTCTCTGTACGATTTGATTACATTTTAACATCATATACAATAGATATTGAGTAAAAATTATAAAGAAATTAAATTTCATAAAGCAGCTAACTATGCAATAACATTGGAAATAGTTAATATAATTTAAAAAAATCTGATAGGCAGATGTTAATGTTAAATGCGACTGACATAGTATGTTTGTGTTATAATTTTACTGCAAATATAAAATCAAACCTAAGAAACTTTCTGTATGGAACTTTTACAAAATACATAGAACTGGGGGAAGGTAATGTCCTGTCCTGTCAGTTTTTTTTATTTTGTCTTGCATTTGCAGTGATATCTGATTCTCGTTTATCGAATAACGCAAAATTGATACTTATTGTAGCAAGATAGACTTTGTGCAATTTTTAACACGATGATGTTAGTACTATTTACAACATAGAAGATTACATAACACCTAATTACTTTTCGGAATGGTGCAATCTGAGATTGTGTTTCCAGAGCAGCACATACTTAGCACAAATCAGCCAGAGACGTCAGCTGCCAATGGTAACTAAGGAAGTGCAAGTTAAATTTCACCCCTATATAGAGAAACGTTGGACAGCGTGGATCAAGTCAGGTATATCTTCAGAACATAAAGAAGAGCTTCTATTAAAATATGCACGATGCGAGGAATGTACTTTAGAAGCTCTTAAACTTAACCCTGAAATGTGTTCCTCAGTTGGATAAACTATGTTAAAAAGAGATAAACATTTGAGGAGGACTCAGAATCATCTTGGGTCAGTCTTGTCAGCCGTTGGATCCGCCTTAACTATAGTAAATGAAGAAAAGAAGGAGGTGGACAAGATGTTATTAATAGAAAAACTAAGTGATGCCGGGAAATTGTTAACAGATTTACACCATGAATTTTCGGTTACAAGAAAATCTTTTATTGCCCCAGCGCTAAGCACTGTTTTTATACAATTGTCAAATGATTGTTTACAATCTGAATTTTTTTTTTTGATCATCAATTGACAGAAAAATTTAATGTAGCGCAAACAATTGCACGCACCGGTCAACAAATTATAAGAACTAACGCTCCTTCAAAAAATCAGATAGTTTGGAAAAATTTAAACTGGAAACGCCCACCTGCTCAACAATACAAGCAGGTGGGCTGGAGGCGATGCAACAGGAAGGAAGCAAAGAAACCAGTGCAACAAACGCGAAGAACAACAGCAAGAAAGACAAAACCGAGCAGAAGAAATTACAAAAAAGCTGCAACCAACAATCAGCGATATCATTGTCAGAACAATTGATAAATACATCAACGGTAAATGCAGGACGCCTTAGAAATTACTTGAATGTATGGAACACAATTACAAATAATTCATTTGTTTTAAAATGTATTAATGGGTATAAATTACCAATTATAAAATCTGTAACACAGAGTTATGCCTAAGGAACCTCAAGCTCAGTTACCAGAGTTACGACTAGTCATACAAAGACTAATACAAACTGGTGCTGTTAAATTATGTACCTTTCACAAAAACCAATATTTATCACTTTATCACTTTAAAATGGAGGATACTAAAACAGCAACAAGTTATTAACCCACGGAGCTTACATGTGTACAATTGATTTAAAAGACGCATATTTTTTAGTACCGGTTGCAAAAGGCTACCAAAAATTTTTGAGATTTAGTTTCGAGAATAAATTATATGAGTTTACTTGTTTGCTTTTTGGCTTATGTACAAGCCCGTATGTTTCTACACAAATTATGAGAGTTGTAGCTCAAACCTTAAGACAAGAAGGATGTATTTTTACCTTTTACTTGGACGACATATTATGTTTTAGTAATTCCCTTAAACAATGAATGTACAAAAAATTATAAACTGGTTAAAGATTCTTGGATTTATCATAAACTATAAGAAATCTAAGTTAGTATCTAGTACGCTGTGCAAATATTTAGGATTTATCTTTGATTCAATAAGCTATACTCTAGAATTACCAGAAGATAAGAAAAACAATTTATTAAACAAGACGGAGTTGATTAGTAACAAAAAGGTGGTAAAGATTCGCTTTTTTGCTCAGTATTTAGGAAAACTCGTGCCCGCCCGTCCAGTTGTAGCTTACGGGTGGTTGTATACAAAACAATTTGAAAGGGAAAACTTTCTAGCATTGGGTAGAACTCAGGGTAATTTTGACGAAAACATGTCCATATCAACAAATTTACATGCAGCCTTTATTTGGTGGATTAATAACATAATGACTACAAAAAATTCAATTAGACGATTTGTGTTTAAGTTAGTGATTTTTTCAGATACGTCCCAAAAAGGTTGGGGTGCATATTGCAATGGACACGCGACGCAAGGAATGTGGGATAATGACGAAAAAATACATCACATTAATTACTTAGAATTATTAGCTGCTTTTATTGGACTTCGCTGTTTTGCAAACCAATTATTAGATTGTGAAATTTTGTTACGTATCGATAACACAACAGCTATCCCTTATATAAAAAAATGGGTGGCATACAATTCCCGATACTAAATAACCTTGCTAAAGAAATTTGGCAGTGGTTCGAAAACAGAAACATTTAGCTGCTTGCTTACTATATTGCATCAAAAGATAATGAAATTGCAGATAGACAATCTAGAAATTTTAATTTAGACAGAATGGGAATTCGCAGATTTTACCTACGATCAAATAATTTATAAATTTGGTCATCCTGAAATAGATTTATTTGCAAACAGAATAAATACAAAATGCAAACTCTTTTGCTCTTGGCACAGTGATCCTGATTGTTTATTCGTTTACGCTTTTACAATATCCTGGCAAAGTAGATTCTTTTAAGCTTTTCCTACATTTTCAATGATTTTAAAAACACTTCGGAAAATTATTGAGAATAATGCGGAGGGTATTGTAGTAGTCCCCTTTTGGACATCACAATCGTGGTACCCAATTTTCAGTAGGTTATTAAAAAGTAAAGCATTATTTTTAAACCTTATCACAAATTGTTATTATATCCTTGCAGAACACAAATCCACCCACTGGAAAACAATCTGTCCTTAACGGCAGGGATATTATGCGGCAAGCATATAACAGAAGAAACATCCCATCAAATGCATGACATGCTAGTGCACTCAATATCAGATTCAACGATGAAGCAGAATTATAGGGTTTTTAAAAGGCTTGGAAGTATTTTTGTGAACAATATAATTTTAACCAATATGCTCGGATAGAAAATAACGTGTTAGAGTTTTTAGTTAATAAATTTAACGGGGGAGCATCTTATGGCACTCTGAATACAGCACGGTCGGCAATTTCGTTAATTTCAGATGGATCACTTACAAATACTTACATAATCAATAGATTTTTTAAGGGGATTTTTAGAATAAAACCAAGTAAGCCTAAATATCAAACGATTTGGGATGTTAATGTAGCTCTAGATAATCTAGCTAGCAAGCCTAATCTAGACCAACTGTCTCTAGTTATGATACTATCATTAATATCGGCACACAGAGTTCAAAATTTTGCACAGATCGAAATAGATCACATTCAACATGTAGCATCAGGAATTGAGATAAAAATTCCTAAATTAGTTAAAACATCGGGACCGGGAAGAGAACAGCCGTTAATATGTTTACCTTATTTTTATAGTAAACGAGAACTATGTGTAACAAAAACCATTCCTTGTTATTTGGAAAAATAAAAAGCTAAGGAACACAAATAATTTGTTTATTTTCTGGAAAAGCCCGTACAAAGCTGTTTCTGTTCAAACCATGTCAAGATGGATTAAGTTAGTGCTCCAGGAATGTGGTATTAATTCAAAGGAATTTACAGCACACAGTACGAGAAATGCTGCCACTTCATCAGCTTTTCAAAAAGGAGTAAGTATTGATGTAATTAGATATACAGCTGGATGGTCACGGAATTCAAAGGTTTTTGAAAATTTTTATAACAAACCTGTATGTAATACTAGGAGAGAAGATTTTGGTCGGGCAATAGTAAATACATAGAAATACTATTACCAATTTGGGATATACATATGTACATGCTTTCATTTCTAAGGAACTAGGTAGATTTTATCTTGTACGGGATTTTGTTCTAGAATATAAATTCAAAAAAATTCTACTTTTCTGTTCTAAACATCTACATTGTTGTAAGTATAGGAACGAGGCTCGAAATATAATTGGAGATCAACCGAACTTACCTGTAAATAAAGTTCAATCGAAATTATATGAAGAGCTTCTCGTTCGAAATAATTACAACCTCCCTCCTAGTCACAATAGTTTTTACCCTACCCTAACACAAATATCACATTTTTTTCTAGTTTTCAACATAATGAAGAAACGTTCAGTAAACAAAATATTAGGAGAAGAACGTAATTGATTACGTTTTGTTTTTAAATTAATTCTAAACGTGTGTCATAATCGTACCGGCTAGCGTTTCTACATTGTTGTAATTATTTCGAACGAGGAAATAGAATCTTTTGCAAGGAACATTCTCTATGACATTTATACAAAATGCATAGAACTGACGGAAGGTAATGTGCTGGCCACATCATTTTTTTTTAAGTTGTGTCTAGTCTCCTGGCGCCTGTATCCGTATTAATCTCGGCTTGTAATTTATGTCGTAGCCAGATTATTAAATAAGCCATATAATAAAACGCCTAGGTGTTTTACAGTAAGGCTATAGCTAAACATTTTCAAAAACAACAAATAGCTTACACCCACATTGTAATATGGTTATTATTATCTTGCAATTTCTTAAAATATAACAACAATAACCTCACCTAACGCATAAAACTCTAGTTTTCCAAGACAAGAGTGACTTTTGTCCGACTTGAGTTTCACAAGAAGAGAGTAACTTTTGTGCGTTAAAGGTGAGGTTATTGTTGTTAAGTTTAGAAACATATACAAGCTATTATTAAGAGATGGAGTCTAAGGTTAAATATAACTAAAACTGTTAAAATTACCCCTAAACCATAAGTTTTAATAAAGAGTTGTTAGGACCTCTGACATCTTGACTCCTCTGTTTAACTTTCCCTTGTTGTAAAACTGATGATGAAAACTTAGTTCTCGAAATACATATTTAGTTTTTATTAAAATTAATTTTAAGTTTAATAGTTTTAGATATACAAACTACACGACTAGCCAGATTATAAACCATCGCTAAGTCAACGAAGATTCGACAATCTGCCGGCATTTTACAATCTGGCTACGCCATGTGACATATGATGTCATTACAGGGATTAATACAGATACCGGCGCCTGGGGACTATGCAGCCTCTTTTTTTATCTAAGCGACAAAACGAGAATCAGATATCACTTCAAATGCAAGACAAAATAAAAAAACTGACAGGACAGGACATTACCTTCCCCCAGTTCTATGTATTTTGTAAAAGTTCCATACAGAAAGTTTCTTAGGTTTGATTTTATATTTGCAGTAAAATTATAACACAAACAAAAACCGTTTTGGTAGTAACTTTTATAAAAACTGTATTTATTTTGATGAAAGATGCGTTCTGATTAGATGTTTATATGGGCATGCACAATACGGATGCATGAACGTAATATTATTTTCTGAAGTGACAGCTGTTTGTTTACACAAATTTCTTTGCCTTATTTTATCTTCTATTCAGTAATTAATTCTGTGCAATAGCTAAAACACCGCTATTTGTATATCTTCTTTCCAGCCATGATCTGGTCCACAAGCAACATTCTGATTTTTTTTTATAACTATGTAACCCATCATGTAAGGTATAGGGATCGTGCTAAAAATCGCGTATCGAGATTTTGGTAAATGGCCATATTTTAAGGTCCCTAGAATCCAATTTTAACATTCACACGATAATGTCTGTATGTGTGCGCGTATGCATGTGCATGTGCGTGTGTGTTTGTGTGTGTCTGTGTGAATTCTGTTTACACTCTAATTCAAATACTGCCATTAAAAAATTTGTAACCTTAAATTTCTAACTTAATCTAATATGAAAAGAAAAAATATTAGATTTTGGGGTAAATACAGATAACTGGTAATGGCACTTTACTTGAAGCTCAAATTAGTTTTTCTTCGAGAAATACATTTAATTTTTATTTTTTCGAGATTTATGTTATTATAAAAATTGAAAATTATTAAATTTTTTACAGGTTTGCATTAATACCTTTTCTATATATTTTATAGATAAATTTATAAAATTATCTATAATTTAAATCAAGGAGCCTACGCTTTAAACAAACACAACTTCTTAGTTACACAGTTCATATCTCCAATGTTTGTAACTGACAGTTTGTTGGGGTGAGACTCCAAATTCCCAACTATTTTATTTTTCGATCAAAGAAGGACAATATTTGGTGTAGTTTCTACTCGATTTATTAATACAAAATAAACAAACAATAATTAATTAAATAAAAGATCAAAAGCATATTCTCGAAGAAGGCGGAGTTCTGGCAGTTCTTTGTAGGCGGCTCGAACCAGCTGCAACCGTGGGTCCGCAGGATGAACCCGGCTTCGGTCAATGGTGTGGTACTGTTTCTTCGGAAGTGATACGACTCGAAGGATGTAGGGATTGGAATCAGCTCGTTGGAAAAGCTGAGGCTGCAACCGAGGGTCCAGTGGATGTAGACGGCTTCTGTCGATGGCCCGGAGACAGGATCTCGAAGGAGAAATTCTCTTCAGTTCGTAGGCCTCCTGGCCTGGTTGCTTTTTCTGCTGAGGTAGTGCCCTCAAAGGCAGCCGCCGAGCAGTCTGGAGAAATCTAGGTCGGCGTCCGGATGATGGAGAGGTGCACACCTCGATGGAAGATCGGCCCGTGAAGACCGGCTCGGAGAGACTTGCGGACTTGATGATCCTCCGTTGTCGGTGTCGGACCTGGCTCGTCCTTCGTCCTCTTGAATTTGCCGTGGTGAAGGCTGTTGGACCAAGAATTTGGTTCGCTAGATAAAATCTAGCCTGGTAACCTGTGGGCAGGTGGTAAAAATGTGACCGTCAGCTTTCCTGGCTGTTACAATCTTGGCTGGAAGCTCGTCCCTCAGTAATTAAACAGTGGGAGTCGCACTCGGAGCAAAAACCGAGTAAAGATGCTATGAAAAATGTGCTCTCTTATACTCAAAATTTTTGACTCTGTCGGGTCTAGCAATAAAACTAATTATGACAAAGCGGCATATTGCCGCTTACTGCTTGTATTATAACATTGGATATCAACGCCGCTCTGTTGAAATTCTTGGGTTCGCCACCTACTGTGAGTCCTAGAGTATAGTAAAATAATCTTACTGTTCCTCGAACATAAATGCTATTTTTGTATGATGTTATAGTTTTATTACTAGACCCGACGGAGTCAAATTTTTTGAGTATATCTCAATCCGCAATGGTATGCCGACCGACGAAGTAATTGGGTACTCTCAGCGCCATCTAACGGGAACGCCTCGCGCTGGCCAGACGATCGATAATCGTGAGGTGTACAGCGCTCCACACAACGCGTAGTACTTCGCTGCTGTGTAGCACTACTTGCTTGAAACCGATCGATAATATAACGTTTATCACGTTGAAGACTAGTTCCCGCGCCAATTGAGTAGCCTTTTATGTTCTGTCTGAAGGCGCGACGCAACAAGATAAATGTCACTGTTAAAGAACTAAACATTTCAAATTAATAATAGTTTTAAAAACAAAGTAGTAACTAGAACCATAGTTAGAACTTAATACAGTTATCAGCAAAAGTAAATATGTAAGTATGTATATTTGGATTATTAAAAATTAAATGGCGGGAGGTATTGTGTTGGCCACATCAATTTTTACCTTCCGTCACCTTTAGGTAAGGAAGGTATTGTCTTTGGTCAAAAAATTCGGTGGTGAGTTTTTGATGAATAAGCACGTTTTAGGGTCCCTAGAATACGATTTTACTATTTTTACGATCATGTCTGTATGTGTGTGTGTGTGTATGTATGTGTGTGTGTGTGTGTGTGTGTGTGTGTCTGTGTGTGACAAAATTTTCTAATGCGATAACTCTAATACTACAATTCCAAAAATTATAATTCTTTCGTATTCCTCTTCGTTACATCCATGTGAAGAGCTGATTAGATTTTGGTTATAATTGGTCAACCGGAAGTACCCTCATTTGAAGATTTTAACAGTTTTTCTTGAAAAAACGATGTTAAATATCATTTTTTCACATTTAATGTTATTATAAATATTAAAGAATTATATATTCTCTATATGATTTGAATTCATTTTATACTTCATATTAAATGGATATAGAGTTAAAAAATTATAAAGAAATTAAATACCATATATATTAGTCAGCTTTGCTATAACTCTGGAAACAGCTGCTACATTAAGAAAATTCTGATTGAAAGGTGTCAGTGTCAAGTGCAGTTGACAGTATGTTTATGTTATAAATTTACTGGAAATATAGGACCTTTTGTTAGAAACTCTCTGTACGGAATTCGTATAAAATACACACTACTGCCTTAAGGTAATGTACAAGAAATATAATCTTTTGCAAGGAACTTTCTGTATGATATTTATACAAAATACATAGAACTGACGGAAGGTAATGTGCTGGCCACATCAGATTTTTTTCATTTGAATTAACGCTTTTTAAAATGAAATTTGCTTAATTTACACAACTACCCTTGCAGAATAAGTTTAATAATCTCTTCGGGGGCAAGTCCCTTTCATAAGTTATGCAACTCTATAAAAACTGGTAAAATATTTATAGTGGGATATACCACTTTTCAAGGGATGTTTTTTTTAAATATATTTTATTCTTTATTTCCATGACTAATCTGCTTTTGGACGAAAATGTAATATTTTATTTTCTTAATATCGAGTGCTACAGATATTCTATTGTATTAAATAAAGACTTTTTAAAAGTACAAATTAATTTCAAACAAATTTTAAAAGTTATGTTTTTGCTCTAAATTGTACTGGAGAGCCAATTTTCGCATTTTTTTAACTAGTAATAAACTCCAATTTTCTCCATTTCGTTGCACAACGGTATACATATTTAGTCAAAAAATAAATAAATTTAATAATAATACAAATAAAAATGCACAACATACATGTACTGACATTTTTAACACATCAAGTGATATGTCATTGAATGAAATCTACTTTTTATAATATATCAGTCAAAAATACCCGCTTTACTTCTGCTTTAGAATTCAAGTTATACCTGGTTGTTGCGTTATTATAATTCCTGTGACAACCTAATTATTGCCAGTCTAAATGTAAGTATTGCGAATACAGTCTTTGACATTATATAAGTTTAATAAATAATTTTTATAAAAATTCACGTGTGTTTAATTCAATATGTCTCTGATATAGTACGAAGCAAGTGTAGAAAATAAAAAAAAATCTTACATCCTTAAATATTACACCACTATTTCTTATTTTGCGTTATTATTTTTAAATAGTAATGCTGGGTATATGCAGCATGTAAATTATAATATGAAATTAAGCCACTAAATTAAGAAACTATATTAAAATCACGTCATTTATGCGTCTACATGCAATTTGTAACCTGCTTAATTTTAACAACTAGGAGAGGATATTTTTAGAGAGGTATCATTTACAAAAAAAATTAAAATTGAATAGATTTACTCGTATTTTTATCAAATCCCGTCTTGATATTTATTTGTATTTATCAAAACCAATGGCAAAAACAATGGAAACATTAAATTTCGGTACCTGAAGTGAATTATTGGAACGTCAAATCGAACTGCTGTAATTCAATGTATGCTAACTACGAATTTTGGTTGTAAGGTTAACACAAAACCTTAACCATATTACGACTGTAAAGTTTAATACGCTTCATTTAGACGTTATTGAATCAGTATAGTCAGATACCTACGTATCGAAGCCCGTACCTAATGTCTACAAACATTTCTTTTCAAGTATACATATCGACCCGAATAGGGAATTTTACTAATCTTTTATTTTTTTACTTTTAATTCCTTATACAAAGAAAAGAATAAACACGTATTTTTTGTTTGTTAATGTTTATGCAATGTTTCATTTCGGTAATATTAGGTAGTGGTAACATTGCCAGACGGCAACCAAGGAACCGAGTAGTAAACGAATAAATACTTATCCTTGTCAAGTTGACATTTCTAAACATTTCTAGCCTTTTTGTTTGGAATTCATTGTAATTGTAAAGTTTCAACTTTGGGCAGTATTCGCGTCTATGTTCTATATGTACTACAGCTTCGTAATCTGGAAGTGTTTTGTTAATGTGATTCTGCGACGCTATTACACATACTGTTTTAAAACGATACAAACTTTATTTATAATTTACAATTATGTATCACAAACATAATCAATAACATAATACAGAATTCATCCAACTGTGTTATAACGTAAAAAGTAAAATTGATATAATCAAAATTGTAAAATCTGATTACGCGAAAAATCCTACTATCAAATTTACGCATGCGTGATCCCTATGTTTTCAATGCTTATTTATTGATTAAATAGGTTATATGTCTTGTTAAATTTGTTTAAATATCCTTTTTGCGGGCGCAGTATATATAAAACCGAACAGATTTTTTTTATATCGTTTTAATACAGAGTTGTGGATATTTGAAAAAATATGAACTAACAGTTCGAGTTTTAAAATTTGTATTTTTTACCATTTTAACTATTAATAAAACTTGATGTTCAAAAAAATTATAGTTGAAATAAACAATAACTATATTTTTCATGTATATTTGATTAGGTCATAATCGGATCTATTCTTTAACTTAGTGGTTAATTTTTAACAACTGGTTAAAAATGAATCCAATCAATATTGATGTGACAACTAAAATCCAATTATCTCTTATACCTATAAGGTGGTTTTGAACTTGTTATAAATTTAAGGGTAAGTAGTATGACATGTGTAGATTACGAAACAGAAAGAATTTTAAAAAAATTGCATATTTAAGGGCAGTTTTCAGTAAACTAACATTGTTGGTACCACTGGATCATTGGCAACGCATTTGCATTCTTCTGTAATAACACAATTATTTTCGTTAAAAAAATCTATTTAATTTAATTATTAAGAATAATATATTATACAACTAATTTTGAATATATTTTTGATAACCATATTCTTAATGAAGTATTGATTAAAACGGCAGTAAAAAACGTTTCCTTAAGAAAAGTCAAATTTTCTTCTTTTGAATTTTACAAAATTCTTTCTGTTTCGTAATGTGCACGTGTCTACTACTTACCCTTAAGTTTATGACATTAACTTCAAAACCACCCTGTATATCAACATACTTGATTGGTTAATTTTTTTAACCAGATCTTAAAAATTAAACACAGTTACAGAATATGCCAGTAAATCAGAATATAGACTAAACCATATTTATTTTTAAGTGTAAAACGGTGTTGCGTTCAAATTTGGTTGTAAATTTATCTTTAATCAGAGAAAACTTCTGCCTGCGTTATCCCTTTCCGTTTTGTAGTTATAAATTGACCTACCTATAGTTCATCATTACTGACCTTTGTCACTAACCTCAAATTACAAAACCCTCGCTTATTATTTATCCATGGTTATCTGTGTCACCAGCAATGCAAGTCACCAAAACATACCCCGTTCGTGTCCATATAAACATCACGCACTCCTCAGTTTTCAATTACAAATTGGACTGGGGCCTGGGGTTTGGATTGTGAATTGAAAAACGGCCGGGCAATTATTCGTGCCACGTGCCATGCAGGGGCGTCAGATGCACAGAGGGCGTTAATGAGAGTGTGTTATAATGTTGTTAAGGATTTAAAGGGTGCAAGCGCAGTGAACGAGCATGTGATGTTATGTACTCGTTTTACGAACAGCAACGAACAGAATTTTATAGTTCATATTCCAATTTTCAGATCTCTCTAAGCAGAGCAGTTCAGAACTTGAAATTAATCCTACATTAGACACACTCTGCGAGACTATAAGAAATAATTTACTAACAACAATTCATAAAAAAGTGCACCAAACAGTCTGATATTGACTTTCGCTTAGCAGGCATCACTACTAGGGAAAATTAAATGGAGATAAAATTGAATGATTTTTGTAGTATTGACAGCGGTTTGAATAGAAAAAATGAGTGATTTAAAACTTGAACAAAATTATGCATGAACGAATGATTACTGTATAAGGTGATAATGCACCATTATATTATCAAGTAAAATTTTGGTCGAAACACTTTCTATGAAGATAATCCAAAATCTGGTAGTGTCTTGGGTAAGAACACAGGACACAACAAACAAAATTGAATGTTTGGTAATAGAACCAACGACCAAATATAACTAGACAAAACATTCCTTATCCCTCCTCACTGAATGTTTTGATTTCGGCTGGCCAGACAGAGAAACTATAGATAGAGATATGTCTTGTCTAGTTTGAGTATTTCTCACTAGAGGCCACGTAGAGTGTTTAGTTTGAACGTTGCTCACTAGAGGCCACGTAGAAGCATGTGTATTTTGTCTTTGTTTTGTAGTTGTAGTGGTTTTGTGAGTGACACGTTGGTTTTTCTTTAATATTAAACCCTATAAATCATTTAATGTTAATCTTAAATGTTAACGACGAAATTTTAACTAAGAACACTTGCGCCTCTAGTGACCAACGCTCAAACTAGTCACTAATACTCTGCGTGGTCTCAGTGGTGACCTCTAGTGAGAAATACTCGCACTAGACAAGACATCTCTATCTCTAGTTTCTCTGTCTGGCCAGCCGAAATCAAAACAAACCAAATGAAGTTTTGTCTAGTTATATTTGCTCGTTGGATAGAACAGTCTAGTCGTCACGCCGTTCCAAAGTAGCACGATGTATGTTCCAAGCGCCCGCAAAACCGGGGCCGTTATATTAGTTTTCAAAATAAGTTAAAAAAACACGTATAGGTACTCGAATTTTGTGCGTTAAATATTGTTTTGTCAAGATTTTTTTTATTAAAAAAATAATTCTAATTTTCTACTCGGAAGACATCGTGTATCTTCGGGAGTTCTGCCGGCGTGGTAGCTGGGCTCTTGTAGTGATGATAGATCGAAGAATTATGCCCGACTACAGAAACTTTCATCAACGCCTTGTTTATTTAGCGGTTCAACAAAACAAACAAATTATATGAGTTTTGGCAATTACTTTCACCAACAGGCAGGTATATTTTTCGAAAAATAAGTGTTGATGAAAGTATAAAATAGTTCGCGACGCCGATGATCTTATCTATATGTCAATTGTGACAGGTGTGACAATTTTTCCAGAGAACAAATTTATTTTTATTCTTTTCCAAATGTTTAATTATGACATAATTGGACAGTTTTAAGATACTCCAATTCTTATAGAAAGCAAGTAAAATAAAAATTATTGCTAGATATACTATCTATGGAGTTAATTCTACTATCGGTTAAGCTTTGTACGCGTACTTAAATAACACTCTGTATATTCCATTAATCAGATTCGATCTACCTACTGCATAGGAATTTATCCTGCTGTCCTATGTTATTATCTAAAATCTCTAATATTCCTTTTGCGGCCAGGTTCCTAATATATTCTTGATATATTATTCTGTTTAATTTCACTTTACGTCACTACATTGTACTAATATGCCTATTTACTGACTTAATGAATTACTACGGAGCTCTGTTAAAGAAGTGAACATATTAGTCGGTGAGACGAAAGGCCAAATACACAAAAAATATCTTCTTATGCTACGAATAGAAAAAAAGGAAAGAAATATTAGCAAACAGTATGCTAAACTTGATAAATAACGATAAATAACGCCATAAACTATAAATTCTCAATTTTTATGGCCTTAACTACGTTAATCATATGTATTCTTCATCACTTGTAAATACGTTATGGATAATAAATTTACTTAATAAACCAGATGAACAAGGAAAATTCAAGAAGATTAAATGATATACGTATGATTAGTTTAGAATTAGTTATGTTGTATTGGGTTGGGGTCATTACAATTCAATTATGTTCAGTTTGGAACTTAGTTCTAGAGCACTGCCAGGCCCGGTTCGGCTTGAGTGGGCCGCAAGCTACCCGGCCCGACTGGCTGGGCCGGGGCAAATTTTCGTGGTTATCATCGGTCTTCGAGCCGGGCCGGGATTGAACTCTGACGGGCTCGAGCCGGGCCAGATCTAAATTGTGATGGGCTTGGGTTGGCTTATATCGGCCGAGCTGGTTTTTTGACGGGTTTGGACCGAGCCGACCTGGTTGTTTTACTCAATAAAACAAATTTGCGTGAACGTGATGTACTAACTATAAAAAAATCATTTTTGTGGAGAACAAACGGTCACATGACTTGTCACACGTTTTATTCCAGTCAATGTCGAGAACCGCGGCAAGTGCCAGGTAATAGTGATTAACCGCTTATTTCATATTCTTAGCAACCTATTCTGTAACTTAACCGTTAATTTTTAATTTAACTAATGTGAAGCAGTAAATCACAGATGCTTCCTTTTTAAATTTGCCGCTTTAGTCGCCATTAGCCAAAATAAAACAAGTGAATAAAATCCAGTGTTGCTGATCTCCACAAAAAAATTTAAGAATGATGATTATTTTCAACGAAATTTTAGTTTTCCAAATACGATTATATTACTGCTTATTATTGATAAATTTTATTTTTAAAGAAAATGTAGATTTGCATAATAATGCATATAATACAGATGGCTAACCGCATTTTTTAATAAATAGCGTAAACACGTGTTCTTCAAACGTTTAGTTACGATTAAGACAATAAGTTATTGTGATAATATGTGATAAGGTACATTTACTAATTATTACTATAATTACTTATTATTAATTAATAAATAAAATAGCACTTAACAACATTATGGAAAAAATGAATCCAAAATTTCAAATTTGACATTAAAGACTCATATTTATAGAAAAATAATAATAAGATACTTTGGCTAGCGCGCTTTAAATAAGTTTTGTACTGAGAAAAATTAAGTTATGTACCGGGTCGAGCTCTTAAAGTGAACGCACCGAGTCGGGACGGGCTTCATATTTATCTTGAAATAGTCGGGCCGGGCTTAAATGTTATCTGGCTTCGAGTGGGCCGATCCTAAAAATTTTAACCCGTGTAGTGCTCTACTTGGTTCTATATCAAAAAAAAAAAAAAAAACATTGTAGAAAGGTTAAACATTTGATCAAGTTCAATGACTTGATTGAATGTTTAACTTTTGTACAATGTTATTTTCCCCGTTCACTATTTGAACTACGATTAATTTTGATCAACGGTTTAGCTGAACTTAAAGGACAATACTTTCAGTACAATGCACTCTACAATTGAGTGTTCATAGGGTTTACATGTGGTTATAACTAATCTAGATTCTTTGAATCTATTTTTATCAAATCTGCTTAAAATACTATATTTACTTCTCTCATTATATTTTGATTCCTATTGTGTGACGTTCAACCTAATTGGTTGTGTCAAGTTACGTTGTCTGGTTGTTCGATTGGGAGCCCGCTAGCGTTTAACCAGTGGAGACGGGCGGGGTTGAAACCGCAGGAATGTCTAAAGAAAAGGAAAACGGGTGCCACGTAATTTTTAACCGGATAATTACAAAAAGGATTATACTAACGGGATAAAATGGTTCTTTACCTACCGTAACTGTTGTTGCCTAAAAACGACTGAGGTTCGAGAAATGAAAGAAAGTTTTAAAAAAAACGGTGTTTAATAATTTTAAATTTAAACGTAAAGAAGGCACTGTAAAATTGCAACATATACGTTGCAAAATTGAGCCACTACGTTGCGCGGACCAGTACAAGCTAGTTTAAAGGCACGAACGAATCCGACTTACAAACTACAACAATGGGCAACAAAGCAACCAAGATAAATATGACTTTCTATAAAATAATTGTAGCAACAATTCGGCTAGTAATCATATGGTTGCTTCAAACGGTATATACTTGCACAAAATACTGAAAGTTACGATTATCCGAATAATAACCAAATTAAATAAAAACATAAAATCACAGAAAATATTAAATCCACAACTCTCAACAATGAAACACTTAGTATAGCTCCAGTGTGGGTACTATTGCCACAATATTTCTAAGCAAAAATATAACGTAACATTAAGACCAACAATGTTCCAGACTTTACTTAGCTGAAGTGGCGCGTTCGTCGGGAACTTGTAGGGCGATGTGAAATGCGATGGTGACGGCGGATGGGAAAAGGCCGCTGGGATCTTCACAGGCGATGACCTAAAAGGGTACTCGTGACACAACACATACACACCCATCAAAATTCGCAACACTGCAAAATGTCATTAGGCACCCCCTATGTCGTACAAATCCGCACAATAGCGCGACCAAAACTAGTTCCAAAACAATAACGGGTACTCTGCTGCACATCAAAACTAAAATCTCGCCAACACGCTAGCTAAAAACGTCTACCCCGTAACACGGCTAGTAGTAAACTCCCCAAGGTTTGAAAACTTTTCTGGAATCATGAAGGAAACAGAGGGCGCTTCATTATTCGAAAATACAATATCAAAAAGTAGAAACGACATATAAAAACGACAAGCACGCCAACCTAGTAGTTTAAACGTGTCAAGCAAATGTAATTGAAGCACATGCTGTCGCCAAAGAATAAAAGGTTAACAATAGTAAATAACGCAGAAATATAACTAAAATAGCCAAAGAAGTACACAAGTACGTTGTAAGCTAGAAATAAAACACATAGTACATGAACGAATACTTAAATAAGTACTGGAGCACAAACAACCAAATAAAATAGAAAAATTGAACGACAAAGAATATATTGGAAAGAAATACAAGCGAAAGAAGACGTAAAATTGAAAATTACATGTATACAAGGAAGGAAGATAAGTACCACGCATGTCAGCGAACATGCGTAATTTGCTAATACTAGAGTTGATAAGTATATGTTTACGTAAGTAGAAAAAATCTCTGTCCTGGATTAATAGGTTTAACAATTTGATTTGTTAATATAGATAGGTACTACTAAAGACAACAACTCTTCAAGTGAAAGACATTCTCATGATATTGAAAAAGTTTTTTGTATCTGTTAACATTATTTCGTTATTCAAATTCTAATAATCTCCTATTTTCATAAATTGAGTGTACCCTAAAGTTTTGTAATATAAATATAAAAGTGCTATATGTCATGATCAATTTAATAGGGACATTTCACGTTATTTTTACTTCCTTGTACAAAGTACCTAAAGGAAGTATTGTATTCGCGAAAAATTTCGGTTTCCAGATTTCAACGGAAATATCCATTTTGGCCATCCCTGAATCCATTCTGAATAATTTCGTCGTGACGTCTGTACGTAGTACGTATCTCGCATAACTCAAAAACGGTAAGCCGTAGAAAGTTGAAATTTTGTATTTAGGACTTCTATAACATCTAGTTGTGCACCTCCCTTTTTGGTCATTACATAATTTCCAGAAAAGGTACTTTATTTGAAGCCCATAATAGATTTTAATGAAAAACTATATTAAAATATAATCCAAAACTTTTCAAATTTAGTATATAAGACTTTTATATCAATTGGAATAACATAGCAGAATTTGGTTAAAACAGGCTAACCGGAAGTGATATATTACCTGAAGTTGTTAACAGTTTTCCTTCACTAAAATGGTTTAATTTTGATTTTAGAAATAAATGCTTCAAATAAGAGTTTTAGAGAATTAAATTCTGCGTCTAGCACATCAAGCATTATTAAATTAGCCCTTTGTATAAGCGAGATATGTAAATTTAAAACTTATATAGTTTTTGGTTTTTGTAATGAAGCTTGTTATGGATTAGGACAAAAAATAACAAAATAGATGTTAATGTCAAATTACGTCAAATACGTGCAATTTTATAATTGAGTCTATACTTCATTGGTCTTGCGTACAAGGAAGTCGTGTGGTGTCCACATCAGATTTTTTTTCCTATTTTCGATTCAAACAAAAATAAATTTAAATATAGCTACCACACCCGCCACGTGCACAGTACTACCCACGCCTTCATGAAAATGAGGGTTATATTGAAGATAAAATTAATCACAATTTTTGTCTAGATATCTACTGAAAGATGCATTTTTCTCCTATTTATATAATTCCAAACTTTATATTTGTTAAATGATATGTGACACGGATCAAACAAAATATTCATGTCTTCATGTTATTAGCATACAAATAAGCAACAATTTTCATTGGGTTGTCTAATAATATATAGAGCCGGCAAAATCCCTTCGGACTATGTAATATTTGTACATTCATATTCATTTCATTTGAAAAGTTAAAGTATAACCGCGCAGCAGATGGGGCATTTCGAGATAATATGCGTCGCGTCGGGCGTCCTCGTTCTGCTTTCGACGAGTTCGCAAACATTTTACGACTTTGCGGTGCGTCAGATATGTTACGAGTACGACTAACTATATTCAAATTATAGCTCAGAGATTGAATTGTCACACGAGATAATGAATTTCACTTACAACTCATTTTTATAATCCCTCGTAACTTTTATGACAGATATTAACTATTGTTATAGAGCAAAAACTTAACTATAATCTATGTTAATAAGGATAAATTACCCTAAAAGGTAAAATTCTATGTGTAATGTTACTCGTAAAATTTATTTCATTATTTTATTATCTATTCATACAGACATTCATTTTATAATATAATGTGAAAAATCTATTACCACTTCATTTCAAAAATTAAGTGAACAAATGTGATTATAAATAATTAAAATAAATAATTACACAAATGAAACCAAAAAAATAATACAGTGTACCCTGAAAAGCTATAAGATTCTACGACTTTAGTCAAATGGGACTTTTTGTGCACCTCCCGGAAGACATACCATGCCAGAATTTCTTTATCCAAAAATTTGCATAAGCTACTATAACTAGTGTTTTTGTTTTCAATGTGAGGTTAACATGGGAAATTAGTTTTTTGCAGACTGTTGCCCCCGTTTTTACTATGGACAATGCTTGTGGTTTCAATAGAAAGATAAAAAAGTACATATAAATTATCTACGTAATATTTTGATTCCATAAACTAATTATACAATTTATTTAAACACAAAGATAAACAAATATTTCTGTCATTCGTAAACAATAAGTTTTTATTTATTTTCTTTTTAATGTTTTACAACGGATCAGAATAGTCTTGACAAAATTTAAATTAATATAATAATAATAAAATTTATGGGATCTCGTGGCCGCGTGCCTGAGTGTCAGGTCGCGAATCTGAGGATCCGGGTTTGATCCCGACCGACGCCAAATATTTCCAATTTTAAATGGCATAAAATTGACCCCTGTGGTGCACTCTCCACGCCAGCAATGAGTGCCCGTGAGGTGACGTCTGGTAAGCGCTCGCACGGTGCAAATATTTCATCATTACCGATATCTGTGTATAAACATAAAGCAGATTGGCACACACAGCAATGGGTAATAAGCCCTGATGATATATTTATTTATTTATTTATAGTAAAATTTGCACAAGTTAGAAGATTATAACGAATGTTGACAAATAAATTGGTCGTAAAATGACTATCTGGACTTTTTGTCAGTTTTACTGCTCTTCGGTTATGACACGAACCTATATTTCTATTCCATTTTTAGGGTTTGTGTACAGCTGTCGCCGTTTACCCTTCCAACCGGACTCACCGAGCCGCAGTGTTTTACCACTGCCATACTGCCGGTTGGACTTCAGCCATTGCTACTTTTATTTAAGATGTATAAGTGGCCAGCTTATAGCATCCTAATGTGATAAATACAAGTAGCTGTATTTTATTTTTTACGACAAATCACACATTGTCGGTCGACGGGAATCGAACGCACGGTACATGGTTCGGGTGACGTCACTGCGAGCTACAAGATGTGCGCTAATCCGCTTAGGCACCAAGCCGACCGACCCTATATTTTATTTTATAAATATCCGAAGTATTTATTTATAAGTGATATAACCGAAAAAAAAAAACGGTTACCAGCATGTGCATAACACTACCGTAATTCTAACATGGCGACACATTTTAGAAAAATTCAATTCAATTTCATTAAAAGAAAATTCAGTTTCAGAAAAAATAATATAATTTTGGAAAAAGTAACATATATTTCAGAAAAAGGAAGATCAATTTCGGAAAAAGTAATATCAACTGAGTTTAGTTTTCCAGAAATCGAATTTAGTTTTTCTGAAATTGATGTTACTTTATTTGATATTGAATTTACATTTTTCGCAATAAATTTACTTTTTCTGTAACGGAAGTTGAAAAGGTATAGTTTCATCGTATGTTCAGAAAACAATAATTTGAAGATTTATACTAGTTTTGTCGCATTTATGCACTTCTCTTCGCATCAGGCATCCATCTGTTATAATGCAACATATATATATATATATATATATATATATATATATATATATATATATATATATATATATATATATATATATATATATATATATATAAGTTACCACGGCCCAGACAGCTGAACTTGCAGATACTTGACACCTTAGTTCCTTTATATAAAAATGTAATTTCATATTCATACAGTTAGTCAGAAACCAGTATTCTTGTAGTAATAAACGACATTATTGTACTCACATAAATAAAATTTCTTTTTAAAAACCCTTCATCGAACTTACAAAATATAACTGGCGCAGTCGCAACGGATCATTTTTGGGCGAATTTCCGCGCATAGTGAAATCCGCTTTCGTATCAACGATTAACCAAAAACCAGAAGGAAGAAAAGAAACAAGAAGAAAGAAAAGGTCCCAGTACGAGTCCAAGTTCAACACATCTACGAGAGAACATCGTGACGTGCAGAACCAGGCCTGACGAATACAGAGCTGACCCCAAGATTCGACACTACCCATGGACAGAGTAATTCTTCTATTGTGAGTAACACATGTCAGATAATTATCAATACCACTCAGACTCAGATTCTGATCGCGATACCCCAAACACTACCAAAGAATCCTCTGACTCAGAACCCGAATTTCCCTTCGAAATTACTTTTAGCCCCAATTTAAATAAAATTAATAAAACAAAAATGGCACCACCTGTAGCACAAGCGCAGGAAGCTGTACCTGTACCCCCGCCAAAATTAGAAAAGTATTATTTAGACATGATACCCGAATTTTATGGCGACAGTAAATTATTAGCAAGATTCATAGAAATCTGCGAAAAATTAGTTAAAAAATTCTACAATTTGGTTGACACGACAGATTTTCAAAATGAATTCTTGATGTCAAGCATACTTGCCAAAATAAAAGGCGATGCCGCGATTAATATTGCTAGCACCACAATTGGAAAGTGGGAAGATTTGAAACATGCACTATTAAATGCGTATTCCGATAAACGCGATTTATACACCTTAAACATAGAAATTACAGAACTACGACAAGGAAATGAAACAGCATTTGATTTTTATAATCGTGTTCAACACGTTCTAAACTTACAAATATCGTATATCAATAATCAAGTCGTCGAAGAAGCTAGAGCTATTTTAATCAGCTACTTTCAAAATTATTCTCTTAGAATATTACTTCGTGGACTCAAAGAGCCATTGGGAACTCTTATGAGAACCAAAGACCCGAAAGATATGAATAGCGCACTAAACATGTTAACTAATGATTTTCAATTAGAAACACATAGCCGTACACATGCAAATACACAATTCAAAAATAACACACATCACACTCAACAACCTAAACCAAAACAAATTAACCATACCCAATATAGACAAGTACAACACCCTCAATTAATGTACAGACCTACTCCACCTAACATCCAAAATTTTAGACCCACTAATAATCAACTTTCTAATCAACAATATAATAAACCTTTCAACAATCACTATCCAAATAATCAATTTGTCAAACCCAATAACCAACCCCAGCAAAATGTTTTTAAACCAAATCCAAATTTTAAACCTTCCAAACCGACGCCTATGAGTGTCAGCACCAGGCAGTCGATGACACCACGCGCGACTTCTAATCCTTATCGTCCGCAGCAATTCTTCCATTCCCAAAACAGACCCAACGTTATCGCTGAAGAACTGTTTAATACCGAAATAGACGAGTATACGGAATTCGAAATTAATGAACAAAACGTAGATTATTGCGAAAATGAACCCAATTCAGATTACTACGTAACCGAACCCGATCAAAACGAGCAAACCGATTTTTTTCCTGTAACAGCCTCGGAACAAACATTGAACTAATGAATGTAATTCACAATCACAGCGAACTACCATTCATAATTTTCCCGGAAATGAATCTAAAAGCCCTAATAGACACTGGCAGTACACGTTCTTTTATAAATCCAACTATCGCAAATAAATTATTTAAAAATAAGATTAAAAATGACCCATTCAAAATTACCACTGCACATGGAACATCTGTTGAAAATTATAGTATCATAATACCCTCTTCAAAATTATTCAACTCACCCAATACCTTGTTAAAATATCATTTATTTAATTTCCATCAAAATTTTGATATTCTATTAGGACTAGATAATTTAAAAATATTAGGCGCAACCATCGATTTGACTAACGATAAAATAATTACCCCCAATCAGGAAATAAGAATTTATTATCACAAAATACTCCCGAAATCTCACTACATAAAAATTCCACCTAAATCGGAAAAATTCTCTAAATTATTCGTTCACAACATCGAAAATGGTGAAGCATTCATCCCCGAAACTAAAATAAGCAATATAATTATTCCAGAAGGTCTCGCTAAAATCCAAAATTATGAAATTATTTATCCAATTATAAACTTAGGTGAAAATGAAGAAATTTTAAATTCAGTAAATTGTGTAAAAATCCATCCATTAAACAATTTCGAAATAAATAATTTAAATTTTGAACAAAATGAAATAAAAAAGGAATTAGATATGAGTAAAATTAGACTTGACCATACGAACGAGGAAGAGAAACATGAGATGACAAAACTGCTAACTGAGTATTCTGATATCTTTCACTATGACAATGAACCTTTATCTTTTACTAATGACGTAAAACATTTCATTCGCACGAAAGATGAGATCCCCGTTTATGCTAAAACTTATAGATACCCCGAAATACATCGCAAAGAGGTACAAAGCCAAATTAACAAAATGCTAGATCAAAACATAATCCGTCCATCCCATTCACCCTGGTCATCCCCTGTATGGATTGTCCCTAAAAAGACAGACGCATCCGGCAAAAAGAAATGGAGACTAGTAATCGACTACCGAAAATTGAATGACAAAACGATTGACGACAAATATCCCATACCCAACATTAACACGTTACTTGACAAACTTGGCAGATGTCAATACTTTTCGACTTTAGACTTAGTCTCACGATTTCATCAAATTGAAATGAATGAATCCGATATTCAAAAGACCGCCTTCAATACAGAAAACGGACATTACGAATTTTTGAGAATGCCATTTGGACTGAAGAACGCGCCCGCTACTTTCCAAAGAGTAATGGACAACGTTTTACGAAATTTAGTAAATGAAATTTGCCTCGTTTATTTAGACGATGTAATTATTTTCAGTACATCCCTTCAGGAACATATACAAAATTTAAGAACAGTATTTAATCGTTTGAAACAAGCAAATTTAAAAATTCAACTAGACAAATCTGAATTTTTGCGAACAGAAGTAGCATACCTTGGACACATAGTAACACCCGACGGAGTAAAACCCAATCCTGACAAGATCCATGCCATCCAAAATTATCCATTACCCAAAAATACGACCGAAATAAAAGCATTTTTAGGACTTTTAGGATATTACAGAAAATTCATTAACAATTTAGCACAACTTACAAAACCCATGACTAAATGTTTAAAGAAAGGAGCTACTATTAAATATAACGACCCCCAATATATTCAATGTTTCAATACCTGCAAAAAACTCCTAATGAATGACCCCATCCTACAATACCCGGACTTTAACAACTCATTTAATCTCACCACAGACGCGAGCGATTATGCCTTAGGAGCAGTGTTATCACAAGGCCCTATTGGTTCCGATCTACCTATTGCTTACGCTAGCAGAACGCTTAATAGTACTGAACAAAACTACAGTACCACTGAAAAGGAATTATTAGCCGTAGTATGGGCAACCAAATACTTTCGAAGATACCTTTACGGACGAAAATTCAAAATTATAACAGACCACAAGCCATTATAATATTTACATTCATTAAAAGAACCCCATTCCAAACTAATGCGTTGGAGACTTAAACTCGAAGAATATGATTACGAAGTAATTCACAAAAAAGGTTCCCTGAATACAAATGCAGATGCGCTCTCACGCATCGAACTAAATGTAAACTCAGTAGATTCAGACTTCCAAAATCTTTACGACCTTATAGAAAATTTTAATGATAGCTATAACCCCGACGACACCCAATCTCTAATAGTTCAACCAGATGAAGATGAACAGAAAGATCCTGAAACCGACCAAACCATTCATTCAAATCCCGAGAATCCCATAATTGGCATAACAATTACTGAATCCCCAGTAAATGTCGGCAAAAACCAAATTTTTATAACTCAGGTTAAACATTCTCCATCTAAGCCAAAAATTAAGAAATTTCATGTTGACAAAATGAGAATCTATTTTCAAATATCTGAAATAAATTTTGAAAACGAGATTGTTAAATTCATTAAAGAATACATCCAACCACGTATTAAATATTATTTATACTTTGAAAGTCCCATTTACGAACAATTTAGTAATGTTTTACAAAAGTATTTTAAAAACTCTGAAATCATGTTTATCAAGAGTAATTCAAAATTAATAGACGTAGAGGAAGACGATGAAATTTTACAAGTCATTACAAACTATCATGAAGGTAAAACGAACCACCGTGGAATTAATGAAGTCCACATACAAATCAAGAAGCGATACTATTGGCCAAATCAATTAAGAACTATCACAGACTTTGTAAATAAATGCGAAATCTGTTTGGCAGCGAAATACGAAAGAAATCCTATAAAACCCAAGCTTAATATTACCCCTACTCCTAATAAACCTTTAGATATTATTCACATAGACACACTCACCCTAGAAAGTACTAAATTCCTCACCATCATTGACGCATTCTCCAAATATGCACAAGCATATAAAGTGAACTCTACCAATGCTATTGAAATATCTAATAAATTAACACAATTCTTCTCTCATCACGGCGTACCAAGATTAATTATTTCAGACAATGGACTTGAATTTAAAAACAATATTGTGAAAAAACTATTAGCCCTTCACAAAATTGACATACACTTTATTTTTTCCCAAAATCCAAATTCAAACGGATTAGTCGAACGTTTTCACTCCACATTAATAGAACACATCCGTTTATTTAACTTGCAAGACAATTTCAAAAAAGAACTAATAGAAGACAAAGTTAACTATGCAATTTTAGCATACAACAACACAAACCATAGCACTACTAATCTAAAACCCATAGAAATTATTAATGGACATCTTGAAACAAATTCACCACTAGACATAGAACTCGAAAAACAAATAACACAAGACTATATCCAGAAACATAAAGAAAAGACCAAACTCGTGTACAAAAATATTAACAACAAATTACAAATGGATAAAACTAAAACAATAACAAAATTAAATGAAACACGAGAAGAACTTCCTATAATACCTGAAACAGTTTATGTTCACAACAAACAGAAAGTAAACAAAACTAAAAACCCAAAATTTAAGAAAGAAAAAATTAAAAGAATTAATTAAAACTTAAAAACCGCAGAAATTGATACCGAGAATAACGATAAGAAACAATCTAAAATTCACCTAGCAAACATAAAAAGACTTCGCAAAATAATTAACGAATATCCCGCAATTCCAGGTCCCTCTACTTCGCGTACTCGTACGGAATAGATATCAAAGACATCACCCTTAACCCAGGACTATTGACTATTAACCTCGGACATGCAAAGCTGCAAAGAACTCAACATACTTTCGTACATTTTTACGACTTACAACCCCTCAAGTTACAATACGAAAATCTTAATAAACAATACTTAGATCTCATACACACAATAAACACGGACAATACAGTTACTGCAGATTACGAAAATAACAACAAAATCGTGGAATACATACAAAGTAATATTAATGAAAAATTTTATCATTTTTCTACACACTCTAGAACTAGACGAGGTATATTTAATGGATTAGGAACAGTAGTAAAATCTATAACCGGAAATTTAGACGCTGAAGATGATAAGAGATACACTGAAATTTTAAAACACTTACAAGAAAATCAATCCAAATTAAATAATCAAATAAAGCATCAATACTCTGTAAGTCACCAAATGATAGAATATTTCAACAAAACTGTCGACACTATCAGGGAAAACGAAAATATTTTAAAATTAAAAATTGAACAACTTATGCACATTGTTATCTCTGGAGACAAAAATAATAATAAATTATTAATTAAAGACATTTATAACCAATTAAACACCCTGTACACTATGACATTCAATACTTTACAAGATATTGAAAATTCTTTAACCTTTTGTAAACTTCATACCTTGCATCCAAGCATCATCAAGTCTCACGACCTATATAAAGAATTAAACAAAATTTCAAAATTTTATAATGACGAATTACCATTCGAAATAAATCAAGAAAATCTTTTAGAAATAGAAAAATTAATTTCTGTTAATTGCAAATTGCAAAATAACAAAATTGTATACTTTATAGAAATTCCTATTAATTATGAAACCCAGTTTGAACTTATCCACCTAATTCCAACCCCCACAAAACACAATTCCGACTTTGTTACTATCATTCCTAATAGCGAGTATATTCTGAAATCTGAAGATGGTCATTTAAGATCTTTATACGATATGTGCACTCGCAATAAAGAAAATACTTATCAATGTCCCAATAAAATTAAGGAAATTACCGAAGATTCCTGTGAGAAGAATTTTATTCTACAAAACAACGTCGAAAATTGCCATTTCATTAAATTAAATATAAAGAAAAATCACATTGAATACATCAAAGAAATTAACCAATATTTAGCAATTTTTCCAAACCCTGAACATTTACAAGCCAAATGCAATCAAGGCGACAGCATAAGCGACATACAAGGCATACTTTTGATTAAAGAAGACAACTGTAAACTTCAAATCAAAAATAAAAATTTACTTTTCAAACAAGGCACATTTGGTAAACCCTTAGTAATCGAAAATTTCGAAATTAATTACAATATTACAAAAATTCCAAAAATGGCTATCGAACTTAACTCCATCAACGATTTAAAACCAATAAACAAGTTCGATGACACATTATACTATAATAATGATCAAATTAAAGCAGAAGACTTCAACTACCCATTGTGTGCACTGTACATAATTTTCATCATCGGTGCCATCATCACCACTGTAGTCTACTTCCGAAAGACGTTCCTCAAGAAAAAAGAAGAACCCAAGGACGAAGACATCGAACTTCAATCGCGAACTTCATCCCCTAGGTCGGCGCTGAAGCTCCCCGACGAAGCTCAATTCTAGCGAAGGAGGAGTTACCACGGCCCAGACAGCTGAACTTGCAGATACTTGACACCTCAGTTCCTTTATATAAAAATGTAATTTCATATTCATACAGTTAGTCAGAAACCAGTATTCTTGTAGTAATAAACGACATTATTGTACTCACATAAATAAAATTTCTTTTTAAAAACCCTTCATCGAACTTACAAAATATAACATATATATATATACATAAATAAAATAAATATATCATCACGGCATATTACCCATTGCTGGGTGTGCCAATCTGTTTTGTACACAGAATTCGGTAATGATGATCACATATTTGTACCGTGTGGGCGTTTACCAGGCGTCACCTCACGGGCACTCATTGTTGGCGTGGAGAGTGCACCACAAGAGTCAATTTTGTGCCATTTAAAATTTGAAATATTTGGCGCCGGTCAGGATCGAACCCGGTTCCCCAGATTCGCGACCAGACACTCAGGCACGCGGCCACGAGACCCTATATATATACCGGGTGTCTTAGGCCGACCGACACATGGGCGATTAACATGTAAAATTAGTTAATTGTGAATAGTATCTCCCCAGTGCAAGATATTAAGATGAAATTTTGCATGCTTATCCGGGGATACTATTTCTATGGATTTCAATTCAAATCAGTCAATTTACAAGTGTAATATTAGAATAAAATAAGAAAAATTGTAGAAGTACCATGAATGTTATTCATATCTTGAAAATAATAGTATCTAAGCAACAGCTCTGATAGAGTAGGGGTAACGTGCGCGCTTCACAATTTAGAGAGTCGGGTTCGAAACCAACCGACAGCAATATTTATTTTTTAATTTTTTCTTTTCAAAATAATTTTTATTATTAATATGTTTTTAATCTTTTATTAATATTTAATTTAATAAAGTGGATACATTGTACGTAACAAGATTTATTTATTTAAAAAATATTTTATTATTTGCTTTATTGGTTTATTATAAATTAAATTTCTTCAAATTATAGTTAGCCCTGACGAAAACAAAAAAACGAGAACATTTGATTTGAATAATCAAACGTCAAATGCAGATTTGTATTGTACTATCTTTATTTGTTGCTAGTGTTATTTAAATAATATGGATTTAACTACAAAAGATAAAATTCGTATTGTGAAATTATTTCACATTGGTAATAGCCTACAGCAAACTGCTGATGTATTTTCTGTCGAAAATCCAGAAAAAGTAGTTAATAAATCCCGTGTAAGGCGTATTATTAACAGATTTGAAGAAATTGGGTGTGTTGCTAATCACACAAAGCAGGAAATACAACCAATTGAAAATGAATTTGAAGAAATAATAATTGCGCGGGTTGAAATGGAGCCTACTATTAGTTTAAGAAGTTTACAAATGGAATGTGGAATAAGTAGAACAAAAATTGCTAGAATACTTAAGAAAAATGGATTTAGAAGTTACAAAGTAGGTAACCATCAAGAATTGCGAGCCGGCGACGAAGAAAGAAGAGCAACTTATTGTGAAACAATTATGGATAAAGCCAATGAAAACAGAAACTTTTTGTACTCCCTCTGTTATACCGATGAATGCAAATTTACTCTTCATAACGAACCGAATGTGCAAAACTTTCGCCACTGGTCAAAAGATAAACCAACTCTTCAAAATTTATCAAGAACCCAATATCCCCAGAAGGTTAATGTTTGGGCGGGAATTTTGGGATCACACATTATTGGACCATATTTTATTGAAGGGACATTGAACGGTCCAAAATATTTAGATTTATTGGAAACAGTAGTTGGGCCTAGACTTACAGAATTAAATATGGAGGGGATATGGTTTCAACAGGATGGGTGTCCAGCGCATAACGTGCAAATTGTCAAAGAATATTTGGACAATTCATTTCCAGATTCTTGGATTGGTTTAAATGGACCAATTAATTGGCCGGCAAGGTCTCCTGATCTAAGCCCTTTAGATTTTTTTCTTTGGGGTCATTTAAAATCAAAAATTTACGGCCATTATGAATTGACCACTTTAGAAGACCTGAAAGTGGCAACAAGGAATGAATGTAGGCTTATTTCTAATCGACAGCTAAGCAACGTGAGACAGCAATGTTATGATCGTCTCGGATTTTGCTTAGCGCAAAACGGCGGCCATTTTGAATATTTATTATAATTTTTAAATTTTAATGTTGTAATTAGTAGGTACGATTTAATATTTTTTAAATTAATAAATCTTGTTACGTACAATGTATCCACTTTATTAAATTAAATATTAATAAAAGATTAAAAACATATTAATAATAAAAATTATTTTGAAAAGAAAAAATTAAAAAATAAATATTGCTGTCGGTTGGTTTCGAACCCGACTCTCTAAATTGTGAAGCGCGCACGTTACCCCTACTCTATCAGAGCTGTTGCTTAGATACTATTATTTTCAAGATATGAATAACATTCATGGTACTTCTACAATTTTTCTTAATTTATTCTAATATTACACTTGTAAATTGACTGATTTGAATTGAAATCCATAGAAATAGTATCCCCGGATAAGCATGCAAAATTTCATCTTAATATCTTGCACTGGGGAGATACTATTCACAATTAACTAATTTTACATATTAATCGCCCATGTGTCGGTCGGCCTAAGACACCCGGTATATATATATATATATATATATATATATATATATATATATATATATATATATATATATATATATATATATATATATATATATATATATATATATCCCAATCGTAATGTAAGATTTCTTAAAAAATGAAAACTACTGTCTACCTCAAAAACAGAAGGGATAACTCACTTTTGACAACAGCATAATTATAGGTTTATGTTGTCTACAAAAAATTTATATATTCTAGAAAAAATCTCTATGGCTATTAATAACGATGTTATTTGCCGGTTTATTCCCGAGTAGTCACTTTATGCAGTGTATGTGTACATTCGTATACTCGTAAACAGTTATAGCTCTTATAGTTTTCGATACATTAATAGTAGCAGGTGGCAATTTTAAATAGTTTACTTTTTGTTTCTAGTTTTTATGCTTTTAATTTACATTTATAATGTATATAAGTAAAAATACCAAAATATATTAATTTTGTTGACGTTTTGTACCTTACAGTATTTTTATTAATAATAAAAAGCGAGATATTTTCTAAAATATTTAAAGAAAAAAAATAATATATGCAAAATATATGAATTAAGAAGTACCTACTTAAATACAAGTATGCTTAGATTAAAACCAGAAATAAATTATATCTAAAATATACACAATTATATTTAAATATAACCCCACTTTAGATTCACAATCAAAGAAATGTACAATAATGTGTTGGGAATTTATAGCAACACTTTTGGTGAAACAATATAATATGTAAAAAAGTAAGATAAGTAGAGTATATCAACCAAAATGTAAATTAATCGCACGAGAGAATATCTGAAGAAAATATCAACAAAATTAAATAACTCCGAGATAAAAAATCATATCGCTGTTTTCTTTACGAAAATTAATTTTCAGAAATGTCACGGTATTTTTTGGCAATTTGTCACAGTTTTTTAGAGTTTCTTCATAAAAACTTCAGACTTTAGGCCACAAACAGTTCACTGAAAAATTCCCAGACTTGCCAAGAAAAATATAATTAATCATAATGAATTATTAACCTTTGCTTTTAGTTTTGTATTTTATTTTAGATAATTTTTTCACAAGCTTTTAATGTTTCCGTAATGACTGATACAGTTTTTATGAAATGTGCTGCATACAGGCAATACTTTTTGTAAAAAGCAAAAGATTTGTACCTGTCAGATAATTACATAATTAATTACAAGCTTAATATAATCTGCAAAATGTACCGCGGTAAATATGCTTTGTATAGAATATTAATTGTGTGGGTGCGACATTTTCGCGAGATAAATTTACATTATTATATGGTTACAATGTTTAAACATAATATTTTGTTGTTTGATGGATAAGGGAAATGAATGGCAGTCATAATGACATGAACAAATTTGATTGTATCAATATTACAACAAGGGGTAATACATTTTAATTGGGGCAGTTTATACACACGCGACAAATGACAGCTTGTGGTTTGGATATATTGGGCTCTAAGCTCGAATTCAGCAGGAGTCATATCACACTCCAGATTCACCCTGTAAGTACACTTATAAGACGCTATTAATAATAATAATAATAATAATAATAATAATAATAATAATATTAATAATAATAATAATAATAATAATCGAATTTATGACATGCAGAGAATATATATCTTTTAGAAAATAATATTTTCTTTGATTTCTTTAATTGTGTCAGTTCTTACATGGTGAAACTTATTATTCATTTTAATTATTGAAAATACTAGGTTTTAAGTTTCACAATTTTTTTTTTGATATCTAGTTTCGCTACAACATCTGATGATGCTAATGTTGTAGCGAAACTAGTTATCAAATAAAATAATTGTGAAACTTAAAACCAAGTATTTTCAATAATTAAAAAAAATATTTTCTTTTGTAACTGACATAAACACGTTTTCAGCTAAAAGTATTCAGTAGAACATTTCGATATTCAAATTTGTCAGGATTAGAAGCTGTTAGGTATTTTTTATTTGCGATCATTTTACTGTCGCTTATTTCAATTAATTTAATATACAACATTACGTTATTTTATCCTATGACTAAAAATAGCATTTTTATTACTACAGTTGTCATAGTTATAAAATAACAATTCTGATATCGATATTCTTTTATAATTAACGTATATGCAGCACACGCGTCGTTCCGGAAAATACGATTAACCTGTCTTTGTATTACAGGTGCTATCAAAACCTGTCCAAAAGCAGAACTGGAAGTCATTCTGGGGTTAACTCCTCTGCACCAGCAAGTCAAGAAAGATGCCACGCTCCAGACAATCTGTAGGACACATCACTTTAACTCTAGAAATCTCGTAGGCCACGTAAATATTTTAAAGAAGATACACCTAGATGAAATGACCATGTCAGTCTGTAATACAATGACGTCAAGATACAACTTTGACTAGACGTATAAGGTAATCACTAGTAATCGCCTTAAGTGAACCGTAGGAGGGCCACCCTTTCCAATTGACTATTTGTCCTGGTTTGCGGATGGTTCATAACTAGTCAGGGGAAACTGGAGTGGGTGTATTTGTTCCAGGTTACCAAATAAATCCACAAGCACGAGTTCCATTATATTTCAAGCAGAGATATACGCAATAAATCTCTGTGTCCAAACAAACCTAAACAAAGGTCTCAAAGGATCCACAATTAACACAATGTCAGACAGCCAGGTTAATTTAAAGGCACTAAGTACCTTCACTTGTGAGTCAAAGCTGGTCTGCCATCCAATGAACATCCTAAAACAGCTGGCTATACACAACCACGTCACTATGTGGTGGGTATCGGGGCAATAGGGTGTTTGAGTCAATGAAAAAGCAGATGAGCTCGCTAAAACAGAAGCCAAATGATCGTTTTAAGGTACCAAACTTTCTTGTGGACTTTTGAAAAGCCATATAAAGAAGAAATTCAAAAACTGGGTAACTTAGCCATAGCCTCATATTGGATAGACCTCCCGGCCTTTAGTCAGTTGAAGAAATTCATTTTACTCTTGTCGACAAACGTTATAAAGATATTAGCTCTCTGCAAAAAGAACCTTAGGTATCTATATTTGTCATTGCTTTCTGAAATACCATATATGTAAAATTGAAAACAGTATCTATCGACTCTGCAAAGAGGATGAAATACTTCGGAATACATTGTATGTGAACGTCAAATTGTGGCCGTAAGCAGCCTTAACCATCTATGTAAAAGGTAATTCGCGGCAAATGAGATTGAGAAACTGACTCCTGAAGCAGTAATTGACTTAATAAGAACTCTAGAACTACTACAAGAAAAGCAGAAAACTAAGATCGGACCATGTTACAATACACACTTTATGAAATAGAAATATTGATTTCTGAATTACATTCGACGCTTTCTGAAATTAATTTGATTATTCTAAATTATAAATGACACTTTCTGAAACAAATCTGATTATTTCAGAAGTAGGTACAATTGGAAGAGGTGTAGTTCATGTTCGACGTAAGTATAACGACATATTCTTTGCTTATAAGGACAAGGAGCGTCTTGCAAGTCGATTGACGTAGTTTAATTTTTCATACACTCACTGACTTATTTATCCCTTTTGATGGAGAAGAAATTATACAGACACACACAGTTATATTCGTACGTTTAACTAAGTTGGGAGTTCAACTTAGGATTTTCGGTAGGTATACTAACTTTTGCAATCTTAGTCGGTACAAATATCAATTTATGTAGTGATAAAGTAAGGGTCTTTTTATAATACCTAAGCATCGTAAAAGTAATTTGTTCCCGAAAAGGTGGAATCAATGTGGAGCGAAGTCGATTAGTGAAACACGTTCAACAAATAGTCCCTTGCGTATCATCCGGACGTCAACTTAGATTTTATTTAGAGACACATTATTACAATGCAAATATGTCGTATATTAAAATTTGATACCCAACATATAATTTTAGATAAAAATGAAATGAGTAAGTTATTACTTACATTTAATTAAACTAGAAATTAAGACTTACTCGTATAAGGAATTCAACACATACACAAAAATGTACAGGAGTCGCAGCCGCTCACTTAAATATCAAAATATATTGAATAAAAAGTAAACCACATACCTACTGAACAATTTCATATCACCAAAGGTTTTTTTTTTCCTTAAACATGTGTTGCTGGAAAATTTACTTTAGCTGAAATAAAATGTATATATTTTTATAGCAAATCATATAAAATTTCTTAAATTACTTCCGCATCATAGCCTTTGCCACACCTTTAAATATACTATACGATTTTCTATAAAAATATATACATTTTATTGCAGCTAAAGTAAATTTTCCAACAACACGTGTTTAAGGAAAAAAAACTTTTATAACTCCCACTATTTATAACGACAGCGTTCGTTGAATTCCGGTTGGTTCTTTACTAAGAACAAAGCTGCTCTCTCTGACTACTATTAATTACATTCTTTAATTTGATTTATTTTTGATAAAAATAGAAGAAATTTAGTGCTGTACATCATCTGGTGTCTATTCGTAGTGAATAGAGCAGTAAATCACCCTGTACCAGGTAAAACAGATGCAATTTGTTTTGACAAATCATGTCTGGCAATCCGAGTAAACAGCAATCTATCCTGTTTACCACTCTATACATGCAATCCCTTAATGGTTAGCGCTACTGCATGTGTTGCACTAATCTGCAAATCAACTAGTTATACTGCAGCTAATCAGTCCGGCAAACACCAGATAGAAATATCCCCCGCTAATGATATTTGAGAAATTCATTACGACTGTGCACGTCCGAACTAATTCATGAAGATTGTTATGTTACAAGTGGACAACGAGTTTGAATTAAATGGCGGATTAATACATATGTTTACTCTGTTGAGTGGAATTACTAGCTAATTTTCTAAACGGAAATGTTAATATTTTAACACTTCTCATTTGTAATTTACAACGTTTATAGAGTCACTCTTCAATTGGAACCAGCAGAATATCATGCGACATCAGTAGAATATACTGTATACATAATAAAAATAGTGTATATCAAAAAGCACTGATAAAGGATGTATGAGTACAACAAAATTTCTAAAAACATTTTATAAATTTTGATAAAGTAAAAGTTTATCGTCTAATCATATGGAAACTCTAACGTGATATATAAAAGTAAAATACCTGCTCCTTGTGTTTCATATAGAATGATTATAATACAATTTTGTAGGTACTATTATTGATAGTATTGATAAAAAAATTATAATTTCATTGATTTTACTAATCTATAATCAGAATTGTCATAAGTCAAATTACGTCACAAGTAGTAGTTAATACAGAATTTATGACTTGTTGACTATAAACTGTGTATATTATGCAATAATGGTTCCTAGTTATATTGTTGACTTTAACACACGTTTTACTATGGATATTTAGTTCCATAGGTGAGTGAATGAACGATGTGACTTTTAGAGGCCAAACTAGCTCGTGTTTTTATGCTTAAGTTTTGTGTGCTTGTATGCTTGCTGCTTATGAGTATGTTTATGTGTTATGAAGGCATTACAGCATAGGACTAGACAGGGGCGGGAGGGAGGCAAAGTTTGAGTATAGTCCGAGCCGTACCAAGTCCGGGTGCATACTCAACGCTCGAGTATTGAAAATCAGAATATTCAAAATCAGAATATGGATGCACAGAGGCATACAATTCCCGAATATTCAAAAACAGAATCACGCATTATACGAAAGCGTATCTAATCTAATCAAACCCAACCAAACCTAACCTAAAATGACCTTCGCTTGGCCACGCCCATATATTAGGTTTTTGAATGATTCAGGCGAAGCGCTTTCTGGCGATTCAGTTTTTGAATATTTGGGATTTAAATGACTCTGTACACATGCATATTCTGATTTGGAATATTCTAGTTTTGAATATTCGATTAATTTTTGAATCACTGCAATCTTTACCATTCTTGAATGATACCATGATTTAAATATATCAGAATTATCAAATAACTCAAATACACCTTTAATGAGATTATTCAACAATTTTTTAAACTTTTTTGATTATAAAAAATTCAATCACATTCATAATTCTCATGGAAATATTCTTGATTTAATAATTTCTAACTGTATTTGTGAAATAGAGCACCCGGATTAATTACTATTTAAATCGGAATATGATCATCATCCTGCTCTGACAATTAATATTTCAATTAATGCTAAATTTAATTATGTTAAAAGAAAGAGAACGTTAGAACTTAAATATAAATTCAAGAACAGAAATTTTTCTGAAATATACCATTTAATTAATAATTTTGAGTGGAGTCAATTGAAAATATTCACTAATGTCAATGGCGTACTAAATTTTCTGTACTATATACTTTATGATTATGGTACACTCAAGAAATTATTTCTGATATCAAAAAGAGATTACATTTTCATAAATTGTTTAAAAAGCACAACAATATTAGTTTCTACAATAAATTTGAATTTTACAGAACCAAAATCAAAAGAGATATAAAAATAAGTTATCTAAATTATATTCATTCATCCGAAGCAGCACTAAAAAGTAATCTTCTCGGATTTTGTAAAATCTAAGAAAACTAATTCATCCAATCCCACTTCCATGTCATATAATAATACTACGTATAATACTCCTTCTGAGATAGCAGAAACTCTTGCTACTTATTTTAAAAGTGTTCATCTTGCTTCTGGTAACAACAATATACGCGACACTACTGTACCAGTATTCACTAACATTATAATTTTAAGTCATGTATCCTATGAAGATATTTTAGATAGTATTAAAAACTTAAATGTAAGCTATCGTGCGGTCCTGATCAGATACCCTCATTTCTTATCAAAGATTGCTCTTCTGCCTTCGCAACTGCATTGTTCTACATTATTAATCTTTCATTACACACTAGTACTTTTCCAGATCTTTGGAAAATAGCAAAAATAGTTCCAATCTTTAAATCAGGTGAAAATAAGGAAATTTCGAATTACCGCCCCATAGCTCTATTAACTTTAGTAAAATCTATGAAAATGTTTTATACAATTTTATTTATAATCATGTTCAACAATATATTTCAAATGCACAGCACGGGTTTGTTCAGCATAGATCTACCTCAACTAATCTTTGTAATATTACACAATTTATATGTTCTTCTTTAGATAAGAATAAACAGGTTGACGTAATCTGTACTGACTTCACAAAAGCTTTCGATCGAATTGACCATGATATTATAATCGCGAAACTGCAAAACTATGGATTATCCGCTATTCTAATTAATCTTATAACTTCATACTTAAATAATAGATCTCTATATGTCAACTTTTCTCATATGAATTCCTCTAATTTTACCCCTGCATCAGAAATCCCACAGGGCTCTAAACTTGAGCCACTTTTACTAAATGTAAAATAATGTCGTTCTCTCGTAAACATGAACATATTCTTTTTCCGTACACTATATCTGATATTCCTCTCAATTGCTGTACGCAAATAAAGATCTGGATATCACTTTCACGAACAAACTAACATTTAATGTACACTTTTCCGACATATTAGCATCAGCAAATAAAATGCTAGGATTTATAATTCAAAATTCGCGCAATTTTACTACTATTGAACCAATTATTGAACTTTATTATGCATTTGTTCGAAGCAAGCTTGAATATTGTTCAGTTGTCTGGAATACGTATTATAGAGTTCATTTCCCTACATATAGAATCTATTAAAAAAAGTTTCTACGATATCTGTGTTATAAAGCAAACAATACATATCCAGATTACAATATTTCATATTATAATTTACTTGAATATTTTCAATTAAACTTTCTAGTCGACGGATTCTTATTCAGCTTTTCCATTTGTATAAATTATGGCACAATACTATTGATGATCCTTCGAGTTTAGACCAAATTAATATTCGTGTACCAACATTTAATACTCACACCCATCATACATTTCATTTGAATCAAGCACGTACAAATATATTGTTACAGTCACTATTATACATGATGCTTAATTCGTTTCATGTGATAGAAAATCAAATTGATATATTTTATTACCTTTTCTGAATTCAAAAGGAGGGTCCTTGCATTTAGTGAGTATTAACTTAATTGGTTACTGATTTTTTAATTTATATTATAATAAGATATTTTGTTATAGTAATTCTTGATCCTTGATGTATGTCTTTAATATCATTTTTTTTATCGTGTATATGTAATATAAAATTAATTTGTATGTACTTCTATACTATCGCCTGTGAGGGCAGTGTATTCTTAATAAATAAATAATATATATATATATATATATATATATATATATATATATATATACGAGATATATATATATATATATATATATATATATATATATATATATATATATATATATATATATATATATATATATATAATTATTGATGTAAACAGATACTCATAAGTTTTTTTTTAAATTTAAGTCTAATTATTTGTAAATACGTGTACTCGTATTGAAAATAATAATTTGTTTAAGATTGTCCTAATTTTGTATATTTACGAAGTATGAATTTTATTGGCTATGAACTCGTAATTTATGTTAATTTTTTAACAACTGTACATCAGAGTAACATTACTCAAGAAAACAATAAAAAGTGTCGAAAAATGTAAGTAGGTGTTTGTGTATACAAAAAACATCAACCATCTATTTTCTCCTCCATTGTCTCAAATCACTTTTTTTTAACGTATCAACGTAGGCAACCCTCCCGTCGCGATGAAAAGGACCGGTGTCGGGAGTCCCGGACCTCAAATAAGTCCTTATTCGTACAATATTTGTTGTAGACATTCGTTCCGGATTCGCGCTTCATGAACCCGATGTCGAGCCCCGAGTCGTGGACCGTGAACTCTGTATCTCCAACTTTTGACGTTTTTCTCGTCTATATAAATGACGCCTTTAAGGTTAATGGCGACATTTCTTAAAAGTAATGAAAATGTCTACAAGTGTGATGTTATACTTCTTGCTGAGAAGAGATCTTGTTTTTCTCTACACAAGGGTCATGAGATATAATGGCTTATAAAAATCTTATGCGTAGTAAGATTTTTTGGAAAAAATTATGGTGATATAAATTGTACATTTATTCATATTATTTTTAAAAATATAAATACATACAGATTAAAGTTTTCTGTTTCGATGAAAATAAAACGAAAACTAATATAATGTATTAATATTAATATGAATACACTTAATAATTACAAGAATATCTTAATCGTTTTCAGCAGCAGTTATACTAAAGATAACAAACTATCCTTAAATATAAAAAAAGATGTCAAATTACTTTTCCAAGATATAAGAATAATGTAAACTTCATTTACAATTTGTCTAATGATGCAATTACACCTGTGTCAGAAGTTAAAGATTTGGGACAACTCATAGATAAAAAAATATTCTTGACCTTCTTGTCGATTCTATAACGAAAAAAGCTTATAGAAAGTTAGGTTTTTCTAATTAGAACATCTGAAAACTCAAAAACCCCAAATACTTTTAAAATCTTATATTTCACCTTGGTCAGAAGTCAGTTAGAATTCGCAACAGTTTGTTGGTCTCCCCAGTATACAATCTATATCAAACGAATTGAGCGTATTCAGGAGATATTTTTTAAATTTATGAATTACAAGTTGCCCAATTATAAATGTAATTTATCTCTGGAAAAACGGCGCATTGCAATTGATTTAACATTTTTATACAAGTTATTTAATAATAAAATAGTTTGTGCTGAGTTGATAAGTTGTCTTGCTCTCCGTGTGCCAGTATACAAGATGTTCATTTTAAATGGGCCACCATTGCTATCCCGAGAACTATAAGAGCTACGAAGACGACAAAAATTTTCTATTTTACAAAAATATATTTTTTTATATTTTGCGTTCATAATGAAGTCATTACGATACGCAATTGCGTATCGTAATGAGCTTCATTTCGATACGCAATTTTTTGTTTTAGACGGTTGGTAGTAGATGACGTTTCTTTAACCCATTTTTACCTAATTTATTTTTAGTTAATTGACAATTCATTTTAATAATATAATGTCGTTATTATTATTATTTTTTATTTAGGGAAGATTATTTACATGAAAATGTACAAATATAATCACAAATTGAGTAAGTAAATGTTAATATAATGTTCGAATTAGTCCACATAGATGGACCTAGTAGTACTAAAAATTTGTAGATTGAACCTTTGAACGATAGAAAATTATTTTTAATTAATTTTAAAGCAAGTTTTAATTCAAATATAAGAAAAAATAAAAATTTCCTGTACACTGAGGCTGAAAGGGTTAAATTGTCAAACGTCAAAGCTGGAAGATAAGAAATTTCAATATAACCTCAAAATTTCTATTACTTAATTAATCACTTTATTTAATGAATATAATAATAATAATAATAATAATAATAATAATAATAAATATTTTTGTCTTACTTTGCATTTCAAAATAAGCAATCAAAACATTCTCTGTTACGCCTTTGACATTATTTTCTTTACACCATGTGTCAAAATTTGCAAATTCTTTCTCATAAATCTCGCGCGATTTTTTAGGAAGTAGATTATTTCCTGTAGTCTGAGCTATATTACGTAGCTCAGGCGGATTGAAACTGATTTCATCTTCCATGATTACACTAAATTCACTTAAATTTGTTCGTAAATATTGAAATGACATGAACTTTCAAATAATAATTGAATGTGGTCAATTCAATGTTACCAACTACAACATTTCACTTACAAATTTCCCTAAATCAACTCGGTTTAATATTAACAGTTTTTTAAAAATATTTTAGTTTGTAGAAGGTGCAAAATATAAAAAATAGTATAAAGAACTCATTTTATAAGACTTTTTTTCGCACTTGTCAATTAGAAAACTCGCTGACGCTCGTTTTCTAAATTTTGACGCGTGCGAAAAAAACATGTCTTATAAAACACGTTCTTTAATATACTATTGAACCACTGTTTCTCAAAATACGGGACCTAACTTTTTAATTTTAAATGGGATCATATATTTATTTTTTATTTGTTCATTCGTTATAGAATTTAATTCGGAATTCAGTGATATAATATTTTTATTCCCTTACATAACGATTTGTTTGAGAAACAATGCATGTAATGTTTCATAGTAATTTGATTAAAAATGATTATGTTAATAGTGTCACAAATGGTAAAAACAAATACGTGTTATTTTTTTTTTTTTTTGACATAGACTTCGAATGCCATGAACGAAATACGTGAATATTTTGATTATGTGGACATTTATGATCACTTACAAGAACAAAACATTCATTTCCTTTGGTCAGGACACTCTAATTCTATGTAATAAAAATGACATGTCATTTTTTCCATTCATGGCACTCTTATTATAGCCATATTTTAACACAATTCGTATAAAACGTTACATGCATTTTTTTTCAAAAAAATCGTTATGTAAGGGTATAAAAATATTACATCACTGAATTCAAAATTAAATACTCTAATACGCAAATAAAAAATATATGATACCATTTAAAATTAAAAAGTTTCGTATTTTGAGAACTGCTGGTCCAAAAAAATAATTTTTCTTTTCTTTAAATATGCCTTGTAAAATAAAAATTGTTTGCTTATTTAATCATCTTTGTAGCTCTTATAGTTCTCGAGATAGCAATGGTGGCCCATTTAAAATGAACACCATGTATACTGCACGAGCATCTTAACTTTTTGATACTGGTTTTAATAGGACTAACGCTGCTTTTAATTCTGCTATGAATCGACTGCTATTTTTGTTTAACAAATACATTGTTAATGACTCAGTCGATATTTTCAGTCATCAAAATTTCGAAATCAAATTTCCAATAATATCACTTCTATTAATTCGATTTATTTTTATACTTGTTTAAATGTAGATAATTGCAAAAAACTTAAAAATTTCACCTGTACTTAATTGTTTTTGCTGTTTGTATGTTGTACCATTCTGTTATTGAGTTTGTCCTGTTGAATGGCAGAGAGATAAAATAAAAAAAAAATACATAATTATAGTAGTTGAAAATTAGTAGTGCTTTGACTGAATAAATGGTACAAAATATAAATTGTAACTCTAAATTAATCCAATTAAAAACAAGATATGTGTATATTAAATCCAAATGTTTTGTTCGAATGATTTAGCGCTTGTTCGACGAACATAATGTAACGTGTGAGCATCGCCGCTGCGTTGAACAAGCGTCTAAGTATAGCGATAATGTAATCGCGCTAGCAGCCGGGCAGCTGTATAAAAGGACGCAGCTTTGCCCGAGAGTAAGTTACAAAATTACATAGTTCAATTCCGTTAGTGAAGACGAACGAGTGAAGACCCGTGAGGGATTGTGATCTCGGTCAGTTGTGTATACAGAGACTGTGGAGCTAAGTTGTGTATACAAAGGCTTGAAGCTCTGTTGTGTATACAGAGGCTGTGGAGTTGAGTTGTGTATACAGAGTGTGATTCTCAGTTGTGTAAACAGAGGTTGTGAAGCTAAGTTGAGTAGACAGAGGCTGTGGAATTCTGTTAGTTGTGGAAGTTAGTGAGTTTAGTAGAATAGCAGTATCGTAGTAAGCGTATGCAGTATAGTGTCGAGTGGAGTAGGTACTTGGGAAGTTACTGATATGTTGGGGTAGCTGTGGAAATGAATACTCGGTAGTGTTGACAAATATTGGGAAGCTATAGTATACGTGGACAGTAACGGCGAGTCGGTAAGTTACTGGTATATTGAGATAGCTATGGAAATGAATACTCAGTATTATTGACGAGTATTGGAAAGCTATAGTACACGAGGACAGTAACAGCGAGTTGAAGAGGATACTCGGCAATGGTGTTGAAGAATCGCGGCATACGGACAGTTGGTAATACTGGATCGGACAGTTGAATAGGGATATAAATAAATAGTTATATAAATATAGTGATGCAACAGACCGGCAGTCTAAGATTGGAACGCGCAGTGTAATGAACGAACAGTTAGTTAAATAAAAGTACGAGAGCACAGTAAAATAAATAGTGTAAAAATAAATAGTCACGTTAATTGTTTAAATAAATAAATAATCTTAATGTTTAAGTAACTAATTATATTCTTAGTCTTAAATTAGTATTTAATATTTGTTTAACCATAGTAATAGTCATTTTTATTTTCTTTTAATATTTATTTATCGTTCAATAAACATCTATTTTAATTAGTAATAAATCTGATTTTTACACTTCATCTAAATAAATAAAAACGTTACAATAAGCGTTTAAGATTGGATTTTAAATAACTGCAGAAATTACTCAAGAAATTTGCTCCCTGTAAATTTTGGATCAAAACCACAAGAACAAAAGTTGTTTGAAATTATATTTTACATTTAAAAAGTTTAATAAATTATTCCAATAATCTAGTTTAAATGTAATCAGTTAGATGTATACAGTACAGAAGAATAATTAGTTTGATACTTCATTAATCTCCTACATTAATATTGTGTTTTATTTACATGGCGGTCTGATTCTTGACGAAATTGTAACATTTTATTTCTAAAATAATTTTGTGCTACAGCTGTGCCGTTACTTCGAAATTAAACTTTTTCAATGAAAAATTTAATTTTAAAAACCTTTTTTCTTGCAGTTTTCCTGTAACAAAAACAGAAGAGTCGATTTCTGCACTTATTTAAAATCTCGTGTTACACACCTATGTTTCGGGTTTCCGTACTCTTCCTCAAACACAATTTATTATATTCAAACAAATTTTATTATAAATCCATTAATAAATAATAATTTATAAAATATCTAAATTTACATGTGACGCATGCCATTATATATATATATGCATAATTCCACCTGCTTAATATATTTGAATTGTCTATTCTTTATAAATTAGGATTACCTATATTATGAGCTACGCTCTACCGTTTATCGTCATGCAAGCAATAATACTGGTCGAAATATGTCGCCTTCTGAAGATTAATTACAATGTGTTTGTATTAATAAGAGACATTTTGAAATATTTAAATATTAGACGACCTGTAACTTGTAGTCTATATTTAAAAATAAGGAAAATTCAATTCTCCAAAAGGAGATTTAAAAAAATATACCGAGAGTTCACAGAATCATTCGAATGAGAACAAAAGAAATATTTCACGACAAATTAGAAAACAGCTGTATAATTATTCTGGAGAAAAACCCTTTGATACAGCAACAATGTTAGAGCCAAGTAAAAAGTGCCATATTTGCGCTCTAAACAAAAGAAGTCAAGAAGGGTAACTAGCATTATTTGAAATATGACTTCGGACTGCTATACATGATGTATGAAATTATTATAATTACAATTATTTACTTGTATTTTATATGTATTAATTATTAATATTTTGTGAATTAGTTTAAAACAAAATTAATGAAATTTGTTTATAAACATGATTTTACTTTAATGAAAAAAAGATAAAATATTTAACCCACTTACCCTTTGGACTCGTGGCCTAAACTTTCTTTTGATGAATAAACATTATCTTAACTCACTTGGTGTATAAATATCTATAAATAGAGTGTCTAACTATTAATAACGAAGACAAAAGTAGTTTTTATATTTACGAAATAGAAATAAATAATATTTGTGTAAATACTTACTGTTATTTCTCAAGTCTGAAATCCTTTAAACAATATTTCAAATTTATCTTTTAAACCTTTTGTTTAAGTAGTACATTTATGTTATTTAAAGTTTTACTCTTATGTATTATGCATATTTATTTTAGGATAACGCACCAAGGCTTTGTATTATGAATTATGAGGTATTTGTTGAATTAAGAACCATAATATTCACATACTCGTATGTATTCGTACATACAAAGAGATAAACTTCTACTGCACTGTTCATCTACGTAACTTATTCATCACCGCAGAATCTCCACTCTGCAGGGACGGTACTTCTGCCTTCTTCCAACAGTCGCTATCAAAGGCGAACAAGTGTAGCTGACGTTTTTTTCTTACACAGGCTACACAGGCAATTAACGTGTTTATAAATATGCCTCCTTGTACCTTCATTCTCTCCACCGCTTTTTAATATAATATACATCTACATTGAGTCTATGCATCAAAACGAAAGTAGAAAGTAAGTGGAAAAGAGTAAATTAAATAATGTTTCTTACAGAATAAACATTAATTTACGTACTAAACGGCATATGTAGTGTCTACTTTCGGTATTAGCAATGGGGTACAATATAATTCAATTCAAAGAACTCATTAGTATTTTACATTGCACAGTTACATAACATAATATTCCTGATAACAACTTAATACTTATTTATTTCAGTAAGAATATTTCAAATATGTTACGTGTCAGTTAAATTTATTTTGTGTAATGAAATTATAACTACGAGTATTTCATCAAAAGCTTGTCTCAAGAAGTACAAGAGACTACAAATGCAGCCCCACATAGTTTTTACCTGCGAAATGCCAAGAAAGGTATTTTGTAGCCAATTTACATTTTTGCCCTAGAAACTTAATGGAAAAATATTTGAACCCGCTGCCTATGGTAACTTGCACCTGAATGTCACTTACTGACAATTTGTATCTGAGCAGCACAAACTTATCACTAGCTGCGAGTGTTATTGTTACCTATTTTTATAAAAACAAAAGAAGTTCACTCATATCGTTAAGCCAGATGTTCCCCAACTCAAGCTTTAAAAAAATGAAACACTACAAAAATTTATAATTACCTACTATTAAATATGGGTAATACTTAAGAATCTGCACCTACACTATCAAGTATTATGCAATAAGCAAATATATTGAATGAAGGTACATCGAAGTGTGAAGGAAAATCAAGGATGTAAGGTATAAACAAGGGAAAAAATCTCTAAGTCTTGTTCACACTGTTCTTTAATAAAAATTGGACCGGTTTCGGTTACTTAGTAACCATCCTCGGCACCGGTTTTCGACTACAATAGAAAATCATGCTACAGATACATAACAATTTTCACCAGATTGTTACAAAAGAGTCAAAAATCACAAACAAATTGATAAAATTATATACAAATAAAGAAAAGTAATAAACATAATTAATACTTACACTTAAAAACTACAAAAGTATCACACTACTAGCTGGACGAGAAAAACTGTACATCGAACCCAACAACCTTTACAAAACTTAAAAAAAAATAATAAACGCTTAGTTCAACACAGATTAAATGAGACAGATCAGAGTGAAAATTGTCACGAATTTCATGAAGTGATGCTGAATTTATCCAATGTAGAATTCAACAGAGAAGAAACGGATTATTAAAGGTTTAAAATTTAACCCAATTTCTAAACCTAATATTAAACAGTATGAGACATTCGTTGCAGAACTTGAGAATATAGTAGAGAATATTAGCGTTATAAATATTTTAAATCCTTTGACACACATGGTTAATACTTACAAACAAAACAATATCGATACCGAGGGAACTTTTGAGGAGAAAAAGATGATGAAGACTGAATAATATTTAAAAAAAGTCAAGATTAATAATTTAATTGTTACAAAGGCCGACAAGGGAAATTGTTTGACAATCTTACCTAAAACTGATTACATTGATAAAGTCGAAAAGTTTTTAGATTGTGAGACTTTTACTAAATTAAAAAACAACCCGATTAATCAATTTTTAGTAAAGGTAAAAAATGTAATCAAACAGAACAAAGAGTACCTTCATGAAAACAACATATTCAATGTTGTACCAATGAACCCTACTACACCCATTCTTTATGAGCTTCCCAAATTACATAAATTAGATAACCCAATAAGACCAGTTGTATCTTTTATAAATTCTCCTACTTATAAACTGGCTAAACATATGAATTTTAAGTTGTCAAATACATTTGAGACACACTCAGTACATGCCCTAAAAAATACAACTGATCTTATTACAAAACTTAAACCTATAAAGGACACTAATATCATTCGATGTCAGTAATTTATTCACAAACATCGCAGTTGAAGAAACTAAGAATTTAATAAAGGAAATAATTAACAATTCTACATGGGGAAATGACAAATGTGAAAGCTTTTTTGCACTTCTTAATATTTGTCTGAAACAGAATTTTTTCATTTTCAATAATAATGTGCATAAACAGAAAGACGGATTAGCGATGGGGTTACCCCTGTCATGTACTTTAGCCGAAATTTTCATGAAACATTTTGAATTTAGAATATTTAATGAAATTTCAGAATTTTTAAGGATGATCAATTTCTGGTGTAGATGATGTACTGTGTTTTTGGACTGGCTCATTGGACGAGCTGAATACATTTCATAAAAAATTAAATACACTTCATAATAACATAAATTTCACCATAGAAATTGAACAAAAAAATTCACATTTAGTATATTTAGAAAACCGACTCAGACTATAGATTCTATTAATGACAGTTCCAATCATTGCATTCAGCATAAATTAGCGGTCTTTAATAGTTCAATTCACAGAATGTTAACATATGGTTTAAACGACAACGAAATTGACAAAGAAACGAAGATCCTACACCAAATAGCATTAGCTAACAATTTCAACCCGAGAATCATTGATGTTAATAAATAGGAAAAAAATATAAATTAAATCTCACAAGAGCTTATAACGTAGAGAGTAATACCAACAATCTAAAAGGGTTAGCCTACAGTTTCTAGGAAATATAAATTACAAAATTAAAAATCTTCTTGCAAAATCAGGAATTGAAGTAGTTTATAAACCATTTTCAAATTTAAAGACAGAAATTTGCAAGAAAGTAGACAATGTTGAACTATTAGAGAAATCAGGAGTTTACAAACTGAAATGCGGTGACTGTGACTGTAATTATATTGGAAAAACAGGCAGAAAATTCAAAACCAGGTTTAAAGAACATTTAAGAGCGTTCAGACTCCAGAATAGTCACTCCACTTTCGCAGAGCATCTTCTAGAAAAAGACCATAATTTTGACATTTCAGAAAATTATGAAATTCTACACATAGCTGAAAATGGAAAACTTTTAGACTTCCTAGAAAATTTAGAGATAAAAAAGTCGAACTTTAAAGATAAAAAACATTGTTTAAATGACCAAGTCAGTTTGAAGAATAGTCCGCTCCTGGATTTATTACTTTAAACTGATTGGTGAATTCTGGCAAGATTTTGCGTAGTTTTTGCAAGGCTATTCCCACGAGTTCGTTGACCCATTCTTTCATTCATTCATTGACAAGATACTGAGCACAGACACATATTTAAAAAATTTATGAGAAATATACATTTAAAAAAAAAAGTTTTGTAAAGATTGTTGGGTTCGATGTACAGTTTCCCTCGTCCAGCTAGTAGTGTGATACTTTTGTAGTTTTTAAGTGTAAGTATTAATTATGTTTATTATTTTTCTTTATTTGTATATAATTTTATCAATTTGTTTGTGATTTTTGACACTTTTGTAACAATCTGGTGATTTTCTATTGTAGTCGAAAACCGATGCTGAGGATGGTTACTAAGTAACCGAAACCGGTCCAATTTTCATTAAAGAACAGTGTGAACAAGACTTAGGATTTTTTTCCCTTGTTTATACCTTACATCCTTGCAAATATATTGTTGGTCTGGTCGTGGGGCCCGTAATATTAAAAAAAAAACATAATATTATAAAGTTTTATGGACGGTTTACTGTGGAAATAGCTACAAATAATAAGTAAGTCAGTAATTATTTATATACTAAATATAATACATTTAGAATATATTACAATAACAATAATTAACTCTTAATATGTAGAATTAGCTTAGTACAAATCTTTATTAAATATCATATGATACATGTTAATCTAATAGCATTTTCAGCTTATCAATTAAGTGCGCACACAATATATTTTTACACAAAGTCCTTAGTCTCTTTTCATCAACACGGATTTATCAAAGGTCGGTCGACTACAACTAACCTTTCTTGCTTCACCCAATTCGCCTCAGAGGGGACAAATTGATACCGTTGTAACGATGAGGTTTTATTCGTTACATCATTGTATAAATAAATAAATAAATATATGAATTTGTATAAGACGTAAAATAATAAATAGTAGAGAGTAGAGATGACATGTGTATATTTTAATAAATAAATGTATAACAACTGAATCTATAATCAATAATATAAAACAATGTGTCGGTGGGCAACGTAGCGGCTACTTGATAGAGCCGCTACATTACCCCCCGCCTAAAAAAATACAATATAAAAAAATCTGATGTGGCCAACACATAACCTCTCGCCAGATATTTTACCTGGTTGTACCCATAAAACGAAAAATATTTTTAAATACAAATACATATATTCATGTCTCACTACAAAATAATTCTCACATATATTTGCAAAATCTATGGGATATTTTAAAATAAATTATGTACAATACATACCTTTTTATATACAATATCCTGAAATTTTCTTTTTCTACTTTCCTTTTCTTTTTCTTTATATTTATCATTTTTTCGCAAATTCCTTTTATATTCTTTTTTAGGTATATTCTTTTACGTTGTTGACTTTTTTTATTTTCATAATCTTCATAATAATGTACAAATATTTTTGACATCAGCATACAAATATTTTTGACAATGACATTTATGTGTCAATTACAAACATTTGAATTTCTTGCCTTGTAGTAGTTTGATCTGAGATTTTTTACATCAAATTATTTTATATGCCTTTCTTTATCTCTAAATCTATAGAAGATATAATAATGAATTTATATTTATCGAATAAAGAATTTCACGTTCTTTAATATAAGTATTTACATAAATTTTCAATAAATAATATTTAGATGATTTTTTTCTTGTAACTACTACTTCCGGTTGTCCAATTGTTACCAAAACTGACTCGCCTCTTCCCATTATTGTTAGATTGAGGAATCCGTAGTTAAAAATGTCTTAAGTCTTATAGTATTTGAGATATATTGAATCCAACATCCACACACACACACACACACACACACACACACACACACACACACATCCACACACACACACACACACACATACACACATACGGACATCATCGTAAAAATGTTATAATCGGATTCTAGGGACCTTAAAACGTGCTTATTCATTAAAATCTGGATATGCGGTTTTTAGCATGAATACAATACCTCTCTTAGCGAGAGGTAAAAAGGACAGGTACAGGTCTCAACCATTTTGTTGTAGTATTTATTGTTGATGTTGTTGTCGTTGTTGTTGTTGTCGTTGTTGTTGCTGTTGATGTAGTTGCGGTTGTGTTATGTGTTCTTGAAAATTTATCTGGACTTTTTGGGTCATAGACATGTCCATGAGGAACATGCCTATCAGAAAAAAAGATTTCCCACGGTCGTGGCAAGTGAGTCTGCCGACCGGAGAAATGGTGCTGTTTGTTTCCAAGAGAGGAGGAAGGAAGAAAAAGCGAAGAGATAGATGCCAGAAAAATTTTCAAGTCGTGTTTGTTATTGACGTTTTGGATATGTGACGTTAAATAATGTTGTTTGTGATAAAATAGTGTAAAAATGGTTGAGATGTAACTGTTAGTTTCTTTCTTCCAATACAGTTGTTCACCCAAGGGCAATGGTAGTCGAAAGTTTCTATACAGTGGTTGCAGACGCCGTAATGCGAACACCTTGACGGCCGGTAAAACTTGCAAGTGATACACCATTTCATGCCGTTGATCTCCACGTTCCTGTAGAGCGGGGCCCGGTAGTCGTCCTCCCGGTCTTCGTCAGGTGGGGCGTCCGGCACGAAACCTGGATCCCACGGAAGTCGTCAAACATCGCAAGCTTCGCCAAAGTTCATTAGTGGTCGACTCCATTCGCCGGGGGGGACCTGCTGTATCGACGCAGGCGGCGCGTCCATGAATTGCGATCGCGCCGCCTCCATCGGCACAGGCCCACTTTATTCTTTGTATTTGTATTTATCATTGTTATTGTTATGATATATGTTATTTGTTTACGTTGTTATGTATTATATTATTTTCAGTTGTATTATATCCATCATTGCGAGCAGTCGCATTTGTATTTGTTCTTAACATCATTACAACCTTTTCGAAATTATTTAAACCTGTGTTTACGTTTATTGTTTCTCTTATACAATTTAACTTATTATAGTATTTTTACCTTGGCGTGGCAGCAGAGTGGTCTGCCCGCCCCTTTTGTGTGTGCCCATAGCTGGTACACCGTATAACGTACATTTGACTGTATCGACCATGGCTTGCTAGTAGAAAAACTTAGTACTTATGGAGCTGCACCAAATTTAGTAGAGCTAATACATGCTTATCTCACAGACAGAATTTGTTTCGTTTCGTACAATGGTTTCTCGTCACATAATTTTATCTCGACTTTTGGTGTGCCCCAAGCTTCACATTTAAGTCAATTATTGTTAACGTTATTTATAAATGAACTGTTACAGGCATTCACATGTTCCGTGCTTGCCTATGCAGATGATGTCCAATTTCTTCTAGCATCAGCACAGCCGACGATACCATGGCCTTACAAAGAAATCTAGATTATATGATCACTTGGTGGCAAAACAACAAGTTTATTTTAAATGTCAACTAATGCCACTATCTCACTTACTCTCGTAGACACATGCCAATAAATTTTCAATATAAAATTAACAATATTAGTCTAACACAAAAATCTCCGTAAAAGATCTTGGTGTGACATTTTCTCATAATCTCAAATTTACCGAGCATACGAATAATATTTACTCGTCCGCCAATAAAACAGTCGGCTTTATCATAAAAACCCTATACTTTCCATTCGTTCAAAGTAAACTCGATTATGCATCTGTAATATGGTACCTTATGTATGAATATCTTCTTGAAATATTTGTTATATAAACAGGATAGAATATATTCCGGGCGCGGTATAGACCATAATAGCTTATTGCAGCGTCACGATATGTCATCTTTTAATACCAGACAAGAACTATAGACAGCTAAATGTTTAAAGTTGTTACTAGCGAACAAAATTAATTGTCCTCAGTTATTGTCGTATATTCCGTTATAGGTTCTGTGATGTTTAAGGGTTTAAAATAAACATATATTGCACGCTAATCCCTTTTTATTTAACACACACAAATATATATTTATACATTGAAGTCTACATCCTAACTGCCCAAAATATTGTATGAACAAGTATTTTATTAAACGTAAAATCTAGTCACATCGACATCAGTACAGTGGCGTACTGGTAAATATTTTATCTTAACTTAAATACGCTACAGGTTCCAAGGTTGCTTTCCAGATAAAGCATGTCTTTTCATCTGCCTACTGTCAACACCAATGTCCTGGCCATTTCACCGGTCCATGTCATGTACAGCAATGCCGTCAACGCTTATGAAGATATATTTTTTGAATTCAAATTTTCTTTCTTATATTATAATTTATTATTATATAATGTTATTTACATACATATATATATATATATATATATATATATATATATATATATATATATATATATATATATATATATATATATTTGTAGTAATTATTTCCCTGTAAATGGTTTCTGTTGGGAATAGCAAGCAGCTTGGGTATGGATGACTATGTGAGCACCTTTCTTATTATATGTGCTGTTCCAATTATTGCCATTTATTATAACACTTGTGTCGAGTGTTTGATGTTTGGTGTGTGATACTGTGACAAAGGAATATTGAATAAAAAGGTGAGTGGCGCAGTGGTGGCTTGTATTTTCCTTAATTATATTGCAATTTACTATTTAGTTCAGTAATATATTAATATCTGTATGATTGGTGATGAACAAATGTGTGGTACCGTATATTGGAGTATAAAGGTCAGTTGCGGTGCTCCCTGGCCCATCGTAGAGCTCGAGATAGATTTGTGTGTTACCCTATCTCGGGCCTCTTGTTCAGGGACAACGTGGGAAGAGCTAGTTGCGGTGCTCCCTAGTGCAACGAGGGATTTTAGATCAGTTGCTGTACCACTGATCGGCAAATGTTGAGAGATTGTTTCTTATTTAATTATGTTGAGAGTTAGTGATATTAACCATGTCTCTATTACTAAATGAATTATATATATATATATATATATATATATATATATATATATATATATATATATATATATATATATTCACAGACAGTTTTATTTACAGAAACTGACCGCCCCCATCACTGATGAGGCGTAGTTGCCTGACTACCAACTTGACACCCTAATCTATAATCACATTATTATTATTATTATTATTATTATTATTATTCTATTATATTGTTTATTAAATTTTAACTTATAAGTAATCATATATTATAAACGTTTCATCATTTTAATATCATCAAAGGGCAAATTCAACAGGAGAAATCAATTTGAAACGTAAACTGCTGAAGAATGTATCGTATCAATAATAGAATTAGGGAAGAAATGTAATTGTTTCCTTAGAAGAAGAATTAATAAGAGACAGATAATAGTTGGCATAAAAGATACAAAATTAAGGGAGTCATTACAATTAAATGACAAACTCACATTACAAGTTACTATTGACAAAATTTTACAATCGGAATTAATAAAAGGTCAAAATAAGGAAGAATTGATATAGAATTGGGTGAGATTAAAACCATAACTATTATTAATAAAGAAAGTACACCATGATACACAAAATTCCAGATCGGACCATTTAGAATTAGACAAAGTGGATACTAGAGCTGATGAAATTATTATCTCTTGGAGAGTGTATAAAAAATTGTCATTTATGTAACATTGAAAAAATAAGAAATATTTTAGTAGAACCTGTACAGTATAAACTACGTTTTGAAAACAAAAGAAAATTTATTAGGAAACGCAAACATAATAAAACTAGAAATACTTAAATTTAGTAATGAAAAAATAATTACTCATCAGTAGGTACAGTTGCAAATGAAACATTAAAAAACAAAATACTAAGGCAAGATTTATGGAAAGAATGAGGAAGACCATGGAGCAAGATTGATGAAAATTTTAGATGTTTTAAAAGAAAATGGAGCAACTTTAAATAAAAAGAAATTTGAATTTGGGTTTAAAAATTAAAAATTTTAGACCTCATTATTGAAGAGATTGTTAAAATAGTAGTTGATCTAGAAAGAAGAAAAGCATTAGTGGAATATCCCTAACCTAAAAATATTAAAGCCGTTAAAATATTTTTGGTTATGTTATAGTAACTAACGTCTCAAGGGTGTTATAAGGACAATAACGCCTGAGGTTAACAGTGTGCTTTTCGAGGGCCTCTGGCCCAAAATGTGTACGTAGACCAAAGGCATTATTGTCCGTTTATATAATTTATAATCTTTTATATTATACTGATTACGGATCTGAAAGTTTTAATAAAATTTGCGGAGTAGGTAGGCTATGAATGTTTTTGCTTGTTTTTTAGGCTTTATCCCAGTATCAGTATCAATCTATTGACAAAATTACCATAGCAACAACGCATAACACGCTCTAGGGTGTTATTTGGTATATAACAACCCTGAAGACAGAGTTGTTATGATAATAATAACATACCAGTCGGACGTTATAGCTATTAACATACCTAGGAATGTTATGTATATCATAATTGCCGAAGATATCGGTTAGTAAGACATCTAAGGCTTTTTATGATTAATAACATCCGTGGTTTATTCAATAGTTTATCGGTTTCAAAAAATTAAGACATTATTGATAAATACAATTTTTTAAAAATTCTCTCATTAATGATACTTTCAGATTGCTATGGTTGACAGAACAATTATTTTGACATATGTCAATATGACAAATATTCAAATTATGTGCTTTGTTCCACATGTTTATTACATTAGAATAAAAGTAGACCGTATTTAGAACGATAGGCTAACGTTATCTGTATGTATTAATGAAGAGCATTATATTTTCATTTTATTTTATTTTCATAATGTAGACCGTTGTTGACAAGTCAGTATGGTAATAATATTACCATACAGATACAGTTATTACTTAGTTACCAGCCTACTTTTGTGCATGTAAACAATGGAATAATATCCTGAAACCGGTAAAATTATTTAACTAAACTCATTTTACACTCATCAACATTATCACATGGTTTAAGGAAACTTTTAAAAAAGATTTAAGATTGGGATTGGAATGAACAGCATCAGAAATATTTTAATTCAATGAAGAAAACTAACGAGTACCCCAATATTAGTATTGGTGGATATTTAGAACAACTTCGAGAAGATAGCATTTGGAGATCAGTTTTTTACTGTTCAAAAACCTTTAGTAATACAGGAAAGATGTATGCTCAAATAGAAAAATTTTTAACGATCATACAGGTATGTGAAAGATTGAGTTAAGTAAAAAGTTTCAAATTCGAACATTTATTTGTCACTAATAAAAATAATAATAATAACAATAATTATAATTATAATAACAATAATTATTATAACTATAATTATAATTATAATATATTTAATATAATTATAATAATTATAATTATAATAGGCATAACAAAATATGTAGCTTAATACATTACAACATCTGTAAATTTTATGATTGCCCAAATTTAAAAATACTGGTATAAGCACGAACCACAGAAAGTAAGTATAACCTCTAATAATCAAGTTATAGTATTATATTATATGGGTAGTCAAACAGACCGTGAAATACAAGCAAATAGACCAGATATTGTGATAAAAACAAAGAAAGTAACTTACCTTATTGATATATCTGTACCAGCGGATGAAAGGATTATTGCTAAAACTGCCGAGAAACTTTTGATATATAAAAATTTAGAAATCTAAATTAAAAGAATGCGAAAAACAAACACTATTATCTTGCCCATAATAAATGGCAATAATTGGAACAGCACATATAATAAGAAAGGTGCTCACATAGTCATCCATACCCAAGCTGCTTGCTATTCCCAACAGAAACCATTTACAGGGAAATAATTACTACAAATATATATATATATATATATATATATATATATATATATATATATATATATATATATATATATATATATATATATATATATATATATATTTGTAGTAATTATTTCCCTGTAAATGGTTTCTGTTGGGAATAGCAAGCAGCTTGGGTATGGATGACTATGTGAGCACCTTTCTTATTATATGTGCTGTTCCAATTATTGCCATTTATTATGGGCAAGATAATAGTGTTTGTTTTTCGCATTCTTTTAATTTAGATTTCTAAATTTTTATATATCAAAAGTTTCTCGGCAGTTTTAGCAATAATCCTTTCATCCGCTGGTACAGATATATCAATAAGGTAAGTTACTTTCTTTGTTTTTATCACAATATCTGGTCTATTTGCTTGTATTTCACGGTCTGTTTGACTACCCATATAATATAATACTATAACTTGATTATTAGAGGTTATACTTACTTTCTGTGGTTCGTGCTTATACCAGTATTTTTAAATTTGGGCAATCATAAAATTTACAGATGTTGTAATGTATTAAGCTACATATTTTGTTATGCCTATTATAATTATAATTATTATAATTATATTAAATATATTATAATTATAATTATAGTTATAATAATTATTGTTATTATAATTATAATTATTGTTATTATTATTATTTTTATTAGTGACAAATAAATGTTCGAATTTGAAACTTTTTACTTAACTCAATCTTTCACATACCTGTATGATCGTTAAAAATTTTTCTATTTGAGCATACATCTTTCCTGTATTACTAAAGGTTTTTGAACAGTAAAAAACTGATCTCCAAATGCTATCCTCTCGAAGTTGTTCTAAATATCCACCAATACTAATATTGGGGTACTCGTTAGTTTTCTTCATTGAATTAAAATATTTCTGATGCTGTTCATTCCAATCCCAATCTTAAATCTTTTTTAAAAGTTTCCTTAAACCATGTGATAATGTTGATGAGTGTAAAATGAGTTTAGTTAAATAATTTTACCGGTTTCAGGATATTATTCCATTGTTTACATGCACAAAAGTAGGCTGGTAACTAAGTAATAACTGTATCTGTATGGTAATATTATTACCATACTGACTTGTCAACAACGGTCTACATTATGAAAATAAAATAAAATGAAAATATAATGCTCTTCATTAATACATACAGATAACGTTAGCCTATCGTTCTAAATACGGTCTACTTTTATTCTAATGTAATAAACATGTGGAACAAAGCACATAATTTGAATATTTGTCATATTGACATATGTCAAAATAATTGTTCTGTCAACCATAGCAATCTGAAAGTATCATTAATGAGAGAATTTTTAAAAAATTGTATTTATCAATAATGTCTTAATTTTTTGAAACCGATAAACTATTGAATAAACCACGGATGTTATTAATCATAAAAAGCCTTAGATGTCTTACTAACCGATATCTTCGGCAATTATGATATACATAACATTCCTAGGTATGTTAATAGCTATAACGTCCGACTGGTATGTTATTATTATCATAACAACTCTGTCTTCAGGGTTGTTATATACCAAATAACACCCTAGAGCGTGTTATGCGTTGTTGCTATGGTAATTTTGTCAATAGATTGATACTGATACTGGGATAAAGCCTAAAAAACAAGCAAAAACATTCATAGCCTACCTACTCCGCAAATTTTATTAAAACTTTCAGATCCGTAATCAGTATAATATAAAAGATTATAAATTATATAAACGGACAATAATGCCTTTGGTCTACGTACACATTTTGGGCCAGAGGCCCTCGAAAAGCACACTGTTAACCTCAGGCGTTATTGTCCTTATAACACCCTTGAGACGTTAGTTACTATAACATAACCAAAAATATTTTAACGGCTTTAATATTTTTAGGTTAGGGATATTCCACTAATGCTTTTCTTCTTTCTAGATCAACTACTATTTTAACAATCTCTTCAATAATGAGGTCTAAAATTTTTAATTTTTAAACCCAAATTCAAATTTCTTTTTATTTAAAGTTGCTCCATTTTCTTTTAAAACATCTAAAATTTTCATCAATCTTGCTCCATGGTCTTCCTCATTCTTTCCATAAATCTTGCCTTAGTATTTTGTTTTTTAATGTTTCATTTGCAACTGTACCTACTGATGAGTAATTATTTTTTCATTACTAAATTTAAGTATTTCTAGTTTTATTATGTTTGCGTTTCCTAATAAATTTTCTTTTGTTTTCAAAACGTAGTTTATACTGTACAGGTTCTACTAAAATATTTCTTATTTTTTCAATGTTACATAAATGACAATTTTTTATACACTCTCCAAGAGATAATAATTTCATCAGCTCTAGTATCCACTTTGTCTAATTCTAAATGGTCCGATCTGGAATTTTGTGTATCATGGTGTACTTTCTTTATTAATAATAGTTATGGTTTTAATCTCACCCAATTCTATATCAATTCTTCCTTATTTTGACCTTTTATTAATTCCGATTGTAAAATTTTGTCAATAGTAACTTGTAATGTGAGTTTGTCATTTAATTGTAATGACTCCCTTAATTTTGTATCTTTTATGCCAACTATTATCTGTCTCTTATTAATTCTTCTTCTAAGGAAACAATTACATTTCTTCCCTAATTCTATTATTGATACGATACATTCTTCAGCAGTTTACGTTTCAAATTGATTTCTCCTGTTGAATTTGCCCTTTGATGATATTAAAATGATGAAACGTTTATAATATATGATTACTTATAAGTTAAAATTTAATAAACAATATAATAGAATAATAATAATAATAATAATAATAATAATAATAATAATGTGATTATAGATTAGGGTGTCAAGTTGGTAGTCAGGCAACTGCGCCTCATCAGTGATGGGGGCGGTCAGTTTCTGTAAATAAAACTGTCTGTGAAAATATATATATATATATATATATATATATATATATATATATATATATATATATATATATATATATAATTCATTTAGTAATAGAGACATGGTTAATATCACTAACTCTCAACATAATTAAATAAGAAACAATCTCTCAACATTTGCCGATCAGTGGTACAGCAACTGATCTAAAATCCCTCGTTGCACTAGGGAGCACCGCAACTAGCTCTTCCCACGTTGTCCCTGAACAAGAGGCCCGAGATAGGGTAACACACAAATCTATCTCGAGCTCTACGATGGGCCAGGGAGCACCGCAACTGACCTTTATACTCCAATATACGGTACCACACATTTGTTCATCACCAATCATACAGATATTAATATATTACTGAACTAAATAGTAAATTGCAATATAATTAAGGAAAATACAAGCCACCACTGCGCCACTCACCTTTTTATTCAATATTCCTTTGTCACAGTATCACACACCAAACATCAAACACTCGACACAAGTGTTAGCTACAAAATAAAGAATTTTATCTCAGCAATCAGCGTCCATCAAAACATATAAACAAAACAGACCTTCGCTTATCTATTATCTTTGCTTACGCTTTGACCTGATAAAAGCTAATCTCATGTGTACGTGTCACATTTGTAAACTAAATATTTAAAACTGAAGTATTCTGCTTTGACAATATATTATATTAGATTTTTTATATAATAGTCTTCAAATAATTTTATTATTTCCTCATATGTTTTTAAGTCATTTTCGAGTTTCTGTAAAGTGACCAAAACTTAGTTTACGTTACTGCCCATATGCAGTAAAAGATATTAATTTGTATGTTCTCTTTCTGCTTGTCTAAATTCACAGCTTTTCAATATCTTTTATATCCTACTACCCAATTTCTCCAATCTTCTCTTTCACAGGAAAATCTCTCAGGCCGAATCCCGAAACTGTCTGTGATTGTGGAGAAGGCAATGAAGTTCCCATTTGACCCTGCACTTGCATATTTACTACAAGCGTTTGTAAATTATGAACCAATTGTTCTAATTCTTCCACTGTATTTTCTGCCACTATATCAATTTCCAACACCTGACGCCATGTAGAATTATTAGATTAGTACAATTCTTTATTAAATATCATATGATACATGTCAATCTAACAAAACAATATCTCTCAGCTAACTATATTTCTCTACATAATCTAGGAAAATTAGTTATTTATAATTCTATAATAAAATATATATCATTATCATTTATTTCACGTTGTAAAGTTACCTAAATTTGTATATCTACGATGTTTATTACCAGGTATGAATTTTAAGTACTTTTTTCGACGTTTAATAAAATCTTTATCATTCTGACATTTTCCGACCTAAATATATAATAAAATATATTCAATTACATTATTTTCTTTCTAGTAATTTGATAGATGTTGATCAAGATTTTGCGAAAGAAGTTGTATATTTTACATATTTTCTTGTTAATATTTTTCGCAAAGAATAATACTTATTTCATAGATTCAGAATTTATCTACACATGTACACTGTAACCAGAAAAGATGATCAAGCCCATATTCAGGATGTAATACGCACGTCATCAATAGTAGGTAAGTACATGGTTCGAATCGCCAAGGGAGGAGGATTATTGACGTAATGTCAAGACTGACAGTAATATAATACAACTTAAATTGTGTCAATCTTATTCATCAAAATTCGAAGTATACATAGTTGTTTAGTAATAAACCCATCAAATAATTACGATATAAGTATAATGGATGCAGTATACGTCGTTTTATTGTGTAAAGGCAATATATTGCAATATTTGATGGTTATCTTAGAAACGCCGTCTTTGCAATAACAACATTCACAATATAATACCAAGAACTAACGAAACTTCCAACACACAATGAAACACTACCGTTTTTTTTTAATTTTTCGCTGTTGTTTGGACGGGGATAGCGTATCTCATCATGTGTATACGACAAAGATGTTAGATAAAAATTCTGTGATTCTAGCAGCATAAATTGATGACGTGAGTTTCAACTCGTGGAAATAGAGTTTACCTACTGGTAAATGAATGTGAAATTTTTAGCTCAGTATTGGGGTTCTAAATAGTTCAGTTTAATAATTTGTAAACAGGTTTTAAAAATGCAAAAAGAAGACTATTCATAATATTCACAAGTTTAACTTTTTTGTCACATCTCAGAAACTTTTTAAAAATTAAAGTTTGACAGGCAATTAATTTTAACATAATAAATAAAAGACATTTTAGAATATGGTTTAATTTTTATTCAAAGACTTAAATTTTTTAAAAATATGAAAAAAGAAACAATTTTGTTAATTGCTCACTGATGCTTTAAGTTTCCTACACAATAATTAATTTGTAGGGATATCATCATCAAATTATACTATGGGTCAAGAACTCCTTTTCACAGAAAGAACATCTGGTTACCCTTAACATTAGAACAGTAAATGGACTAATCTGCATGAAGCATGAAATGTATAAAGGGTTCGCGTGTAAATATTTTCATTAAGTGTGTGCCGATTGTGGTCATTAGTCGGCATGTGTAATACATAATTTTGTTAATTGCATATGACATTTAATTAATTTTCCCCTCATAATGTAATTGATAATTAGAATTTTTATACATGTCAAAAGGAACGATTTGCATATAATTAATTGTTGCTCACAATGAACATGAAAATTGACATTTTCATCACACCGTATAACCAGTATTTAAGCAAAATAATTATTAACGTGAATGATAAGTGACTGTATAAGTGATGGATAAAAAAAATAAGGAATGCAGTCAATATGTAAAAATTTATGCAGTCAAACGTCGACGTTTCGCTTCCTGTTAAAGCTTCCTCAGGACAATCTATAGGAAAACATAGTGTTATAAAAGGGATCTTACTTATTATACACATACTTACAGACCTATATTTTATAAAAATATATTATATTGTGTAAAATCAACCATGGAGGTATCGTCGGAACATAAATTAATAAATAAAGCACTTCATATATAAAATTACAAAATCTGATTTAAATATAATAGAACAATCTTATCAGAATGGCGACTTCTGAAAAAATATTCTTTAAATAAATTGACTAGAATTTACTCGTTAGAAGAACTGCATTGTCGTTGGTGCAATGTTCAGCGTATGGGGTTTGTCTAAACATTTTGCAAATCCTGCAGTAAACCGTACTGAGATTTTGGATGTTATTTCTGAAATTTACGTTGTTTTTATGGTTCTGTATATGTAGCATTACTAGTATAAGACGTCTGTGAAGGAAAGATTCTAGATCTAGAATTGTTACTCCTTGAAAGTGGAAATAAGTGTGTCCATATATATATTTTAAAGAGCTGAATAGTTGTTTTACAGTATTAATTGGTTTTAATGTTATACAAACAAATTTTATTGGACAATAATTACCCCGGTAGAAGGTTAAACAAAATTATAAACAATTATGAACATCCTAACCTACAAAATACAGACGACAGGTCTGTTCTGTATACAACAACCTCGTCAAAACATACTCCTCAATTCCGAACATTATTGGACTAGCGGTAAATTTAAAACGTACTCTTAAACAAAATTTAAACATTATCATAGCATTGAAACCAATTAAAACTGTAAAACAACTATTCAGTTCTTTAAAAGATAAAAGAGATAAAATGTGAAGAATGAATACAGTTTACCAAATTCACTGAAACGATTGTATAAAAACTTACACCGAACAAACGAAAAGATATTTAAAAACAAAACTGAACTATAATAGAAACTGCGTACTTACGCGACACTATAGAAACTGGATACACTTTCGACTTTAAAAGAGTGAAATTTCAAGATCAAGAACCTTTTCTTCCCAAACGTCTTACCAGAAATGCTAAATATACAGAACAATTAGAACAACGTAAATTTCAGAACTGAGATCCAAAATCTCAGTACGATCTACTGCAGGATTTACAAAATGTTAAGGCAAACCCCATAGGCTGATCATTGCACCAACGACAATGCAGTTCCTTTAAAGTGTAAATTCTAATCAATTACTGTAAGGAATTTTTTTTCAGTAGTCGCCATTGTTATAATGTTGTTCTATTATATTTAATTCAGACTTTATAATTCTATATATGACTTCCGTTTCATTAATCTGAAAAAAAAAACTAATATATCGTTCTGATTAATATAAAACTCTTAAATACCACATTTGAAAAGTTTTGGATTGTATCAATATATTTTTCACGAAAATATGTTCAGAGCTTTAAGTAAAGTATCACTTCCGGTTTTTTAATTTTAGCCAAAATCTAGTATGTTATTCCAATTGGTATGAAAGTCTTAAATACTAAAATTGAAAAGTTTTGGATATATTTTAATGTAATTTTTTGTTAAAAACTCTTATGGGCTTCAAGTAAAGTATCACTCCCGGTTGTCGGGGACGAAAAAATCGTCACGCACACACACATACTCACATACACACAGACATTATCGTGAAAATGTAAAAATTTTATTTTACGGACCTTAATACGTCGTCATTTACCAAAATCTCGATATGCGATTTTTAGCACGATCCCTATACCTCCTTTACCAAGGCTAGCGGGAGGTAAAAAACGAAACTATAAACCAATAAATTGGTTACTAAATTCATGTTTTATAATAATAATCTGTATCGAAATCAAAATAATCTGTATCATAATTATACGGATACATGAATTACGGTACTATTGGTTTATAGTTAATTTTTTTAATTATTATGAATAGTCGTAGCAAAAATAATGTTTGCAACTCATATATGATAACAAAACATAAATGAAAACTCAACCTTGATGAATGCTGACCTTCAAAATTTCTCCAACTGGGTAAAAAATAATAATGGACTTCAAATTAATGCTGCTAAATCTTCCTTACTACTTAATCTAACAAAAGGTAATAAATACACTTGGTTTATTTGGCCTCTACCGTGGTTTACACGTCGGGTAACCTTCTAAACTGAGTCTCCCACTTTTTTGCTTAAACTCGGCCTCTAGCGTGTTTGACACGTCGGGTAACCTTGTTTAAGACAGTACTATCCCCCTTGCTCCTGAAGATGCCCCATACGACTGCAGACGAAACGTTGAGCTCTGACTCAAAATATGACACAGTCTATTCCCGGAAAACGAATATTTCTCAATAAATACAAAATTGATCTTTTGCAAAATAGCTGCTTCAGATTTGTATTTGGTGTACGTGAATTTGATCATATCTTCCTGTCCCGTTCCAAAGTTAATTTCAATTTTATTGAAGATAGAGTAGCAATATATTTTCTCTGTCTCATACACAAAACAATAATTATCCGATGTCCACAATATTTATATGAAAAACTTGAATTAAAAAGACACATTATTATTATTATTATTATTAATATTATTGTTATTATCATTATTATTCCATTATCATTATTATTATCATTAATATTATTATTCCTCCACGAGGGGCCACCTTGTCGAGGTGGGGGGGGGGAGCTGAGTAGCCCTCTGTTGCCAGCAGTGGGTGAAACCAACGGGACCCAGTCCTCTTTTATTTCGACCTTCGCTATGTCTTTGGACATGTTGATCGGCACTGTAATAGAAGCGTGGGGAGTACACGGAAGCTCTGTCGCCGAAAGTTTGGGTTGGAGTGGGTTAGTCACCCTGCGGCCTCAGAGTGGAAGGGTTGATGTATGTCTAGCACTGCCGAAACATAGATGCTACAGGCGCTAGGAGCCAGCTACTTCGGGCCCTGATCAGGAAGTGTGACATGGGTAGGGGTGTCGGAAGAGGGGGATACAAACAGCGACAAACCGTCCGGTTAAAACGGTACGTCAGGAGAAGCGTAACAACTGCCGGGGAGAAAACCTCATTACAAATAAAGCAAACGCGAGCCAGGAAAATGTGAAGAAGCGTGAGAATGGTGTACCGGTGGACACACCTAATCACATTCTCACCTTCAATACACCAAACCTAAAGGACAAAATTCTATTCTCTCATATTAAGGTTATGTATTCCGGCACCAATCAGATGCTTTAAATGCCAGCGTTTCGGTCACACCTCCGCTAGATGCACAAACAGTCAGGTTTGTATCTGTGGAAAGCAAATGCATGATGGCAGCAGCTGTGTCAACTGAAAAGGAACGCCTTCAGCCAGATCTCGAAATTGCCTAGTATTTAAACAAGACGCAGCTATTCAATAGTTGAAAACGAGAGAAAAGATAAGCTACTTTGAGGCGAGATAGTTTTATTCAACCCGTGGCGATACTACCACGAGTTTCTCGCCGAAGGAAACCTAGTATAAAAACGAAAAAGTGGCGAGGATGGACCTCTTCCGAGGGAGACTCCCCGGTTTATTCCGCCCCCTCTCAAACCTCTCAGCATTAGCATGCTAAAAAGAAAAAAAGGTAAAGGAAGGCCTCGTAGGAAACCGAAGAGAGTTGTATAGATTTAGTAATCATCGACATCTTTATTCGATAGTCAGGAGAGATATGCAACACAATGTCAAGGTTCGAGGTATAGTAGCCATCATTTTGAAGGACGATGTTAAATACGAGCAAATCCAAGTTGATACTAAACTCCAAGTAGTGGCAATTCGAATGTCTTTCCCAGTTGCCCTCACGGTATGGAATATTTACTTACCGGAGGCAAACTGGGATTTAATTGACTTACGCCATGTTGTGGAACAAATACCAACGCCGTTCACACTACTTAAAAATTCAAGTGCCCACAACAGACTCTGGGGCTCAGACTACAACGACCGAAGGGGTCTGATCGTGAAATACCTTCTTCACTCTCCTGAACTGGTCATGTTAAATGATGGTTCACCCACCTATTTCAATGCAAGGTCAATGGGTTACTCGCACATTGATCTAATCATCGCATCCCTGCAAATATTGAATAAATTTTTATGGAATCTTAGACGACCTGTACGGTAGTGATTACTTTCCGATAGATAGAAACACCAGAACCTAGTAACGATATCCACAAAAAAATCATATATCTATCCAATAACTTATTAAAGGCAACGAAAAACTCTATCCCTTTCATCAAACCAGGTGTCTACAAGCGTAGAGTTCCGTGGTAGAATTCACAGGTACAACATGTAGTACGAACTAAGAAGGCTGCTTTTAATAAGTTTAAAAGGCAACCACAGAGGCTAACCTAATAGCCTTCAAAAGAGCCTTCCTTTGTGACCGAAAATTCAGGTTCAGGATAGGTACAGTTTTATCCTCCAGTAGAACACTGCAGAACGGCGTACCACAAGGTTCTACCCTGAGTGTCACACTTTTTATTATTGCGGTCAATGATAAAACGCGGGACACTGTAGGTATTTGCATGTACGTCGATAACCTTGCCATTTTCTGTCGTAGAAAGAAAATGGGAGACATCAATCGTACTCTGCAGAAAGCAATCAAGCAGATTGATCAAAATGCTGCAGATACCGGATTTACATTCTCTCCTAAGAAGACACAATGCATGCACTTTTGCAGGCTTATAGGTATGAACAAGGTTAAGTTCTTTGGGCTCACTTTTGACTCCAGGCTAACCTAGAAACCTCACCTAACAGAACTGAAAATCAAATGCTCGCAAGCTTTGAACTGTCTCAAAGTACTTGCCGGTACTAAGTGAAGTGCTGAGCCTCAGACACTACTTAGGGTGTACAAGGCCTTAGTGCTCTCCAGGATTGACTATAGTTGTATTGTTTACGCTTCTGCTACAAGATCTACCTTGAGGCTGTTAGATCCTATCCACAACGCAGACATCCGATATTGTATCGATTCATATCCTTGCACGCCGACAGGAAGTCTCTGTTGCGAAGCCGGACTACCACTTCTAGGAATTAGACGTAGTAGACTTATACTTGCATATATATGCAATATGTGCATTATGTGTCCGATCAAGAGAACTACTGAGTGAAATAGAATACTCACTGTCGTAAATAATGCCAATCGGGTTCATTGAAACCCCTCCATGGCTTATCCACCCATATAATATCATAATAGTTCTACGCCAGTATAAAAAAAAACGCTCTCTACCATCTATATTCATCACTCAGAAGTTTCTTGAATGAGTCAAAAACAAGGTACTGGCTCGGCATTTGTTATTAACAACATTGCTTACTACTGGTCGCTGCATTGCGACGCATCGGTGTACACTACCGAGGCTTACGTGTTATGGCAAGTGTTACTCTATTGTGATATCGAACATGATAGGCTACAGTTTCTCATCGCTAGTGATTCCCTCAGCGTTTTGACTGCCATTAACGACCATTACGCGACGGACCCTATCATTGAGATAATTATATCAAATATAAAACATCTGTGTGACACGGGTAAACACGTCAGATTCCTGTGGATTCCGAGTCACGTCGAAATAAGAAGGAATGAGCTAGCTGATGGAGACGCAGTAGATGTACAAGTCAGTATGTATACTGATACTAGACATGCAGCGTATAAGAAGTTATCCATTTTATGACCTGGTTTAGAGTGAGTGGATAACCACCTACGCCGAGTCAAGCCTTTAGTCGAACACACTCTGGTACCCCATGATCTGCCTAGACAGGATCTTGTAAAAGTCCACCGGTTGCGATTAGGCCACACTGGCCTTACACATCGGTACAGACTCACTCGGGAAGGTCAGCCTTACTGTGAGGATTGTCACGTCCCTGTGACTGTACCGCATATCCTTGTAGCGTGTCCCGCATTACAACCGATGAAGCAGTTATTTATTTTGAGTGATAACATCAAAGATATGGTGAAAGATCATGGGAAGATTAAGCAAGTAATTAACTTCCTTAAAGCCTGCGATCTGTACAGTAAGATCTGGGCAAGGACTTTCAGACAAGTGTTTTAATTATTTAATCATCTATTTATTTTTTTAACTGCGTACGTTACTACATGTTAATTTATTTATTTGCATCCTTTTTACGTTAGGTGAATACCTAAGTAATTTCAACGTTATATCTTTTGTTTAGTTCCATAACATTTTACCTACACCTACATCTATAGCTACATTTTATGTCTTTTATCGTGTATGTGAACAACCTACGTATAATAATAATAATATTTCAAAACGTTTGTGTATGTTCTGTACATGTCCCTAGATATAACAATACATTTGTTTTGAAGTGTCAGATTACTTGCTACGATAACGATAATACTTACCACAGTATAGGCTAATGACCTCAGCAGTCGATGCCTGAAACTAAAAATATTATTATTATTATTATTTTTAGTACACTAGCATGAATTAATAGCTATCATTATAAACTTCTAAATAAGGGCGACGAATAATTTAGCCAATGTTGATATCATAAATTGCCAATATACCCATTTGAAGCCAGTTTATATTTTTTTATGTACAGTGTTACATTGAAGTTAATGAATTTAATACCTGAAATACATTCAGTAGTCGTCATGACTATAATTTTTCAAAAAAATGTCTAGTAATTATATAGTTTCTTTTAAAAGAATATAAATTAATTTTGCTCCATTATAAATCGCATTTTTGTCTAAACATTTCATAATTTTTTGTTAAGAAGGAAAAGCATTTTTGAAAATAAAAATAGGTGATAAACATGTTTAAACTATAATCTATCAGGGTCTTCTTTTGTATCTTGAATTTGATTATAAACATTAACGGAATTGTCAATAAAATTGAGATGGGTCGTTTTCGACCCACTAGGAACTACATCTTATCTGCTTCATAACAACTTGCACAGACTGTTGACAATAAGTTGAAGCTGATTCTCGAAATTAGAGAGAATTTTGCTGAAGGCGACTTAACAAATTTGGATTTATTTAGTAATGACAATAAAATATAAAAATATATCATCACGGCATATTACCTATTGCTATATAAGTGCGTGGTGTGCGAATCTGCTTTGTACGTCTATATAGTTAATGATGATGACGTGTCCTCACGGGCACTTATTGCTGCCGTAGTTAGTAATAGTAATTATACCTTCCGAATATGACACTCAAGACACGGATGAAGATTCAGATTATGAACAATGCTGTGATCTCAATCGTCTAAATTCATATGAGACAAAAGTAGAACTAATAAAACATAGCAATGGTAGTTTAAATGTAACCAGTGATGATTATTTATCTGCAATACTCCGTGATTCGTAATAATTCAAAATGGTCACGAACTCCTCAGATCTGATTTACTGGAGATCTAACTAGCATTTCGCACTAATCGTAACTTAATGATTTAACTTACAATATCTCTTCGTAAAGATAATTATTCTCTTGACATTTCCAAACATTTTATGGGTCGAAGTACATATAATAGTTATAATAGAAAGAACTGTACTGCAAGCAGCGTCTAAAAGTAAAAGTTTCTTGCGGTTAAGTTTAATGTTTGCTATTTTGTTTACATTATTTTCACATATTTTTTACCGTAATTCATGCGAATGTATTAATAGTCATTATTAAAGAGCGGATTTTATGTAATTGCATATACAGTTTTTATTAGACATATCAACAAAATATTTTCATATGTCCACGTTTCATTAAAAGTTAATGCAAATATTAAATAAAAAACTGCATATTAATAATTATTAATATTAATATTTAATATTTATTAATATTTGGAAAGCCAACAGTTACCCAATAATAGGCTTCCACGATTTATACATAAGGATAACAATAGACAAATACAGATGAACAGTTATAGTTTATAATAGTTTAAATGCACTAAGTGAAAGGCTAAAGAGATCTAAATGCTGAAAATTCTTATTATATGTTATCATTATTCTATTCATAGGAGAGTTTTTTAAATTATTTGAGTTATATTTTTCGACATAAAATAAACATTTATTGCGAGTGTCTTTCGAGGGAGCATGAAAATAACTTTAAATAAAAAAACGTATCAGCGTTTAATCTCCTTGTCTCAAGCGGTTTTATATTATAATCTATCAAAATCTCATCATAGGTTGAGTTAAGAGAGAACTTATATATTAATAATGAAATAAATTTCCTTTGTACAGATTCGACTCGAATATTATATTGTGGGTTCCAAATCTGAGATGCATATTCGAGAATAGGCCGGACAAAAGAATTAAATAACAAGATGCAGATTTTATATGATTAAAACGTTTAGCTGATCTGAATATAAAGCCTAAAGTTTTATGTGCTTTGTTCACTACTGAATCTACGTGTTCATTAAATAAAAGTTTACAATCATATAAAACACCTAAGTCTTTAATTGATGATTTACGCTGGACAACTTTATTTTGTAGTTTATAAGAAAAGTTATAATAATGCCTATTCCTGCTAAAACGTATAATGAAACATTTACCTATGTTTAAGACTAAATCATTCTCAATACAATATTGTTCAAGCCTCAATAAATCTTTTTGTAACTGGTTACAATCTTCGGGTGATCTTATATCTTTAAATATTTTTAAATCATCGGCGTACAGCAAGAAGTAACAATTTAGGAGACAATTAAATATTGAATTAATATAAATATTGAACAATTTCTCACATAGGACTCGATCCAGTGTAACAAAGACCCATGAATATCATAAGACAGTAATTTTTTGATTAATATTGAGTGATTTACTCTATCGAAAGCCTTACTGAGGTCGGTGTATACAACATCAACTTGTGCCTATATTAATACTTTACTGCATATTTTTTAAATTTTTGTATAAAAACATATTTGGTGCATCTAAGTGCATATTATAATACTTTTTAAAAAGAAAAACTAATTTTAGAGAATATTTTTTTTTGCTTTTTCCATTTAAGTAAAATACGTTTGTGTTTTATTTTTTACTTATATACGGCAATAATGTGACATCAAAATCAGGCGGAAATTACAATTATTGAACATGGGCTTCCGCTTTCTTTAAGTGCATTTTGAACGAGTTTATTATGAGCCATACGTAGTCAAATTTATATAGCTATCATCTGTTGTCAAGTGTAAATACAAAACTTTTTTATAATTAAAAAGTGTTTCTTATAAAGCTTATTTTATTAACAACGATTTACTTTAAATATATAATATACGAATATGTAAGAAAAGCACATAATTAAATATTCAACTTTTCAAATTAGGCCAGATAGCAACTATTTAAATTTGGCGGTGTATACGATTCACTATATACTCTTTCAAGATTAGTAAATCCCGCTCGATTTTGACGTCTTACTTTCACAGTCTACGAGTATTATGTATGTGACGTTTGCAGGTATAAATTCCCACAAAATATTGTAAAGCTGTGATCTACAATAGTTTTGTCTATACCGTTATTATTTTTGTTATTGTTAGTTTTATTTACAAACTGAAGCGTTTTTTTTTTATTTTCCTTATTTTATTTAAGTTATTATATTATAATATAATTAACCATGTGATATATTTTTTATACTTTTTTGTGCCTACCTAATGTTCTGAATAAAAGACTACATATAAAAATGGAAATAAGATAAAAATTATTAGAAATATAGGTACAATATTCAAAAGCAACTGACCAATTTTTGCATATTTTTAATAAAATATGCATATTTACAGTTTGTTTTGTATATATGGATTTTGATGATTTTTTCAAGTATATTGAATGCATATTTTGATACTTTTTTACTTCATATAATCTGCTCTTTAGTTATTATACATGAGTTGCTACACTGTTTTTCTAGGACTATCCATAACAATGAAAAATATAAATTATAAACCTATAAATGTGTTACCAAATTCATATATTATGTATAGTAACACCATGACAACAATAATGAGTTTAAATATTTTTTACTATTTTAAAAATATTAAATAATAATGAATACACTAAATGCAATTCAGGTGGATGGTGATGGTGAATGTCACATATAATTACATACAGCCAGTTGTATAAAATATTGTTAGCTGATAGTGTATTTAATTGCACATTCCAATCATAAATACGTATTAAATATACATTCGCGAACGAGGCTTGTTAAAGTTATCATCGTGATTATAGCTAACTCTGTTTTACGCAACTGGACCTTAATTTTGGATAAGTTAATGATATCGGAGATGTTAATCCTTCTTTAGTAAATAACATAAACAATCTCTTCTCTACGATACATCAAACACCTGGCATAAATCGGGTAATTCAAATGATGACATCACGGCATTGTTTGCAAGTCTTCAGGCAGGTTTTGTGACAAGGACGCTGACGCCCTGTTGACGTTACTTGCTAAATTACTCCATTCGCAAGTTTTGATTGCATTTTCAGAGTTCGGTAATTTGTTCTTTTGTTCTTGATGGCTCTACGTAAATATGTAACGAACTTTGCTCTTTTTATAACGTTAGAGTATTATTAATCCGACGATTTTATTTGTTGTATATAAAGTTTGACAATTATGTATCATATTTTTAGGAAAGTTTATACGTTGGTATAATGTTAGTATTCGGGAGAGATAGATTTAATATAAGGTGTTAGGAAAGATAAACACTATACTAAATCTTATTACAAAGGTATCCAAAATATGTGCATCAATTTTTTCGCTTTATTATTATTATTATAATTATTATTAGTAAAATAATTATTAGTATAATTATTATTAGTATAATTATAATTAGTATAATTATAATTATTTTTATTATTATTATTTTTATTATTATTAAGCACACGTGACACACACACTAACTACGGAAATTGATGTCTCGAGTCTTCATTTCTCTTTTATTCTAGTATCAAAATAAAGAACTAGATACATAATGGCGGAAGTAAAATTGTATCCGCCCGGGATCTAACCGGGGCGTGTTAACTACACGTGATAACCACTAAACTACGGAAATTGATGTTTAGACTCTACATTACTCCTTTATTCTAATTTCAAATGATGATCTATTTGCATAATGGCGTTAATAAAATAGTCTCCGCCCGAGATCGCACCGAGGACCTTGTACGTGATAAGCACAGGTGATAACCACTACGCTACGTAAACTGATGTTTATTCTTCCTTTATCTTTTATATTCGTTTTAAAATGAAGATAAAGTCTTGATTTACATGACGGTACGATGCCGGTACAATAACGGTACAATGACGGTATGTCAATTACACGAGGCATTTACATTAGACGACGGTACGAACATAATAAAATACCATGACGATATAATTTTGTCTTTTGTGTATTATGACGATTTGTGGTGTATATGTCATTGTTCTATCAAAAGTAGAAAATATCGTGCAATGTTTAAAAATGTGTGAAACACAGATTTGGCTAATTCTCTTTACTCTTGACGAAGAAGAAGAAAATGAAGCAAATCCAGAAAATTTTACAAAACGTTAATATTTTTATGTACTTACTGTAATAAACTGTAATGTATATTTTACATTTTTGTCATAAGCAGAGTACTTTTGTTTAATAATGTGTACAATAATTTCTCATTTCTAGCTCATTTTAACTACATTTTGGTTTAACTAAAAGACAAACAACAAAAAGTCAAAAACGTGTCAGATGTAATTCACGTACTAGCATAGCTGATTTGACGTGCACGTACTCTTCAAATGCAAGCTTCTACTCCCCCTTGCATGTAAATACTACGCTGTCACTGTGATACAATTTTTTTTCAATAGAATCAAAACTATACATGGTGGTCGTACCGCTAATGTAAATCAGTTAATATCAATGTGCCGTCATTGTACCGTCATCGCACCGAGAACATAGATGTAAATGGATCCATTAAAATACATTGCAGCTAGAAGCGTCGTACCGTCATTGTACCGCTAATGTAAATCAAACCTTATTATAGCCCTATTTTAATTAAATTAATATAAAATATTATATGCATTTTTCTCAAAAAAATCGTTATGTAAGAGTGTAAAATATTATATCTCTGAATTCGGAATAAAATTCTCTATCTAATAAGTAAATAAAAAAATATATCGTTCTAATTAAAATAAATTGAATCCAACAATTTGGAAACCACTGACTGAAAAAAAATATTTTATGCTCATTAAAATATAGTATAGTAAAATATAAATTGTTTGCTAATTTAACCGACCTCGTAGCTCTTATAGTTCTCGAGATATCAATAGTGGACAAAATAGAATGAACAGCCTATGTATAAAATTAGGAATTAATTTAACTCTACAAAACAAATTGACACATCCAAGAATGGGTAATATGCCGTGAATATATTTTATTTTATTTAGGATTAAACTTGATTATTAAAAAGTATTATCAGAGGAATAATTAATCCAAATAACATGAATTTATTGAAATGTTTTATGAACATATTTACTTATGCTTTTGACTGTCTCCTTTCCTTTTTTATTATTGATGGACCAGCTGCTATTGGTCCACTCTAACGTGCTGGAGATATAGTATGAGGGATTTGCACTATCTGTTGACAGATTATAAACTCACCCGTGGATATTTCCACAACACCTATATTTCAATCACTATATTCGAGTGTACTTTATACGAGTACTTTCCACTAGCTCGCTGCAGTAGATTTTGATATGTGGTAGTTGGAAAACGTTATAGTGGTTGTTTTATAGTGGAGTTAGTAGTGTGAAATGTAGTTTTATATTTTGTGTAGCTTTGTAAACAATTTGTGCTTTATCTGCTTTCACGTATTTTTCGGTGTGACAGGTTCTACGAGCAATCACATATTCAAACATCAACTTGCTTTTCGCGGATTTAAAAATAAAACGTTATTTTATAATTTAGATTTATGATTGTGAGGCCGTTACCGATTACATTAAAGTGAACGAGTTACACAAGCAAAGTTTGAATTCATCTCAAACTACATTTATTTGTTGCATAAAAATAAAGCTGCCATTTATCGAGTCAGTATTTTTAGACATATTTAATCATTAATTTAAATAAGTTGTCAGTATTTATAATACACAGATCAACAAAATTAGGGAACACTTTTTAGCCAGCTTTAAATCTGTCCAATTCCTGTGTACACTAGGCAGTGTATCTTTCTTTAGGATGTCTATACACTTGCCTACGACCATCACAATAAGTTAGAGTAAACCACGACTCGTCTGCAAAAAGTACAGACCTCCAGTGTTAAATATGTTCGCGGGCAAAGTTTTCACGGATAAGTTTATGATCCCTACTCAAGCGATGGAGTCGCACAGGCCTGCATAAAATCAGATTGGCTTCTTTGAGTCTTCTTTTAACAGTCTGATCGGAAATTATATACCAATTATATAGGGATCGACCGATATGATTTTTTGTGGCCGATACCGATATACTCATATCCGATATCGGCCGATACCGATATATCGGCCATAAAATTTTGTCGTAAATTTTTTGCTGTATAAATGAGGTAAAAGTGGTTTATAATGATATACTATTACCGTTACACGCATTAACCCTAAATAAATCACAAAAACAATGCAGAGCAAATGCTAAAAAAGACATTTTTTTTCAAACGTCGTAGAAATGGCATTTTTGTGACTTAATTCACAAGGTAGAAGCTATATTTCTACGCCGTCGGAGTAGAAATAAAATAAATAAATATCCATAGAAACTACAAAGAATTAGCGAATAAAAAGAAAAGTAGTGCGTTTGAAAAAAAATTCAATGTGTCATTCGGAATAAAAGTGTCTTGGTGTGCATCGCATGCAATTATTCGACTCGCTTCGCTCGTCGTGCAAACTTCCATGATCGCCACACAAAGTATCACTTTTACTCCTATTAACACAATATACTATTTTCAATAATATATTTAGCACCACCGCCAAATAGTGTTGCTAGTAAACAGCTATTTTCTTCAGCTGGAAATGTTTATGAAATCGCAATAATTTTGTTACATTACAACTTGCCAAAACTTAACTGTAAATATTAATTTGTTTAACTAAGAGTGTAACTTCTACATTTTTAATGACTTTTTTGCTAAATTTTGAATAAGAATAAACTTGATTTGTTTTTTATTTAGTATTTATGTTTTAATTTCCTTTAGAAAATCCTTAGCAACTGAAATATTAAGCAATTTATATTTTTTAGGCCGATACCGATATAGGCCGATATCGTGGTTTACATATCGGCCGATACCGATATCGGCCAAGAAGACCGATATGGCCGATATACCGATACCGATATCGGTATCGGTCGATCCCTACAATTATACAATATACCTGTCATCTGGATGGGTGATTTATATTCTTCGACCCTGTACATTTACATATCTTCTGGAATATCTACCCATTTCTTGGTACCTATACCATGCTCTGCAGATAATATATGGACTCGTTTGTAGCTGATTTGCCACATATCACATAAATCGATAATCTTCAGGCAAAGCGACAGTTCTGGCTACTTCATAATCACTTAAAGTATGCACTTACGACTCACTCACACCCACAATCAAGAAAACTATCAAAACTGACGGTAATTGTGACAAAAAACCTACTTTGATTATTAATGGATGTTTATTTTGCGATGAAAACCATTTTGTTTTGAGACATTTTCTACATTCCAGCGTCTATAAAGAAAACGAATAACGGAATCACCGAAATTAATTTTGAAATTCGTCAACAACAATTTAGAAACAAATATAGCAACAAATCCTATGTCGGCATTATTATAACAAGTTATAGGCGTTCAAAAGTTCTCCCTAATTTTGTTGATCAGTGTAAAACGTTAATACTTAATTTAAATGGTCAGTATTACACCGATTAATAAAAGAAAACGTGTCAGTATTTTTTTAAAAGTGTTTGTAAATATAATTTGTCAGTATTTATAATAAAATATTAGTATAACATAAATAATTTAAGTTTCAATAACGACCATTGTAGCCAGGAAATCCGTTGAATGTACTAATAAACGTGTTAAAATTGGTTAAAGCTGAGAGCTCGACAACTGGTGCTGCCAGAAATACAGAATTCTATTTTTCACTTCAAAATACAGAATTGGATTATAAGTAAAATTACAGGTGGTAACCTAACCTAATGTGCATAATTCAACAAAGCGGAACTAGAGTTGTTATATTCGTTTTTTTTTTATTTTAAGTATTGCACCAGAAAGTGAAAAAAAAAATAATTTATCAAATATGGGACAATTACGCTTACAATTTAAAAAAAATCAGATTATAAAATTACTGCAATTTTATTATTTATGTGTATACTAACTAAAAATTTAAATTATATTCACAAAAAAAATTATATCGACCAATAAACATAATTTTCTGACAAAATGCGACTTTAACTGACCTACTATTCAAAATATTCATTATATACTGACAATTTATTTTACAAATTACTGTAAATAAAGAATTTCAGCTGACTATAGAACGCTCGTTTATACGAAACAACATATTTAATTTTCATAAGAAGATATAACTACATAAATTAAATTGTCACTGTGCAACCCATATAGGATTTATTTTTGTTTTAACGCGATTTAAGATACTAAACTCCTCTAATAAAACGAACAGTTAACATGTGTTCTTTGCTTATTGCTTTGAAAAGCTATACAAATAATTTTCAGGGAAATTACAGATAACTACTAGAGTTTTCCCAAAATATTTAGATTCAAATATGGACAAACACCAATGAGCATTGTATGAAATTTGGAGGAATTTTAAATACTTTTCTGATACTCGTATATCAAGGTAAAAAATGGACTGATAGAGAAGCTCCAATGTGATGTTTTAATCGTTCACCATATAGCATTTTTTTGTTTATTAAGATGTTGTTTTAAAATCAAAACTTTAGTTAACTTTAACATCAAATCAAAATATTGACGAACTTCTGGAGCGGATTATAAATTCGTTTGACATCTTCTCTCCTGCTATTTTTGAACAAGCCTGACAGTCTCTCAGAAGACGTACACTGCAGCATGTATGATGTTGGAGATAATCAGTTTGAACTTTCTATGTAACTTTATTTAAGTTTTATTATGAAACTTTCATGTAATTATAATGAGTTATATACAAGTTATTGACCGCGACACTGAAGCATAGGACATGTAAACATGTAAAATCATACATTTGTAACTTCCTGCTTCCGTAATTATTTAAAGTTAAAAAGCTACAAATAAAAGTTATAGAGCTTAAAATTTTGCACATGAATAAAAAAGCAAACTTAATTTTACATGCTCTACAATGGCAGAAATTAGGTGCGAAAATGTCGAAAATCACTTCAAGCCATGGAAATGAAACTAAAAATTAACAAATGTTAGCGATCTTTCCGTCAAACTAAGTAATTTTGTTTTATTTGCAATAGACCTTTTCATTTTAAAAAGACAGAAAGTATGCGCCATTTTACTTACTATGGCAATTGTTACTTCAATATTCATACGTAATATGAGAAAAGTTTGAAAACTTTATAAAACTTCTCAAAAGAAGTTACAAATTTTTATTCTTTCTCACGATCTAAAAGTCATGTTTTTTCGATTTTCATTTTAAAAACGTCAATTTAACGCCTTAGTCTGAAAAGAAATTTTCTTTTCACATAAGTGCGGAAAAAATATATGACAAGAAGTCAAATCAAAATTTATTGAAAACCTCAAACATTAACAATTCAAATTTCATTTACTGTAAAATTTGTGCATTTATCAACACTTTTTCCCGCAGATGACAGATGATGAGACGAAATTGAGCTTCTGATCATAAGTCTAGATTCACAATAGCCGTAAACGTAAGGACTACATAACAAAATCTGATGTGGCCAGAACATAAACTCTCCCCAGATATTTTACCTCGTTGTACGCATAAAACTAAAAATATTTTTTTATATTCATAATTTTTCCGCAAATGCCTTTTATATTCTTTTTTGCGTATATTCTTTTGACTTGTTGATTTTTTTTTTATTTTCATAATCTTCATAATGATGTAGAAATATTTTTGACAGTGGCATACAAATATTTTTGACAGTGACATTTATGTATCAATTACAAACATTTGAATTTTTTGCCTTGAAGTAGTTTGATCTGAGATTTTTTACATCAAATTATTTTATATGCATTTCTTTATCTCTAAATCTATAGAAGATATAATAATTTCATTAATATAAGTATTAACATAAATTTTCGATAAATAATATTTAGATGATTTTTTTCTTGTACCTACTACTTCTGGTTGTCCAATTGTTACCAAAACTTAATCAACTCTTCCCATTATTGTTAGATTGAGGAATCCGTAGTTAAAAATGTCTTAAGTCTTATAGTATTTGAGAAATCGTAGATCCAACATCCACACATCCACACTCATCCACACACACACACACACACACACACACACACACACACACACAACACACACAACACACATCCACACACACACACACACACACATCCACATGCACACACCCATCCACACACAAACACACACATCCACACACACACACACACACACACACACACACACACACACACACACACATCCACACGCACACACACGGACATCATCGTGAAAATGTTATAATCGTATTCTAGGGACCTTAAAACGTGCTTATTCACTAAAATCTGAATATGCGATTTTTAGCATGAATTCAATACCTCTCTTAGCGAGAGGTAACAAAAATTATGAAAATCGTATGTATGTTCACAATGAACATGACGTAAAAATTAAGATTTTAGTTATTTTAGGAAAATGTTGGTAATTAACATAGGGTAATTTAATTCAAAGTTTATCATTCACAGTTTTTTTTATACATGTGTTGCAGATTCTACTATATATGCCCATATGTTCTCTTTCTTAAGAACATCTTTTTAACTTTTATCCTATTTGTTATACAAGCATTCTTAGCTTTTATTTAAATTAATCAATCATAATTGTTTATCCATAATAAACTATTCAGTCAACTTGTTTAGTTGTTTAGAGTGACATTTTACACGCATGCGCGGTAATTTGGTTTGTCCATAAGAAAAACGTAAAGTTAAACATATTTCACTTTTACGTTTTTCTTACGAACCTCTTGCGCACCTACATAAGCGTAAGAAATGCGTAGCAGCATTGTGAACGCTGCCATAGGAATACTATAGTTCCACTTTACGCTTACGTTTACGCTTATATTATTCTTACACTTGCGTCCATTGTTAAATAAGCATAACAATATCACCAAAATCTAGTGTAGGTCCAGCTGTGTTATTTGTAACTTCATTATGTAGATGTCTACTAACAGTTACTTCTTTTTCTCCCGGAATTTTTATAACTATTATCCACTTGTTTTGTAAAGAATTTTCAACATATCCTTAATTGCTAGTCTCACAGACTCTTTTATATCAGATGCAACACTCTCACAGCTCTAGGAATCTGAGTTACTAGTATTCATATTCAAAATGTAAATGTTTCTTAAAAAACAAACAAACAAACAAACAAACAAACAAACAAACAAACAAAAGAAACAACTCGGGTACATAACCTTAGTTACAGTAATTTTTCGGATAGAATGAGTTTGAATTAAAAATCTAACAAGTACTATGTAATATTTTAACGTTCGTAGAGAAAGATATTGTATGATACGTGTCTGAAAAATGTGTTTACGTACTTTTATGAATTACGAAACTTGATAACCCTCGTTCTATAAACTTTCATACGCTTTAAATACATAAATATTTTACGTCAGTTAAAAGAGTACCCTTTTTTAATTAAAATGGGTTTATAAAGTTTGCTTTTTTCAATACACGCGGAGTGAAATAATGAAACGCTACGGCACTTTTTTTCACGCTCCCATTGCAGACGTAAAAAAATTGTATGCAACTCGTGAGTAAATTATATATTTTTTCACTCGAAGGATTTGAGCACTCGCCTTCGGCTCGTTCGGTGAATTCTCCTTCTCGTGAAGAAAAGATATACTTTACTCAATTGGTGCATAAATATCTACTGTTTACGTCTGTTAAAAAAGTACTTTTTTTATTAAAATGGATTTATAAAGTATGCCATTTTTAATACATAAATTTTTTAAAAAAGTGCACTTTTTTAGCGCTGCGTAGTGGAATAATTAAACGCTACGGCACTTTTTTTCACGGTTCCATTGACGTCGTTAAAAAAATTGTATGCAACCCGTGACTAAATTATATTTTCTTTTTCACTCGAAGGATTTCCTTCTCGTGAAAAAAGATATACTTTACTCACTTGGAACATAAATAACTATTTTCACACTTGTATAATAAATAGCTATCATTGAAGCTAAAATATCTAAGGATGCAAATTTTCACCGAGAATACAGGTACTTTAGTGACTGCTATATATTTATGTTTTATTTGACAGCCCAACTGGCTATTGTTGGCGTCATTTTACTTACTATTTGTAGCAATAAAAAGAGATAGCTATTAAATTGAAGAGGTTTATTTCTATTAAAATGACAAATTTAGTTAAATTAATAAATAATTGTTTACTTCAAAAAATAGTACGAATAATACCCAAAAAATAACATATATTAATATATGTTGACAGGTAAAACTTCACACATTTTTTAATTTATATGATTAAATTCCATGGCATCGCTATTTTAGGGAGATTTTTGAAATTTTTATACTTAATTTCTGTCGTTACAATCATGTAAAATTAATTTTGCTTGTTGATTCAGATGCAGAATTTTAAGCTCTCCAACTTTTGTTTTTACCTAATATAATTAGGGAAGCAGGAAATTACAAAAATATAAACTTACAATGTTGGAGTACTATGTTCCGGGTTCGTGGTCAACACCCGGCATACATAACTTTATCATAATATTTGTATAATGTAAACCCGTTAACAAGTACTTTCTCAACCTATCTTGATTAGAAATTCAATTCAATTTTTTATTATACTTTATCAGATGAGGTTTTGGTACAATATTTTTTTTAAATATCTCGCAAGCCTTTCTTAATACTTCTTAATACTTTCCGCCTGTAGATCTTGAATTTTCTCAACTTTATTTTAAACCCAGATATTACTTCTTCAATGGTATACACGTTCGAATACTTGCTCTTCAACTGGTTTTCTATTTAAATTGCCCATTGTACTGTACTTCAACTTACGCCATACTCTTCTACAATATTTGAAGGCTCAAATTTGTTGTAAGTGCTCAGTGCTCATGATCAAATAGAGCGTCCACTTTGACCTTTTACATTTTTATATTACAAATCAAATATATCTCGTAACACTAATAAATTAAAATAAATTTATTTGAGAGCTGGAATGAATCGGTGTGGTCCCTACATCGAGGATGAAAATATAGATTGTTATGCAAATGTACAATATTATAGTTATAACAAAAGACAACTTAAAAAAATCTGATGTGGCCAGCACATAACCTCTCGCCAGATATTATACCTGGTTGTACGCATAAAACGAAAAATATTTTTAAATACATATATTCATGTCTCACTACAAAATAATTCTCACATATATTTGCAAAATCTATGGGATATTTTAATATAAATTATGTACAATACATACATTTGCTTTATATTCAATATCCTGAAATTTACTTTTTCTACTTTCCTTTTTCTTTATATTCGTAATTTTTTTCGCAAATTCCTTTTATATTCTGTTTTACGTATATTCTTTTGCGTTGTTAACTTTTTTTTATTTCCATAATCTTCATAATAATGTACAAATATTTTTGACAGTGGCATACAAATATTTTTGACAGTGACATTTATGTGTCAATTACAAACATTTGAATTTCTGGCCTTGAAGTAATCTGAGATTTTTTACATCAAATTATTTTATATGCATTTCTTTATCTCTAAATCTACAGAAGATATAATAATGAAATTACATTTATCGAATAAAGAATTTAACGTTCTTTAATATAAGTATTTGCATAAATTTTCGATAAATAATATTTAGATGATTTTTTCTTGTAACTACTACTTCCGGTTGTCCAATTGTTACCAAAACTTAATCAGCTTTTCCCATTTTTGTTAGATTGAGGAATCCGTAGTTAAATATGTCTAAGTCGTATAGTATTTGAGAAATCGTGAATCCAACATCCACACACACACACACACGCACGCACGCACGCACACACACACAGCCACACCCACACACACACACACACACACACACACACACACACACACACACACACACACACACACACACACACACACACACACACACACACACACACACACACACGTGGAAGATCGGCCTTGGCTGAACCTCGCCATTGAGATTACCTCAATAAAGCATATATTATTATATGGACATCATTGTAAAAATGTTATAATCGGATTCTAGGAACCTTAAAACGTGCTTATTCACTAAAATCTGGATATGCGATTTTTAGCATGAATACAATACCTCTCTTAGCGAGAGGTAAAAATAAGTTGTGGTCAGCACAATAACTCTCGCCATTTCAATTTTTGGTTTGTATTTGTAAATAAAATTATTGGGTGTGAGGGACCATGTAAAAAATGGTATCATCTAAAATGTGCTAATATTAAAGATAAAGACTTTCCAATAATAAGTTCTTACGAGGGGATTAAATGGTTCTGTGAGAACTGCTTAATAATAGAAAAATATTGCATCCTAGAAGGTACAATTAAAAAAGTAGTGGAAGATGTTCTTCGCTCATATATTCCAGACATTGAATTAATTAAAAAAATTGCAACTAACACCTTGTCTACAGGAAATACTTCACAGATTAAATCATACGCAGAAATGATTAATACAAATAATCCCGTTGTGGTTATTAAACCAAAAGGAGATCAAAACAGTACAGAGACAAGAAAAGAATTAAAAGAAAAAATTAAACCGGAAGAGATAGCAGTGGGGGTAACATCTGTTAAAAATGTAAAAAATGGTGGGATAATTGTTAAATGTCAACAAGAGAATGACGTTAAAAAATTTGAAAATGAAGTTGTTAAAAAAATGGGTCGAAAATACGATGTTAAAATATCTAATTTAAAAAATCCATTAATAAAAATTGTCGGATTAACTGAAAATATACCGGATGAACAAATTTGTAACAAAATATATCAACAAAATATGATAATAACGGATGAATCTAAAATTGTCATTAATAGTAAGTGGGAACGAAATAAGAAATACAATGTTATCGCTGAAGTAGATCCGCAAACATTTAATAAAATTATGAATGAGGGCAAACTAAATGTTGGATGGAATAGGTGCAATGTCTATGAAGAATTAAATATAACAAGATGTTACAAATGTTTGGGATTCGGGCATAAAGCTGAGAAGTGCAATAATGAAATATTTTGTAGTAATTGTGGAGAAAATCATAAATATACGGATTGTAATTCTCAAATTATTAAATGTGCTAACTGTGTTAAAACAAACAAGGACCTCAAATTGAATTTAAAAACTGATCATCAGGCAATGGATAAAAATTGTGAAGTTTACCTAAAAATTGTGAAACAACAAAGAAATAAAGTCAAATACGAATAGCAATTACAGACTGTAAAAGGAACAACCAATATAATTTGTTTAAATTCTCAAAGCTACTTAGCGCATAAAAATGAAATTGACAATTATATAATCAGTGAAAAACCCTTAATTGCATGTTTAACAGAATCGAGAATTACGCCAGATATAGTGGACTCTGAAATACAAATACAAGATTATTCTTATGTGAGATGTAACTCAACTACAAGATTTACCGGGGGAGTTATCCTGTATGTTAAATCACATATTAACTTTAAAACTCGAGATATAATTCGGGAAAATAATTGTTGGTGGTTAATATCAGTTTCGTTTACTTATAACAGTGTGAGTTATTTGCTGGCAGCAGTTTATCGCTCTCCAAGTAGCAGTACAGCAGCCTTCATTTCCTTTTTCGAGGAATGGTTAAACGCAAATGAGACTGCAAGTGAGACCATTTTAATTACAGGTGACTTTAACATTGACTGGTTAAATACTGATGAATTTTACAGAAAAAAAATTAAAAGTGTTATTGAAAGAAGTGGTTACAAGCAATTAATAACGGAAGCTACACGTATTACAGACACATCTAGAACGTTAGTTGACTATGTAATATCAAATGATTTTAGTGTTAATTGCCTGGTTAAACATACACCCAAAATAGTAGACCATAGCATTATTTCTATATCATTGGGTCATATAATACTAAATAATGTAAATAAGATTGTCAAAACCATAGATAATAATGTATTACTGGAAAATCTATCTAAATGCAGCTGGAATTACAATATCTCTGATTTAAACGAATATTTTCTAAATTTCTATAATAACATAAAAAATTGTGTTAAAAATAGTACTAATATATCATATAAAAACAATAACAATGGAAAATATTGGTTTAATCAGAGAATTAAAACTGCCATTATTGAGAGAGATTTAGCATACAAGAAATATATATTTACGAACAAAAAAAATGACTGGGTACAATTCAAGATGAAAAGAAATTTTGTTAGTAATCTTATTAAATATGAAAAACAATTGTATTACAAAAACAATATAGACAAATGTAAACACAACTCTAAATTAATGTGGAAAACACTTAAAGATTTAACTTCAGTAAATAATAGAGAAGAAATTAAATCAGTAATACATAACAATGTTACATATGAACATGCAAATCAAATTGTAGATATTTTAAACAATTATTTTGTTGATAGTATTAATGAAGTAAGAAACTCTATTCCTCTTGTAAATAATGAAGACGTCATAAACAATATTAAAATAAATGAACACTCCAGTTTTACAACTTTTTCAGTTATTACAATTAACGAATTAAAATCAATATTATTTTCTCAAAAAAATAAGAACAGTCCAGACGATATCAACATGAAATTTTTAAAAGACTATTTTACTTTAATAGGTTATCCATTATTAGACTATATTAATAGATCATTAAATGATGGTATTGTTCCACATGTTTTAAAAAAATCAACAGTCACCCCAATTCCAAAAGTGAAAGGGACTAGGAAAGTAGAGGAATTTAGACCAATTAATATGTTACCAGCCATTGAAAAATTATTAGAATTAGTTGTCCAGAATCAAATAATTAATTACTTAGTTAAAAACAATATTATAGTCTCGGAACAGTCGGGTTTTCGTAAAGATCATTCCTGTGAAACAGCATTAAATTATTTGTTAAATGAATGGAAAATATCACTAGACGAAGGTAAACTTATAACAGCCGTTTTTTTAGATTTGAAAAGAGCATTTGAAACTATAGATAGAGATATCCTAATAAGAAAGTTAGAAGCCTATGGTATAAAACACACGGCACTAAATTGGTTTCGTTCATATTTATATAACAGAACTCAATGTGTAAAATTAAATAGTGTAATATCTGATGATATTAATACGAATATTGCAGTGCCACAAGGAAGTGTATTAGGGCCACTTTTGTTTATTATTTACATCAATGACTTACCAAACGTTCTAACAATTTGTAAAATACACCTCTTTGCAGATGATACTCTTATTTATTTAGAACACAGGGATAAAAGTACATTAATAAGTAATATTAACAAAGATTTAAATAATGTAAGTATATGGATGGACAAAAATAAGTTAAAATTGAATGAATTAAAAACTAAAGTAATGATTTTATCCTTGTCATCAAAAATAAATGAGAATGAAAATAATGTAATAAAATTGAATTCATTTGTGCTCGATGTTGTCAGTGAATTTAAATATTTAGGTGTAATGATTGATAATAAGTTGAAGTTTATTCAACATGTAGAATACATAAGTAAAAAGATATCAAAAAAAATTAGTTACCTTTCAAGAATATCTAGAGATCTGTCAACTTGGAGCACTATTGTTATATATAATACTATTATATTACCACATTTTAAATATTGCTCTACTATTCTGTTCATGTGTAATAAAAATGATATAGATAAATTACAAAAATTACAAAACCGTGCCATGAGAGTAATATTAAAGTGTAATAAATACACTAGTATCAATGTAATGTTAAAAACTTTAGAATGGTTTACTATTGAACAAATTGTAATTTTTAATGTACTACTATTTATATTAAAAATGTTGTCTGGTAAACTGCCGAATTATTTGAACAAAAATGTAAAATATGTTTCTGATACCCATAATTATGCTACTCGACAAGTTAACCAACTATATATACAAAGAACTAATAATATGAAAACTTGTAAATCTATCTTTCACAATGGATTATTAATGTATAATAATTTACCCACTTCCTTGAAGTCAGCAAAAACTGTAAATGAATTCAAGTCGAAATTAAAATCGCATTTATAGATGTTTAACCCATGGAATGTGTTTTTTTGTAATTTTTTGTATGTATTAGCTAAAGCTATTTAATAAAGTATTATTATTATTATTATTAAACATTTGTCGCACACACAAATATTGATAATTACATGTTTATATTTAAATATTATTCGATGTTCAAGATTCTTCCAGTTTATTGACGGGATTGGTGGTATTTCTGAAGGGTATATGTAATACACCTATGATTTTAAATATTTAATTACTATTAAAATAAAAAATTGTTAAATGTATTTCCTTGCAATCTCTCCCGATGTCTGACTGACCATTATCTGTCATTTGCAAATATTTTATGCCCGATTGTACCGCTGTCGCTTAAATTATAAGTGTTCCTTAAATTGACAATATCGTATCGAAGCGAAACGTCTAATGTATAATTGAAAATTACTGTCAATATTTCGATTTGCACTTTTTTGTTTAAGCCTAGCTTAAAATTTAAGTGTCAGAGGTGCAATTAGCCATTAATATCTCAACTGGTAATAATGGAGTTGTTTGGGCTGTGAAATTTATTGGTAATAATGGATATGTTTGGTAGGGATCGACCGATACCGATATCGGTATCGGTATATCGGCCATATCGATCTTCTTGGCCGATATCGGTATCGGCCGATATGTAAACCACGATATCGGCCTATATCGGTATCGGCCTAAAAAATATAAATTGCTTAATATTTCAGTTGCTAAGGATTTTCTAAAGGAAATTAAAACAGAAATACTAAATAAAAAACAAATCAAGTTTATTCTTATTCAAAATTTAGCAAAAAAGTCATAAAAAATGTAGAAGTTACACTCTTAGTTAAACAAATTAATATTTAAAGTTAAGTTTTGGCAAGTTGTAATGTAACAAAATTATTGCGATTTCATAAACATTTCCAGCTGAAGAAAATAGCTGTTTACTAGCAACACTATTTGGCGGTGGTGCTAAATATATTATTGAAAATAGTATATTGTGTTAATAGGAGTAAAAGTGATACTTTGTGTGACGATCATGGAAGTTTGCACGACGAGCGAAGCGAGTCGAATAATTGCATGCGATGCACACCAAGACACTTTTATTCCGAATGACACATAGAATTTTTTTTCAAACGCACTACTTTTCTTTTTATTCGCTAATTCTATGTAGTTTCTATGGATATTTATTTATTTTATTTCTACTCCGACGGCGTAGAAATATAGCTTCTACCTTGTGAATTAAGTCACAAAAATGCCATTTCTACGACGTTTGAAAAAAAATGTATTTTTTTGCATTTGCTCTGCATTTTTTAGTGATTTATTTAGGGTTAATGCGTGTAACGGTAATAGTATATCATTATAAATCACTTTTACCTCATTTATCGGATATGAGTATATCGGTATCGGCCGATATCGGTATCGGCCACAAAAAATCATATCGGTCGATCCCTAATGTTTGGGCTGTGAGATTTATTACTTTATTTTCAATTTCAATTTTTTTCCGGGGCATAGAAATATGTATACATTTACCATCTCACAAAAGTATAATTAATTAATAAATTAAGAATTATTTTATTAAAATCAATAATTATTATTAAGACTTTATGACATGTCATTTGTATTTTCTTAATAATGTGGCCAACAGGGTTCAAGACCCCTATTACAAGTTGACTATACATAAATTTAAGAATTAACGACAAAAGTAATAAACATATAAAGGAATGACATAACTTAATACATAAAGCTATGTTTTACACAGTATATGTTCGTTAAAGGACAATAGTAAATATTAATGAATATAATAATTGTATAAAAAAAATTAAAATCTTCAATCGACCCGGGAAAGATGTCAAAATAATCAAGTAAATTATTAAAATTAAAACAAAGCATACGAATAGGTGAATTTACTTCGTAGTTCGTTCTAGGAGTACTACAATAGAAGGTATATTTAAACCGGAAATTGTGCCTAGGAACTAGGAAATGAATTTTTCCCAGGATAATGGGATCATTTATATCACAATGCAAAATTTTGTAAAGAAACAATGATGATTGAAATTTTCTGCGAATATCTAAAGATACAATACTAAATTCACACAAGTCTTTGTAATATGTATCAAAACTGGGATAATGTGTGAAAAGTTTGAAGAAGCATAATTTAACAAATTATTGTTGGTCAGATTCAATTAAATGGTTGTATTTATTGTACATAGGACGCGAAACCTGCTGACAATATTCCAGTTTTGTTCTTACGAACGAGAAATATATTTTCTTTAGAGTTGAGATATGAATGAAGTGCTGTGTATTTCTAAAAATAAAGCCTCAATTTTTGTAAGCAGATTTAACAGTTTGTAATATGTGATTAGAGAAATTGAACTTTTGTTATAAATGACGATTAAATGTTAGCGCTGAAAATAAGAATATTAAAACACATTTATCACTCAAACCAGTATATACAGTATTAATACAAAAATAATAACAAATCTAGATGACCGTCGCCTGGCCGAACCCGGTCACGCGGAATCCTCCTTCACGCCGTGATTATTTCTGTAAAAGAATTAACACATGAGAAATACTCAGTGAGGAGGCAATCATTCACAAAAGGTAGTGATCCGGAGACAATCCTCTTAACCAACTGGATCAAATCACTACAGCCCTAACTGCTGCTACCGTTGGCGATCACAGATGCGGGTTACTACAGCCTTCCCTGCTGCTACGCTGGCGACCCTCGGGTTCACACGAGCGGCCACTACGGAACCTTTGCCGCTTCGGTGGTGACCGAAGACATTCTTCTTAACCAACTGGATCAGGTCACTGCATCCCTAACTGCTGCTGCCGTTGGCAACACCAGATGCGGGCGACCCTCGGGTTCACACGATGCGGCCACTACAGTACACCGTACTGCTCGCACGCACACCCACAATCATACACACGCTAGATTAACTCTCTCACATGAATCACTACAATATCGATGTTCTCACACTGTAATCTAGAAATAGACTGAAATAAAATACGTGAATACCAGTATCATAAAATGTAGCTCTTATCCAACAGCAACGGTTACCTACCTAAATAGCTAATTAGAGACAAAACATAATATATTTAATAAAAATAATCTTACGCAAAATAATTACTGTGACACTTTTCGTCAAATAAAACACCAAGATCTTTAAATTGAGTGACTGTTTCAAGAATATGAGAGTCTATTTTGTAATCATATTTGTAAATAGTCTTTTTGACGAAGTCGCTCACTATTTTACATTTACTATAGTTTAAAAGTAGGTTAAAGGTTACAGACCAAGCTAAAATGTTATCAATGTCTACTTGTAAGAGCTTAGCATCTTCATTAGAATTATGGGTTTCAAAATCTTTATGTCATCAGCATATAACAAGACGTGAGAGTGCTGAACTGAATTAACAATGTCATTAACAAGAATAATAATATTAAAGGACCCAAATTAGAACCTTGAGGAACACCAGAAGTGGCTGTAACGGACTTAGATTTATAATTATAGGAAACAAACAGTACACGATTACTGCGATAGGAAGAAGTAAATTTAAGAAGATCGCAAGATAGTTGAAAACTGTAATTTATTTTATGCAATAAGACATTATGATTAATACGATCAAATGCTTTCGAAAAATCTGTATAAATTACATCAACTTGAGTGTTATTGTTTAAAGAATTCAATACAAATTCAGTGAAATTAATTAGATTGGTTGTGGTTGAGCTGCCTTTAAAAATCCATGTTGACGGGAGGATATATGGTGGTGAACGGAATTATAAATTATAGATAGAATGGTAATAGGATGATAATTTGACACAATAGTTGGATCAACAGATTTGAAAATAGGAATAATAAGAGATTGTTTTAAAGAAGTAGCAAATTTGTTTTGAGAAATAGAAAGATTAAATAGAAAATAGCAGAGGTTTTTGAAAAATATGAGAAAAGGCTTTGAGGACATAAAAAGGAAAGAAGTCAGGATATTACCTTGTAGATGCATCATACTTGGAATTCGCGATGATTTTTTTGTTTTGAATAGATTTCCAAAATGTACACAAAACGCCATCGCCAGTCTTTTCCCACTTCTCAGTAAATTAGTGTGAGCTCTGAGGACGTTATAAACTGTGGTATATAATTCATTATTAAAAACACAGCCATTGAACCAAGTCTCACTGAGATAAATTAAATCAAAGTCAGATACACAGAAATTATTATAAAATGAGCTAATTTTGGTTTTCAACGTTTTGGTAATTTTGCCCATTATGACACTATATTGGACTACACGTTTCTATAATTTAATAGTAGTTAATTTGAAAAGATTGAGTCTGGTTTTGGCTGTCTTCTTTTATTGATATTTTTGAACCACATAAGTTCCTTCGATTTTTAATTACAGTTTTACGTACCTTATATATTGTGAACTTAGCAATTATAGGGCGTGGTTTCGGATTTTGAGATAAGGAGGTTGTGCGAGTGTCGAAGTTGCACCTGCTTGTGCGATGACACCGGTCAATGTGATTTGAGGACACAGTGACTGAAAGTTTATCACTTAACACTTTTAACACAATTTCATCGATGTTTTCCTACTCGGACTCCGGGACCCCGAAAATGCGTGTACAATTACGCCGGGAATATTGCTCAAGTTGGTCGAGGCGGTCTTCAAGTATTTTATTGTCGGGGGTGAGTTGAGCAATTTTATCCTCGTAGTACTCCTTTTGATCCTCCAACTCCTTATCCAAGCACTGAACAACTTTACTAACTAGTTCGTCAATAAATGTGCTGTCACCAAGTACAGCAGTGACAGCTTCCTTTAACGACGCGCCATCTCTAATGTTGACCATTGTTACAAACTTTAGTTAAAAAATTACACTTTTTGAAAAAAAAAATACATATTTGAGAAAAAATAAACATGGAGCGACTAAAAAACACGTCTACTCCTGCCGAAACATACAAGATTAACATGGTTTTAAATTGGGAAAAAGATTTAACTATTGGAATCGTATTGTAAGCCTCTTTTAGACATACCCATTTTCCCCCCTGGCGCAGCCCTGGAACACCAATAATTTTGCCTAAATACGGCTTAAAAATATTTTTTGTCAATATCTCTTTTCTAGATGGTACTGCGACAAATAATGTGAATATCAAAATTAAAGATAAATAAATTTTCTGGTTTGATTACATATAACGTGTCCATTTTTATCTTGAACAAAGCACTGTGTCGCTATTTCGAGAAAATTTTGGCTTTCATGATTAATTGCGCAAGAACGCCCTGCGCGAGAGAGACCATTGTGACGTCAATTTGAGCAATCCGTTTAGTATATAGGTTGTACTGCATCCGTTTCAGGAGCCATTCTCAACCAATTATTAAATGTAGCCACCGAAGAAATGTCGCCAATTATTTGTCCAAAAATCACAAAGTGCTCTGTTCAAGAGAAAAATGGATACGTTATATGTAACCAAACTCCTTCTGCACTGCATCATCAAATACCTTGCCATTACTATTATTTAAAAAAAAATAGCTTTGTAGATTAATTGGTTTGTGCATCACTGTTAATGAGGTATACAACACACAATCACCATTGCATGCGGGACATTTCCAAGTGGCTACATAACTTCATCGGTAGGGTATGGTCTAAGCAACGTATGAACCAAACGGACTGCTTGCATCACAAAATGCGGGGTTGGAGGCAAATTTTTGCCCTTAACATTCAGACTAGATACGACACGCGAATTCCTCCGCCTGGAAGTCGTAGGATATTGATATTACGTAAAAATGTGTATGAACCTTTTCCATAGAAAATTGATTTGTCTTTAATTTTGATATTCACCTTATTTGTCGCAGAACCATCCAGTACCGAAATATTGGCAAAAAACAATTCTTGAGCCCTATTTAGGAAAAATTGGAGGTGTTCAGAGGGTGCGCGAGAGAGAAAAATAAGTATGTTTAAAAGAGGCTAACAGTAAACTGATTCCAATAGATAAATCTTTTTCCCGATATAAAACCATATTTACATCTGCTGAACCCTCTGACGACTGGCCTATTTAACATATTTGTACTCTTTCTCATGGGAGTCTGTAAATAGAAAAACAAATCAATTTTTATTTTACGTCTCTCTCGCGAATGAAACGCATGATAATTTCGAACTTATTAAATTCAATATTTAATTTTGTATATTTTTTGTGTTTACACTTTTGTTCTAAAATAAGTAGGGCAGAAATTATAGCCATTTGAAAATATTACCATTGTTTCCTATGGCCCGGAAGAAAAGTAGAAACCCGGTATATAACATTTTTTATTTTTACCGAAATCTATAAATGATTTAATTTTTTTTAATGTATCGAATATAAAATTTTATGTTCTTTAATATTTGTAATAATATAAATTTAAAAAAAATAATATTTAGAATTTTTTTAAAAAGTTCTACTACTACGCGTTTTCTAATTGTCACCAAAACCTATTCAATTCATCTCTTCTCAATAATGATACATTGATGAATGTGTAGTTAAACAGGTCTTTAGTGTAAACAATTTGAGAAATCCAACATATACGCACAAGTTTCTTCACACTCAATATTTCGAGGAAAATTTCCGAAGGAAAATGTTGTTACAAATATCTTGGAAAATTCCACAAAAATAAACTTTTCAGAAAAAATTCCAGCATTTTTCCAATTAATTTTAATTCGGGAGTTTACCTATCACCATACACGATACAACCGACTAATGAGTAGGTAATTATGTGATTATTTCATCATTTGAAAAAACTGACAACCGATTTGATATGTATTTAAAAATTTCTATAATATACTCTTATACACTGTTCAAAACAATTTAAGGGTCAAATTTGTATGTTGATACTTTTTGTTCCAAGATAATAAGAATGGCCAAATTGACAATTTAAGTTGGTTTGTGAATTGTTCGATCATATAAATTTGTTTTATTAGTTTTAATTATGTCATTACATGCCCATACTGGTATTATCAAAAGACAAGCAAAACAAGAATGATATTTAGTTTAGTATAGGAGTAATGTAAAAAGTGAAGCTATGAATGAAAACAGAGGTATTAACTCAAGTTGCAATATCTGAGGCAGTAATTTTGCTCAAGAAGGGCGAACGCAGAAGTATGAAGCTCGAAGTCTAGGAATCTCTCAAGCAATTATCTAGAGGACATGGAAGAGATACCAGGAGACCAGTTTTTTAACTGCCAATGAAGACAGATTTTTAAGATTGTAGGCCTTATGTAAGCGCTCCATTGTAGCGATATAAATATATAATTTGGTCTTGGATTCATCAAATGTATATGAAATTCTAAAAAGGGATAGGTATGTATAAGAGTGAAGTTCAAATCGCGGCATTTAGGACAAGGAAAGAGCTTCCATGGAGAATACGAACTACATTCAGGCGTCCCCTGGTCAACGGTTCCAACACCGGCACCGGCTAATCTTTCCACGACAGGAGCATGCGAGAAAAGGTCCAAAACAGTGCGAAAAATTCAAAGAATTCCATTTTTAGAAATGTATTTTTACCTCCCGCTACCGTTGGTATGGGAGGCATAGGGATCGTGCTACAAATCGAATATCGAGATTTTGATAAATGACCACATTTTGAGGTCCTTGGTTGCACAGTTATTCAAATATATGTAACTGACAGATAAATGTCACTGTCAAAGAACTAATCATTTCAAATTAATAATAGTATAGTTTTAAAAAGGAAAAAGTAAATAAAACAATAAGAAAGGAAATCAACACAGTTTCCAGCATATGTAGATATGTATTTTAAAAAAATTTAAAACGTTTAAGCTAATTCTCATTTTTGGAATAGTGAATTCTTTTTGATCCCGGTATTTAAAATTTGTTCTTCATTTTATTATCAAAACAGGTAGTTACTTGGATTAGAGTAAAATTCGCTAATCCAAAAATAAGGATTAGCCTAATATTTTTTGTGACTCGGGCGGTAAATGGCGGGAGGTATTGTGTTGACCACACCAGATTTTTATGTTTATATGTACTATGTACGCTCATGACACGAAATATATATAGTAACATCGAGGAAGATAACTGAGACAATAAGGGGGCTAACTCATCACTGATGAATCGAAATTCAATTTACATTCGCAATATGTACGTTTTAGAGTTTGGCGAAGAAGAAATGAGCGTTACAGCCAACACATTACACAATCACGTGTTTCTTTTGGAGGTGGTTCAGTCATGAATGCCGATCAGTGATAAAACCTAACTTTTTCATTATACGGATCGGCGCTTTGACTGTGAATGAAGTTACGATGGACAATATGTAGTCCAGATCACAATTCTATTGAGCACAAGTGGCATTATGATAGACATCGCATCAGAAGTCGAATTAACCCAAATGTGACAATACGAAAGCTCGGATATGTCCTCTTAGAGAAATGATAAGATATTCCACAAGAAATCATACGAAGACTTATCCGTAGCATGCCATCCAGTTACCAAGATGTATTAGATGCTGACGAGGGTTAGCATTTTCATTACATTTTTGGTAGTTTGCGTGCTCTGGGCAATCTAGTTCAGTGGTATGTATCGATGACACTTTGATTTTCATAAAATTATTAAAATAAAGGTTTAAGGTATCTGTAAATTAAACCCCGCCTTTAGAAAAAAGTTATTGATAAGAAAATTGACCCTTTAATTCTGTTGAGCAGTGTATAATCATGATTTATTTTTATACTTCAAATATTGAGATTATACAAAGAAACCAGTAGGCGTACTTAAAATAAAAACACAATAATTAGATAAACATGTTATTCTAATATGAATTTGGTTCACTTATAATTCAGATATTATTTTGTTATACATATTTTTACAAAATACCATTATACCAACAACGTAATAATTATGATACCTATATAGTGAATATCGTGATTTTTTTAGAAAATCGCGAGACGCAAAACTTTGTTGCCGTAATTCCATTTGATGTAATTAATGGAACTGCAAAATGAATACCGCTTCGGACATTGTTCGTCACAATATGAATTCTTTGATAAAACTTTGTATTACTGCTAAAAGTTTTTCTTTCATATTTGAAGGAAGTGGGTGGTACCTAAATTCTAGAATGAACGTTGAGAACTTTCGATACTTTTTTGTTCAATATTTAATCAGAAGTTAATTATATTAATTTATTTGGTATTTATTTTTAAATCCTACGTTATGTACAATACAGTTAATACTCCTAGTTGAAAATCTATATTATATATACAGCTAAACATAAACTAACACTGTTCTATCTGCTTGTGTCCGGACAGAGTTAACCGATAACAGACCGCGATTGTGTCAGAGTTTCTCGCGGCTGTCTAGGATATTTTTATACTCCGGATATCTAAAACAGACCGGATTCCTCTCTGCTATCTGCTGGCCGCTAATTTGTGCAGAGTCATACTGATTCTATCGACTTTCACACACTCTCCTTGCCTGATAATTTATTCATTTGATTTTAGATTGATCAATATAACCGCAAACTTGAGAACTTAGATCAAAGGAATAATTAACACATGTAAAAATGTAGGAACTAAAATACTGAGAATATAAGGAGTTATCTTAGAGTTTATTTTGATGCATAATAATATATTGTTAAATATTTTTAATGAAAATGGCAACTTTTAACATACAATTTATAACACTCATTGTATTAAATTTGTTAACACAATAAATTATAGTTCTCATATTCACTTCTACTAAAATAACATACTAAGGAATGCTGTCTCCATTAAAGTAAGTTACAAAGCAATAGTTTTTTTTACCCTATATTACTCCATAAAAGTGAGATATAGAGATCTATATAAAAATTGAATACCAAAATTATTTAAATATGTATGCTTTAATATCCCTAGCATTCGATTTTAACAATTTCACAAAAGTATGTGTGCGTACGTATGTGCATGTGTGTATTCATATTCAAGCATAGGCATTATTGTTCACAAAAAACATGACATACATCGAATCATTCACTTTAACTTTCTTCATTATTTATATCTAGATTATCATTTCGAGAACAGAGTAAAACAGAAAACACTAATATTATTTTCTCATTATAAGGTTACACCTCAATTGTTTGTTAACTTAGATTACACTAATATAAAAGACTGTATGGACGATAAGAAGTCAGAACATTCCTCCAATTATTCGTTCCATCAACTATATATATATATATATATATATATATATATATATATATATATATATATATATATATATATATATATATATATATATATATACATATATATATATATATATATATATATATATATATATATATATATATCCATTCATTCGCCCCAATGGGGTCCTTCACCATAATCGAAAATTTTGTAAAATGTTGGTTATATTGAAAGTAAATAAAAGCTACAAGTTTTTGAAATATTTGAGGTTTCAAGTACCTATACGTCACAGTATTATTCCGCCTACTATAGAAACTGGCGCGAGAAAGATAGCTGGTTTCGTTAAAACTCAAATGCACTTAAACTAATATATAAACAATTATAACTTTTTAATACTACGAATTGCTTCATTTAAAATAAAAAAAATTAGAGTGGAAGACCCCATTCTGTAACAAAGTTGCTAAGGTTTAGCAACATTGCTATATCAAATAGTCAATAATAATTGCAAACACTAAATAAAACATGAAAATGACAGGCTTCATTTGTTTCCATTGGTTACAATTTTTGGCAATGTTGCTAAAACTTAACAACTTCCTTACAGAATTAGAGTGATTATTTATATTAGTCATTTAACCTCTATAATAATAATTCATTTTATTTATTGAAAAACTTGGTTTTTAGTTTCACAATTATTATATTTTATTGTTTCACCATGTAAGAGCTGACACAATTAAAGAAATTAATAATAATTCACCTACATTATTATTTCAAACCTTATCCATTTTAAAGTAACAACTCAATGGAAGAACATTTTATATTTATCATTTTACAAATTACTAAATTTTACAGTCTAGTAAGAACCCACTTTAAATATTATTTGCATTTCGCCCATTATATGGCGAGTTATACATAGACCCCAGTTCAATTTAGGCGGAATTAATTTTACTTCCGCTATTATGTATCTAGATCTTCTCTTCAGAACTAGAATAAAAAAAAGCGGTGGGTATCTGTAAGAGTAACGAGAGCATAGGGAGTGACTTCGAAACAACAATTGTGGCCAGATCTTACGCCCGACTTTTTAACTCATCATAAATAAGTGAAAAAAAATAGATAAAATAGAATCGGAGCTTACAGATATAAATAATAATGATAAAAACAATGTTTCTGGCAGTCCTGTGTCCACAAGACCTGGCATAACACCACCCAGAAACCTTGCCTTCATACACCGCTGGTGAGACTTCGGGCCGTTGAAGTAACGACCGGTAACATCGATGCGGAGGCTACTAAAAATGAAATCCTCAATGCTCTAAAGAGGCCCCAGTGGACTGGCGTTCTTCGTTGGTAAGAGTTCCGAGTGAGGCTGGTTACACACCGGGCGGTTTTTACCGCGGCGGTAAATTGGCCGTCGCCGCCCATAGCATTTTATGTGTTTATACACTAGGCCGGTTACACACTAGACGGTTTTTACCGCGGCGGTAAATTGACCGTCACCGTCGTTCCTTCAGTGGTACGAAGAATCAAATGGAAGTTTGCACACTGGGCGGAAGAAAAGCCGCGCGGTAGATTTGCCGTTGGCGGTAGCTATGCTGCCGCCTACTACCACTGGCGCTGACGGTAGTTTTGCCGTCGCCGCCTAGACAGTGGTACATGTGACCAAATGGGCGCTTACACATTCAGCGAATTTCTCGCCGCTTGCACGTGTTGGTAGTACACATTTTTATTTTCAAAAGAGTACAAAATCAAAAAATGAGTGACGTAGATAACGATCTTCTTCAACAAATAACAAAATAGACATACGAAAATAATAATAATTATTATTATTAAACACTCCATACAACAGGCAGAGCCCAATTACAGTACAGAGGAAAACTAGGTTACGGAACAAAGTAGGTGGGTAAAGAAATAACTTAACGAGGTAATAACGAGGGGTTGTAGTTTTGACCAACGGAAAACTTCAGAAGACAGTGGTAAAATTGCTTAGACGATAGAAGGAAGATATCTAGAGACGAAAATTTAGAATTGTATAAAAGACACATTTTATTAATAGAAGAAGAGAAGAAAATATTGGTACGTGCTGCTCGTAAATAAAAAGTAAATGAGTATCTAATGAGGTACATAGGTACGTGAAAGTTAATAAGATTTAATGACAGTGGATCATCAACATTGTTGTGGATTATCTTAGAAAGATGGCAAACAGAATAAATATTACGTCGCTCGTAAAGAGTTAAAAAGTTAAATGTAAGTAGCAACTGGTGATAAGACATGAAACGGTCGGGATATGTTCCATATGTTTTAAGAAATAAAAACTTAAGGAACTTTGTTTGAATAGTGTCTATGTGATCCTGATGAACTTCAGCAGAAGGACTCCAAATAAGACAATATTCCAATTTTGATCGTACTAAGGAATAAAATAAACAAACGATTGCATTTATATTAGTAAAAGAACGTGCATTGCGAATGATGAAACCTAGTAAGCGTAAGGCTGCATTACAGATAAAGTTTATGTGTGGCACAAATGTTAATTCCTTGTCGAATTTTACTCCAAGGTCAGTAACGAGATCATTACGGGTTAGAATTTTATTATCTAGGGAATAATTGAACAAAATTGGTGTCGTCATTCCTCAAATCTTCAAATAATGTGTTAAAAGCTCCAAATTCTCTTCTCTTTTGGTTGATTTGATAGATCCAAATAAAGCGAATTTTTCTTTTCCTATTTCTCCGTCGTTTATTTTAAATTTACCCAATTAAATAACTTGTCAATTAGCAAAGCAAAATACAAATGAGCCAAATTAAGGTAAATTAACAATCAAGGTAGCAACTCGAGCGGCTGCACTTTTACCGCTAATAAGCGGCGGCGCTTTTACCGCTTAGTGTGAAAACACATCAAATTCCGTAGGCGCCGACGGCCAGTGTGTAACCAGCCTAAGCGGTAAAAGCGCCGCCGCTTATTAGCGGTAAAAGTGCAGCCGCTCGAGTTGGTGACTTGATCGTTAATTTACCTTAATTGTATTTTGCTTTGCCAATTGACAAGTTATTTAATTGGGTAAATTTAAAATTAATCGCCAAGTAATTCTCACTTTATGGTTATACCGTCGACGGAGAAATAGGAAAAGAAAAAATCGCCTTATTTGGATGAATCGAATCAAAAGAGAAGAGAATTTGGAGCTTTCAACACATTTGAAGATTTGAGGAATGACAACACCAAGTTTTCTAAATTATTTTCGTCTCTCTTCAACCAATGAAATCAGAATATCGTTATCTACGTTACTCATTTTACGATTTTGTACTCTTTTCAAAATAAAAATGTGTAGTACCAATACGTGCAAGCGGCGAGAAATTCGCTGGTCGCATTTGGTCACATGTGCTACTATCCGCGGGGCTTTTCTTCCGCCCATTGTGCTAACTCCCATTTGATTCTTCGTATCACTGAAGGAACGACGGCGACGATCAATTTCTGCCGGCCGTTAGCTTCGCCGCTTTCCTAGCTGAGATTAAACTAAAGGCCGGTTACACACTGGGCGAAAAAGCAATTGGGAGTTTATTTACTGGGCGGAAGAAAACCCACGCGGGAGATTTTCCGTTGGCGGTAGCAATGCAGCCGCCTACTGCCAGTGGAGTTGACGGTTTTGCCACCGTCGTTTAGACAGTGACGTATGTGACCAAATGGGCATTTACACACATTTTTAGCCGCTTGTACGTGTTGAGTTTTGTTGAAAGATAACATTTTTAAATTGAAAACAGTTTAAAATCGCAACTTGAGTCAAGTAGTGATAGATAACGATCTTCTCATTTTGTTAGCGGAAGTGAGACCAGTTTTATTGGAGAAATCGTTAGATAGTTTTAAAGATAAGGAAACTACCAGGAATGCTTGGAAAGAGGTATATCTTGAAATTAGAAACGAATATGACGAAATAGAAGATGAAGAAAAAACACAAGTAAGACAAAGCAAGGTAAATTAACGATCAAGTCACCTCCTTTTTGCAAACACGAGCGGCTGCATTTTTACGGCTAATAAGTGGAGGCGCTTTTACCGCTGAATGTGTAATTACAACAAATTCTAAGTGTCGACGGCCAATTTACCGTCGCGGTAAAAACCGCTCAGTGCGTAACATGCAAGTGCTGGCGGTCTTCTCCAGCGGGCATGAATTTCTAAGCGGGGGCACCAGGCTCATGGGAACTCTTACTTTTCCCTAAAACGCAAGTAAACCAGCAAAAATTCCCTAGGCAGTTTACATAAGGGCTAAAGCGCTGAATGTTAAAATAAACAACGTAATGAGGTTCAGTGGAACGAGATGTTTACCAATGACGAATATAAAGTAGGGGATACTGCAGTGTTGATGGGAAATAAAGATTACTGGGATCTGTAAACTAGAGAGCATAAGTCGAAAATTTTAACCGAATAACGCTCCAAAATTGTGCTCATAAATTTATAACAAATGACTAAATAAATTCTCCGGTCCGGCATCGCGTCATTGGACAAAAATCAAAATACTTCATAAATATCGTCACACAAAAAAACTGGACCCTTGACTGTCCGGTTCAATAAGATGGAGCAAGTCCAAAACCGTCTGTCTAGTAAATACAAAAAAGTCCACAGTCCAAATATTCGCACACAAATGGGAACTGGAAAACAGAAAGGGAATAAAAAAATGATAGGTTTGGTGTCTTTGAGTGACATTAACCATTTCAGTGGTTTGTGATTTGTTATCATCATAAATTTTCGACCATACAAATAACACCCATAATATTTTATACCCCAAGAGACTGCTAAACATTCTAATTCTGTATTTGTGTATTTCATTTCATGTTTGTTTAGCTGTCTACTTGAGAATGCGATTGTTTTTTCAAAACCTCCTACCTTTTGACTTAATATGTCGCTAATTACTGTCCCACTAACGTTTGTTGATAGAATGAAAGCTATATTAAATTGCGGATGTATAAGTACTGACTTTGAACATAGAGCTGTTTTCAATAATTGTTGAAAAGAGTTCTCACAGTCTGATGTCCAAGTAAATTTTTCATCCCTCCAGCACCAGAACCTCCCGCGCTTCCGCTTCCGCTGGCACCACCCAGCATTTTAGCACTCGTGGCCGCGATGCAGTTAACACTAGACAAATTGATATTATTTACATCCTCGTAAGAAAATATACTGATTTCTCAAATTTGGAAGATATACCCCTAAACCGCTGACACCAATTGTAACGTAGGGTGGTTTCAACCCCAACACTACAAATTTAACTGGGTCTTTGCCAAACCAAATAGTTTAAATTATACCAATTTTAGGATCTAGGATGTGGTTGTGAAATAAGTACTCAAGTATAAAAGTAATAAAAATAAATATAGTGGGTATAAATATAATTAAAATAACTATTGTGATATAATTCGAGAACTTAAAATAATTTGAACTTATTAGTTTTAAAGTTAAAGACCGTCTGCCAATTTAGCTAATTGTTGTTTAATAGCTGCTTTTATTCATATCACCATAATTTATAGTGACAATTCATGAAAAATTCTGTAAACTTATAACATTAACATACGCATCATATTGATTAAACTTTAATGAACTCTATATGCTTACACCACGGCATATTTTTAACTGTACGAGATATTTCAAAATTCGAGGATATGCTTCTTACACCAGGTAAATTATTTTTTGTTTTTATTTCAAGATTGAGACTTTGGATGTTATTATCATAAATGACGTCCTCGCTTTAAATTTACATCTTGATTTTATAGACAACTAATATAATATTAGATATCAATCGTACTGGAATTCAACAACGGTCTTACCAGTTGTTCATCTTCAACATAACTAGGTATTTCTGCTTGTATCGAAAAATCCCTATTTTTGCTTGTTTTGCAATTCAGTTTACAAGGAATATTAATTCTGTGAGTTTTAATCCTATTCTAATATTAAATGGTAAGAATTGCAGGTAGGTAAAATGTATAAATAAGGTACAATTTCAAACATAAAAGGTATTCATATAAAATAAAAAAATATAATTACTTAATAAAAACACGTTAATTATATGTATTTAACTAAACAAATAAAACAAACAATTAAAAAAAAAAAACAAGTAAAATATTTCCTATTTATTCGTCTTCCCTACAAAAAGTCGGGTAGTTCTGAATATTTGATATGTTGTATAGCATGATTGGTTAATGAAATATCCAAACTTTTACAAATCCCCTTCCTCCGCTTCCTCCTCCATCATGTAAAAACCACCATAAATAGGCACTTTTTCAGTGTTTCGCCTATAACTACTATCTAATAAATTTTAACGAAAAAAGTTACGTGCCGACTTGTAGAGAATCAAATTTTATAAAAATTTAGTATGAAATTTTTTTTCCACGATTTAAAGCTACGGAGCTATGAAGTTTCCAAAAAAAGCAACAATTGCGCACTTCGCAAAATTTTGAATTTCTTTCCACTTTACATCACAATAACTCTGTAACACTTCATTTTAGCGTAAAAGTCCTCATAATCTGTCTTGTAGAGAATTTAATTACCTACAAAATGCATGTATAGTATATATACGACAAATATCTCACGTCGAGCAGTAGAAAGATCTCGCTGGCAAGTAAAAGAAAGAAGTGCTGTTTTATAAATTTTATCTATTAAATTTGATTTCACGGATGTTCACAAACACATAATTACGTTCATTTTGCATCAGTAAAGATTATTCTGTTTGAAATAATGCTTTTATAATTAGAAGTAATGAGCCAAAGACAGTTGCTATTGCTCCGCTCAACTTTTTCGCTTCTTTGTAAATTTAATTAAATATTAAATATATCGCTCATTTGCTAGAATACTGGCATAACTCAAAAATTGTCAATTTTGAGATTATTGCATAAATATATCACGGGAAGTATATTCTTTTTACACAAACAACGGCATTTCCGTAGTTATAGTGGTTTTCGGGAGATTGCGCTACTTCCATTGACATATCTCAAGTTTCAACTTGCAGAATTATTCAAAGAGTGACACATCTCAGTTGTGTTCAGTGCCTCGAAGGGTAAGTGTTGTACTTTTTTCAGAAAGAGTGACCCATCTCATAAAAGGTTTCATTTAGGTGTTTTTGTTTTCACAAATAATGACACATGTTGCGTTAATACGTTGATGTAAGTAAAAAAATTCTGAAATACAGACACATTTTAGGTTCCGCCGTTATTTAAGAAAATATTTTAACCAATTATTTATTGTTAGTTTCTAAAAGATGGTGTTATTTGGGCTTATACCGCTTGATTAATTTACTTTAACGTATTTTCTTAGTTGTGTCATTGTATGTGAAAAGAAATGGTATAATATTGCATTTCTTTTATTAACTATTTCAATACTTTTCGAAATGTGTTACTTTTTTAGAAAAATAGTTATTCAAATTTGTTAATTCAGGTTTTTGTAAATATTTTAGAACGTTGTGTTTCACCAGACAATGGCCTTTCAATCTAGGACTCAAGCAATAATGGCACTTGCATTTGCTAGTAAAAATGGGGAGAATAAACCTGTTGAACATCCCAACCAATCTGCAAGTAAGTAGTAGTTACAAAAACCTACGTAATTTTTTTGGGTTATTTAGACAAAAATGTTTTTTTTTTAGATAATTTGCAAAGTGATGAAGAAAATCCGCAAATACCGCCTGGATTCGACGAGAAGGATGACGAGCCCAAACATCAAGAAAATCTTCCCATATCACACAAAATTCAGCAAACTGAAGAGAATAAGAAAGTTTCTGATTGTAATGATAATAATGTTGAAGAGCCTGGAGACTTTTCTCAAGAAAACTATGAGACTATTGGTAAAAAATTAAACTTTTTAACAAATATTTATGTTTTAAAGACTGACATTTGCAGAGCGTGAAGTTACTACAAGGTTTGCAGTTGATGATTCTAAATATAACGGTACGTTACTTGTTAATTAATAAAAATACACTTTTCTATTTACCAAATTTTAGGAAGTAGTTCATTGTCTTCATCAAGTTCAACAAGTACTTCATCATCATGTAATTCCACAAGCTCGTCAAGCGGTGATTCCGAAGCTGATTTTGGTAAAATTTGAAAACTTCTATTTAACATCATTTTTCAAACTACTCATAATTATTATTTTAGATTCTGATGACAGCATCAAAGACCCATCTTATAACCAATCAGGAGCAGAATCAGAAGATGAAGTTGTGAAAAACGAAGGTGAGCAAAAACGAAAAAGTAAAGCCAGTGAGGTAGATGACGAACCTGATGTAAAAAGAGGAAGGAAAAGACAAAAAAGAGAAGAAACGTGGATACAAAATTTAAAAAAGAAACACTGGAAAAGAATATGTGACAAAAAGTAAAAAAATAAAATCACCTAGAGAAATGAAAGCTGCATGTACTGAAAAATGTTATCTTAAATGCTATTCCAAATTTACGGAAGACGGACGTAAAACCATTTTTGATTTTTATTGGGGTATGGGAGATTTACAGAGGCAGAGAGATTTTATAGCTCATAGCGTGGAAGTAGTTATTCCTAGGTATAAATATGTCAGAGAAGGAAGCACGAGAGCACCAAATAATGCTTTTTATTTAAATTTAAATGATAAACGCATGCGAGTTTGCAAACTTTTTTTAAAAAACACATTAAATATTACAGATCGTGCAATTCGCACTGTAATGAAAAAACGAACGAATGTGCCCAATATTCTTGAACCAGAAAAAATAGGGAAACATGGAAATCATAAAAAAGTTGACAGTGAAATCAAGGAGAGCGTCAGAAGGCATATTTCTGCAATACCTTCAGTTGAAAGCCATTACACGAGAGCGCACACTACTCGTCGTTTTATTGATGGAAGCAAAACCATTGCAGAAATATACCGGGATTACGTTAATAACCAGAAAGTATCAAATCAGCCTGTTGCAAACTATGTTATGTTTTACCGAATATTTACAGAAGAATTTAATATCTCTTTTTAATCCCAAAAAAGATAGATGCGAAACATGTGTTGCTTTTGAAAATGCTACCGGTGAAGAAGAAGAGAATTTAAAGCCAAAATACGAAGAACATTTAAAAGAAAAAGATCTGGCAAGAAAGGAAAAAGAAAAGGATAAGGAAAAATCTTGCGAAAATGTAATAGTTGCTTGTTATGATCTACAGACGGTGTTTCAATGTCCGAAGGGTGAAACCTCGGTATTTTATTACAAATCAAAACTAAATGTTTTAAATTTAACATTTTTTGAAATGAAAAGCAATAATGTAAATTGCTTTATATGGCATGAAGGTGAGGGTGATAGGGGAGTAAATGAGATTGGCACTTGTGTGTATAAATTTATACAAAAATTAGCTGACAATAAAAAAGATGACATTGAAATAATATTCTATACTGACAATTGTGGAGGGCAGCAGAAAAACAAAGTCATGATATCAGTATACATATACGCACTTTTCAAATTTTCCAACATTAAGCTCATTCAGCACAAGTTTCTCATTGCTGGGCATAGGCAAAATGAGGGGAGACTCAGTACATTCAATAATTGAAAGGCAAGCTAAAAGAACTTTAAAATCTGGACCCGTGTACACTCCCGACCAATTTGTTTCTACAATCAGAGCTTCTAAGAAAACTGGCCCACCCTATCAAGTAAACGAAGTCTCACACGAATTTTTCTTTGACATGAAAGATTTGTCCAACCAGATTCTGCTTTCTATACTCCGGAACAATGAAAACAAGGATTTTAAAATTAGCGAGGTGAGGGTAATAAGAGTTGACAGAGATTATCCCAGATCATTTTTCTATAAAACGAGTTACGCTGATGAAGAATATCAAGAGGTCAAGTTAGACCTAATTAATAAACGACGCATTAGAGATAAATCCGATATAAATTTTGAGAATATCCAGCTGCGACCAGCTTTTTCCAAAAAGCCGCGCATACCAGATAGAAAAGGAGCCGATTTAATGGAACTAATTCAAAAAAACTATATCCCTAAAATGTATATGCCATTTTTTGAATCGTGATAATTAAAAACACAATTTTCCTGTCTCCTTAAGTTTAATTTCGGCAAGTTTGTGAAGCATTTGGTATTATTTTTAAATTTGTAAGTAGTTTTAGATAGTTTGTATATCATTTAGTGTAATATTTTGATATGTAAGTTTTTTTGATATTAAAATGTTACTTACATTATGTTATAGATTTTTATTTATTCCCCATTATTATACGAAAATTTTTCACTAATAACGACACAACTCAAAATTAAAACTAAAAATAGCCATAAAAAAATAAAAAGTTCAAAATATAAAGTTAAATCTATTGGAATAGATAACTCAATCTTAATAGAAAGTTCTGTTAAAAATTTAGTGGTTTTATCCTTAAAATATAGGCCAAAGACGCAATAACAAAACTAAGAATTTTTACACTCAATTATCTCAAATTGAAGTTTTTTGAGTTGTGCCGGTTTTCGCGCAAGTGAGCGATATTATGTTTTAAAAAAATTGATACATGGATTTTGTAGGTACGTAAATTCTCTACAACACTGATTATGAGGACTTTTACGCTAAAATGAAGTGTTACCGAGTTATTGCGATGTAAAGTAGAAAGAAACTAAAAATTTTGGGAAATGCGTAATTCTTGCTATTTTTGGGAGCTTCATAGCTCCGTTGCAATGAATCGTGGAAATAAACTTTTCGTACCAAATATTTATAAAATTTCAATCTCTACAAGTCGGCAAATAACTTTTTTTCGTTAAAATTCATCAGATAGAAGTTATAGCCGAAAAACTGAAAAAAGTGCCGATTTATGGTGGTTTTTACAAGACGATGGAGGGAGCGGTGAAAGGATATTTGTGAAAATTTAGATATTTCATTAACCAATCATCCTATACAACATATCAAAAAATCAGACCTACCCGACCTTTTGTAAGGTAAACCCTTTTTTCGACCTCTGTTCACTGGGCTAATGGTGATATAACCATTGTCTTCTATTAAATTTGAATTTAATTAAATGGGGATCCACAAAATAAAAGCTTTACAATATTACTCTTTAAAGGTACTATGAATTGAAGTATGAATACCAACTTTCTGAATTTAACGTCTTGTCTAATTTAAAAATCCATTATCCATGATTAATTTGTAGCTAAATTTAAATTTGAAACGACGTTGTCATTCGGCTGCCAGAACGTATGTACACACGGTATGACATTTTGTTGAGAGGTGAAAGGAGTGTTAACACAATTACAAGCCGTGAATAGAGTGTGCGTGGGTGTGATACACCGACATAAATGCTAAAAGAATTAATTTGAATGCTTAATTATTATTAATTTCAAGCGAGTGAATCAGCTGAATTAGCATTTATTAGGTTAAAATACAATTTTCATGAATTTTAATTTAATTGTGCAATCTAGTTTAATAATTTTTTTCATCTAGTTGCTTTAGAAAAATATTTAATAATGAAATGTTTAATTTATTTATCATTTAATTTAATATAATTTCAATTGTATCAAGTTAACTGTAGTAAATTAGCGTCGAAACAATACGAATATTTGACAATAAAATCAAAATAATTGGGGGAAACAGAGCATGATCCATATAACGCAAATAATAAAATTGTTAAATATTATACTTTAATTACGAAATTGCAATATATTCTCCTTAATTAATTTTGTGTGCACATGATTACAATTCTGCTTTATTTACTACAAATACACAAAATTCTAATGTGACGTACTTATACGTATTTATTGATTTTTTTTCTTAATAACAACTGTATTACTTACCAAAGACCTCTAACGTAAAAGAATTAAATTGTGGAAAATTTATTTAGAAATTATAACATGGACATGTTTGTTTATATCCAATACTCGAACACAAAACGAATCTAATATCTATTTATGTGTCGTGTTGCAAAATAATTTATAATTTACAAGAAAATAATAATTAATTATCATGTTAGACGTTATCAGTCACTTTATGCCATTAGTGCGAAGATATATGCACTAATACGAAAAACAATATCATTTTGAGCTCCAAGTGATAATTATATATACTAATAATTTAAATTTTATCATAATCAATGTTATTATATTATAAGTCTTCAAGACAAGGCCTCCTAAAAAAATTAGCAGGCACACTAAAGAATAAAAACATATAATTTTAGGTTAGTAAATAAATATAGGTATGTGTAAATTGTCAACATTTTATACAAGTCTAGTGTAATAAGGCGAGCGTAAGCACAATAAGAAATAAATAAATTTTTATGAACTTTCTAAATTATAGTTTCAGGTGTAATATTTCAACTTAGATATCTTTTTAGTTATGTCATCGGTCTTTGAAAGTTATGTGTTGACAATTAAATGTTTAAGTTATTGCAAGTCTTCGTGCATGCTTGATATTTTGTTATGGAGGCCTTACCCTGCACCCCTAGTCTCGAGAAGGATTTGTTTTAGACAGTCTGCCTGAGTTACTCATGTCGATAAGATATGGGAAGTCTGTTTTAGTTTGCCACGTCAAGAAGACGTCTATACTGAAGTGATAAACATGTAAGAATTTCAGCTTTGACTCGCATTCGCGGAACGCGAGTATTCGGCGTAAAGATTCATCTGTAAATGAATCTGCAATAATAACTTGGGGTGGGCTAATATTTATCATTACCGATATCTGCGTACAAAAGCAGATTGGCACACCCAGCAATGGGTAATATGCCGTGATGATATATTTCTTTATTTATTTATATAAACTTTTTATGAAATCACAAATAAAATAAATAAATTTATCATCCCGGCATATTACCTATTGCTGCGTGTGCCAATCTGCTTTGAGCACAGATTTCGGAAATGATGATGACATATTTGTACCGTACGGGCGTTTACCAGGCGTTACTTTGCGGGTACTCATTGCTGGCGTGGATAGTGCACCACAAGGGTCAATTTTGTGCTACATAAATTCAAAATATTTGGCGTCGATCGGGATAAAAGCCGGATCCCCAAGATCGCTACTATACACTAAGGCACGCGGCCTATTTTTTCTAATTTCAACCATATAATCATTTTATACTCTAACATTACAAAAATATTGACAAAAAATCAATTTAAATTTAAATAAATTTAATTTTTGTACTTATATTTTAGTAGGCTATATATGAAAAACAATTGAGCTTAAATTAAAACGAAACCGATATTTGTTAATAACTTTATAAATCATGAAATACCAACACTATTCTGAACTTTCGCTGTCTTTAATTTTAACAAAAAATAACACCGTTTCAATTGCTAAAGTATCTGCAATCGTCTTCAGGCGAATACTAACAAATTTAGAAACTACTGGAGCTTATATACTAAAGGCATGATTAGTAAAGCGATCAAGCGCACAAAGTGCAAGATAGCGAAACAAAAATTAACAAATAGAAACACTAACGTAGCTTAAATTCATTCAAACGTCCAATCAGCGGCTTCCACACGTTGCCTATTTCTACACTTGGTTGGCTGAAGACCTCCTTGTTGTTGATAATAACTGGTGATTCTTTGAATTTTCTTTTGTACTAGTGTTCCTCTCTGTGTATGATCTTGGCCTCAGACCAATTCATTCTATGTTGTTATCCCAGGAGTGTAGCGCGATGTCGGATCTTGATGTGTCTCCTCTCTGCGTTTAAATTCGGTGTTCTTTCAGTCTGACTTCTAAAGGTCTTCTGGTTTCCATGCGTATGGCTGCTCACATTCACACCGAACTTGGTAGACGCAATTTTTGGAGTCTCGACTGGTCTGTGGTCTCGTGTCAGATCATACTTCTAATGATAGTTGATGATCTGAACACTGTATTGATGTTGAAATTTCTTCTTATGCGTTTTATTGTCTCAGATAAGCCTCTGATGTATGGGATGCCGAGTAGCGCTTTTGGTTGTTTCTCTTTTTTTGGTTTCTGGCTTATGTTGGCTAGGTGTTTACAAAGAAACTACTCTATTATCTTTTTTGGGTAGCCACTGTGGTTCCAAATAGGTTCATCTCCATCTCATGATATCACCGACATCTACATGAACTGGTTCTAATCTCAAACAAAAGAGAAGAATAATTAAATGTAAAATGAAAACTTTAAATTATATTGATATATTTTTAAGAAAAATAATACGTATAAGCTATTTTTCATATTATGTTGTAACCAACGACACGATTTCCTTTTGTTTTCATCATCTGATTAACATTTGTTATAACAACAACTCTTATTTTTTCATTGAATAGGGCTGTTGCAAGAATTTTTCTAAGCCTTCTAAGTATTAAATTTAAAATGATATCATTATTTAAATAGCCTCAAATTTTAAAATATCACCAAATATCCATTAGATATTTTACAATTCATTTTTGAAATTTGGATATTTTAAAAAAGTCACGTGATCTGAAACAGAATTTGACGTCACAACACATACATCTTCATCGGCTCCAATTGGTCTCTTATAGTGTCAATTCTTTGTGTTTTGTTACAAGTGTTATGATAAATATATTGTGAAAGTTGTCAAACAAGTGTCAAATTTTTGAGTTTGGTTCGTGTTAGATAATACAAAATTCAATATAAAATGAGTAATTTATGGTATCGTATTGTGCCTTCTTACAAAAATGCGCTAGAAACAAACCTACTATTGAATTTATAAATATGCCAAAAGAAGCGAAGAAAAGAAAATTGTGGCTGGAACCAGTAGGTCAAAGAGCTGATGGTTGAGTTTTTACATTATATTTTACCTTAACTCTTTAACACACCTTGTTTCAGCAACAGATAAACAGTCGTTTTCTGATATAAATTCAGCTATCATCCAGCTTTCAATTTTCGGTAAACTGTCCGTCTTAGCTTGAGTGTATTCAGTATTAGGTATTATTACACATTTATAATGGAATATTTCAGCATCAAATGTCAAATTAGAAGTTTGTTATTAACATGTGAGAAACTATGGCCTACGTTTATCTAAACAACACAAATAAATGTAGGTGATGTGATAAACTGTTTTTCTATTGGTTGTGAACGACGTAATGTATGTGCTTCTACGACACAGGAATGGGGGTGTTTTTCATGACTATTTTTGGCACCAATATTCGTATTTAATTATTTACGAAAATAACAAGAAATTATTAAAAAAAAATAATTATTAATAAGAAAAATATTGCATAAACTTTCATTTAAAAAACTTTCCGAAAAATGTGAAACAGGCTCACTATAGATTAACCTCAGTTTTTGTATTACTATTTAAAAGATTTATATTTCGTATGTAAATTTAAGTTCTTTTATTAATAAAAAGGCGACAATTATCAAGAGAATAAAATGTTACGTGCTGTTAGTAGTTACGAGCATGTAACAAGTTGGGCGACATCGAATTGAAGTTACAGTCGAATTAGACGATAAAGAAATTGTCGTAAGTCGGTTATGGCATCGTTATAGAGATATTGAAGATGTACGTAACCAACATTATGGCAATGCACGGATTACAACCGCAATACAAAACCGTTATGTCCAATCTAACCTGTACTGCACGCCAACTTCAAAATTGGTAAATTGGACTCATAGCGTATTGGTTAGCAATCAAACTGTATGCTATAGGTTACACGAAGTACACTTAAGATCATCAAAGTTCCAGCTCTAATGATAGGGAATCGCAGAGGGCGTCATTTATGGGCAAATGAATACCAAAATTTTACAAATAAGCAGTGGTCATCTGTATGGTTCTTCGGTGAATCCAGATACGGTATTTACAGAGATTCAATAAGAATCCGAATATGGAGCCAGCCAGATCGCTTAAATCGTTACAATACACTCCAAAAAGTCCATTTTTTAGAGGTGATACAAACATGATGTGGGCTGCCATAAGCATTGTAGGAAAAACTGATCTCGTTTTAATCCAAGGCAATATGACACGTTACATTGGACAGGTCATTTTACCTGTCGTAGTACCATATACAGTTGCAGTGGACAAAAATTTAGTTCTGATGCAGGATAATGCTAGTCCACACACTGACCAACTTGTAATGAATAAGTTAAATGAGCAACAAATTTCATTATTACCATAGACTCATTAGTCCCCGGATATGAATTCGTTAGAACATGCTTGGGATATGTTGTAGAGAAGGGTGACAAGTAAAACTCACCACATTAATAACCACCTAGACCATTTCACATTTCTTCAAAAAGAGTAGAAAACAATACCACAAGAAGATACTGAAAGTTAAATTTTAAGCATGCACAACCCTATTAGATCAGTTTTAAATAATAGTAGTGGTCATACTAGTTACTGGAAATTATATTAAATGGCGTGTATTCAATTTAAATTACATTTAATCATCTTACAATTTAGGCAGTTTCTTTGTTCACATGTTTCATACTTCAAAACATAAGTTTCATTTCAGATAAATCATGTAAATAAACAAAATTGTTTAATAAATTCATAAAAAATTTGAAAGTAATCTTAATGCTTTTAATTTTGTAAAATATCCCTATACAGTTTTGAGTAGTATATATATATATATATATATATATATATATATATATATATATATATATATATATATATATATAGTTATATGAATTATTGTTATAAGTTTCAGGACATTATATTAAATTAAATATAAAGAAATATGATAAATATATTTTAATCCTTCAATACCATATTCCCTCTACTATATAAATTGTTTTTACCAAGTGCAATAACCTAAAAGCGATACAACGGCAGGGCTGTCAACCGTCAATACTCAACTATATGTATACAAGAGCAAATAGAAGAACATACGCAGATAGTTCCATCCCTGGAGGCCGCAGCGGTTCTATCGGATCGCTTAATATTTTTATAAAAATTAGGCATATTATTGCTTTATGTAGAAATGTATATAATATATTGATGATAAAAACCTAGAAATAAGCGAAATTAAAAAAAAATTGTTGGCCCGATGAAAACTATAATATATATATATATATATATATATATATATATATATATATATATATATATATATATATCACACTTCCGCAGATTCTTATAGATTACTTTCCGCATTGTACTATTGTGTACATTTTCTCTGGATAGATTTTGGATAACGAAGTGACTATTTAAGTCAAGATGGCGGCTAAGAATGAAAATAAGGAAATATGTGAAATTAAAAAGTGTATCAGGTGCCATTAAACGGCACAAAGTGGTCCGAAGTGTATAACTTGCAAAACTGTCTCGCACAACAGTTGTGTTAACAAATTAAAACTGACAATCAGCAGTGAAAATACTATAAATTGCTGTGAGAAAGAAGTGGACGATCACAATGACTCTTTTGTTAGTGTCGAAGATATTGAAAACTATACTGAATCTGACAACATAGAAAGGCTAAAATGTGAAATATTCTACTTAAAAGAATTAGTGAAACAGAAAAATTAAACCATAAATAACTTACAAACCTCATTTAACATTCTCAGTCATCAAATAAATTCTCAAGGCTATAAAAATAATAACCAAACAGTACATAGACAGCCATCTGTTGACCCAATACAAGATACAAATGAACCAATTAGCAATGTAAACACAAACCACATGGATAGTAATAAAAATTATAACCTAAAATATAATAAAAAAGCTCCTCAGAAACTTAAATCTAAGGAGAATATATCAACTGATAATACCAAAATCACAGAGAAAAATACTTATGCGGATATAGTTTCAGATAATACTACTGAAAACCAAAGAAATAAGCATGAACGAAATAACATTGCCAGCAATAACAAATATATACCGATTACTGGCCAGTCCACAGATACCACACTAAAATCTGTTTCAGGACAACTATATTTACATGTATCCAGAGTTCTACCAAATTCAACTGAAGACGAAGTTAAAAAATATGTTCTAAAATCTTTTGAAGATGTGAAAGAAGTTAGTGTTCAAAAGTTGTCATCCAAATACCCAGATGTTTATGCATCTTTCAAAGTCACCATGAACGAAACAAACATTAATTGTGCCCTAGACCCTAACAAGTGGCCTAAAGGTGTTAAAGTTAATCGGTTTTTTCATCCAAGAAGAACGAACACACCGACGAAATAACTTATACTCCATCTGGACGACTGATAGAAGAATCCCAAGCCAAAAAATGTATAAAATTATTATTTTTAAATTCTCAAATATTAACTTTTGACAAAGTAAATCTTATATCTTATGAATATATTTTAAAAGATAATAGTAATATAAAGTTCATTTGTTTATCTGAAACTGGATGCAACACTTTTTCAGTAAATTCTTTTTACTTTCCGGGTTACTCATGTACATCCAGTTATAATCGCAAACATTAGAAAACATATAGAAATTTTAGTCATAACAATGTTGACAACTTTCGTACTGAATTAATAAATGAAAAATGGGAAGAAGTATTGTCTAACCAAAATTTAAATGAGGCAAATAATAATTTTCATAATATTCTAACACATTACTTTAATAAACACTTTACTTTACAGGAAAAAAAAAATTAATAATAATTCTAAATTGTGGTGCACTGATGAAATCAAAATTTCCAGCAGGAATCTATACAATTTATATCAGTTGCAAAAATTAAATTGTGATCTAATGTCGAAGTACAGAGAGGCTAAACGAGTACACACGAAGTTAGTAAATGAAACTAAGAAGAAATATTTTCAGCAACTTATACTTTCTACAGATAACATCACAAAAACTACTTGGAATATAGTAAACAAAAATTCAGATAGTAAACCAACAGTAAGTAGCATTAATATCAAAGTAGATGATGAGGAAATCACCAACCCTTTAGATGTAGCGAATAAATTTAACTCTTTCTTTAGAGATGCACCTCTGAACATAGTCAGGCAAATACCTAAACGCGATGGATGCTGCAGTTCTGTAACAATGAACTCAAATTCCAATAGTTTTTATTTGCATCCCTATTGTGAAGATGAGCTCAGGAAATTAGTAGAATTGAAAATAAAAAATAAACTTTCAAGTGGGTTAGATGATTTTCCTTGTTTCTTAATAAAATCAGTGTTTAATATAATAATAAAACCAGTCCTATATTTAATTAATCTTTCTTTTGAATTAGGCACGTTCCCAGAAAAATTAAAAATTAGTAAAATAATTCCAATTTACAAGAAAAATGACAAAAGTAATATAAATAATTATAGGGCAATATCTTTAACTTCAGTCTTCTCTAAAATATTTGAATACGCTTTTTTAAGCAGGCTAGATTCATACTTAAATAAAAATAATATTATAAATAAGGCACAATTTGGTTTTAGGCCCAATAAATCAACCCTAGATGCCATTCACTCATCTATTCAAAATATCTCTAAATGCTTGACTAAGAATGAACAACCTGTTGGAATTTTTTGCGATCTGTCCCGAGCCTTTGATTGCGTCAGTCATTCAAAACTCTTCGATAAACTACATTGTTACGGAATTAGAGGTGTTCCTTTACAGTGGATTACATCATTTTTAGAAAATCGGCGACAATTTGTATCTATCTACAATCTCAATGATACGCATATAATAAACACTGAGTCAACAATCTTAATTAATAACAGGGGTGTTCCACAAGGTTGTGTAATTTCACCAACTCTGTTCGTTCTGTACATTAATGATCTGCCTACGATTTTTGGAGATGAATGTCACATTACACTGTATGCAGATGACACTTCCATAATCGTCTCTGATAGTTGTGTTCAGCTACTTCAACAAAAGTGCGAAAACCATTTAAATAACTTATCAGCCTGGTTCTGCGATAATGATCTTTATTTTAATCTCAGTAAGACTTGCTATTTACGCTTTCACTTTTATCAATGCAGAAAAGATTTAAATTTAAATATAACCATTGATAACCATGAAATCGAAAGATCTGAAAAGGGTAACTTTCTCGGTTTTAAATTTGATGAAAATTTTAATGGAAAGTATCACTGTAACGCACTTGTCTCAAAGCTAGGTTCAGTTAATTATCAGTTTTGGCATCTGAGTAGTCTTCTCACAATAAAACAACTTATCATATTATATTACGCCCAAGTCGAATCCAGATTAAGATATGGTATTTGTTTCTGGGGTGCTACACCATCTGCACATAGTGTGTTCATTATCCAAAAACGTATAGTTCGAACAATTGCTAAAGATTTTTTTCTCACAGTTTCAGATACTAACTGTAGCCTCTATATACATTTATGAACTATGTTTATATATTTTTAAAAATAAAACTCAATTTAAAACCAATTTTGATATACATCAGTACTACAAGACAGAAGCAAATGTTTCACATTCCAATAAATAAACACAAAACTTTAGACGCACTTCCAGATGTACAAGGTCTAAAACTTTTCAATAATCTACCCTACAATATACAAGTAGAGACAAATACAAATGCATTTAAAAGATTATTAAAAAAATTTCTTTTGGAGAAGACTTTTTATTCAGTCAAAGAATTTTTATCAATATGACATATAGCGGGGTCCACATTAAAATACCTCCTATACATTTTCTGTGTTTCCATTACCATATTATTTTTGTTAACCTGACATATTCTATACATGTATCTACACTGTCGATGGAATTAAGTACTATTATTATTATTATTTCCATTGTACCTCACATCAAGGCTAACACAAATATCAAATTAAATATATACTATATTTTTATTGTTATTAATTAAAGTGCTACCTTATCCCGCCAACGTCCCAATAATGGGACGGCTAATTACTCATTAATTAAAAGTGAATGTTGTTATATTTTGGTGGAAAAGCGTTTCTTGGAATATATTTAATGCAATTTACTAGGAAAAATACAATTACATAACTATATGAATTATGGCAAGTATTGGGTTAAGTTGAAATTTTGTATGCTTATCCGGGAATACTAATTCTACAGAATATATTTCAAATCAGTCAATTTACATGTGTAATATTAGAAAAAATGAAGAAAAATTGTAGAATACTTAGGATTGTTCTTCATATCGCGAAAAAATAGTTTCCAAGCAACGGTTCTGAAAGCATGGTGGTAGCGAATGCGCTTGTTAATAAATAAAATTCTGAGAGACGGGTACGAAACCAGCCGACAGCAGAATTAAATATGAATAAAAGATTAAATACATATTAACGATAAAAATTATTTTGAAAAGTAAAAATTTACAAAATATATTTGCTCTTGTCTAGTTCCGATTCCGACTTTACAAATTTTGTTTATTACCAAGCGCACACGTTACCATTGTGATATTTGAACCATTGCTTAGGAACTATTTTTTCCGGGATATGAAGAACAATTCTGGAATTTCGATAATTTTTCTTAATTTCTTCTAGTATTACATATGTAAATTGACTAATTTGAAATATAATCCATAGAATTAATATCCCCGGATAAGCACAGAAAATTTCAACTTAATATCTTGCACTGGAGAGATACTGTTCACAAATAACTGATTTACCATGTTAATCCCCCATGTGTCGGTTGGCCTAACACACCCGGTATATATATATATATATATATATATATATATATATATATATATATATATATATATATAATGCATTTCTGCTTTGTTTTTTAGAATAAACATTATTAGGTATCTACTTTTTTATAAATTTTGTCTTAATTTAATAATATCCGTATCTTGTCATGTCAGCTAGTCATAAATTGGCTGAGCACGAGATAGTAACCGGATAACCATTGCATCTCTAGAAATAATACATTTAGGTGTGTCTAAAAAACCGTTAGCCAATGTCAAATTCCAAATGACTTCGAGCTTTAGCTTTACTAAAACACTTTGAAATTTTGTGCATTGTCTAAGGAGCGTACATATTCCTAAATGGGTCAGTATTTCAAGTTTTGTCGGGATCACATGGTCGCACAATTACATACATCATATCAGCTCATATCTGACTCATAGTGTTTACTACACAGAGTATTTGTATTTAAATATATGCTAGCAAATGGAATATATTATTGAAAGATTAAAATATATTTTTTCTACAAATCTACTGACACTAGTGTTAAAAAGTAACAAACCATTGTTACTTTTAACACTAGTATTAAAAGCGAATTGGTAACCTTGGTAATGACGAATGGAACAACAAATCAACATTTTTGACATATACAAAAAATTACTTGAAATACAAATTTAAATGAAAAAATAGTGTTTGTAGAAAAAATAGTGTATGATATACCTACATGTTAAAAGTGATTTTATTTTGTTGGAAGGTTTGGAGCACTCCGCTTCGCGCTGTGTTCCAAACTTCCTTCTCATAAAATAAAATGTCACTTTTAACACTTATATCATAAATAACTATATTATATTTCTTTATATTTAATTATGTATGTATATATTTAATTATGTCCTGTAGCTTATAACAATAGTAATAGTGCTAATAAAAGTAAAATAATGGTATTAGAATCAGTAACCTGCAGACAACTATTTGTTGATAAACAATATAACATAATGATGAATCAAGAAATAATTGAAATTGTTACCACTTTTAAATATCTTGGCGTTGTTATCGATAATGGTTTGAAGTTTGATGCGCACATTGACTATATATGTAAAAAAAATTGCAAAAAAAATAGATGTGCTGTGTAGACTTAGAAATGTTTTAAGTATTGAAACAAAAAAATTAGTTTACAATTGCATTATCTTGCCGCATTTTACTTATGCATGTACTTTACTTTGTTTATGTAGTAAAAGTAATATACATAGACTACAAATGTTACAAAACAGAGCAATGCGGATTATCTTGAACGGCAATAGATATAGTAGCATTAATCAAATGTTAACTAAATTAAACTGGCTTAATATTGAAGCATTCATTGAATTTAATTGTTTAGTTTTTATACATAAAATTAGAATTGGTAATGCTCCACTGTATTTGCAAAATTCTGTTACTATTATAAATGAGGTTCATAATCGTGATACTAGACATAAAAATAACTTTTATATAAAAAAGACTAATAAAGTGAGTACACACAAGTCAATATTTTTTAGTGGACTTATACAATATAATGAACTACCAAATAAAATAAAGAATTTAAATATGGTAAGCTTTAAACGAGAAGTTAAAAATAGACTTATTAAATAGAAAATGTACCTATACTCTTTTCTTGATTGTGCCTTTATATATTTTTTGTACCTGAATGAATGTATATTTTTCATGTAAATTGTATCATATAGCTAGCTAAGCTAATAAACATATATTATATTATATTATATAGTTCATATAAACAGAGTTACAATATTGATTCTAAATAAAAATCATAGTAATAAATTCATGAATAAACAAATAATGTTTACACAAATACAAAATTTAATATGAATTCAAGTGAACAAAATAAACCCAAGCAATCCCTAACCACATAGCAATATAAATATTTTCATCATATCCAAATATAAAAATAGCAATTGTGCAAACTGTTATGAATATTTACTAGTGCGAAACTGAACTTTATCCTACATCTTGCGGATGGTTTTTCTATCCAAATATTTAGGATTGAGGGTGGAGCGAGCAATAAAATTCCCGTGATGTTATGGCTCGGAGGGAATCTTGAGATAAGAGAGTTACGATGCACTGCGATAAACTAAAGCATCCCACATTCTTATGCCAAATATGCGTTTTAGAATGAGACGATGCTAGATTGTATTCGAGATGTATTTTAAGCTTTGCTGTATGAAGTATACTTTAAAATAATTATTGTAAGTGCAAACAAATAATTTTATAGCAGAAACAACAAAGAATGACAACGGAACTGATATGATTCTTCATTCATCTCGAAACCCAAATATAATATTTCAAGGAACTATAATAATTATTCAAGAAGCATGTAAGATTTCTGTAACTCAAAATGAATAAAATATCCCCTATTTTTCTTTTTAATATTTCTCAAGAAGCAAATATAATGTAAGATTTTATTGAAATTATTTATTTATAGTGCGTCATGGAATGGGGTCCTGCACCATAACAAAAAATATCAAATTGTACACTTTATACTTAAACTACTACTCAATAAATAGCGATTAAGGTGACAAAACAATTTTTTAATAATTACTTTACGAGATATTTAAGCTTTGTTGTCAGTGCCACTGTGACGTCACATAAGTGTTATCTTTCTCTCGCTGCCTATTGCACAGCTTGTGCAAAAAAAAGATATAGCAATAGACGCCGCCGTGACGTCATGTTGACATTAAAAATCAAATACAGTCAAATTAAAAACAATTAAGACTTTTTAATACTACGAATTGCTTCAAAATTAAAAGATCTTTCATTTAAAACAATAAAAAAATCACAGTGCAGGACCCCATTGAAACAAAATCTGGAATAAATGTATTAAAGTTTTACCTGACAGAAAAGTTCTGTTTAAGTCATTATTCTTGAAAATTTAACATTATTCACATAAAGAAAAGTTTCAAAACATTAAGTAATATTATTTTATTTGAAATCGTCACTAATGTGCAAAAAAATCGTATTTAGTTCAGAAATCCACACTAAAGTAATTCATTATACGACTATATCATGCAAATGCAGTGTTGCAAATCTTAAAATAATCATTGCATATATAAAGTAATTTGGGTAGATGATCGATGTAAAATAGTACGAGTAAATTTGTAATCTGAAAAAATATTTCAAATAAAAAGTTATATATTTTTATTGTTGTATCCAACGCTACTATGGAAATCACATACTCTGTAACTAAAAACTGTTACAGAATGAGCATATTCTGTCACACTGTCACAGCATATTATTCTGTAACAGGCGATCAAAGTCCACTAGTTTTTTAATTCACCCATTTACAGTACATATTAAAACGTAATAAATGTTTTCTAAATCAAGCAGGAATTTTCTTGGCATGTTGTTTCTTTGATTTTATCACCCCAACTGTCAAACTATAAAAGATATAATTACAAAAACTAATTTTAAGCCTTGTTTTAGGCATTCTGAAGTTTTTATAGGGTCAGTTAAATAACAAATTGTTTTCTTAACATCCCTAGATTATTTTATTATTTTTAGCAAACCGCTGAGCTAGATAACACCATAATTAATTTTTACTTTAAAATATACTCATTTTTGTCTCTTTCAATTGGTATGAAGGTTACTGTGTTTTAAATTTGTTTTACCATCAGTAACTTATTCCACATCTTCACAATTTAATTTTTAATCTACATCATTCTAAACATTTTTTATATATTTTACTATCGCGTAGTTTTTTAACATTTTTAAAAAACGCGATTTTTTAGAATAATTTTTGTAACTATTCGGAATTTTGCATGTTTCTCAGCGGATGCCGGATTCATGCAGCAATTTTCATTTATTTTTAATTAAATTTAAAGAGATTTCACACATAAATATATGTTTTCATATGAAACCATTCACGCGTCCATATAATTTAATTTTCATTTCTCTTTCAATTTAATTTATAAGACCATTTTTTATCTTTTTCAATTAAATGATAAATTTCATGCATACTACGCATAAACTTAACTGTAGTTTCGAAGTTTATTTCGCGATTTGTTTTAAAAATTAAAAACTATATGTTCACGTATGATTACGTTCTTTTACTAATCGACTAACATAATCAGATAAATCTATGTAGGTTTGCTTGAATACTTCATTTAAAAAGAAAAGTAAATAAATTAAAATAAATACAAATTGCTGTATGAATCCGGCAGGAACCGAAATCTGCACCTAAAACTGCACATTTCATATTTAACCGACCTCGAAGCTTTTATAGTTTCCTTGTTTCCAATGGCAACCCACTTAGTTTGGGACATTTTATATACAGGCTGTGCGACGTAAGTCCGGCACCAGAAATATTTTGTTTATTTTGAGAGCTACAAAAAATATTAATAAGCTAACTTAAACTAGACAACGACAAAGGTGATCATAGTAGGAATTTAGTATCGCTTCCTAGTTTAGCAGAAATGGGTATAATTTTAAATGTAATATAAGGAATCGGTCTTTTATATTATATTTCAGAATGTACCTGATAATGATACCAAAATATTATAGTTTTACTTTAACCATTTCAAATTGGCGACCATTTATTTTCAAAATATTTATTAAATAAAATCCCGTACAAAATAAAACATAGCAAGCTATTAAAACAATTTTATTACTTTAAAGCTAAAGAATAGTATATTCTATAACTAGTATGGAATAGATAATTTCCGCGCGAGCGAAAAGTTTGTAAGCCGAGCCGTAGGCGAGGTCTACGGTTTTGCGAGTGGCGGAAATACTATTCCATACGAGTTTTAGACTATACTTTCTTTAACACTATTTAAAAATATATTTTGCTTATCACTTCACATTTTTGCAAAAAGTAATAAAATATTATTGGCATGTTATAAAAGCAATAATTTTTATTTAACTTACCATGTAAAACCTTCAAAACGCGTAAAACAAGGCGTACAATTAGATTTTGTAATCATTTCTTTTATAATTTGACAGTTAAGTCCGTTGAGGTGACAAAATCAAAGAAACAAAGCGCCAAGCAAAGCCGGCTTGATTTTGAAAACAATTGCGTTTTTCCATGTATATTAAATGGATGAATTGAAAAACTAGTGGTCTGTGACTGCGTATTACGGAATATTATTCCGTAACAGTATGACAGATTGTCCTCATTCTGTAATAGTTTTCAGTTATAGAAAGCATGAATTCCATAGTAGTGTTAGAGAATAGTATATTCTATAACTAGTATGGAATAGATCATTTCCGCGCGAGCGAAAAGTTTGTAGGCCGAGCCGTAGGCGAGGTCTACGGTTTCGCGAGTGGCGGAAATACTATTCCATACGAGTTTTAGACTATACTTTCTCTAACACTATTTAAAAAATTTTGCTTATCACTTGACATTTTTGCAAAAAATAATAAAATATTATTGGTATATTACAAAAGCAAAAATTTTTTATTTAACTTACCATGTAAAACATTTAAACCGCGTAAAATAAGGCGTTTAATTAGATTTTGTAATCATTTCATTTATAATTTGACAGTTAGGGCAGTTGAGGTGACAAAATCAAAGAAGCAAAGCGCCAAGCAAGGCCGCCTTGATTTTGAAAACAATTGCGTTTTCCCATGTATTTTAGATGGGTGAATTGAAATACTAGTGGGCTTTGATATTATGTAACAGTGTTATGGAATGCTCTCATTCTGTTTTCAGTTACAAAATGTGTAAATTCCATAGTAGTGTTAGAGAAAAGTATTTACTTACATTAGTTTTGTTATTTAATAGGGTAATAAAATTGTTTTACAGCTTGCTATGTTTTATTTTGTATAGAATTTTATTAATACATATTTTGAAATGGTTAAAGTTGTAGAGTAGGAGATATACGTTGTATTATAAACTACTCTACATGTGTAAAAATATAACTAAGAACGTTAAACTAGTATAACATGTAAAGCAAAATAATAAACACAAATGAATTTGGATCAGAGCGAAAACGGGAAAACACTTTTATTTATTTCGTATCTAACAACATTAAAACATTTTCATAGGTGTCTTGATCGAACTGTGTGATCGACACATGGTTGCTAGATGTAACTGTAACATATCTCCCTCCTTAGAGAGAAGAAAACAATGACAGGTAATGAAAGGGAAGTCATTACTTGTCATTTTACAAAGAAATGACATAAATTGAATGACTTTATTTGTGGGACTTGGGGAGAGGAATGAGTGTTATCAAAATTGTGCGGCTATTGTAAGTAAGCAGGTTTTAGTCTGTCTATTGATATGGTGTCCAATTTATCTTTAATTAAAATTTTGAAAAACTTTTCGTATCGTTTGATTACTTTGTAAGGCCCATCGTAAGGTTGTTGTAGGGTGGGGCTTATTGCATTATGCTTTATGAAGACATGTGATGTGCGAAATAGATCGGGGTTTACAAAATATGGTTTGTTTTTTAAGATTGGGGCTGTATACTTTAATTTGCTGATTATTTGTTTTAACTGTTGGAGATAGTGGGGCATGTTAGGGTCTGGAACTATTGGTGATTGTGTGAAGAATTCGCCTGGAATGTGTAATGTGGTGCCGTAGACAAGTTCTGCCGGGCTGCAATTAATAGGTTCTTTGCACGTTGTGCGAAGACTTAATAAGACGATTGGTAGGTTAGTTACCCAGTTTATAGGGTCATTATATGTTTTAAGGGAAGTTTTTAGCTGCCTATGGAACCTCTCAATCATGCCATTTGATTGTGGATGGTATGCCGTGGTTTTTATGTGGTGTGTGCCCAACATTTTAAGTAAATTTTTGAATAATGACGATTCGAATTGTTTTCCCCTGTCTGTTGTAATAACAGAAGGAACTCCAAATCTAGATATCCAATTGTTTACTAATGCTTCAGCTATAGTTTGTGTGTTACAATCTTTGATTGGAATTGCTTCTGGCCATCGTGTGACCCGATCTATGCACGTGAGTACATGAGAAAATCCTTGGGAATTGGGTAAATGGATTAAGTCGATATGAATGTTGTCGAAGCGACTGTTTGGTTCGGAAAATGGTTTGAGTGGAGCTTGGGTGTTTTTTGTTATTTTTGAACGTTGGCAGTGTACGCATTGTTTGGTCCAGGATTGTATGTCTTTGTTCATTTTATACCAAACAAATTTAGAGTTTATTAATTTTGTTGTTGTTTTTATTCCTGGATGGGACAGCGAGTGAAAATGGTCGAAAATGTTAATTCGGAATTCTTTTGGTATATATGGTCGGTATTTACCAGTGGATATGTCGCAAACTAAGGTACAGGTAGAATTTGGAAGCTTAATGTTTTTGAATTGTAAATTGTTCGTTTTATTTGTCTGCAGTGTCTGTAGTTCTTTATCGGTTTTTTGAGCTGCTGCGATTTTGACGTAGTCGATAGTTTTGTCTGTGAGGATGGAGTTTATTTGGATTCTGGACAGCGCGTCGGCTACGGCGTTGTTTTTGCCCGATACGTGTCTGATGTCGCTTGTTAGTTGTAAAATGAAGTCCATGTGTCTTATTTCTCTGGAGGTGTAGTTGTGGGAAATTTTGTTAGCCATGAAAGTCAGAGGTTTATGATCTGTTAGAATGGAGAAATTTCTTCCTTCTATGAAATATCTAAATTTCTTTACTGCTAGGTACATAGCTAGTAATTCACGGCCAAATGTGCTATAACGTTTTTGTGTAGGTGTGAATGTGGCGGAAAAGAAGGCTATAGGTTTCCAGTCTTCTTTTATCTGTTGTTGCAGAACTGCACCTACTCCCGTGTCTGAAGCATCTACCATGATAGATATAGGGGCATTGTGTGCGGGAAATGTGAGTGTTGTTAAATATGTTAATTGTTTTTTAATGTCTTTGAAAGCTTTGTTTGCTTCCGGAGACCATGCAATCTCTTTTGAGCTGTTTGGTTTATTTGTTATGAGACAATTAATGGGTTTTAACGTTGTTGCACAGTTGGGGATAAAACGATGGTAAAAGTTTATGAGGCCAAGGAATTCCCTTAGTTTTTGTTGAGTTGTAGGTAAGGGAAATTTGTTGATTGTGTCAATTTTAGATTTTACCGGTTGAATGCCATTTGTTGAAATACTGTGTCCTAAGAATTCGATCTTCTGGACTCCGAATTGGCATTTGTTTTGATTGATAAGTATACCATGTTTTTCAAGTCTTTGGAAAACTAATTCTAAGTGCTTTAAATGTTGTTCGAAAGAACTACTAGCAATAAGGAGGTCGTCAATATATGCGAAGCAAAAATCTAAACCTCTGACAACATTGTCAATGAACCGTTGAAAAGTTTGGGCGCTATTCCTCAATCCAAATGGCATGACCAAGTATTCGAAAAGACCAAAAGGTGTGGTTATTGCTGTTTTGGAAATGGATTCTTCGTCCATTGGTATTTGGTGGTAGGCTTTAACGAGGTCTAATTTTGAAAATATTTTCGAATTGTATAAATTAGTTGTAAAATCTTGAATATGGGGAATTGGATAACGGTCAGGGACGGTGATGGCATTGAGAGCCCTATAGTCCCCGCAAGGTCGCCATTCGCCAATCTCTTTCTTTTTAACCATATGCAATGGAGAAGCCCAGTTGCTAGAAGATGGACGAATGATCCCCATTTTCAACATTTTATCGAATTCGTTTTTAGCGGTGGATAATTTATCCGGAGCTAGACGGCGCGGCCGTGCAAAAACAGGTGAATTGTTAGTGATGACACAGTGTTTGACATTGTGCATAATTTGACGTTTGGGAGTAAAAGGTGAATTTAGAGAAGGAAATTTTGACAAGAGTTGGGTAAAGCATGTGGAATGTTGAGTAGTAATACTAGATATTCGATTTGAATTGTTTTGTATGTTTCGGTTTGCTTGTAACAAGCGCTTTGAAGGTAAGTCAATCAGCAAGTTAAAGTATGTAAGAAAATCTGTGCCGATAATTGAATGCTTAACGTTCGCGATAATAAACCTCCATGTAAATTGCATTGTTAATCCGAGGTCTATTTCTAATGTTTTAGTACCGAAAGTTTTGATGGTTGAATTATTGACAGCCTGTAGTGTAAGAGGATTTTGTCGTCGTTTCTCGCACAATGAATTTTTGATAACACTCACCTCGGCTCCAGAGTCTATCAGAAAGCGGTGGCCAGAGAGCCTATCAGTCAGATAAAGGAGTTTTGTTGTCGTTGGATGAGTATTAGTGCTAGAAATAGGTGGTAAAGTGAGTTTATCTATTAAGTTTCTGTTTTGATGTAACAAAACCTCTGATTTGTTTGTAGAAGAACTTTGTTGACATGGTGGAATACATTTCCTCGCCTTGCCGCCGAAGTTGAGGTGATACCAGCATAAATTCGAGTTCGGAGGAACCGTAGGGAAAGGAAGGTTTTTCTTTCTTGACTGACTTAACACCAACTTCTTTAACTCTGAGACCTCTTGTTTTAGCTCCTCGATTTGCTGTGCGTCTTTGCTCACGGAACATAGCGTTGGTTGTGTGACGTTTAGAATCCTATCCGCGATTTCGGCTTTATCTGCTAATGAAATATTATTATTTGAAGCAAGGATAAGTTGAATATTTGAAGGAAGTTTTTGCAAGAATATTTCTTCAAGGATTGAGTCGTCTAGATGCATAGAGCCAACCAACTGTTGGAGCTGACGTAAAAGTTGTGATGGTTTTTTATCGCCTAAGTCTGTGATGTTGAATAATTGTTGAATTCTTTCTTGTTTCGATAGCGAAGTTCGGTTTCTTTTAACTTGGTATATGGAAACACTGTTGGAGGATTCTCAATAAGGTCTCTGACTTCTGCTGCATACTGAGGATTGAGTAATGAAATTAATTTGTAGAACTTAGTTGTTTCAGATGTAATACGGTGTGACATAAATGTCGCTTCTACTTGAGAGAACCATAATGTCGGGTCCGCAGGCCAAAATTCGGGGATCTTGAAGGAATTTGTTAATGAAGATATTTCAGGAAGCGGAAGGTCAGCAGGTTGGGTATCGGAAACAGGAACAGGAACAGGTATGTCGTCCATCCTGTTTAATAATCGGGGTCACCAAATATGTAGAGTAGGAGATATACGTTGTATTATAAACTACTCTACATGTGTAAAAATATAACTAAGAACGTTAAACTAGTATAACATGTAAAGCAAAATAATAAACACAAATGAATTTGGATCAGAGCGAAAACGGGAAAACACTTTTATTTATTTCGTATCTAACAACATTAAAACATTTTCATAGGTGTCTTGATCGAACTGTGTGATCGACACATGGTTGCTAGATGTAACTGTAACAAAGTAAAACTGTGATATTTTAGTATCATTGTGAATCTAATTGCATGTACATTCTGAAAAAAATACATAAATACCGATTACCTATGCAAACCATTTCCGCTAAAACCGGTAGTGGTACAAAATTCCTACTATGATTACCTTGTGAGCCTCTTCGTCTAGTTTAAGTGGTTATGTTAAGGTTATGTTGACATTAACAGAAGGGTTTCTCAGGGTGGAATACTCTCTCCAACTCTATGTAAACTGTATGTAAATGATATTTTATCATTTTACGTTATACGTGGATGACACATGTATTATAATTTCTGCCAATGACGACAACACGCTTCAAGCTAAATGTCAAAATTTATGTGTTTGTTTTCGTAATAAAGAATTGTATCTTAATTCTTCAAAAACGGAATATGTACGTTTTCATAACAGACAGTGTAGAAAAAATCTGGATATAGAAGTAAATCTTGGACCGAATAACATATCCAGGATTAATAGGTATAAGTTCTAGGGTATGTTTCTTAAAGACTTACTCTCTTACTATTACTATTATTATTGCTATTACTATTGTTACGTGCAAATTTCGTACACCGCGACAAGACGATGACGCGATCACTTACGTAACGCACCCTAGCTGGTTTTGTGTGCGGCCGCCAGCTTTTAGATAGTGGAGAAGGGAGGGGTAAATTTCAATGAACAACCCAAAAATGGGTTGACTGGGCGCCACGTAATTTTTAACGTGAAAATTACGAAAACAAATAAAACGTTACCTACCGTGATTTGTTGTTGCCTGAAAACGATAATGATAAGGCTCTCTGAAATAAAACTCAAAATTTCCAAGAAAAAATATAAAAATACGTTTAATAAACGTTAATGAAAAGTAATGCATAAAATTTAAATTGCATAAAAAAATAATAATACAGGATCTGCAGCGAGGCAGTATTATTCAAAAAAAAAAAATTTGAATATCAGATAATAATATAATTATAAATAGCACGGCGCGAATACGCCCGTAACCCGACAGACATCTACAAACGTCTATTGTTGGCCAACCATACGACGCAGGGCAGCTCACAGCCAGTTGTGATCGGGCGACGGACAAGCCGCGACGGACAAAATAAGACAAAATAAAAGTAGTGTTGTGTTAGGCACAACAATCCCAAATAATAAGGAACTTTGGTATGTCGTCCAATAATGACGACTTAATACCCATATAAATAATAAGTAAATATTTCTCTCTGAAGGAGGACACGAAGTATAATAATCCAACAAGAATATTTACAAAAATGGTCGTTTACAGTAGACAACGATAAAAGTTCTTCATATGAAAATAAATAGTTATGTAAACTTATCTCCGGTGGCGACTGATAGCAGGAACAGTGTGGGAGTAGACAACAGTTGATCGTCGGACGTGCGGACAATGGGAAACCGGCAGACGGCGCCCCACCAGCTGAAGATGTCCAGAAGCGACGACGTGGGAAGCAAAATAGGATCCTCCAAAGAGATCGACTCCTTCCAACAATGGTTCGCCCTCACACGAGCACGTGCTCTCGCGGGATACCACACCAGGACAGTGAGTCACAAAAATTCCGGCACTATATAATCCGCATACAGCGAAACCCCTCCGGGTCAAAAGGTAGCACTCGGAAAATTTATTTGCTTCCACGTGTGAAATTAAAAGTACAGCACGCGGCGATGAACGTTTGTCTCACTTCAAGACTAACCCACGACTCCCTAAAAATCTAGTTACTTTTTCAAAACTTAAAAATTCACAGCGGAAGAAGAAAGAAATGAAATATTTGTTTAAAATACAAAGAAGAAAGTTAAGAATCAAAGGCTCATTCACGATAGTAAACTTTCAATGTAAAACAATTATTATGGCAAATAAAAGAATGAAATTAATTCCAAATATAATATCAATAATAATACTACTCTAATATTATCATTATTAACTAAAGAAATTAAAAGAAAGTTGATATTATTTATTTAAAGTTTTGGTTAAATGAAACTAGTGGCTAGTGTAAACCGTGCTTCAATTTGCGAACATCTGAAGGTGAATACGCGCGCTCAAGATGTCAAAATATTATAAACAACAAAACACATGACAATTTACTTATGGAATAAATCTACTAAACTATAGCAACAATTAGTTAAGAATGTATGTTACGAAATGATCTACTACAATGTACTTTATACTATTCAACTTTGCAGCTAACTTTTAAACAATAATAACCTATACAAAGTAATCCAAATGATATCATAATTTATCAAAGTTATCGTGAAGAGCTTGGGAAATGATAGAATAGCATAAGTAAGAAGGTGAAACAGACGGAAATAAGAATTAAAGAAGGAAATGAATGAAATGGAACAACAACCGAAAAAGTAATGTAACACTATTACTATTACTATTATTACTATTACTATTACTATTACTATTACTATTACTATTACTATTACTATTACTATTACTATTACTATTACTATTACTATTACTATTACTATTACTATTACTATTACTATTACTATTACTATTACTATTACTATTACTATTACTATTACTATTACTATTACTATTACTATTACTATTACTATTACTATTACTATTACTATTACTATTACTATTACTATTACTATTACTATTACTATTACTATTACTATTACTATTACTATTACTATTACTATTACTATTACTATTACTATTACTATTACTATTACTATTACTATTACTATTACTATTACTATTACTATTACTATTACTATTACTATTACTATTACTATTACTATTACTATTACTATTACTATTACTATTACTATTACTATTACTATTACTATTACTATTACTATTACTATTACTATTACTATTACAATTACTATTACTATTACTATTACTATTACTATTACTATTACTATTACTATTACTATTACTATTACTATTACTATTACTATTACTATTACTATTACTATTACTATTACTATTACTATTACTATTACTATTACTATTATTATTATTATTACTATTACTATTACTATTACTATTATTAATTATTATTATTATTACTTTTATTATTATTATTATTATTAATTATTATTATTATTATTATTATTATTATTATTATTATAATAATAATTATTATTATTATTATCATTGATCTAAATATCTTTAGTCGCAATAATATAAAAGATTTAAATAATATAACTGATATGACATGTAAATATTTCAGATTCTTTTAAAAGAATTATGAAATTTCATGATAATAACGAAAAATCTCAGATTTTAGAGATGAAGCAAATTGAATGAACTTTACACCATTATTTGATTAAATATAGTTTTAATTAAAAATACGCATAAAACAAAAATATTTTTAAATACAAATACATATATTCATGTCTCACTACAAAATAATTATTTTAATATAAATTATGTACAATACATACATTTTCTTTATACTCAATATCCTGAATTTTTTTTTCTACTTTTCTTTTTCTTTTATTCGTCATTTTTTCGCAAATTCCTTTTATATTCTTTCTTGGGTATATTCTTTTGCGTTGTTGCCTTTTTATTTATTTTCGTAATCTTCATAATGATGTACAAATATTTTTGACAGTGGCATACAAATATTTTTGACAGTGACATTTATGTGTGAATTACAAACATTTGAATTTCTTGCCTTGAAGTAGTTTGATCTGAGAATTTTTACATCAAATTATTTTATATGCATTTCTATATCTCTAAATCTATAGAAGATATAATAATGAATTTATATTTATCGAATAAAGAATTTAACGTTCTTTAATATAAGTATTTACATAATAAATTTTCGATAAATAATATTTAGATGATTTTTTTCTTGTAATTACCACTTTCGGTTGTCCAATTTTTATCAAAACTAACTCGACTCTTCCCATTATAGTTAGATTGAGGAATCTGTAGTTAAAAATGTCTTAAGTCTTATAGTATTTGAGCTATGGTGAATCCAACATCCACACACACACATCCACACACACACACACACACACACACACACACACACACACATATATATATATATATATATATATATATATATATATATATATATATGACATCATCGTAAAAATGTTATAATCGCCTTCTAGGGACCTTAAAACGTGCTTATTCACTAAAATCTGGATATGCGATTTTTAGCATGAATACAATACCTCTCTTAGCGAGAGGTAAAAAATGTAAGTTTGTGTTATATCTCCAAAATTTACCAATAAATAAATACTAATCACTGGCTAAACATTAAAAATATCTAACTTTTATTTAAAATATTTTTCTAGATCACCAATTGTTTGAGTTATTTGGCAAATCGAAAGTACATATAAAATTGCCCTCCAAAGGCGCACCAAATGTCTCATTTAATAGAAGTCGTATCTCTTATAGTGTCAATATGAGTATATAAAATAAAAATTGCAGGAAATAATGTACTAGCGTTGGGCTGCTAGTATTTTACATAACGAATTACATATTTTAAAATGATCGAATCATGACATATTTCGCGTGCTGAGATCAATTAACAAACTTTTCTGATAGTTGTACAAAAAATTTATTTGTAGAATAATATACGTATAAGAAAAAGAATTAATACTCAGAAATAGATATATCATTTTTATTTTTCAGTCAGTGAAAGGCGTGTTATTTTTTTAAATTCAAATTTATAAAATGCCATTTACCTTTACTTTCAGCAGATCTTACCTCAAGAATACTCTTGTTTGGTGTGTAAAATACTCCACAGGGATAACTTTTGTGTAAAAAACAATTCTCAATTAATTAATTTTGACCGGATTAGAACTCGGGCCGTTTTTCATGTTTAATACATAAATTTTTAATTTATTCTCATTTTCTTATAAATATTCTGAATATGCTAATTTGATATGTATTTTGTTAAACAAAGTCAGGTAATTTAGTTCGTTCTCAGGAAGTTTCATTAAGATCACAATTTTGATGAGAATTTTGCACTCCATTAAATTGTATTACATGAGATGTTTTCCAGATAAAATCCTTTGTTGCTTGTTAGGTATTTATAAGTTGCGTGTACGTAATTCATCATCTGATACGTGTACAATTTATTTCAACACTTACAGACTCGCTTCTTCATCGTGGAAATTATAAACAAATATTAAACACCAAACGTGACTTGTTAGAAATTTTAAAAATAATTAGTATTCTCTTCTAGATAAGAGTTAATAATTATTTTAGTGTCACAGATATTATTTTGCGTAAGATTATTTTTATTAAATTTATTATGTTTTGTCTCTAATTAGCTATTTAGGTACGTAACCGATGCTGTTCGATAAGAGCTACATTTAATGATACTGGTATTCACGTATTTTATTTCAGTTTATTTCTAGATTTCAGTGTGAGAACAACGATATTATAGTGATCCAGGTGAGAGAGATAATCTAGCATGTGTATACGGTGTGTGAATGCCTGAACCTTTTGTAAATGATTGCCTCCTCACTGAGTATTTCTCATGTGTTAATTCTTTTACAGAAATAGTCACGGCGTGACCGGGTTCGGCCAGGCGACGGTCATCTAGATTTGTTATTATTTTTGTATTAATACTGTATATACCGGTTTGGGTGATAAATGTGTTTTAATATTCTAATTTTCAGCGCTAACATTTAATCGTCATTTATAACATTTCAGAAGTGGGATCAGAACATTTTTAATTTTCAGCTTTTGGGAACACACTAACACAGCTCTTGGAACAGTGCGGATATTGATTATGTTTATGTTTAGCTGGATTACGAACCTGGAACAACATTAAAACATGACTTTACCTAACAACAGTCCTCAATTTCAGTATGTACGTTCACTTTACGCGCTATGCATAAATGGGACGAAATAACTACCATCATGTATGTGAGATCCCGCTGGAGAGGGTATGCATAAATATGGTATAAAGCGCTGCAAGGAATAAATCATTCTTGGGAGTCATAGAAGGCTACGTTGTTGAAGGCATTTCCGTCACAGGAAAATTATTTTCAGTTGCTACAAGAAATGATTTCTCGCAACAAGAAACCAGATGAACCCATGTTGCATTACTATTATGAGAAGCTGGCGCTACTCAACACTTGCCCTTATCAGAGAATGCAAGAAGCCGCAGTCTCTTTTATTATTTTTGAAGACGATTGAAGATAAATTAGCGACACGAAACCTTTCTACTCCAGTTAAACGCGATTTACATCGTACTTTTCAGAAGAACAAGTGGCCTTACTATACTACGCAGCAGCACGACGATGGAATGGCAAACATTTGTTGTTTTATTTGTGGAAAATTGGGACATACACGCTCACATTATAACAAAAAACGGCAACGAGTATCGAATTGTGCAGAACGAAATGGAGGCGAATTCAGTGGAAGTAGGAACCAGCGACCACAACAACGTCAACATCAGCATGTTCAACGTCAACAAGAGTCACAATCACAACTACCAGAAAGGAACATCTTAACAACTTCTGCGCAGGTAAGCGGTAATTGTCTAAGCGTACGTCGATATGGGGTCCACTTGCATAACCATGAAGGAAACGAGCACGTATTCCCGCGAACAATGCAGTAGCAGACAAAGATATGGAATGTGTTCTACCAGTCTTGAACTGATGCGGAATTAACAATTCAGAAGGAATTTACTTTACGTAGGATGAACTACACGTGGGAACGCATATGTGTGGATCAACGCGAACAACTAATACGTCTGCTGAAGGAATATAGAGATTGTTTTGTAAAAACTGTGAAGGATATTCGATGCACGAACGCGACCGAAGTGGATATTTTACTGACTAATGATACACCCATTACTTACAGGCCGGACAGATTGTCAATTCCAGAGAGAAAACACGTTCAGGGAATAGTACAAGGGCTTCTTGATGGCGACATTATACGCGAATCCGCTTCACCCTTTTCAGCACCGATTCTGCTAGTGAAGGAAAAGAACGGAGAAGCGCGAATGTGTATAGACTACAGGCATTTAAGCAAAGTAACAGTCAAAGACCGAAACCCTTTCCAAGAATTGATGACATCAGGATATTACCAGGTACCTATCGCGGGGAGCTCGAAGTACAAAACTGCATTTGTAATACCGGACGGACATTACGAGTTTAATCGTCTCCCTTTTAGATTATCAAATGGACCATCAGTTTTTCAGAGGCTGGTCAACAGAGTTCTAGGATCATGTCGTAACACCATTGCCGTGGCTTACTTAGATGACATCATCTGCCCATCATCATTTACAGAGGGAATTCAGCGACTGACGACACTATTTGATATTTTGTTTAGGGCAAACAACTTCACACTGGATATGAAGAAATGTTTCTTTTTCAGAGCAGCATCAATTATTAAGGATTTCAGATTGGTTGAGATGGAGTTCGACCTGGAAAAGAGAAAATAAAAGCCGTCACCGGATTTCAGGTACCGAGGAATGTGCATCAAGTAAGACAGTTTGTAGCACTTACAAGTTATTTTCGACACTTCATTAAAGATTACGCTAAGATTGTGCGACCGATTACTAATCTAACGAGAAATGATACACGGTGGTGTTGGGAAGCGAAACAACAGAAAGCATTTGAAGACCTAAAGGAAAAGCTTACGGAACGACCACTTTTGCGACTATACGATTCGAAAGCCGAAACAGAGGTGCACATGAACGCCAGCAAGTTAGGATTAGGAGGAATCCTGCTGCAGAAATTGGACACAGGTAAATTCCACCCAGTTGCTTATTTCTGTCGCCAAACTTCACCAACGGAAATGAAGTATCATTCGTATAATCTAGGGACTTTAGCAGTAGTCGAAACTTTAAAGTAATTTAGAGTATATCTGCTGGGAATACATTTTAAATGGAATGGAAAATGCTGGCTGGAACTGCAGGAATATTCATTCGATATATAATTTCGCCCAGGATTACGAGTGGGTCACGTCGATGCGCTAAGTCGAAATCCCGTGTCAGGAGAAGGACTTTCTGCAGAATTTGAAATTTTTTCATATAACAAGCTGACTGGATACTCGCCGGACAAATGACAAATTGAAAATTATCAAGAACATTTTAAGTAAACCACCGGAAACTAACTACGAAAGGAATATTTATAAAAATTACTGTTTACGAGACGAACGGGTTTACCGAATTACCTCGTCCGGAATCTACTAGGTTGTACCTAGAGGACAGCGGCTGCAGATAGTACGTTCCTGTCTTGATGAGTTTGGACATTTTGGAATTTACTGGTTTCCTGGAATGAGAAAATTCGCGTAGTACACTGACTTGTGTATCAGATGTTTTTACCATAAACAACAGATAAGAAAGCAGCCAGAACTATTGAATCCAATTGAGAAACTACCGATTCCATCTCAAACCATACATATGAAGGACCATTCCAAATAAAGAAAGTTCTACCGAACGATAAATTTTCAGTAGATTTGCCTGGTACAAATCGAAGTGGAAGAGGAGAATATAATAACGTATTGGCGAATGACAGGATGAAACCATATTTAAGTACACGTGAACTGTCGGAAAACAACAGCGCTTCGGATGTTGATGCTGATGCTGTAGGAATTTGGGATTGATTCCTCGAGGACGAGGAACTTTTCAGGATGGCCGAACTGTCACAGATATTATTTTGCGTAAGATTATTTTTATTAAATTTATTATGTTTTGTCTCTAATTAGCTATTTAGGTACGTAACCGATGCTGTTCGATAAGAGCTACATTTAATGATACTGGTATTCACGTATTTTATTTCAGTTTATTTCTAGATTTCAGTGTGAGAACATCGATATTATAGTGATTCAGGTGAGAGAGTTAATCTAGCATGTGTATACGGTGTGTGAATGCCTGAACCTTTTGTAAATGATTGCCTCCTCACTGAGTATTTCTCATGTGTTAATTCTTTTACAGAAATAGTCACGGCGTGAAGGAGGATTCCGCGTGACCGGGTTCGGCCAGGCGACGGTCATCTAGATTTGTTATTATTTTTGTATTAATACTGTATATACCGGTTTGGGTGATAAATGTGTTTTAATATTCTAATTTTCAGCGTTAACATTTAATCGTCATTTATAACATTAGTAATAAATTAACTTTCTTCTTTAAAGAACTTTCCACATAGAATATTATTAAGCGTATATTACAACAAATCAACGTTTATAAAAATATGAAGATTGCTTTAAACTGGTGCTAATAATTGTTATAAATGTACTCAATTAATTACAATTAAGAACTTATAAGAACAATTACTTTCTAATTTTTACAATTAAACCTATTTGTACTGTGGCAATTGAACAAATCTCCCTTTATTTAATTGTGTATTGGAATGTATAGGCCTCGCTTAAGGCCATAACTTGTTTTTTTTGGGTTCTTCGTCACTGCAGCGAAGTACAACACACTGCAGTATGGAATTTTCTTTGCTTTTATTTTAGAAGTGTGAATTTGATTATTTCCAATTAGTAGTAGTTTACTTAATGAAGACTGTGAAGTTTGAACTATTTATCATGGATTCGAAGTGGAAGCCTACTTGTTTCTCTAAAATGGCTTTTATTGATAGTACCTCCGTCTCTCGCTGGGTTATCCATGTTCACACATACCACGGCTACGGGGTAACGGTGATGATCCGCTGTATCTTATTTTGGGTTATTTTCGGATTCTTGATGATGATTGTTGAAGTTGTGGCCTAGGTCAAAGCATATAACAGTTGTGGTTTGATAATTAACTTGTACAGGAGTACTTTGTTTGCTAGGTTCATTATTTCGTTTCTTTTCCCACGAAATAGAAGCAGTTGCACAGCTGTTCTCAACGCTGTGCCACAAGTTTTCTTTGCGTATCGTAGGAATAGAATTCGTCGTGTTTGATTTCAACGTAGTTCACTTTCTCGCAACAAGGAATCTTTTCCCTATGTAGAGTGACGTGATTGTAAACAGGATTGCCGTACTCTTAGATGGATTTATCTCTATCCTACAGAGAGGGACTTAGTCTCTTATCTTGATGTCATGATCTTCGAATAATTAAGTATTTGTTTGCTTAACCTGCGGAAAAGCACAGCGGTGTCGTTAGCGTATTAGGTAAGTAAATATTGTTAGTCTGGTCGTTGGTGAATATGTTAAATAAAAGTCGAACAAGTAAAAAGCCTTGTAGTAATTCAGCTGTCATTCGGCACTCGTTGGAAAGTTTGTCTTTTATACCTTCACCCTGAAGTGTGTAATTTTTACGCAGTGTTCCGTAGTTTCAGGTACATATTAGAACGCTTATAGTACTTAACCCACTGATTACATAACAAAAATATTTTTTTGAAAATTCGAAAATTAGTTTTTGAAGGTTACAGTTTTGGAGTACTGGTTGAATAGGTAGTTTTGATATTAAATATTACGTTGTATTATATCGTTACGTAGTTGCATAAATGAGTTTCATTGTTTAATTATTTCCTTTATTCCAAACATTCCAAATATTATAGGATCCAGAAGTACAAAAAAAAGTTCTTCTTAAGTGAACCACCCTTAATTATAGAAATTTTGAAAAAAATGTTTTTGTTCCGTAATCGGTTTGTTATGTACTATATGCTCTTCCATAGGGGGTATCAGACATACGCACGTATCTGCAACTGTTTTGACAACAGTCGCTGCAACTTGCAACCTACGTTATCAGACGTACGCAAAGTTGCAAGAAATATAGAATTTTTTAGTCTCGACGTTGATATGTACACATGATATTTAATTCCTGTTGTCATTTTTTAGAGTTTGAATCATTTATTTGTATTTACCAAAATAATATCAGAAATGAACAACAAATTATTAGCTACTACCACGTTATTTAAAATATGGATGTCTCGTATTCCACAGTTTCTTCTTTTCTTACGAGATCACTCAGAGTAATTCGTCTGATTTTATTTCAACTCCAGCTCCTCCAGCTATGTTTAAATATTTCGTACTGTTTACCAGCTGTTTACAAACAAATTTCAATCAGTTTAGGAATTTTTACTCCCTAAACCCCTTTACTACGCATGCGTATCTTGATAATTGCAGATACGTGTGACTAGTTTTCGAACAAGATGTAAAAATAGTAGCAGGAAAATTATTGCACTATCACACGTCAAAAGTCTCACGAAACACTTGAAGTTACAGAAAATGTGTGACAGGTTGCAGATACGTGCGATAACCCAATAATATGCACCTGAAGTTATAGGACACCTGTATATAATGCCATTATTTACCGTACGAGTAAGTGTCGGTATTCTTTTTCAAGCATTTTGTGCATCAGCCTTTGGTGCCACATACGGACGATTGCGCTGGTTAAGCCGTCTGCTACTCATCTGTCAAATGGTTTTGCAAAAACCATGCTGTTCATTCGGGATATATTTTGTGATTTCGGCAGTCGCAGGAAGATGCACTCAACAACCTTGGTTAGCATGCAGTCATGTTGAGGAGGCTGAGGAAATTTGGTGTATTTAATAGTCTTGAAGGTGGCGGTCATTTCAGCTAGTTTTCATGGTATCGAGTGCAAACAGAGCAATGGATGCGCCCAATGTGGTCGACATACGCGTGGCTGTAGCTTCACTTTAATAAGCAGCTGAATGTTAACAGGAATTTACTGCTTTGTACTCGGTTACTGATATTATTTTTATTGCTTTCTGAATTTTCGTTACGAGAGGCTGCACGTCATTGTCGAGCAAATTTTATACATAAGAACCACTTATTGTACATATTGTATTTTATAAATATACCTTAATATGTGTATGTACCTATAAAAGCAACAAACCTTCTTAGACATAATAGCACAATTATGTTATACTGTAAACCATAATTATGTAAAGACGTATAACTTATACATCTTTTTTACTCATGCTTTTAAGCTGAGAAAATAATTAAGTCTTTTGGTGAGAACAGGAACAGGCAATCAAGACTTCCATGTAAAGTGAGAATTTAAAGTCAACATAAAAATAAAAGCGAAACTAACTCATTTTAAAAGTACTTGTAAGATTTACAGCTCTAGATTTAATATATTTTTGCGAGCGTTCCAAGTGTAAGAACGTTGTGGAGACATAAATCCCTCATTATATGGCAGTCATGTTCATGACGGAAAAAACTGCAACATGAAAAAGTTGTGAGGAGATTAAAAGAGCAAAGTATCAGCTTCCAAGACTTTCCAAGCGAACAGATTACTGAGTTTTATTATAAATTTTACAACGTGAATTTTCTCTAAACTTCAGACATTGCTTAGAATAAATATACAGAATTATAAAATAAAATTTTTCAAGCACACTAAATATAATTAGCAGCAAGTTATATTACATGCAACACATAAAATAACTCCCAACAATGTTTAATAATGTTACATTCAAATCCTCAAAATACAGTGAAACAGCAAATATAACTTGTTTATTATTTACTCTATACAGAGAGATTGAAAAAAAGGATGAACAACTATTATACTATAATTCCAATTGAAAAATTCTTCACAGAAATACTCTGAATACTCTCAAAGTCTAAAAATAATATGACTTTAAACATTTTATGGTACGGATGAGTAGAATTAAGAAGATCTTGTAGATTTAATTTTAAAGACAGAAAAAGAAACATATACATATTCATAAATTTTGTTAAGAATAAAATACAATTATTGTTAATTTGACGAATATTCAAATAAGCATGTTCTAATAATTACTGAATATATTCATATACTTTAACAAACTAGCCGTTTAGTTCTTGTCGAAATTATTATATTTTATTTCTGAAATATCTTTTACATCTAAATTATATTTTTTAAATATACAATTTAATTCTAAACAACTTTTTATTCTTGTAGAGGGCCAAATTCCGCACTTATTTAAAATCCTATGTCAAACTGCTATGTTCCGGTTCAGTATATGTCCATTGTGAATACTCGAAAACCGAACATAGACCATTAATACAGGAAGATCGTTTTTCGCAGACTGCTGCTCTCCGTTTCAAATGACAACAATGGTTGTGCTATCAATACACAAAATTGATAAACCGGAAGTGATACTTTACTTGAAGCTCTAAACAGATTCTGGTGAAAATATACTGATATAATCCAAAACTTTCCAATTTTAGTATTTTAAACTTTTATATCAAGGGCAATAAATTATTAGATTTTGGCTAAAATTAATATACCAAAGTTATACTTTACTTGAAGCTCTTGAACAGATTTTCGTGAAAAACATATTGATACAATTCAAAACGTTTCATTTTTAGTATTTGAGGCTATTATATCAAGAAAAATAACATAATAGATTTTGCCAAATTAATAAGCCGGAAGTAATACTTTACTTGAAGCTCTGGAACAGATTTTCTTAAAAAATATATTTTATATTACAAGACTATTAAAATTTGGTATTTAAGACTTTTATATGAAGGGAACAACATATTAGATTTCGGTGTGATAGTTTATTTGAAGCTCTGAACAGATTTTCGTGAAATTATAATATAATCCAAAACTTTTCACATTTGGTATTTAAAACTTTTACATTATTGAGAACAATATGTTAGATTTTTTATAAAATTAATAACTTGGAAATAGTACTTTACTTAAAGATATAAACAAATTTTCTAGAAAAAAACTATTAAAATAAAAAATATATATCATCACGGCATATTACCCATTGCTGGGTGTGCCAATCTGCTTTGTACGCAGATATCGGTAATGATGATGACATATTTGTATCGTCCGGGTGTTTACCAGGCGTCACCTCACGGGCACTCATTGACGGCGTGGAGAGTGCACCACAGGGGTCAATTTTGTGCCATTTAAAATTCGAAATATTTGGCGTCGGTGGGATCGAACCCGGTTCCCCAGATTCGCAAGCAGACACTCAAAAAATAAAATAAAACTTCTCAAATTTGGTATTTAAAATTCGTATATCATTTGCAACTACATATTAGATTTTGACTATAACTACGAGTATATGATAAACCGGAAGTGCTACTTAATTTGGAGCTCTTAACAGATTTTCGAGGAAAACAATAAAATATAATTAAAAATTTCGGGAGGTTGGTTGGCAACACTGATTGGATATAATACTGTAAAATTTGTATAAGACTTAAAAAAGTGTAAAACTAAATTAAACAGAATAAATAAATCATATACACATCATCTCCAATTCAGTTCAGTTCTCATTAAAAGCCGTGAGTTTAAAAAGTTTAATTAAAATTGCACTGTAAGTAAATATTGTAAGTTTAGCTAAATCATAACTACTTAACCTTCAAAATTAATTAAACAAATCGTGTGCGTGATAGTGCATAAACGAACATTAAAATCAGTGTTGCCAAATATATTTTATTTAAAACAAATATGGATCTTGAAAAATCAATTTTAAATGCTATAGATCAGTCAAGAAAACTCACACAAATAGATATTGAGCAGTCTAAGCAAGAACTTTTAACTGCTATCAAGGCAACAAATGCTAAAGTAAATAAACTAGAAAAAGAAATTAAGCAAATTAAAGAAGAAAATAAACAATTTGTAATGAAAATGGAAAAACAGGAAAAACAAATCGATTATCTAACTAGACAAATTAAAGCAAAAAATGTAATTGTACATGGAATTGAAGCAAGAAAAGAAGAAACGAAATTAATTTTAAAAGAACAAATTTTGAAACTGATTAATGACAAATTGAAGATAGATTTAAATATAGAAGAAATAGATCAAATTATGAGAATTGGCAAAGAAACTGGAAAGAAACCTAGACCAATTCTTTTAACACTAACAACTATAACAAAAAGAAATGAGATACTACAAGCAAAGAAAACACCTCTATTTGAGACAAATGTATATATAAATGAAGACTTAACGAAACTTGAACTAGACAACAAGAAAAGAATGGGCAAACATTTAAAAGAAGCTAAAGAAAAAGGTTTACAAGCATACATTAAATATAATAAATTGATCATCAATGGAAACGCATTCACTCTACAACAATTAGATAATAAAGATAGAGAAGAATTACAGGAAAATATAGAAGAAACGCAAAATGAAGAAATATCAGAAGTAGAAACATTTCAAAACTCTAACACAAGACAGGATCCAACAGACACTCTAATATTTGGTGAAGAAGACATTGGGAAAATATCTGCAAAAAACAATAATGCCTGTTCAAAACCAAGAACAGATACATTGGATAACTATGTATTACGCTCAAGAACTACAAGTAGTAGCACTAAAAATGCAGAAGTATCTAAATACAATTCAAAAAACCGAGATACCCCAAAATCAAAACCAACAAAACAAAGAACTAATTAAAATTAACGAAAATTATTTATCCTTTTCAGTAAATATCAACATCACTAAAGTTATGAGCCAAATCCGTTTAGCAAATACTACGAAGCCGAAATTTTATATCAAGGGACAGGCCTATGAGCTTGGAGCCGAAGATAATTGTACCTTCTGCAATCTACAAGAGAAAGAAGATATTTTCCACTTCATGGTTCAATGTCCATTATACTCTGCCCTTCGAAACCATTACTTATCGTTGTACCTCCAAAATATTACAGAAGAAGGCTTTACCTCTTCTATATTAGCAAAAATCGATAAGAATAAACTATTAAATATATATATATATATATATATATATATATATATATATATATATATATATAATTTTGTAATAAACGCCCTTCAAATTAGAGCATTCATTTTAAACCAATAATTATGAATTATGATTTTTTTATGTTCTAATGTAAAATTAAATGCTCTATTATATGTCCCAAAATATTACTATTTCATGTGTTCTATTGTACATAAAACTATAACAAAATCCATTGTAAAAAATACTACCAACTTCTATTGTATTGTAATACTATACGGTGAATTACAAATAAACATTATTATTATTATTATTAATTAAAAATTTCGTATTACAGACTTTTCTTTTTATTGGAGCAACAAATTAGATTTTATTTAGAAACGATCAACGGGAAGTGTTACTTTACTTAAAGTTTATTGCTATTTTAGACATGCAATTAGCGGGAGGTCATGTGATGGCCACATATGATTTAATTTCGGCGAAATTAGAAAATATGAGTTTTTAGTAATGTGAAATAAATACACATGCAGTATTACAAATTAGTATTATTTAGTGTTTTATTTAGTTAACGACATCACTGTAATGCATGTATATAAATATATATATTTTATATAAGAAAGGAAAGCAATTTAGCTTTGTTTAATCTTGTGCTTATAGGATTATTTAAATTAATTACTTTGAAATTGTAACATAGTACGTGGATTCATGTACTCCACAGAACTCCTCTTCACAGGGAAACCGCATGCGCTTTGCTATTATCAAATACATAAATAATTCGAATCAAATTGGTCCTAATGGAAAGTGCAATATATTTACAACTAATACAATTGGAAATCCTAATCAGATTTGTAATCCACGGCTAATTAGAGTGATTTGCTAGTGGGTTATCTTCTATCACTCGATAAATTCGCTCATTATTTTACATTTGCATGTGCATCGGCCAGATTTACATCGAATACAATTTCATTCAACATAATCATTATTCTGTTTATTAGGTTTGGTTTGTTACTCCCATTCCATGAAATTTTCAAACAGTAGATTTATTATGAATATACTGATTCATTTATTACGCTATGTATATGCACCACAATTACACTTCAAAATTGGAAGTAACAACTGCACTATCTAATTTATAATTTTCTTTTTTTTTGCACATAATCTACCTACCTAATACGAGTACATTAAGAGCATAAAAAACTATATAACTCAGACAGCAATAAACACTTCTGATATCAACTACCATGAGCTTTATTTAATTATGTTTACTAATATGAACAATGATCTTTGTATTGAAAATAGTTTATAAAATAAATGCTATTAAAATTATATGGACCTTAAATTATTATTATTCATGATTAGGTTTGTTTACTTTTCTGTGAACCGTGAGGTACAGATCAGGGTAAGTTGGTAGGAGCATCTCACTAGATATAAGGAGGTCCAGGGATCAAATCCTTGTCTGGTCTATAAATTTTTCATAAGTTTTTTCTTCGTTGTTTACCTAATTTATCCTTGATCCTTAAGGCCTAAATGGCCTATTTCTAGTTAATATATGGATCACAAATACTTCTTATCAATGTTTAAAAATATAGTGATGGCGAAATTTTCAGTGCCAGGCAAGATCTTTTGCATCATTTTATTCCGCCGGCTACAAGATGAGGTTGACAGTATGCTGCGTGTCGAACAAGCAGGATTTCGGCGTGGGAGTTCAACAGTTGAACAGTTATTCGCTTTACGTAACATATTAGAACTAAGTATTGAGTTTCGGAGGCCATTAGCAATCAATTTTATAGATTTCAAAAAAGCATTTGATAGTGTTCATAGAGAATCTATGTGGCACATTTTAAGTTTGTATGGTATTCCAGCAAAGTTTATGAGTTTATTCAAGAACCTGTATTTTAGTTCACGCTGTTGTATCAGAACTGATGGTGGGAACACTGATTTCTTTAATATTAACACTGGTGTTCGACAGGGCTGCGTTCTCTCGTCTTTTCTATTTCTTCTTGTTGTGGATTTTATTATGAGACAAGCGACAAGTGAGCAACATCTTGGTATTCCGTGGGATCAGCAAACTCATCTCAGATCTTGACTTCGCTGATGATATCGCCTTACTTTCCCAATCAAGCATTTTATTACAAAATTTAACGGATTCCGTGGGGAATGCAGCGGCAAAAGTTGGATTACGCATTAGCAGTGAAAAAACTAAAACTATGAGGATCAGAGACAGGCGTCTGCATCCGCATATTATGGTTGATAACTTGCCACTAGAAGAAGTAAATCAGTTTACATATCTCGGCAGTAGTCTATCTGTTAATGGGAATGTGGATGCTGATGCCATGATAAAACTGGGCAGAGCGATAGGAGTGTTTCAGCGACTGAAGTCAATCTGGTCGTCAACCAAAATTCTCACTGCGACAAAGTTACGCCTGTACAAGACCCTTGTCCTCCCAGTGGCCCTATACGGCAGCGAGACATGGAGGATAACGAGAAATGTGGAACGAAAGTTGAATGTGTTTCACACGCGTTGTCTTCGCGCATACTTCGTATAAGTTACCGCGACCACTGCACAAATGAAGAAATATACGAAATAAGTGGTTGCCAACTATTACAGTCCATTGTAGCTCAGCGTCGTGTGGAGGTTTGCTGGACACATCTTGCGACTACATCAGCAGCGTCCGGCAGCTGTAGCAATGCGCTGGATACCTCCTACGGCAAGCGGCGTCCCGGTCGGCCAGTGCATACATGGCGTGCAACCTTACGTCGAGACCTTAAACGTATAGGAGTCATGTGGCAAGATACACATCCAGCAGCTCAAGACAGATTAAACTGGAGAAGACTCGTTGCCTGGTGTGTTTAGTTACACGTTAGGGAATAAGAAGAAGAAAATTTCACTTACTGCTTCAAGCGCATATCTACTCCGTTGGGAGTAGTACTCAACGAAATTTGTAAAAAGATTTGTGAAAGACTCATGGACTTTAATGGGAGTGACCCTGTGGCTCGTTGTATATCTAATTTATCCTTGATAGTCTTTTCTATGATTTAAAATTTATATATGAATCACAAATAGTTCTTATCAATGTTTTACACTAATATAATTTATTATCCGTAACACGTCTGCCTAGCGACGCCTCTTTGTTTAAATTATTTGTAGCCGGACGTTAAGATTAGCTACTGATCTTGCGTTCTAAATTTGCCTCTAAAATTGCCTCTGGAAATACAAGTCTTTATTAGAATTAGAGATGGATTTAGTATCTTGACATTTTGTAAGTACTATTGCGTGTTGTAAAAGTATTTTTAAAATAATAATATTACATACAAAAGGGCTAGAAAAGACAAGTAGTGGTGGCAGCGTTACCCTTAATCTAAATAGTTTTTCATTACTTAAATTAGTATTTTAATTTCGGGTCAAGTATTCAAAACCGTTTGTTAAACAGGTAGCAGCAGTGAGTTATGAAATCAGTACATCGTAACCTGTTATATAATCAACAATTTAAACAAATGTAGTTTCTACAACGTAAACCTAAATTTAAAAAAATTCAAACAACTCAAGTTTTTTAAATGGAACAGCCTATTTTTATTATTCAAATGAATTCTTAGTTAACGAATAGGGGTAGTTTGTGTAGCAAATCCTATGTTGAAAACTGATAGATTTTTTGTAAAATGGAAAATAAGTAGAATTGAAAATTATTTAGCCATCTTGCTCCTACGCCGAAACTATTAATTTTACGTGAAATATATATATATATATATATATATATATATATATATATATATATATATATATATATATATATATATATATATATTGTAGAGTATTCATTTCTTGTTCTTTTTTATAAATATTTTTGAGTAGGCTCTACTAAAAACGACATAACATAAGAAAACTAATTTTCGGCGTCACTTTACCACTGTAGCGCAGCCACTGGCAAAGTTGCGAGGTTGCAAAATGAATATGTTTTTAAGGACATCTCAGTTTGAAAAATTCCCAATTTGCAAAACTTCCTGACTTATTCCTTATAAACACCCTCTTTTTAGCTCTGGTTACTGGGCTAATTTTTACTTGATTTGCTCAACTGGTTACACGAAATGTTTTTTAATTTAACTTTTATGTATTTCTCTATGAAAGTATTATATTTATCATATTTTTATAAAATGTTAAATTTAGGTTACAAACTTTTGTAGTATAATTTCAACATTTCAACCAGCTGGAACTGATTTTTTTTAATGAAAAGGCGGTTAGTTGAGTGTTTGCTGTCGGGCCACATCAGATTTTTAGACAGTTACATCATCTATTTCCCAATATTATTTCTAATTGTGATTCATTTCAGATATGTACGTCAATCATGTCTTATTGGATTTAACCCCTATTAATGTTCAACAATAAAGAACTTCATTTCCACTCACATGCCATTTATGTGTCTGAAATTCTATTTTCAACCTAAAAAAGACTTTTCTCGCAGCTAAAATAATCATGAATCAAAGTAAACAAACGTCAAGTCCGACAATACAAGCAATTAAACTGGGGTTAGTAATAGAAATCCTTTTCTATAGCAAGTCAATTTTGTTTTGTTTGGAACTTTTATAACGAGTTCCATTCTACGCATATCCATATAAGCGAAATGTCAAATATTATATCGTATTACGTAAATCGAAATTAAATAGGAAACCATAAAAATAAATAAATACGTTCTATATGTTTTTTCGCGACGAAAATAACTTTTTTCAACAAATCTTTTAAAAGTGGGCTTTTTAATGCTTATATTTAGAGTTAAAAATGTCATTTTATGACACCAGTGTTAAAAGTGACAAATCATTGTTATTTTTGACACTAGTGTTAAAATTAAATGTCAAAAAATTATTAGTAATACAAAATTAAATTAAAAAATAGTGTTTGTAGAAAAAATACTGTATGATATACGTGTTAAAAGTAATTTTATTTTGTTCGAAGGTTTGGATCACTTCGCTTTGCGTCGTGTTCCAAACTTCCTTCTCACAAAATAAAATTTTACTTTTAACACTTATATCATAAATAACTATTTTGTACGAAACTGTCAAAAAAGTGATCTTTGACATACGTGATTTTGTAGGGGAAGTTCTTTTTTTGGTTTGCAGTGGACGATGATAGTTATTAATGCTACAAGAGATGTGGGTACTATTTATTAATCGAGGACGATTTTGCGCCCGATCGATAGCGAGGGCTAGCAAATAAGTTCGATAGTGGTCAAGTGTACCTACATCTCGTGTTGCATATAAGTTTTTTTCCACAACCGATGATTTATTTTTACCTATTCATTTTCACTGCCAGATATGTCAAGGCTGTCAAGAAATACAGTTGAATATTGATACATTAAAAAAAAAATAATCTATAGGTACGGTCTGTTGGTAACCGAAATATTCCTACTTAATCTGGTAGTACCTTAATGGTCGTTCTTTTGCGCCAGAAAACTCTGAATACTCCTACTAATCATTTCAACTTTAGAGCTGGAAGCGTTGGTAGGAAGATGTATGGAGTGGAGAAAAATTCAAAATTTCAGTGATCGACTGTTGCGGGCGTCTTTTTGTTATGTTTGTAAATATTTAGACTAGGATGTGCTCAAAAAATTACCTCCATTACGTTTCTATTATTTAATATATTTTTAGATAATTGTAATATCTGTAATATTTGCATTACAACATTTTGAAGATCCATAATAAACATATACAAAGTTATTTTTAGTTAACTAACATTAAAATATTACCACTATTCTATTTATTTATTACTTGACAGTTATTTGCTACTGAGCGTTCTATTGATTTAATATTAATTAATTAATATTCTTATTCTAGTAGGAATATTTCTGACACCGATAGAACGTACCTTATGTAAGTATTCCATGAAAATTTTAAGAAGAAAAACAGTGTCATCTGTCACATTTGTCACGTCAACGGTATCTTTTGAATGGAAATATTTATGAAAGAAGACAATTTGATAGAAATTAAATTAAAAATTATAAATTATAAGAATGAATAAATATTTGACAGAAGATTAAAATATCTAACTGTTGGTATTACACAAAGAGGGAGGTAAGATCAGCTGTAGGGAAGTAAGGACAATCCTTACTTCCCGTCGCTTATAGACACCGATATCTAGACAGTAAAATAAACATACATCCCTATAAACAATGTCCTAATAGCCTACTTACGATATTGGGAGTAAGAAAAAGATTTTACCAGCTGTTGCCAATAGCAGAAGTCAGGAAAATAGCTAAAATGTCAAAATTCAAAATCAAATTCTAATAACATATCATCGGCAATCATTTGTCAATGTTGCACCTTTTAAATGTATAAATAATTCTCTCCATAATACACCTTGTCAGTCAGCTACTTGGCTTGAAATAAAAAAGCTTGGCTTGGCTTGAAACTTCCAGAATTTTTATTGTTAGGCTTGGCCTGGGCTTAATGGAAACAAAGCTTGGCTTGGCTTGAAAACTCCAAGCTTTAATTATTTTAGGCTTGGATTGATTTTCAAACTTTTTCAAGCCTTTTCAAGCTATTTCAAGCTTTATAAATGTTTATGCGCTCAGTAGGTATATGGGTCTTGAAAACAAGTAGTAGCTATTCGGTATCAAGATTTTAATATGAATATTTGATGTGAATTAAAGTAAATATATCTGTAAAAATGTTGTTTTAACTTAAATTGTGTATTAAATTGTAAAGTATATAAATATGAACAATTTATTTATTTTCCAAACATCAAAAAAATACATAACGTTAGAATTCTAAATATAAACATTAACAACATTATCCTTGGCCACCCACGCCAAGTATATACATATTTTAATATGAAAACTAGCGGCTAGATGCCGGGACACTACATCACTCCCCCCGTAGACCAAAAAAGGGTGGAAATAAATGTTCTAAGAATTCAATGTGAAAGAATTTATTGAAGTAAGCTAGTTTTAACCGATCAATAGAAACTGTTTCTACGGCATCGTTTAAAATAATTTAAAAAAATTTATTGTAGCGTTTTATAACTTTATATGGTCCGTTCTAAGGTTGTAGTAGTGGAGGGCCTATCGCACTGTTTTTTACAAAAACGAGAGGTACGAAAGTAGTCTGGATTGATGTAGGATTTTAATGTAATTTTTGAGTTGCTGTACGTAAAATGGTATTTCTGAATCTGGTAACATTTTTGATTGGTGCGAAAATTCCCCTGGTACGCGTAGGGAAGTTCCGTAAACTAACTGAGCTGAACTACATTTAATAGGTTCTTGGTACGTCGTGCGTGAGCCTAATAAAACTAACGGTAGACAGTTATACCATTCTGAAGGATTGTTGTAAGTTTTTAGTGAAGTTTTAAGTTGTCTATGAAATCTTTCGATCTGTCCATTTGCTTGTGGATGATAAGCTGTTGTTTTAATGTGATCAGTGCCTAATATTGATAATAAGTTTTTAAATAGAGCGGATTCAAATTGTTTTGTATATTAAATTGTGAACTATATAAATATGAACAATTTGTTTATTTTCCAAACATCAAAAAATACATAGGTAACATTAGAATTCTAAATATAAACATTAACAACATTATCCTTGGCGACCAACGCCAAGTATATACATATTTTAATATGAAAACTAGCGGCTAGATGCCGGGACACTACATATCTATATACTGATAAATCCGATATATCGATGTAAGGGAATATTGATGTATCAATATATCGATATGTTATGTGAATGTTTCATTGTATCATAACGATGTATAAATCACGTTTTGTTTAACATAAATTTATTGTGGTACAATTGAAAAATATCTCCTTATGCGAAAAGATTAACAAAAACGATAAAATATAATTTATGAAATTTACACCGCGTGTTTTTTCTTTCTTATTATTTAAATACAAAAATATTGAAATGTATATTTTATTCATTAATTTTATTTTTGAGAGTAAACAATCAACATAAATTTTTATCTTTCATTCAATATTTAACCTTAAATTTTTATGTTTCTTTTATTATTTTAGTTGACTGGTTTCATTAAAGTAGGCATATTCATTAATTAGACTTTATTGTATTTTGATAACTAAAATGAATAGGACTTAATTTCATAATGCTATTTTTACTCGAAATGACCTCCCGACAAACTTTTAAAGTTTGTTATACTATATAGTTCATATTCACCCTGTATAAATAAAAAAAACTCAAGACTCCAAATACAGAAGAACAGTGTTCAAATAAATACAGATATATTTTGGAACGTACATTGGAATGAAAACGACCTGAGACTGAACTTCTATACCTACCTCAAATACATCTGGAAATTATAAAACCCTACAGACGGAAATTTCCCTGAAATTTTGATTGTTCGTAACATAAATACCTATTCGCCTCTTCTTATAAATTTTTGAGCACAGAATCATGTAAGATAAATACATAAATATAATTACAGTAATTATGTCCAAATTCAAATAGCACAAAAGTAAATGCCCTCAACGATGCGGATATGTCTTTATTACCGAAAGTTGTGAATAAAAGCAAATTAAAAACCCCCCAAAACTAGATAATAAGCCGCGATTATATATTTATTTGCTTATTTATTAATTCAAATTATTGGGCTCAATGAAAATTTGTATGAAGGTAATATTTAAAAGAGAATGCTCTCTCTCAGACAAGATCCTTTTATTAGGGATATATTAGGGTTTGAGCTAAAAATAGCATTGAAAATCTTTGAATATGAATATACATAGCCACAAACAGAAATTGTATCGTCTCTATGATTCGGAAATACTAGAATAACAAAACATTGTACAAAATGCAACTTTAAAATGCAATAATTATCATCGGTTTGTCACTCAATTTACCTTGCGGTGTATAGTATATTATTATTTCTTATTATTTTTATTCTGCGGAAAAATTATTTATTTGTAGCATTTAAATAAATAGGCGTAATAAATATTATGTGTTGAAGCTTGATGCTTGGTATTTAATATCAAGTTAGTTGAAATTTAAACGAATATTGGATATACTCTATCCGTTTTAACTATAGATTGGTGAGAAGGTAGTTGCAGTTTGATCTTGTATTTTGATTGGATATCTCGTTATTATCCAATCAACCAACAAGATAAAACTGCACCTAACTTCCCACAACTATATTTAAAACAGATAGAGTGTAGGTTTATTTGAAATGTTATCAGATAAATTTATTAATTTTTTTATTTTGGTTTGAAAATCAAATCTAATTTTGAGCTTATAATTGCTGGGTGTGCCAATATGCTTTGTACACATATCGGTAATGATAAAATATTTGCCTCGTGCGGGCGCTTACCAGGCGTCACCTCACGGTCGCTCATTGCTGGCGTCGAGAGAGTACCACAGGGGTTAATTTTGTGCCATTTAAAATTCGAAATATTTGGCGTCGGTCAAGATCGATCCCGTTTCTCCAGATTCGCGACCTGACATTCAGGCACATGGTCACGAGACCTCATAGCATATAATTAAGTCCAGTAATTTAAAACTTTAAGTACCTATTTAATTAATTAATTTTTATACATAATTTTAACTTGGCAGTAATAAGTATTTAAAAAAAAATAAATAGTTCTATATGTAATGATTAACAATAAATTTTGTATTATCATTTTTTATCATATATTTTATAGTAATGTAGCTAAAGGATAAAACAATAAAATTATATTATCAATTATCAATATGTATTTAAAACTTTTTCAAAATTTTATAAATTTACTTTCTATACTGATTGTGTGTGCAAACTACAATGTGCGATTAGTTGGTTCAGATTGGCAGGTAATGAACGGTAGTTCTTTTGGGAACTCCAATTTTTAGAAGTTCGCAAAAATGTGCCGAAGCAATGAGAAAGTACGTTACCACCATAAAATTACGGTTTTATCGGCCTCGACAACAAGTCTTAAGAAAAGCTTGAAAAAGCTTGTTTTCAACCAAGCTACTTGACAGTCAAAGGCTTGGTTTGGCTTGAAAATTCAAGCTTTTTTAAATGTCAGGCTTGGTTTGACTTGCGCTTGGTGGAACAGAAGCTTGGCTTGGTTTAAAAAGTCAAACTTTTTTGAACGGCGGGCTTGGCTTGATTTTTCAGGCTTTTTCAAACCATGCCAAGCTTTCAAGCTTCAAGCCAAGCCCGTGAATCTATACCCCACATCTGCTTACGAAGGCCAACAAAGTCACGTGACTGCTCACGCCCTATTGTATTGTTTCTAAGGACAATTATATGTTACTCAGTCTACAGATATTACTTTAACAATTAATAACAGTGTGCTTATACAAAACAAGTAACTTAAATTAATATTCATAATCTCGTGTAAAGAAGTTAGAGGTAATAATTTTTAAAAAAAGCTTTTCGCCTATGGGCCCCCTTGTTTCGTGGGCTCGTGTCCACCACACCGCCTGCACTCCCGAATACTACACCACTATAACTAAACGTTGAACTGCAAAAGGTCGAAGTTGAGAATTAACGTTTGGATGGATAAACACAGCTGAGAAATAGACCTTGGTAGAAAATTATGAAATTTATTCTTAATTGAAAAACAGGCCATAGTTCATATATATGATATGGATAGAATTAAAAATAATTGTATCTACGGATGCATTCAAATTATTCAAATGAAATGCAAATATAAGGGTTGTAACCCTTCAATTTGCGATGAGTACCACAGATAGGGTAAATTTTACTCGTGGTAAAATTCTAAATGACGGCATAGAACCCCATTAGCGAGTAATTACCGAAGTAATCTAATATGTGTTATCTAAAATAGTGAGGGTATTGTACACATAGGCGCATAATGGTGCTTTAGATAAAATGCTCTCGCAGTTAACTCGCTCGTGTTTTGCGGTGGGAAATCAGCTGGTGACTAATTATTTAAGGTGCCCAAGTGGGTAAAATTATCTCTAAACTGGCTTACAGCGTCTTATAATCCCGGTTAACGTCTTCAAACATCTAACTTAGGCCAGGTGTGTATGGTTATGCAGAAGTGAATAAGTGTTTTCATCAAGTTTTAAATCAATAAACACAGACTTCAGCTCATGTAAACAACGTTTTGGGCAACGGTGTTATAAAATAAATACCAGCGTGAATAAATAAATTCATCATCGCGCTACTTTATATTCATATTTTGAGGTATAATAAATGTGTTTCCAAGAACAAAGTTTCCCGTGAGTTATGTTATGCACTCATACTTATCAAATATTTATATATATATATATATATATATATATATATATATATATATATATATATATATATATATATATATATATATATATACAGGCTGTACATGAAATAAGTGCATTAAATTTAACCAATAATGTTACTCGACGAGAGCAACAATATTTCGTAATAAATTTTTTCTAAGTCTTAGATTTTGAGTTAATATTCTTTAAAGATTTGCTGCATATATCGTTACCGCCCATGGAGAACAAATGGCTGCTGCCGCATTCTAGTGGGATACAAAGAGCTCAAAAATTGTTGGTTATCGGTTACACTTGCAGTCACAGTAATTAATAAACGTATCAACGGAAATAACATTTATTATTAATTAATTCCTAATAGTACAATTTTTAAAATAAAAAAATCTGATGTGGACAGCACATTACCTCCCGTCAGTTACATGAGGTATTTACGAAAATTCTACCGGTGAACTGTTACCGGTAAACAGCTTTTTATCAGGTTATAGCTACCGGAATCGATATTTTAAGAACGCAAGTGGTAAGCAGGGTAGATCCATAACCTATGAAAAAATTTGAAAATTTAAAACAGGTTAGAAATTTGACGTAGTTAACAAACTGAGCAGAGTCCTACTTTGAACACATTTCCACTTTTACCGCGCACGCTTCGCTTTGCATCACTATCTTTTTTTGAGATTAAATTCTTCATGAATCCGGTAAATGGATCTGGTAGATATTGAACAATTTTCGAACACGGTAAATTTTTACCACTCGTGTTTTCGAACATAGTCGGTAGATGCGGTATCTACCGGTAGAATTTTCTTAAATGCGTATGTATTTTCTATAAAATCCATGTAGAAAGTTCGTTGCAAAAGATTCTAAATTTCTTGTATGTACATTACCTTTCGACAGTTGTTTGTATTTTATACAAATTCCATACAGAAAGTTTCGAGCAAAAAGATCCTATATTTCGAGTAAAATTATAATACAAATATACTACGCATATGTCAATTGCACTTGACACTGACATCTTTCAATCAGAATTTTCTTAATATAGTAGCTGTTTCTAGCATAGCTGGCTAATTCATGAAATTTAATTTCTTTATAATTTTATAACTCTATAACCATTTAATATGAAGTGTAAAATGCAGTTAAATCGTATAGAGAATACAATGTTCTTTAATATTTATAATAACATTACCTGTGAAAAAATGATATTTAACATCGTTTTTTCAAGAAAAACTGTTAAAATCTTCAAACGAGGATACTTCCGGTTGACCAATTACAACCAAAATGTAATCAGCTCTTCATATGGATACAACGAAGAGGAATACGAAAGAATTATAATTTTTGGAATTGTAGTATTAGAGTTATCGTAGACGAAAATTTTGTTACACACACACACATCCATACACACACACACACACACACACATCCACACACACACACACACATCCACACACACACACATCCACACACACACACACATCCACACACGCACACACACACACACACACACACACACACACACACACACACACACACACACACACACACACACACACACACACATACAGACATCATCGTAAAAATAGTAAAATCGTATTGTAGGGACCTTAAAACGTGCTTATTCATTAAAAACTAACCACCAATTTTTTTGACCAAAGACAGTACCTTCCTTACCTAAAGGTGACGGAAGGTAAAAATTTTAATTTTGGAAAACAAAATTATAGAGTTGTGTATTAAACCAGGCTTTTAATCACCTGTGAATAGAGGAAGAGCAAAAGCATAGTAATTTGGTTATGAGATGATTATTTATCGTCGACAAATCATAATAGTTTAAAAACGTTATTCAAAAAATGTAAGTACAAACTTTTGTCCACTTAAATGCGGTACATGAGTACTAATAATTAGTCGTCCATTTATTGTTCTCGCCCAAACATTTTTTAATGAAAATTTTTTCAGCATATTCATCTGTCGAGATGTGTATTGTGCATAATAAATACACCTTCCCAAGTAAATTCAGTCTCATTAATGAACGTTATGAGCCATTCCCAAAATTGAAAACTGTTATGTGCTGAAAACATAGATTTTTTTGCACATGGTTTGGATGCAACTGTTGCTTTTTTAAAAATTGTCATATGTGACGCTCCGTATTGTGATAAAGATGTACAAGATTAAGAAATGTGCGAATATTCCGTCTAAATGTGTTGGCAACTCTATAACGCTGTCTTTATATCAACCACAAATTAAAATGTAGTAAAGATACGAATAAATAAATAAACCAGAGGTAAGTAATTACAATATCTGTGTACTCGCTATTTGCAAACATAAGCATTTTGACAAAATTTTACCTTACAGTTTATTACTAATGTCAAAATTTAATGGCAACAACTGACAGGACTGTCAATTGCTAAAACAAAATTTTCCAGAGCTATTGCCACTGCATTCAATTATTAGAAAAATACTTGGAACGACTCGTCAATTTACGGGGTTGTAAAAATGCTAAAAAAAATGTGCGATTTCGAGAAAAAGTTATTAAGAGATATTGTTGCTCTCGACGTGTTATATTACTGGTTAAATTTAATGTACTTATTTCATTTACACCCTACCTTGTGTCCCAAGCTAACCTTGACATAGGCGTTTAACATGGGAAAACTGATTTTTGTGTATAAAAAGTGTCCGGCATAAAATTAAGCCATGCTATTCAACATGATAATAGTACATTACCTCGTGTACCTTATTTAATATTAATTACATTATTATCATTGCGTACAGCAGAAAAAATTATAAATATCTGCCAATAAATATTTGTTTCAATATTTTATTACGTAATATCAAAATATTTGCAATTGTCATTGTAGGTGAATGGATAGCATAGCAGACTGTTGAATGAGAAGACGTTTAGAAGTTGGGGTTCGAAACTCCGTCAATACAGTTTTTTATAATTTTTTTATTTATGAATTGATTGCGAATTATATTAAAGATATTATGTATTATATTAATATGTATGAATTAGTTAAATGGATAACAATATTTTATAAATAAAAATAATAGGTTTTAAACAATAACAAAAATTGATTACAATAATCAAAACATTGATATAATAAAAATGCATTCTATTTACTTTTAATCTTAATAAAACATGATTGAGATAAATGAATATGTATATGTTTTGTGTTTTTACTGTAAAAGTAGGTGTTATAGTTTAAATTCTTATGCTTTTGGGTCATACTGATAATTACTACTTCCATTGAAATGAGTATTATATCATGATAGAAACTTATTTGTAATTATTTAACTAATTCATCCATATTAATATAATACATAATATCTTTAATATAATTCGTAATTCATAAATAAAGAAAACTATCTTGACGGAGACGCTATCCATTCATCTACAATGACAATTGCAAATATTTTGATATTACATAATAAAATATTGAAACAAATATTTATTGACAGATATTTATAATTTTCTCTGATTTACGCAATGATAATAATATAATTAATATTAAATAAGGTACACGAGGTAATATACTATTATCATGTTAAATAGCGTGGCTAAATTTTATGCCGGACACTTTTTATTCACAAAAATCAGTTTTCCCATGTTAAACGCCTATGTCAAGGTTTGCTTGGGACATACGGTATATACTAAACTGCTATTTATGTTTAAAAAATAATGGAAACAATTTTGAAAATTATTTGTGAAGTTAAATACAAGTTTATTGTTTTGTTATTGATCATGGCCTACTGTTTTGTGATATGTCAAATATAATTTATTTAATTTTCAAATGAATTTTTCTCAATATTTTTGTTATGTAAGCACATAAAATATTTATATGGTTAAATTCAGATAAAAATACTCTGTCGAACGCGCCTAAAAAATTTATAATATCCTATTTAAAAAAATATAACTTTGATTTGTAACTTGAGAACCACTGGTTTAAAATTTGTTTTTCATCAATAAGTGAATGTGCCCCTTGATCTACTGCAACTTTTATTTGAATGATTTTCTTCTATTCCTAATATTTAAGAAAATAATTGGGGTGTCCCCTATCCGTGAAACACCCAACGAATTGGACAATATAAATATCGAAATGTAGGATGAACACGAGAATCCGATACAGTTATATAACATAAGAATATAGTTTTTTTTTTAATAATTATATGTCGCGTAAATCTTATGCACTGGTTTGGATATATTTATATTATAACAAAATTCTAATACCTGTGTTCTATTTTTTAAAATTTTACAATTTTGGTGTCAGAGTAAATATAACTTAAAGACGAAGTAAAAATGGATTTACTATGCGATTATTCCATAAGGTTTGTTCGAACGGTCAGTTCGCGAACTAGTGAGCCTGCGCATTTTACTTAAAAGCGTTCGTACCGCGTAGTTCTTAAATTCAAAATTCTGAGAACTATCAGTTCAGCGTTCGGACATGTTGGAATTTTAAATGGACCTTTTACATTTTTGTTGCACCATGACGTCATTTTTCAATGCGCCACGTAGTGAAATTCTTAAGAACTAGAGATAAGGAGGCGCCATGTTGTCAAGTAAAATGATTAAAGGATATGCATTTATTTTCGATAAAAAATTATTTAAACAACACAAAAACTTAAATAATGTTATCTTTCAATATAAAGAAATAATTAATAATTAAAAAATATATATTTAAAGGAAAAAACAACAATTTTATTCTTGTTTATTACTTTCCTAATATCAAACTGGCAACTACGCAATTATCTGTCACTTTATGTGGTGTTTATTTCGCATCTTGTAGAACAAAAAATCACTTTTTCTGATTCCCATCTCCTCTTCCTCTTATTTTAAAATATTCATCACAAACGCATTTTGTGAATTTATTTAATACAGTTAAGTTTTGCCAGAGTTTTTTCTTTACGCCATTTGTAATTTTATTTGAAATGTAACTGGCCTTCTCAATGCGCAAACAACCTACTGCGCACTACATATATGTCATTTTTGTCTTTCTCTCTCTTTTGATGTAAAAGGTCCATTCAAATTTTCATGGAACGGTTCTACCAGTTCTTGCTAGAGAGCGGTAATTCAAATTCTGAGCATGCGCAATTAAAAATATAGGAATTTTGCTTGACATTTGGATGAGAACCGTGAATGCTAGGAAATTAGAGCTAGATTAATATACTAGTTTCCTTCATTTTTTATTGTTATTTATTTTTCTTAAGGTAAGTTTTGTGTAATGTCTGTTATTAATTTATTATCAATGTTAAATAATATTTTATTAGGATTTACACTCGAAAAACTATAATGGAATAAATGATGACAATAGAAGAGATATTTTTTTTTGTTTTTTATTATTATTATTATTATTATTATTATTATTATTATTATTGTAAGCTAGTGTGTTTAGGAATTTTAAATATTTAAAATAATATTAGATTTTGTTGAAATAAAATAAAACTCTTTTCATTAGGAACCAAAAAATTAAATTGTATTGTACGGTAAACATAAAAAAACAAAAAATTCTATAAAAAAGCTTATAAGTTACACAAGAACAAATTAAATTTGTTGTACATTCTTTATACCTATTTTGTGGGGTATGCACAATAATTACACCTGAAAATATAATATGTATTTATAATTACTTAATAACAATTTATTTATAAGTCGTTTGTTTATATTTTTATAGCAGATTCCACGGCACTGATTCAAGTTTTGATCGTATATAATCGTTACATATAAAAACACAATGAAATGAATATGAATTACACATTCAAATAAGAATTTTTTGAATATAAAGTATGCCAATTTATTATTAAAAAATAAAACAAAAAGGAAAATTATGTGATAAAAATTTATATAAGTACTTACTTAGAATTATATCTACGAACACTCTCTAATTTGTTAAAGTATGTTTAAATCCACAGTCGACAATATGCGTATTGTAACGTGAGAGGGTAGGTACCTACGACATTTGGACCGCGAGCCCCGGCCAGCGTATGCAAACCGACGCCTACGAATTGAAGCGATCTAATATGTAAGAGGATCCTAGGTAGACGATCGATAACAGAGTGGAGGCGCGAAACCTGCGGGCGCCGTAAGCGGACACCTGTGTAAACAAGAGAAAAGAAAGGCATTATAATATCGATCGAGATATTGCTAGAATGTTCTGGAAAATATTAGAGCCACTATACAGGGTGAATCTGGAAAGACGCTCCCCCTCCCCTTTAACTTTTTTATTATAAGTAATAGAAAAAAATGGCTCATATAAAAGTTTTATTATTTTACATATACTATTTGATGGCAGATGTAGATATTTTTTATAAAGTCAGGTTTACAAGATACGACTATCAACTTTTATTTTTCAAATGGCAACCTATAATTATTTTAATAAAATTGAAACCGCTATTTTTTCTCTTTTCAACGATTATTATTTTTTATTAATGTACTTGAAAAATTTCGAGAAAAATGAGATAACTTAGAAATATTAGAAATAATTTTTAAACAAATATTATAGGTGGCTATGTGAAAATAAACAAAACGTAACAATGTAAAACAATTCAATTAATGTCAAAAAAGTATACATTTGTTTGTTACTTAATTTAACTCATTTTGTAAACAAAAAAAAAAAAACATTTTGAAATGTTTACGAAGAACGAATTAATTGAATTTTTGTATTACAGAACATGGTCGTTATTTTGAACATTTGTTTTAAGTTGTTTTTGTTACTAAATATGTTGTTTTAGTTTGCTAAGTTGTATAGCACTGTTACATTTTGTTTATTTTCACATAGCCACTTATAATATTCGTTTAAAAATTATTCCTAATATTTCTAAATTATCTCATTTTTCTCGAAATTTTTCAAATACATTAATAAAAAGTAATACATCGTTGAAAAGAGAAAAAAATGGCGGTTTCTACTTTATTAAAATAATTATAGGTTGCTATTTGAAAAATAAAAGTTGATAGTCGTATCTTGTAAACCTGACTTTATAAAAAATATGTACATCTGTCATCAAATAGTATATGTAAAACAATAAAACTTTTATATGAGCCATTTTTTTCTATTACTTATAATAAAAAAGTTAAAGGGGGGGGGGCGTCTTATTAATATTAAGTGACTCGAAAGTAAGTGATCTTAGGACAGAACTGGAAGAACAGGAAAGAAATCAGAGCATCAAGAAAGACCGGCAAGCACTAATCGATGCTGGTGAAAATCCTGAAGATTACTTATTTAAAGTTCTGTATGACGCATCCGACATTTGTAAATTAATAGAACATTGGAAAGAGAATTGGAGCGGTGGAAAATGTCGGTGCACTGGAAGAAGTAATAAAACATTCTAGAACATTGGAACAGGAATTTGATGAGAGTTCCAGACAAGTCGAAGAAGATTTTGGAATTCTGGAGCTAAAATTGGAACCCCGAATTGGAGGAGAATTCTAGAATTTTGGAGCAAATGTGTGAGCGGATGTTGGAGAAGACTTCTAGAAGGACAGAGGAAGGCCTGAAGGAGTTTGGTGCCGACGTGACTCGTTTGGTTCGTCTCGCACATCCTGCGGCGCCTGACAGCGATTTGGAGTACCTGGCCAGACAAGCACTCATCTACTAGGGATTCACCAAGCCAAGCTACTTGGCTTGAAATAAAAAAACTTGGCTTGGCTTGAAACTTCAAGCTTTTTTAATGTTAGGCTTGGCTTGATGTTCAAGCTTTATCAAGCCTTTTCAAGCTATTGCAAGCTTTATAAATGCTCATGCGCACATTAGGTATATTGGTCTTGAAAACCAGTAGTAGCTGTTCGGTATAAACATTGTGAATTAAATTAAATATATCGATATACCGATAAATCCGATATATCGATGTATTGGAATATTGATGTATCAATATATCGATATATTATGTCGATGTTTCATTGTATCGTAACGATGTATAAATCACGTTTTGTTTTATATAAATTTATTGTGGTGAAATTGAAAAATATCTTTTTATGCGTAAAGATAAACAAAACGATAAAACAAAATTTATGAAACTTCACCAAGTGTTTTTTCTTTGTAATTATTAAAACATAAAAATATTGAAATGTATATTTTATTCGTTTATTTTATTTGTTAAAGTAAATAATCGACATAAATTTATTATCTTTTATTGAATATATTGCCTTCAATTTTTATGTTTCTTTTATTATTTTTGTTGACTGCATTAATTCAAGAAGGCATATGTATTAGTTAGACTTTATTGTATTTGAATAACTAAAAAGAATAGGACTTAAGTTCACAATACTATTTTTACTCGAAATGACCTCCCAACAAGCTGTTAAAGTTTGTCATACTATATAGTTCATATTCACCCTGTATAAATAAATTTAAAAAAAACTCAAGACTCCAAACACGCAAGAACAGTGTTCAAATAAATACATAAATATTTTGAAATGTACATTGGGATGAAACTGACCTGAGACTGACCTTTTATACCTACTTCAAATACATCTGGAAACCATACAGACGGAAATATCCCAGAAATTTTGTTTTTACGTGACAAATACCTACGATCCTCTTCTTATGAAATTTGTACTGAGTTTTGAGTACGGAATCATGTACGTTACACACATAAATATAATTACAATAATTATGTCCATATTCAAATAGCACAAAAATAAATACCCTCAACGATACGGATATGTCGTTATTATCGAAATTTGTGAATAAAAGAAAATTAAAAACCCCCAAACTAGGTTATAAGCCGTGATTATAAATTTATTTGCTTATTTATCAACTTATATTTATGGAAAAAATTAAAAATTGTATCAAGATTGTTATATATTTTACTTAAAATAACAGACACAAAATTGTAACACGTTTATTTAATTCAAGCATTTTTTATATCTCTACAACATTTTCATATATTTTACTTACATTTGTGTAACAACTAGATTTTTTCAGAAATACTGTTATAAGTGACTTGATTATATAATTTTAAATACATAACAGTTTCTCCCCTTTGCAGAAAAGGAAACAACAATATAAGAAGAAAATACTATTAGAACAACGAATCTAAACAGGCGGTGTTGAAGTAAACTTGTCTTGAGGTAGTGAAGCACACTCGTCTTGAGGAAGAAGTGAAGCACACTCGTCTTAAGGTAATGATGAAATTTCGTCTGAATTTTCATCAGCATTATTCAAATCACTACTGGATTCTGTAGAATTTTGATCTGATGAATTGCGATCTCGCAGTTGATCAATGTGACGACGTTCAGTTTTGCCATCCATTGTACCTGTAACATAAGAAGTTGGACCAGTCACTTCGATAGTTTCTTATGTAAACTTTATCTCCCACGTTGAAAGATCTTAATTTTCTTGATGTCGACATTGTTAATTTTCTTGTTATATGATCTGGATGTATTTTATCTAAAATGCTTCTTAATTTTCTTCCAAACATTAACTCAGCAGGAGATTTTCCAGTATAATTTGAGGGAGTAATGTGTTGCTTAAACAAAAATCTGGATAATTTAAAATTAATTTCACCTTCTGTTAACGATAATAAAGATTTTTTCGTAGTTTGCACCATAATTTCCGCTTGACAATTACTTGATGGATGAAATGGTGCAGATGTATAATATTTAATTCCATTTAAATTGTAGAAATGTTTAATTTCTTCAGAAATGAATGCAGTACCATTATCTGAAATAATTTCGTCTGGAATTCCAAATGTCGCAAATAATCTTCTTAATATTGTGATTACTTGAACAGATGATCTGCAAAATCCAAGTGAAGTCTTCTCCAAGGGCTTTTAATAGTTCCAATAATTTGTCTTGGTGCTTTATTTGGATTATTTCTCGTTTGCTGACAATTCGTGCATTTTTTAACGCATTCCTCGATATGTTTATCTAGATTCGGCCACCATAAGTAACTCCTTGCAACTGATTTCATAGCAACAATACCAGGATGATTAGCATGTAGTAACTTTAGAATTTCATTTCTTGCAACGTCTGGTATTATAACTCTACTTCCCCATAATACACAATCATTTTGCACAGGAAGTTCATTTCTTCGTCTGAAATATGGAATAAATTTATCTTCAATTTTACATTCTGGCCATCCGTGTAGTAGCCAATGATGTATACGATTTAAAACTGCATCCTTTCTGGTAAGTTTCATAATATCTTTGGCTTGAATTGGAATTTTATTTACGGCTTCCAATAACAAAATATCACCTGGAGGATATGGTTCATCCACATTACCTCGTAATGGTAAACGACTTAAACAATCTGCATTGCTATTCTGTAATCCAGGTCTGTATTCTAAATCATATGAGTAACTAGACAATAATAAACACCATCTTAGCATTCTGGGTGACAAAATTTGAGGAATTGGTTTCTCAGTATTAAAAATTGATAGTAAAGGTTTATGATCAGTAATTATTGTAAAAGATCTGCCTGAAAGATATTGATAAAAATGCTTCACAGCATAAATGATTGATAAAGCTTCTTTATCAATTTGAGCATATTTGCGTTCAGCGTTGCCTAAAGTTCTAGAAGCGTAAGCAATAGGAGATTTCTTACCATTTTCTTCACGATGTGCTAGGACTGCGCCTATTCCATAAGGTGATGCATCGCAGGATAAAATTAACTTTTTATTTTCATCATATTTTGTCAATACAGCATCTGATTTTAATAAAAAAAATTAATTTGTCAAACGTCAGTTCATGTTGTTTACTCCATTTCCATGGTTCCTTATTATCAAGTAACCTGTGTAAAATTTGCTTCACTGGCTTTATTTTTTAAAAATTTATTTAAAAAATTTATCATTCCCAAAAACGATTGCAATTTTATTTTCTGAAGGATGTATGCCTGTTTCATTATTTTTATGACCTAAAAATTATATTTCCGTGACACAAAATTGACATTTTTCCTTTTTAACTGACAAATTCACGTCATTTAAACGAGATAAAATTTGTTGTAATCTATTTAAATGTTCATCTTCAGTTTTTAAATTGATCCATACATTTTTGAAAAATACCTGGAGCTACTGATATTCCAAAAGGCATACGTTTAACTTTATATAATCTTTTGTGAGTGTTTATTGTCAAAATTTCTGATGAGTTTTCATCAACAGGTATTTGTTGATAAGCTTGTGTCAAGTCCAATTTAGTAAAAATCTTACCTCCACATACTTCATTTAATACCTCGCTGACTTTAGCTAAAGGATACGTATTTTTCTTCACTGATGCATTCACAGTAAACCGATAATCACTACAAAGCCTTATATCACCATTTGCTTTTCTGACAACTACGACTGGTGTTGCCCATTCTGAATATTGTACATGCTCTAAAATACCTTGTTTAACTAATTTATTAATTTCATCTTCTACATTTGGTTTTAATGCATATGGTACAGGCCTATATTTGAAAAATTTTGGTGAAATGTTTTCCTTTAATTGAATATGAACGGCATTTCCAAGAAATTGCCCCATTTGATTAGAAAACACATTTTTGTATTTATTAAATATAACTGATAAAATATAAGCTTGCACATTATTAATACCTTCAATATTGATGTTTAAATGATCAAACCAATCACGGCCTAATAAACTTGTACCTTTTCCTGAAATTACTATTATTGGTAAACTCTTCTGCAATCCCTTATATTTCGCATTTACATTAGTAGTTCCTAAAACTGTTAGTTTCTTTTTGTCCAAGTCTGCAACAAAATTTTATTATTATTTAGTAAACTAGGTTTCCTCTCACCCATTTTCAACCACGTTTCTTCACTTATTAAACTGCACGCTGAACCAGAATCAACTTCCATTAAAACTTCAATACCGCTCATGTCTACTGTCGTACTAATTTTATTATTCAAAATATGGTTGACATTAACATTATTCAATTAAAAAACTTGCTTTATTTGATTTTCCCCATCGCTGTTTAAATTGTGACATTTATTGATTTGTTTTTTATAACTTACTTTACCTTGATTTCTATTATTACTAAATTTCTTTTTAATAATACATGCTCTCTCTATATGACCAATCTTTTTGCAAAAAAATACAATTTGCTCCTTTAAAATTACATGAATCTGAATGGTGTGAACCAGAACATCGAATGCATGGTTTAAGAAGTGGTTTATTTAATGATTTCTTAATTTGTAAAATATTTTCTTTCGTACTTATCTGATGTTCTGTTAAATTCTGCACATTTTTCATCGCAGTTTCAGAGGCCAAAGCTATATCCAATGTCCGTTTTAATGTTAAATTTGGTTCCGAAAATAATTTCTTTTGAAGATTTTCGTCATAAACGCCACAAACAATTCGGTCGCGTAGCATATTATCCAATTCCCGAAAATTGCAATATTCACTTAATTTCCGAAGATCTGCAACAAAGTCAAGTATAGACTCATCCTTTCTCTGAAACCTTTTATTATTATATATAATTTCAAATACATAACAAAGATAATATTTAAAAGAGAAAGCTCTCTTTGTCGGTACATTGTTATTGTCTATTATATGCCATAGACAAGTTCGGTTTATTAGGGATATATTAGTGATTGAGCTAAAAATATCATTGAAATATTTGTATACAAATATACATATTTATAAACAGAAATTGTCTCATCTCTATGATTCGGAAATACCAGAATAACAAAACTTTGTATAAAATGGAACATTAAAATGCAATAATTATCATCATACGATACGTAGTCTGTCACGCAATTTACCTTGCGGTGATGAGTATATTATTATTTCTTATAATTTTTATTCTGCAGCAAAATTATCTATTTGTAGCGTTCCAATAAATACGAGTAATAAATATTATGTGTTGAAGCTTGATGTTTGGTTTTAAAATCAAGTTGGTTAAAATTTATATGAATATTGATTATAATAGGTTTATGTGAAATGTAATCAGATAAATTTAATAATCTAATTTAATTTTTTAAAGCTTTTGAATTTATAATTAATTCCAGTTACTTAAAATTTTTAGTATTTAATTAATTAGTATTTATACAAAATATGTTTAACTTGACAATAACAAGTATTTGAAAAAAATTAAACAGTTCTATATGTAATAATTGACATTTGCAATAAATTTTGTATTATCAATTTTCATCATACATTTTATATTAATGTAGGTAAAGTATAAAACAATAAAATTATATTATCATTTATCATTATGTATTTAAAAACTTTTTCAACATTTATTTTGTACTTGATTGTGTGCGCGAACTACAATGTGCGATTAGTGGGTTCAGATTGAGAAAATAAGTGGTCTTTGCATAATAAGAATAATGAAGGGCATAGTTGCCTATTTACAAATTTTTGAAGCTTACTAGACTGGCAAGTAATGGAGGTTGGTCCTTTTGGGAACTCCAATTCTTAGAAGTTTGCAAAAATGTGCCGATGCAATGAGATAGTACGTTACCACCATAAAATTACGGTTTGTCAGCCTCGCTAATATTTCTTAAGAAAAGCTTGAAAAAGATTATTTTCAACCAAGCTACTTGACATTCGAAGGCTTGGCTTGACTTGAAAATTCAAGCTTTTATAATGTTAGGCTTGGTTTGGCTTGAGCTTGATGGAACACAAGCTTGGCTTAAAAGGTCAAGCTTTTTTGAACGACAGGCTTGGCTTGATTTTTCAAGCTTTTTCAAGCAAACCCAAGCTAAGCTATCAAGCTTCAAGCCAAGCCCGTGAATCTCTATCATCTACGTAGTTCGAGACAGTAAAGCAAGCTCTGAGTTTAGCTCGCCCAGCAACTATGGTTGACGCACTGTTATATGTATTCGACCATGAAGCTGCCAAACAAGCTTCACGCAAACCTTTGTGAGTGCGAAATATTTATACTGAGAGAGATATAAACACCGAAGACCTAGATGAGAAGATGCGACGAGCTACAGGTACAGTGTTTACTAGAAAAAAGAAACTCCGCTGTTACAAAAAAAGACAAAATAGAAAAAGTAAGAGAACGCGAGAGAACAAGACCATGTTCAGTAAGAATCTAAAGAAGGAATGTAGGAAGAAATTTTGGAGATAAAGAAGAGTACGAAGAAAGTATTCACAGTGAAGATCAGCTGGAAATTAAAAAGGATCCTGAAGAAGAAGAAGAGGAAGAAGAAAAAGAAGAAAGCCAACCGGTAATGAATAGTTCTAGACGAGCAGCTGCAATTACAATCTAAGTAACTTCAAAACGGAGCCGTAAAACAGCGAGAAAGTCGTCTCCTTGACGAGTAGTATGGACATCTCGAGTGAAAAATGAAAACTCGAATCAGAGGACGATGATGACATCTCTCATCGCAAAGAAGAAAGGCAAGAAGAGGAAGAAGCCCAAAAGGACGTGTAGAAATGGTGGGAGAAAGAACGCGCTTGGTGCAAGACGCTGAAGAAGTCGCTGGCTTATACGCCAAGACTCTCGAACATACAACCAAGGGCGTATTCAACAACATCCTCTTCAAGGACTGACGCAGGAGCAAGATAGAGAAAGAGAGATTTCCCCATCACTGACCTGAAGAAGACGTATTTCATGGATGTTGTAGAGAAGGGAACAGAACCAAGGAAGAGAATTTTGAGTTGAAGAAGAAGAATGAAGAGTTACAAAAAGAGTACGGGTTCTGTACCACTGATGGCCTTAAAGAAAGTATTGGTAGCTTGGAGTATCTCCCGACCACAAATGGAATGAAAGCCGTCACGACCCCACCGTCACTTGGGTCGCTTCTTGGACTGAAAACAACAAATAAGTATTGTTGAACACCTCCTACAAGCTGAAAGGCGAAAAAGTTTGGCAGAAGTATGAAACTGCTCGCAAACTGGCCGAGCCCATAGATAAAAGCTGACAGGAGTACAAGGAAGACTTGAAGAGCTAGGAGAAGCGGATTAGATAAAAGGCGGGGGCGTCGTACAACATTCTTAAGCTGGTGTTCAGGGCAGGTAATGAAAAAGATAAAGACGAGGGAGATACTGTGGGTTATTATTCGTTGACAGCGGAGCATATAGAGCTACAGGAACTGGAGAATAAGACGAAATATGTCGTCATGTTTGATTATTCCTCAGAAAGGACTCTATCCGGTATTATAATGAGGTTCTACAAGAGAAGCGCATTTTCAAGAATATACAGCCGTTCATGGAAAATTAAACATCAGACCTGTTGAACACCCAAGTCGTGATCAAACATCTGAGCAATTTGATGAGTGCTCTCACAGCCAAGATGTTCTGCACCTATAACGATTCGTGGCCAAAAAGAAGACCATAAACGAACAATCGTCTGTTACTTCTTTAAAACTTCTATACGCCAAGAGCGTTCTAATAGATAGAAGGAGCCTAGGTCATTGTTAATATAGTTGTGGCACGCAGCGGGCGGGCGACATAAGCGGACTCTTGTTCAAAAAAGAGGGGACATAAACGCAATTACCCGCGCATTGTAATATCGGTCGAGACATTGCTACAATGTTCTGGCAAATATTAGAGCCACTATATAAGCAACTTACTTGGGTGCGAGAAGTCAGAGAGAGAGTTAGTCCGTCAGGACAGTTATCTAGATAGTAAGATGTAAGCAGAGAATTGAGTAGCACAACATTATCGCGGTAAGCGTATATAGTTTAGTGCGAGAGGAATAATCGGGAAGTTACTGGTATACTGGGATAGCTGTGGAAGAGAATACTCGGTAGTTTTGAGGAGTATTGAGAAACTAGGTATATGGGGACAGTAACTACGAGTGGAAGTACATACTCGGCAGTGGTGTTGTAGAGTTGTAGCATACAGATAGTCGGTGATACTGAAGCTGTGGAAGTTATTATTATTTTTAGTCCGTCAGAAGGACATTTAGTTACATAAATAGACAGTGAGGAGAAAGGAGTGTATTCTATCCGGGCAGTTGAATATACAGACACTGCTGAGTCAGATGAGTATATAGACGCTGTGGATGTCGGTAAATCGGACCATTGAATGTGATATAAACAAATATTAACATAAATAGTCGAAATAATTAGTTATATCCCGAGTGGCTTATGCAATAAATTTTGCTTAAAAAATATTTGAGTACATATTAATTTGAAGAAAGACCCGAGACCGCAGGTCGTGAGATTTTATGTTAAATTATTATGTAAGATAATATTTTTTTTAAATGCAAAATTTTATAATTAAGCCAGATATCAAATTTAATCAATTCAATTCTTTAGCACAAAGAGCATATGTCAAGATTATTTCATTCCTTTGTTTTTTTACTTGTAGAATAAATGCCAAAAAATAATGAATAAAATTAGCTTGAATTGCATAATTCGGCATGTTTGAAGATGTAGAATATCAGTAAATATCTTGCTTCTGCGAATAATTATCCGACTAAATATGCCTTCAAAATGTTCAAAATTTGCATATAAAAGCTAGCTTCAATTTAACCGTTGTTGAATGGAAAATGGGACAATCTCATTGGTCAAATTTGTAATGAATGAAATAATATCGTGGAAATAAATAGTCGTATCAATAGTTGAAATAAATTGTGGTAGGCTTTAACTAGTTAATTATATTCTTACTCTTAATTAGTATTTAATATTTGTTTAACCCTAGTAATCGTTATTGTTATGCGTCAACACACTGACGCTGTCTGGACAGTTTTATGTTGCTGTTAGTAATTTAGATTTTCATTTCATACTCTCACACAGTTTTCGATATAAGGTCTTCATTTATGCCTAGATTTTTTAATATTCTTTTAAATTGATCAAATGCCTTTTCCTTATGGATAAAACATATTTGCATTTGTTTATTAGGGAATTTTTCTGCACGGCTTGATCGATATCCACTGTATATTAGGTATATGTAATGTGTACATAGCGCAGGTCCCAAATCCTACGACACACAATTTCCGTTGGACACAAAACGAATAAAACATGAATCCCACATTACCCACAATACCTAATAAAATTCAGAGATATATGACAATATAATTGTTGACATACAATTTAAAATTAATACAACATAACCTAACGCACAAAACTAACGTTCATAAAATTTGCGCAAAGAATTATAATGCTCATATGTATTTCCCATTGTAAATCAAAGTTTGCCGAAATTGATTTTAGCCCTAACTGGAAATGTGTGTCATTGCTATTGAGACGTACGTAATTCTTCGTATGCAAACCACACTGAGTTCGGGTGGCGAAAGTTTCCAAACACTGTACCTAATGTTTAAAATATTCTTGATAGGTATGTTGACAGAAAGTCAAGTAATTACTTGAATAGTTCGCACAATAACATGTTATATAAGCTCAGCAAAATTCACATAAATCACTTTAACAAAATAAAGTTTCTCTCAATGCACTACTGTTACTTGGAGTATGTCATTTTATTAAAATAATTTAATGAGTTGAAAATTATATTGGACTTGTAAAGCTTGTATACATAAAATATTATAGCTATAAATGTTATCAAATATCGAACGTCTATTTATTACAATTATTTTGTAATAAATCAAAGTTTATGAGTTCCTATCTACTTCGTTTGCAAGAGTAGTGGGGATACAGTGGTTCAACTGTAGTAATGAAATAACGGCACTGTGAAATAATGTGCATGCCACTAGTCTATTGCAGTTAATACTAATAATTATTTTGGTTTTTAAAATAAATTATTATTGTTATGACTACTACATTGTATAAAATAAAGTCCCTTCTAAGCACCTGTTTTTTGAAGATCAAGTATCCAAGTAGAGAAAACATGAGAATTACAGTATGAAACAGTAATTTACATTTATTGCTTACGAGATATCGTCGCATTATTTATTGTCCACATGTACTATAATGTAAATTTTAAGTTAAAATAGCCCCTTTGAATGTAAAATAGAATAAAATTGGTTTTCGTGAATCTTTCGGAAACAAAAATCGCTTGGGTTATGATTATAATCTGTATTATTAAATTTAATAGGAATATAAGCAGATTGGCACACCCAGCAATGGGTAATATGCCGTGATGATATATTTATTTATATTTATTTTATATATATATATATATATATATATATATATATATATATATATATATATATATATATATATATATATATATACGTATTGAGAATTCGTCACTGTTTTAATTATAGTTATAACTTTTGTAGGATTTTAGTGAAAGGGCATGAAAGTTGAGCTCGTTCTTGATTATTTCATCTAGCTTTCGGATTTATTTAATCCTTCATCAGGATGCTGTAAAATTATACATCAATGTAACAAATAGTAATTAACATTTAAATATGCAAACTTACAATAATGTGAAGTTTAGTTATAACATAGCTTCATTGAAAAATATAAAAATATATAGATGTTTTGTTACAATCTTGGACTGCTGGAGATACAAGTTGTATTGCGTAGTTCTTCTCTCAACTGGTAGCAGGTTGCAGATGTTACTGTGGTGGGAGAATGGCGCTGAATTCAAAACGAAGAAGTTGGGAATAGCAAATAGATGTCACGATCAAGAACTTGTTTGAGTATTGTTATTTTTTTATTGAGTATTATTTGTATTTTTGTTTTTTATTATATCAAATAGGTTTGTGTATATAGCGCTCAAGCCATCTATGTCTGTTTTTTTATTAATTGTGTGGGGTGTATTGAATATATGGTACATTTCTAAAAACGTTCGTTTTTCATAATTTGTTTCTGTATCTAAAATTTTAATATTTTTGTAGTCCATTGTGTGTTTTTCATTAGTGACATGTAATGAAAGTGATGATGCATGGGGTTTAATTTTAGTGTCACTTTTGTGTGATGTTATTCTACTGGACAATTGGCGTGATGTTTGGCCAATGTAACATGAATTACAGTCTTTACACGGGATGTTATAAATGACGTTTGACGCTTGCAATGTGGGGGTTGCGGTTTTGACTTAGTGAAAATATTTTTAATAGTTGTGCAATTTTTATTGGCAATTTTTATAGAGTCATCTTTAAGAATTTTTGTTAGTTTAGGGGTCAGCTCTGCAATGTACGGCAACGAGCAATATTTTATACGATTGTTGCTATTAGTTTGGGTGATATTATTGTTTGCGGGGGTTTTATTTGGGCTATTGAACAGTAAGTTATTAAGTAAGTTTTTTGGATACGCATTTTGAAGTAGTACGTCCCTCAACCTAGTCAGATTTTTGTGGTGGAGTGAAGGGTGTGAAATTTTTAGTACGCGCTGTTTAAAGGCAAGAACTACATTAATTTTGGTCTGTTTGGGTTGTTGAGAATAATAATGAATATATCTTTGTGACGATATTGGTTTTATATACCAGTCTAATTTTAAATTTCCTGTATTATCTCTAATTATTAATGTGTCTAGAAAGGGAAGACTATTATTAGTAGTCATTTCTAGTGTGAATTGTAAATGTTTGTTGTACTGATTGAATGTATGAAGAATGTGTTCAACTCCATCCGCTGGCACTGCAGTCACAATGTCGTCTACAAATTTTTTTATGAACGGAAGTTTGAAATTTAATTTGGGTATACAAGTATCTAACAATGTATCCATTATATATTGAGCAACAATGGGGCTAATTATTGCTCCCATTGGGCTGCCTAGAATCAATGAAAAGTTCTACAAACATCTCGTGTAAAGACTGTAATTCATGTTACATTGGCCAAACATCACGCCAATTGTCCAGTAGAATAACATCACACAAAAGTGACACTAAAATTAAACCCCATGCATCATCACTTTCATTACATGTCACTAATGAAAAACACACAATGGACTACAAAAATATTAAAATTTTAGATACAGAAACAAATTATGAAAAACGAACGTTTTTAGAAATGTACCATATATTCAATACACCCCACACAATTAATAAAAAAACAGACATAGATGGCTTGAGCGCTATATACACAAACCTATTTGATATAATAAAAAACAAAAATACAAATAATACTCAATAAAAAAATAACAATACTCAAACAAGTTCTTGATCGTGACATCTATTTGCTATTCCCAACTTCTTCGTTTTGAATTCAGCGCCATTCTCCCACCACAGTAACATTTGCAACCTCCTACCAGTTGAGAGAAGAACTACGCAATACAACTTGTTTCTCCAACAGTCCAAGATTGTAACAAAACATCTATATATTTTTATATTTTTCAATGAAGCTATGTTATAACTAAACTTCACATTATTGTAAGTTTGCATACTTAAATGTTAACTACTATTTGTTACATTGATGTATAATTTTACAGCATCCTGATGAAGGATTAAATAAATCCGAAAGCTAGATGAAATAATCAAGAACGAGCTCAACTTTCATGCCCTTTCACTGAAATCCTATAAAAGTTATAACTATATATATATATATATATATATATATATATATATATATATATATATATATATATATATATATATATATATAAATTATGCCTCGCTACTAGCTTATCAAACCACATTATTTCACCACATTACCAAATACGGACATGTGGCTAGCTGTTGATAAGAAATTAGTATATAAGCTTGCTGTTATCAATTAAAAACAGTGGATTCCTGTACGAGACCCGACACTAGTCAAATCTCTGACCTTCGTTGTAATTATAGAGAAATAAAGTTCATTATAATCAAAATTAAACTTTGTTTTTTTTTGATAATAAAACAATCAGTTTTATAATTGGCGCAGTCGGTAGGATGCCAAAAGGTCTCTAACGTGAAAAACACAAATTTTCATACGTTTTAGACAAGAGAATTTCAATTCTCAAATAAACGGCATCACAACGAACTTACGGCTAAAACAGTAGCCCATCAGAGGCCTATTAATACGGCCCATCTCCAACGGACTATACGAGGAGAGCCTTGCTGTTCGCACACAACCCAGTCGATCACGGCAATCCACACGTCCAGAAACAGTTACCAGTTCCACCACGAGGGAAGTCTTGCTGTTCCACTACGAGAAACACGACTCCCATAGGACCTGTGAAGAGAGCAACAGAATCCAACTCCGCAACATGAGCGACATCATCATATTATTTTTATTGTAAGTTTAAATCACTGTTAAACACATATTAACAATTACACTGTGTCCAGTCAAGTCGGGACAATACGACAAGACAACATTTTTAAACTCTTTTTATGTCTGACGAAGACAACTCCTCAGACTACGAATACGAAACATTCGATTCAGATCGAAACATTGTAAACTCGCTTAGCGAGACATTAAACAATCTTAGTATAAACAATAATACTAGTAGTAATTCTAACATGACTACCACTATTTCACTAAGCGATATTAAAACACTATGCGACCCAATACCCACATATTCGGGAGACGTAAAAACTTTACACGCATACATTAAAGAGTGCGAAGACGTTAAAACAACATTAGAAACACATTTTCAATTGACAGCCATTCAAAAAAATTACACATTCAGAATTTTCAAATCGAAAATCCAAGGCAACGCACAAAACATAATATCAGAAAATAACTTCGATGATTGGCAAGCATTAAAAGTATTTTTAACTAGTAACTTTGAAGATAGACTCAAACCAGAGACTTTATTTTACAAAATTCTCTCATTAAAACCCCAACAAAATACTTATAAATTCCTGAAAGAAATACAATCACTTTTTGAAGCGTACAAAGGAAAAATCGAAACACAAGAAACAAATAAAATTAAAACAAAATTCTTATTAGACCATAATCAAAAAATTGTAATTCACCATTTCATTGATTCATTGCCTTTTACAAACAAGGGAGCATTCATTAATGCTAACCCAGAAACATTAGAGGATTGCGAATCTCTAATAAATAATGAATTTAATTTCCTTATGCATCCATCACTTATGAAACAACAATCGAACCAAAGTCAAAATAAAAATTCAGTAGCACAAAATTTCAAATTTGTACCACCTCCTGCAAAATTCCCAGGACAACAATTCCCAAGCCAACCTATAAAATTCCAACGACCCAATCCAACATTCACTCAATCCAACAATGCACCACCAGGCAGAAATATAATAGCTAGACAAAATTTACAAAATTTCCAAAATACGAATCGAACTTTTAAACCCACACCCATCTCAATTCAAACAAGACAAACACAAGCCGTACCCATGTCAACACAAACACGACAAAATTATAACATAGAACAAGAGAACGATATACAAGTCGAAGACGATGACATACCGGCATATGACGACAATTATGAAAATGTCGAAAACCAAGAAGAAAATGAAAATTTTCTAGACCCCCCAGAAACAGACGAAAATACGTAATGACTTCTGATACCGGAAACATACCCACAATAACACACGAACAATATCACGTACTCATTGACACCGGCTCAGATATTAATTTTATTAATAACAAACTTGCAACTGAACTAAAATTAAAACGCATTCAAAAACCTATCCTGATTAGAACGGCAAATGGAAAAATCACCTTAAGAGAAATGGTAAAATTAAAAATAAAAGGTTGTGAATTCGAGTTTTACATTCACGAATTTCACAAAGAATGTAATTTATTATTTGGCATAACAATATTAAAAGAATTAGATGTTAAAATAAATTTTAAGACAGAAACATTAAATCTCAAAGGCAAAGAATATAAGTTTAATAATAGAAGTCGCGATAAACAAAACTTGTTAAATATAAGAGACGACCATTTAGAATATAATGTAAAACAAAAATTAAATAAAATAATAGAAACGAACAAAGATCTTATTCCAAAACCAAATGAACAATTATCACATACAAATGTATTAAAGCACAAAATTATACTCTCGGACGATATACCAGTACACACAAAAAATTACAAATTACCTCAAATCTATGAACAAGACATAGAGGAACACATTTCAAAAATGCTTACGGAAAATGTTATTAGAAAATCTTATTCCCCCTATAATTCACCAATATGGATCGTACCCAAAAAAGCCGACGCTTCGGGCAAACCTAAAACACGTTTAGTTATAGATTTTAGAAAATTCAATGTGAAAACGAAAGAGGACCGATTTCCTATTCCCAACATAGATACCTTGTTAGACAAAATTGGAAAACCAAAATTTTTCACTACACTTGACCTACACAGCGGCTTCCATCAAATACTAATGGAAGAAAATGATATTGAAAAAACAGCTTTCTCCACACCATCAGGACATTACGAATTTACCAGAATGCCCTTTGGTTTAGTTAATGCCCCCGCGACATTCCAACGAATGATCAATATTGCACTCGGAGAACTAGTCAACGATATATGTCTCGTATATCTCGACGATATAATTATTTTTGGCAAAACAATTGAAGAACATATAAATAATATACAAAAAGTTTTTAACAAATTGAGACAAGCAAATTTAAAAATACAGATGGACAAAAGCGAATTCTTCAAAAACGAAGTAGAGTATTTAGGCTTTATAATTTCGGAAAACGGGCTAAAACCAAATTTGAAAAAGATAGAAACGATTGAAAAAATTCATATCCCTAAAACAACTAAAGAAATAAAATCTTTTCTCGGAAAACTATCCTGGTATAGAAGATTCATTCCAAACTTTTCCAAATTAACAAAACCTTTTACAGCAAATTTGAAAAAGGGCAGTAAAATTAACATAACCCAAAAAGAGTACCAAGAATGTTTTAAGAACGCAAAAGAACTAATGACAAATCCACCCATACTAGCATTCCCAGACTTTAACAAAAATTTTATATTAACAACAGACGCATCCGACTATGCAACGGGAGCTGTACTGTCACAAATAATAGACGGACAAGAAAGACCCATATGCTACGCGAGCAAAACTTTCAATGTAGCTGAAACAAATTACTCAACAATTGAAAAGGAACTAAAAGCAATAGTTTGGGCAATACAAATTTTTTATAACTACCTATTCGGACGCAAATTCACTATTAGAACGGATCACAGACCCCTCGTATGGTTGTTTAACATGAAAAATGCGAACCAGAAATTAATGCGCTGGAAAATTGAATTGTCAGAACATAATTTCGACATAGAATACATACAGGGAAAAACAAATAAAATTGCAGATTTCCTTAGTCGCATACGCGAACCTTTTAAAATAAATTTCCTCACTGGCGATGTCACGCACACCAAAAGATTCGCACATTGTATATCAAAAGATTTACATTTCAGCAAAGGCATAGCAAAACAAATTAATGAAAAATTCAATAGCAAAATCTATTGTGAAAACAATAAGAAAGAAAGAAATATTATTGTTCAAAATTTAAACGACAAAACAATCATTCATATTTACTCAAAAGAAAATTATTACGAAAAATGTAACACAAAAACTTTGAAACAATCACTAAAAGAACTAAGAGATTACTTAATCAAAAACGACACCTACGTCATAAACATTCCATACCTTTCATGCGGATGTGACAAACTAGAAAAAACCGAACTAATCAAATTACTCAATACCACATTTGCGGAAACCAACATTCAGATAAATATTCACGAGTTACCCACAAACCTCATGAACACCGATATAGAATCAATGTTAGATAGCAACACTGGCGGTACACAACATTCAGACAACGAAAATCCAGTTAATGGAATTAAAATTTTAGAAAATAGATTGAATATAGCAAACAACCAAATCATATTTGAGAACCACAATGAATATGAAATTAATATAAAGAAACTTTTCGAAAATAAACAACGCTTAGAAGTCAGGTTAAACACGACAGAATTAGAAACACAATTATTAGAATTCTTAAAAACATACATAGTACCAAATGTACGATACTTTTGCATTTTCAAAAATGAAGACCTAGAAAAACCCATAAATAAAATAATAAAAGAAAATTTCGAACCAAACACAATAAATTTGATTAAAGTAAACCAACTTGTCGAAGACATTGAGAGCACAGAAGAACAAGAAGAAATAGTTTTTACATATCACTACGGTAAAACGAATCATCGCGGCATTAAAGAAACATACGACAAATTAAAAAATAAATATTACTGGCCCAACATGATAAAAACAATTACTGACTTCATCAACAATTGCGAACTACGTAAAACTTGTAAGTACGACAGAAAACCAACAAAATTAAATGACATTTTTACTGAAACCCCCAACAGACCATTTGAAATAATAAACGCAGACCTTCTAACATTAGACGGACAAATATTTTTAACTATTTTAGATCAATTTTCTAAACATACAAAAATCTATCATCAAAAGAATAAAACTTCAAAAGAAATAACAGAAAACTTGCAAAATTATTTTTATAACTTTCAATACCCAAAGAAAATAATTTGCGACCCCGGAAAAGAATTCGACAACATTACATTAAAGACATTCTGCCATAATCACGATATTACACTACACATAACTAGTGCCAGCAATCCTAAATCAAACCAAATCAAAAGATTTCACTCCACCTTAATTGAACACCTTAGAATACTTTACAAAAGATTCCCTAGAAAATCCTTGAACAATATAATTGAAGAAGCTATGTACGCTTATAATAATAGTGTAAACTCAATTACACAAATGACCCCTCACGAAATATTATTTGGAAAAAACTATACAAATACATACCCAATAAAACTACAGACCCCACAAGAACAATTAGAAACATATCATGCGAATAAACAAAAAGAAAATGACAAAATAAAGAGCAAAATTAACAAAGAGAAACAAAAACGTTTCAAACCTAACCAGGTTACGAAATTCAAACCAGGTCCCGCATATTTGAAATAGAATAGACGACTAACTACAAAATTCAAAAAACCCATGTATGAAAAAGTGAATATTAAAAAAGTAGACGAACTAAAGAAAACGGCTAACATAGTAGGAAAACGCGTAGAAAGAAAAGTAAAACTAGACAAATTAAAATTGTAAAAATATATTTTCAGGCTCATAACCGCAACCGAACAAGCCGTAGAAAAAGACAATAACGGAATCAGTATAATCGAACTAAGCGAAGCTCGAGTTTTTGAAGACGAAGTCTATGCACATTACACATACCAAATTACAAAAATCTTCGACGCCTACGACATCATACATGATCAGGTGAATAAATTAAAAACCATTACACAAAACCTTACACGAAAGTTCGAAGCAGAAATAAGCATAAAAAATACACATGTACAAAAGAGATTTAATAAACTACAACATCGTATAAACATTCTGTTCCCACAGCGAACAAAACGTGGAATCCTAAATGGACTAGGTTCTATAATAAAACAAATTACAGGCAATTTGGACAATAACGATAAAGAACGTTATGACCAAGTATTAGAAGAAATTCAGGAAAATATAAAAATAACGAATAACAATCAAAAACTAATTACACATCAATTGAATAATGCAACACGCACTTACGACAAACAATTTCAAATATTAAAAGAAAACCAAATTATAATAAATTCAAAACTAATAAATATGCAATCATTATTGAAAACTCAAATAAGTTGGGAAAGCGTATTTGTAATAACAAACACACTAGACCAAGTTAATAATAATATAATAGAACTGGAAGAGATTATAAATAATATTCAAATCACACTCGCATTCTGCAGTACTAATACCTTCCACATTTCACTTTTGGAAAACGAAAATATTCAAGAACTTCTAACACTAATCAAACAAAATACAGATTTACAAGGAAACGATTATTTAAACTATTTGAACTTAATACATAGCTACTGTCGATTCAAAAATAATGAACTCCAATACCTCATAATTATTCCCAAATTATCAAAAATCAAACATCCCCTAAAACAAATAACTCCTATTCCCTTCTACAACAAAGACAAATTGTACGAATGGAACTTTGTTAAACAATTAATAATAAAAATAAATAATAAAAACTACATATGCGATGGACTCGTAACAGTCAATTATGATAACTTTTGCAAAACAAAATTCGAAACTGTAGACACATGTTCAGAGACCCTATTAGAAAAACATACAGCACAAAAATGTAATCCAAGAGAAATTAACGAAGAAAATTTGGTAATACAAATTGAAAATTCAAATTTAATATATATTGTTCAAAATAAAAGCCCCCAAGAAATAAAATGTTCAACACAGAACATTATTATGAAAATGAAAGGAATTTACAAAATTAATGAACCTAATTGCCAAATCAATGGAAGAAAATTTAACACACAACTTGTTAACAAACCTATTACACTAGATATCGAAAAACCTGACATTACACAAGACAAATTAGATTTATTAAAAGACATAGAATTAAAAGATGTCAAACTTAAAGATATTAATATGTTAGAATTCCAAGAATTAGTTAAGCATCACCATGTACCACATACTAATATACAATATGTTATTATATGTACCCTTATAATATTAATAATTATTTACTTTATTGTAAAGAATAGACTTGCATTGCTAAATAAATGTAACAAAAAGAAAAATCCAGAGGAAAATGAAATACCTCTGAAAACATTAGCAATATGATTCTATTTTCACTATGGCCTGATAAGCTAAGAACTTCATGGGGAGGAATTATGCCTCGCTACTAGCTTATCAAACCACATTATTTCACCACATTACCAAATACGGACATGTGGCTAGCTGTTGATAAGAAATTAGTATATAAGCTTGCTGTTATCAATTAAAAACAGTGGATTCCTGTACGAGACCCGACACTAGTCGAATCTCTGACCTTCGTTGTAATTATAGAGAAATAAAGTTCATTATAATCAAAATTAAACTTTGTTTTTTTTGATAATAAAACAATCAGTTTTATAATTTATATATATATATATATATATATATATATATATATATGTATATATATATATATATATATATATATATATATATATATATATATATATATGTATATATATATATATATATATATATATATATATATATATATATATATATATATATATATATATATAGGGTGTAAATGAAATAAGTGCATTTAATTTAACCGGTAATATAACTCGTCGAGAGCAACAATATTTCTTAATAACTTTTTCTCGAAATCGCAATTTTTTTAGCATTTTTACCACCCCGTAAATTGACGAGTCGTTTCAAATAATTTTGTAATAATTAAATGCAGTAGTAATAGCTATGAAAATTTTGTTTTAGTAATTGACAGTCCTGTCAGTTGTTGCAATTAAATTTTAACATTAGTAATAAACTTGTTTATAAGGTAAAATTCTGGCAAAATGCTTACGTGTATGATTAGCGGATACACAGACATTTTAATTACCTATGGTGAAGTTCTCAAGGTCAACGACGTTACACGAAAATCATCCTCTTCATAATATTCGTAAATTTATGTTGTACCACATACAATATCTTCGAGATTATCACAGTTTGATGTCATATATGACAATTTGAAATATTTTAAAAGAGCAACAGTTACTTCCATACCATGTACAAAAATTTCATTCTTTCCAGCATTTAAATTTGCGAATGAGTTGTATGTTCACTGATAGGGCTGGATATATTAGAGAAAGTGTCTTTAATAATGCACAATATGCTTATCTGGTCACAAAAATCCTCATACTGTAAAAAGGAAACACAATTTTCAACAAAAAATATCATTAATTGTTTGAGCGGGAATAAATTGACGAGTTATTGGTCCTCATATAATCCCACCTCGTTTAAATGGACAAAAGTATGTACTTACATTTTTTGAATAACTTTTTTAAACTATTATGATTTGCCGTGTTGACACACGAAAATTCATTTCATAACCTCCATAACTAATATGCTATTCCCTTCCCGCGCTCTAACTCTATTCACCGAAGTTCAGCAGAAACCTGTGTTAATACACAATTTTATAATTTTGTTATCCAAATTTTAAATTTCCTTATTTTAAAAATTGTACTATTACGAATTTATTAATAACAAATGTTTTCCGTTGATGGTTTATTAATTACTGTGTCTGCAAGCATGCAACCACCACCCGACAATTTTTGTGCTGTGTACATCAAACTTTGATTCAGACATCTGAGGACAGCAGAGATCTTGCCAGTGGCGGGTAACGAAATTGTAAATAAATCTTTAAAGAATTTTAACTCAAAAACTAGAAGATTTAGAAAAAAAATTATTAAGAAAAATTGTTGCTCTCGACGAGTTATATTACTGGTTAAATTTAATGCACTTATTTCATTTACACCCTGTATATAAAATGTCCTGAAACGTACCGGCAATATTTCAAAAATTAATACCAGAGCTTATTTAATGTCGAAATGTTCATATATAAACATATGTGCTAAATGTCACCTTTAATGAGTTATTGTTATTTCATAAGTTATGTCACTGAAATTTTTTTGGTAATATTTCGCCAGATCTAACTCCATTAGATTTTTAGCTTTGGGGCTTTGGGTTCACATTATACAGATTGTTCATGCAACTGAAATACAGACGGTAGAAGAATTACGCCAAACAATACAGTAGGCTGCCGATATTATTAGGACGCAAGGGAGGCTAAGCCTCCTCATAACTTGCCAACATAAAAACTTTTTTAAAACATTTTCTTTCATGTTTATTCTTCTTTCTATTTTCATTAATTTTGTATTAGTTAGGTAGGTGTAAAATGATCTTAATGCATAATTTTTCTGTATGAATCATGTTACGCCTGTTTATTAGACCGTTGTGATACAACGGAGGCTAAGCTTTTCTGTACCTTAAGGGGATCGTCTAGGCTCTTCCAAATGAACGAAAAGAGGCTCTACAATTCTACCAATTATGGGAAATCTGTTACTCATTTTTAACATATTTATTAAGAAAACTTGATATTGTCTGTAACGTTTTATTTTTGCAATATAATTGTTCTTATATCTATGGCAAAGCTCTAAAATTGTTGAGTTTTGGTTAATTTTTAAGTTAATTATTCGAATAAAGAATAAATATTTTCAAATTTTAAAACGTTACGAACCTAATTTCATGTTTTCCAAGAGCGTGGATTTAAATTTTATTGCAAATAAATGACAAATACAGCCATAATTAGTAAAAAGCTGAGACGTGTTTTGTGTATTTTCAACGTTAAAGTATAAATAAAAACTTGCAGACATAATATTAAGATTTTTTGATAACATGACAAAAATAAGTTACATGTTCGTAACAGATTTTGCATAATTAAAAAAAATTAGAACCTCTTTCCGATCATTTGGAAAAGAGTAGACTGAGGACTAGACGATCCCCTTAAAAGTATAGTTCTTGAAAGCCTAAGGTAAGCCTCCCATCCAATAAATGTCACGAGCCGCCAATGCCAAAGCCCCAAAAAGAAAAATGTAATAGAGTCAGGTCCGGCGAAGGATGTTTAAAAGTTACCAAACAAAAGACGTGATCATGGTGTAACTAGATCAGTATTTCAAAAATCCGTTAAACTCAAATTTTCAATACTCGTAACAATAACTCGATAAAGGTTACATTTCGTACATTTTTATATTAACTTTTCGACACTAAATAAGCTCTGAAATTTATCCCAGAAATATTGCCGGTACGTTTTGGGACACGCTATATATACAGCGTGTTCATTGTTAAGTGGCCACCATTGCGATCTCGATAACTATAAGAAATACGAAGTTGGTTAAATTAGCAAAGAATTTCTATTTTGCATGGGTATTTCAATGATACCCATTTTTTCAGTTTATTTCAATCATAAACTTAAAAAAAATTCAACCAGTGGTTCTCAAAATATGGACACCAACTTTTTTATTTTAAATAGAAACATACATTTTTTATTTGCTCATTCAGTAGAGCTCTTTATTCTGAATCCAACAACAAAATTTAATTTTTTTTTAAAATTAATTCCCCTTAAAATATGATATTAAAAAGAAAATCATGATTGAAAAAAAATTAATTTGAAGAGATACGAGTTTAGTTAAATGAACAAAATTGTGCCATTTTATAATATAAAACTACTGATATCAGCAAAAATAAATTTATATAAGCGGTTTTCAAAATATGGGACCTAACTTTTTTTAATTTAAATAGGAACACATATATTTTAGTTATTTGTTCGCTACAGAATTTAATACTGAATTCAACGATTTAATCGTTTCATATCGTCACATAATGAATTTTTTGAGAAAAATCCATAATAAATTTTATATTAATTTGGTTTAAATACGACTATAATAAAGGTGCATTTACAAATGAAAATTAGGTTTATGGTTTTTGTTTAGATTTAAGGAAGTTATTTATAAATGGATGTTAAAATTATCTGAAAATTAGTTTTGATATGTACAGACATCTATGTAAATGCTTTAAAAACAAGATTAAAATATCGGTAGAGCAGTACTCAACAAGACACCTGTGCGCCGTGAAACTGCCATTCGCTTGGTATTATTGGTTATATTTCAGCAATTAAGGGTGCATTTTCCAAACAGCGCCATGATGTAGTAGCACTTTAACGTACAACTACTTTCCTGTATATATACAAATATGCCGAATAGACGGCGAAATAAGGTTCTGATCCAAACTAACATAACGGTATTTTTCGTTATCGACCTAGAAGGCTACAGAGCGAGATAAGCCGACCGCTAACTTTTACAACTTTCGTCCAAAGTCCGTCTTGGTCAGATGATGACCAGATTTTCAATTTATTAAGCTACAAAGAAAATAGCTATTTTGAAGGAAAAATTATTAATTTCTTTATAAATTTTGGAAGTAGGTATATTAATACGTCCTAATGCAGTATTCTTAAATATTAAATGATATAGTATGAGAAATAAATAAAAATAAAATGACTGAATAGAAATTATTGTAAAATATTAATTTCTTAATTGCAATTTAAAAAGAAGATGAAAAAAACAACAAAACTAACAAATGCGAATCGTGATTAACTAACGTTCTTCATTCTACAGCGCAGTTACAAAAAATAATTAAAAGTCGAGATATCATGATTTCAATTTCTTAATTCAGTATAAATATAAATAGAGATATTATTCCTCAAATAAATAAACATACAAAATACAAGTGTTTCAATTAAATTATTCTTCGTTAAAATTTCTGTATTTGAAGAGATAGAGAGAAGGTTAATCAAGCAAAGTAGTATTATTTTATCCAGCCATATTAATGAAAAATAAATAAAAACAATTGAACTTAAAACACACGAGTAATTTATAAAAATAATATTCTATTCGCGACTCTTCTACTAGATATGTGGACACTCAGATTTTGGTAATTTATCCCTTAAAAAATTATCTAATAATTTATATGTATTGATATAGTGACAATTGAAATAATTAGAAACAAATATAGAAAAATCTACAATAATTGTATTACCATAAGAAACAGCCAAAATGAACCTGGAATGAGTTCAAAATTGTAATAAAAATGTTTTTAAATCAAACAATTTCTTACACTGTCCTTGAGGTATATAAAATTCTATAATGTACCATTGCCGCCCTGGGTCAACTAAATATTTGCAAGAAAGATTTTTGCTATTTAGTAGTATTTCTATTTGCAAATGTAAATATATTATTTTTAAATTAATAATTTTATACATATTATTATTATATATGCCTTACAATCAAAAGAGTTTTATAAATTTTTAAGAATAAGAAACATTAAAAATGTTTATATTTTATATACTATAAACAATAATATAAAACTGTTAAATCAAGAAGCCTTAACTTTTAACTGGATAAATAAACCAATATCAATTTAAAAGTCATTTATTGGTATTAATAGACTATAGTTTTGAAACGCGAGAACAAAGGGCCAGTAAACCATTTTACTTTATTACCCTTATAATCCTATCCCCACGCAAAAATACAAAATTAAGAAAAGGATAGATGCGGCAGGTATAAGCAAATCGGGTCTCTCAATTACCAATGAGATTTCAACTTTATTTCTATTTTTAGTCACATTCATTACTTATGTAACAAAATAAAATGTTTTGCTTTTTTTTGCCAATTAAAAATTAAACATCAAGAATTAAACATTTGCCATTCTAATGAATTATTGTTCGTATATGAAGAAAAATTATGATTCTGTACAATTGTTTCGATTTCTTTCATTTCATGACTTTAAAAACTTCTCTGAAATAATATAAATATAATAATTTTTACAATTATATTAGTTTATTTGTAGAATACATATATTTTTTAGATTAATAATATAAAAACTATTCCGTATGTTGCAATATAAATCAATCTTGTATTACAAGTATTATATTTTGTGTCATTTTAAATTCTCCACGCTTTACCCTATAATACCGACACAAGTGGATAGACACCTATAGAAAATAGTGTGAACTATTTTACTAAAACTTTTGCTACTGGACGCAAATTATTTCACCTAATATATTGTCACCTTTTTCTCAAAATCTATTAGAGCGATAAAGTTCAAATTTAGTATTAGTAACATATTTGACATACTTTATGGTTTGAGATAAATTTGGCTCGATTTTATCATTCAATTCGAGAAATAATTTTTTATTATGGTCAACAATAACTTAAAAACACTAAAAATTATTTCATTTTACAAACAAAAAAATATGTACCCTAATTATATATGTTTGACAGAAATATCATTTCACAGAAGAGAGAAAATGATAAAAAAATACACTATTTTGCGAATGGGGCCCGCAATACGTTAACGCACGCAGTTTTGATATGTGCGGACATCTAAACAAATGCTTTAAAAACAAGATTAAAATATCGGTAGAGCAGTACTCAACAAGACACCTGTGCGCCGTGAAACTGCCATTCGCTTGGCATTATTGGTTATATTTCAGCAATTAAGTTATTACAGTCTCAATATTCTTATCGCATTTGTTTAAAAAGCCGAATACTCCAAGTGGATAATAAATAAAGATGGGTGTATATATCTATATCATTTCAGACTCGTTCTCATTGGTGAAGTTTGTGACGTCAAACTAAATCATAAACCTGAAGTTTGGACCTTGCAATGTTTAGCTTCATGATTTGGATTTAGACACCCCGAATTCTAAAGTGGGAATAGAGTTATTATATAATATGCGCCCAAAGTCTTTAAATCTGAAGTATAATCCATAAATCTAAACCTAAATTTCATTTGTGAATGCACCTTTAGAAAGCCATGAATTAAATTAGTAAATATTTTGTTTTGTCACTTAATCATATTTTTTTATTAAATGTCAACACAAACAAAATACTCATTCCTTTCATTCATGGTACTCTAATTCTATGTAAAAAGTTAACATGAATTCATTTTTTACATACTTGGTACTCTTTTATACACATATTTAAATAAAATTAATATAAAACTTATATGGATTTTTCTCAAAAAAAACCGTTATGCAAGGATATAAACCGATTATATCGTTGAATTCAGAATTAAATTATCCAGTCAATATAAAAAAATAGAAAATATATGTTGCTATTTAAAATAAATAAGTTAAGTCTTAAATTTTGGAAACCGCTGCTATAAATTTATTTTTGCTGATATCACCATTTTTGTAAAATGAAATGGTATAATTTTGCTCATTTAATGAAATTCGTATATCTTCAAACAAAAAAGTTTCTATTAGTAAGCCAACTTATTGACACACCCTCTATATACATATATATATATATATATATATATATATATATATATATATATATATATTATATATATATATATATATATATATATATATATATATATATATATAACTCGATTAGTTTGTAATACAATACCTACTTTATTTTTGTTATCTGCCTCTCCTATCTTGGAGTGTTAATGTGAAGTGCACGAATAGAATACTATCATCGGTTCGTTCGTGGAACATTAAGTTTTTCTTCTTCCTTGTTCCTTATCGGAGACTAGGCCGAAGACGAAAGGTATTTCCAGAAAGTTTTAAATCAATAAAATGAGATCTGTGCATCCCTCCATGGATTTCAAACAAAAGTTTTAATATTTAGATAACTATTGGAACGCTGACTCGAAAACGCAAATATATTACACTTTCAAGTACAAATAAGATTGATGGGAAAATGTGCAAGTGTTAAAAGAATTTTGTTACCCTTTTTGAATATACGAGTGGAATAATTTTAATACTTTCATTGTAAAGTTCAAAATATTTAAAATTGCCCAACTTCCTATCGCATATTTTGCATAGCCTCTAATTTATAGTATAAACTCTAAACTCCTATACTGGTAGCAAAAATGGATCCGAATATTCGACTCTTAAAATAACCGGTTCCTCGGATATCCAATATATCTGAATATCGTAGCAGATATTTAAGCTTCGAGTCGGATATTGATTTCGGATCTAGATCTTAATTCTGAATCCAAATTTTCATTTTAAATCCGAAGGCAAGAATATTTCATTATACGAAATAGGGTTCAAATTCAATGCGTTGAAAATGGGTAACTGTTTTACATAGCATGTAAAGACAAGAAGGAAATTTCTCCGAATATTTAAAATTCCTTACTTTCAAGACCTTGTTGTATCATATCAAATTGATGATGAACATGGGCCCCGAGTTTGTCTCGGGCTGCGGATACAAGATAAAAAAGGTGGTTTTTGTTAACTATTTATAATTCTGAAACAACAATTTTGTTCTTATTAGGTGCAATAAGTAGTGAAATTGTAACAATTTAAGACGGTCAAATAGAATGCATAGAGCGTTACCCCATAAACTGGTTAGTTAATTTTAAAAATCCGATGCTTACATTTGAATCTGAGGTTTGATACTGTACTGAGATCTGTAACCAAGGTCCTATAATCAGATCCCTATCCCAGATCAGATACTGAAATCTGACATTGAGATCTGTGCCCGAAATTTGGGTAGTTCACTATTAAATTATCCGGGTATGTTTGGATATGAAACCGAAACTATTAAAATTCGGATCACAGTACTAAAGTATATATATATATATATATATATATATATATATATATATATATATATATATATATATATATATATATATCGAGGCCCGAGGTGCTTTAGTGTTGTTAATTTAAAACGAATATATAATATAAAATTCTGATGTGGCCAGCAAATTAACATATACAGGGTGTAAATGAAATAAGTGCATTTAATTTAACCAGTAATATAACTCGGCGAGAGCAATAATATTTCTTAATAACTTTTTCACGAAATCGCATATTTTTTTTTAGCATTTTTACCACCCCGTAAATTGACGAGTCGTTCCAAATATTTTTGTGATAATTGAATGCAGTAACAATAGCTATGAAAAATTTTGTTTTAGCAATTGACAGTCCTGTCAATTGTTGCAATTAAATTTTGACATTAGTAATAAACTTGTTTATAAGGTAAAATTCTGTCAAAATGCGAGTACACAGACATTGTAATTACTTACCTATGGTTTATTTATTTATTTTTTTACTCCTATATCTGTACTACATTTTACTTGACATCACGGTTGACATAAAGACAGTGTCATGGAGTTGCCAACGCATTTACACGGAGCGTTTCCAAATCATCACCAAATCATTCTGTTCTTAATATTCGCACATTTGTTAATCTTGTACATCTTTATCACATCTTAATACGGAGTGTCACATATGACAATTTAAAAAAAAGCAACAGTTATATCCATAACATGTGCAAAAAGTTCTGTTTTCAGCACATAACAGACTTCAATTTTGGGAATGGTTCATAATGTTCATTAATGAGACTGAATTTACTTGGGAAGGTGTATTTATTATGCACAATACACAACTCGACAGACGAAAATGCTGTAAAAATTTTCATTAAAACATATTTGAGCGGGAACAATAAATGGACGACTAATTATTGGTACTCATGTACCTATTTTAAATGGACAAAAGTTTGTACTTACATTTTTTGAATAACGTATGTAAACTATTATGATTTATCGACGATAAATAATCATCTCATAACCTAATAACTATGCTTTTGCTCCTCTTGTCGTTACCTCACCCCGCCCCTCCTTGTCTTCCACTATTCACAGGTGATTAAAAAGTCTGGTTTAATACACAACTTTATAATTTTGTTATCCAAAATTATATTTCTTTATTTTAAAAATTGCACTATTACGAATTAATAAATAATAAATGTTATTTCCGTTGATTCGTTTATTAATTACTGTGACTGGAAGTGTAACCGATAACCGACAATTTTTGAGCTGTTTGTATCTCACTTGATTACGACAGAAGGCATTTGTTCTCCATGGGCGCACGCCGAAATATGCAGTAAATCTTTAAAAAAAATTAACTCAAAATCTAAAAGACTTAGAAAAAAAAGTTATTAAGAAATATTGTTGCTCTCGTCGAGTTACATTACTGGTTAAATTTAATGCACTTATTTCATTTACACCCTGTATATATATATATATATATATATATATATATATATATATATATATATATATATATATATATTAGACCCATTCGATACAGTATTTTTTCTGAATTCAACCATGCAATCATTTTATATCCTTATGTAACAAAAATATTGAGTAAAATGCGATGGACCTTTCCAATTTAAAGAGATAGAAGATATGCACAATGGAGATCTGCGCATAGTAAGAACAATTGGCGGGAGCCATGGTTACCTGCTTGTCATATGAGGTTCATGAAGTTAGTTTTAAAAAAAAAATTGACGTAAAATGTGGGGAAAGTCTTTAACAAGTTTAAAAAACTTCTCAATGGAAGAGTCACACAAATATTTTAGTGACTCGTATATTTCTAATATTTTAACGGAGATTGACGCACAAACAGGTAAAATGTTATAACTATAAATGCAATCATCACGGCTTAGTACCCATTTCTGGGTGTGCCAACTTGCTTGTAATCCTAGATTTCGGTAAAGACGATATAACTACCTTTGACGATGCATATCAGGCAACTATCAAAGCTATTGTGGAGAGGGCATCATAGGAGCAACTTTTTTGTGCTATTTGAAAATTGGAACAACCCCCATTTTTAAAACTATTTAATTAAATCTTTATAATTTTAGGTACAACCAGTGTTAAAGCGGAATGCTACAAGAGCCAAAGAAAAAATGAAAAGCCACACATTTTATACATTATTTTTGAAGATGGAAAAATATCGCAGGCCCATTGTAGTTGTGCGATCGGGTTAGTTTGTATTTGTAGCTATTATTTATACTGGATGGTGCTCGAAATCCCTTACATACGCATTTAATATTTGCTACCTATTAAGACTTATAATAGTAAAACTTTATACACATTATACGGCCTAAAATACTACATGTGTGTTTTGCATTTTAGTATTATTCCATTTCATCCTTACCTTCTTTTCCGCTACAGATAATTTCGATCTGTAGTGTACTTTTGTCATTGTATTTATAATCATAACCTTACTCTTTATTTTAATATTTATCATGCATTGTAATTTCATTGTCCATTCTACGCCTGCGCGTGAATTTGCACCTTGTGAACCATGGACCGTTCGACGTCATGTTTAGGCTACCAGTAAAACTGGTCCGTCATGAGGGATGCACCAACTTAACTAAAGAGAATTGAGGGGATTTGGGGGATAGTGATAGTCCCGGATTTTGAAAATTTTCGCCGAATTGTGTAACTATCGGAGCCGCATAACTTCTGAGGTAATAAAAAATCTATTGTTAATATTGGTGTAATCTACTTTATTTTTATTTTTTTGAATTAAAAATTCAGTATAAATTCATTCATACATTAAATATAGTAGTAATTGCCATTTTAACCCCTTCTCCTATAATGCGCCTACCCTAGGAGGGTCAGTAAATTTTTATTGGGTACGATATCCCACGTGAGGCTTCGTTCTCCTGGTCACCGTCACCAATTACATTGTATCTGCAATTCTTGGCACAATAAAGGAAACATATATTTTTAATTTAGCGATTGTTGCTTTTACCCGAATTCTCATCCATTCCCGAGGGTTTGTCTCTCAACTGTGTTTTTGGCGTGTAGGTATGGCGTTTGTTAACACCTACTGCATTATTGTAATAATTGTTTAAAATTAATAAAGAACAATTAAAGAAAATTTAAAAATGTTATAGCAAGGGTCATTAGTTAGAATCTATGAAACTTCTTAATTCTAAATGCATATCCATTTTAATATTAAATATTGTCTGAATATATTTGAACAATTTCCCATGTTAGCAAAGCACGTATGTAACGGATATCAAGCGTCGCCCGGTATTATATACATATTTTTCTATTTATGAATATCTTTCGTTTGATGGCAGAAGTACCGAATGCTGTGGACATTTAGTGGGGCTCTGTTATACTTTACAAAATTTCATTTTAAATGATATGGAGGAAATTCCAAGAGAACTGTCCTGTACAGAACTGCCACAAAAATGGGGCAAACCTAGGGGCAAAAAAGTCAGCTCCGAATGTTTATTGAATGTAAACGTGTATGCACCTTCTGAAAAAGAGAAGAAAAGAGGTCCTATTAAATGCTCATTATCAGAAAATCCATGTTTAAAAAACAAGAATCACATTAAAATAGAAACTATAAATCGATGTAGAAGTGATCTAATAAATATTGGAGAAAATTCAGCAATGTCATATTTGTTGAGTGCTGCGGAAGATAGCAACAATTTAATTGCACTCCCTTTAAACCTTCCGGGACAAGAAAATTCCATATTACATAGCCAAATGACATCTTGTCAATTTAATGAATACAATGATTTATGTTCAAGAACCGCACAATATACATTTAACATTTCACCATTCTACAAAGATTTTCCCATTGTCTGTGGCAACACTATTTTTCAATATCCAGAACACCGTATTTTTTCTCCAGAACTAAATGTCGATCAGGATGAAGCTGTGATATTGGAAAAACAAACTCGAACACAGAGCCAATCATCCTTGTGGAAAAAAGGTCGAGGTATAAGGTTTACGGCCTCGAATTTTGGTGAAATTTTCCATAGGAAGAAGAAGCCAAGCAAAAAATTTTTTAATAGAATATTTGGACATCAATCACTAAGTAATGTTCGTAGTATTGAACAGGGTTTAAAAAATGAATCTCACGCTAAAAGTGAATATATTAAAAAAAAAACAAATATAATAGTGTACCCTTCGGGTCTGGTGGTGAATCCGAAAGCACCTTTTATAGGAGCATCGCCTGATGGCCATTTGGTTGACCCTTCAGAAAAGGAAAAAGAAAACGGTGTTTTGGAAATTAAGCGTCCATTGACATGGGAAAATTTACAAGATGGACTAACAAATGTAAATGGATATTTTCTCTTATGTGAAAAAAGTGGGCAATACATTCTAAATACTAAACATAATTATTATTGTCAGGTACAAGAACAAATGCTTGTTTGTGGAGTAGAGTGGTGTGATTTTGTAGTTTATATTGACTATTTCACTCATAAATATATAAACCAATCGAAATTCAGGATTTTACCTAGTTACCAAGTTTCATTTCGAAAAAATACCGTCACAAAAGTTTTTTCGCACCCTTTAAGCCAATAAGATGTCGTATTTTTACAAGTAAGTGAGTTTTGATAAGCGAAAAAATTTTGACATTTAGAAACATATTGTTTACATACCTGTCAAAGTCTGTATATTTTCAGTGTTATCAGTTTTTATTAAAAATGAGTCGATTTGGACAAGAGTATATTTAAAACGTTGAAAAAGCAAACTGAAACATAATACCTCGAAACACAATAAATATTTACAAGATTTTTGTCAAGAAAAAAATTATATAAATGATTACCTGATTTTTATTTTGGAAATAGTCATCCGAATACCATTCGTGGTTAAATTTTATCCTGGAAAAATTTTCCGATTGCTTTACTCGAGCCTGTTGCCAATTTATTTCGTGACATTGATCAAAAATTACTCGTTTGACAACTCGTAATTTTTTTGTCAATGCCACTCAATAAATTGCTAGGCAACCAGCTCTCGTAACAATCTGAAAATTTTTCCGGCAAAAATTTACCACTTATGATATTATATATGAAAAAACTAAAGAATTAAATATACAAAGAATTTATTTAAATAAAGAATTCTGTCAAAGTATGTTTAATAAACTACATTTTGTATACAAAAATTTTGCAATACCATACTTAAAATATTTAAATAAAGAGAACATTTCTATGTAATAAATTGGTAGTTATTTAATTATTAAATGTGTTAATATGATCGATTAATAATCGAGACGCTTAACGTTAAAGGCCGCCACGCACTTGAGCGACGCGAAGACGGGCGAAGCGAAGCGCAGAGAAGAGAAGTTTTTTCATTCAATGTATTATGTAAATAGTCGCCTCGTTGCTCTGCTCTTCGCTGCTCCAAAGTGCGCGTATACACATAATAATACATTGAATGAAAAAACTTCTCTTCGCCGCGCTTCGGTCGCTGAAGTGCGCGATGGCCTTAATGGTCTATTAATCGCCATTAACACACGTGAGAGTTACAATATATTTAGTAAATAACGTACTTTTACTAGAAATATTCCTTAATAGGAAATCATACATTAATAGGGATAATTTATAAAAAATAAATTGCACGATCGGTTTTTTTTAATGTTAACCGACTGGGTTTCCAAGGCCGTATGTTATCTTCATGAATTATTGACCGGTAAATGATTACTTACTGATCAGAAAGCGAGGCGGTAAGTATATAAAAACTACGATCAAAGCTTACTTTAAAAATTACAACTAATTTGTTTTAAAGTCAAAATATTCTTCAAACCTCGTCGATCGTGCAAAAAACGTAATAAACATTGCCCTTCATACTTAAATATCTATTATACAAACTAATGAAACCCATAAATAAAAAATGATCAACGGAAGATATGTATTGTATAATTTACAAATAAATTTAGCATTAAATAAAATTCACACGTTTTCAGACTTTCCTTTTTAAGTAATTAGTTATTTAAAAGTTCCATAACATTTAATTTTTTCATACGTTTGCATAAAAAATCCATTTTTTCAAGCTTTTATTGTGCACAAAAAACTCATACATTACAGATAATTTCTTAGAATGAATTTTTGAATCAAGATTTTTTAAGTCTCAAAGGCTTTCGAAAATTCGATAACAAACAACAAACGGTCCATATTTGATTAATTGACCCCAATGCAGTTAAGGGTAATTCAGAAGATAAAATTTTATAATTTTTTAAACGTCCTATGGCCCTTTCCACATGCACGCGTTCATGAGCTATTTTTTGGGTTTGATACACTTCACTAACAGAAAATTGCACGTTATTGATTCTAAATACGGGTATACTAATATTTACTGGGTTTAACAACTCAGTAACTGTAAATCCCTTGTCCGCCAGAAATGTATCACCAGGTAGTAAGTAACTTTTACTTAATTTAGATTCAACAACTTTGTTAAAACCACTTTTCTGAAGTAACTCGTTGTCAGAAATTGATCCTGTAAATAATGCGGAAACAAATATTACAGATCCATTAAAATCAATAACCACAAGACCTTTAACAGTGTTGTAATGTTTATAATTTGAATAAGTTTGTGTTTGTAATAGTAGTGAACTAGGAGTTTGAATATATATTTCAGTAGCATCTAAACTTCCTATCACATTGGATAATTTTCTTTAAATTTATCATTTGAATGAGAAAGTATGACGTCACGATGTGCCCAAATATCTAAACTACCTAATCGAACGTACATAAAATTTATCCAAGAAATAAATATATTACTAACAGTTGATACAGAAATACCGAAGAGTTTACTTAAATGCTCATGTCCAAAATTTTGTCTTAATTTAATCAGTACTAAAAGAAACTCATTTTCTCTGTTCATGTTATGGTGTCGGATTCTTCCTACATTACTATTATAATGCATTCTAATTAAATTTTCATTTCCATATTCGAACAACATATTCAAGCATATTTCCAGAACCGTAAAATTCGTAAACCCTGTATAATACAATATTTCATTATCATTGTGTTTAATTTTATCCATTGTAAATATGGGTTCATTTAAAGTAATGTCTTTATAAAAAAACCTTTCATCACGAACAGTTTTGCGTTTTCCTTTACGACATTTGCATTTTTTTACAAATTTTCGGTGCCTATCTAACAAATCCGTATATAATTTTCGTAGTTTGTTATATTCCAAATTATTATTCTTATCATCTGGGTTTACATTCATATTTGATTCTGGCCCCGTTGGTGTTAAAGATATGTTTTCAACAGTTGCAGTAACAGTTTCAAAATCATCGTAGATTCTTTCTTCCCTTATCTGATTTGAAAAATCAACATATGATTCTATGACAAAGACGTCATTTTTAGCTGCAACAATAATTTCAGTTCCTGTATTTTCTGATGTTATTGTTGGGTCTGTAGGTTTTTCAGCCTTTTCATTTGTAGTGCTGATTATAATATTACCATTTGAAATTTCTATAAGAAATAATTAAATTAAATACCCCAAAAACCAATATGTATTACTAAACTCACCAAGTGGTTTATCTAACACATCTGAAGTAATTCTTGGTAGTTTTTGAAAGTGCTTCACATTTAAGTTCTCAGACTGAGACGTACCTGACTCAATAGTGTGAGTTTTTGTATTTTCTGATGTTGTTGTTGAGCCTTTTCATTAGCAGTGTTGATTATATCATTAACATTAGAAATTTCTGTAAAAAATAAACTAAATGCCCAAAAAAAAGGAACGAACTAAAATGTATTATTAAACTCACCAAGTGGTTTATCTAACAAATCTGAAGTATTTTCTAATAGTTTCTGAAAGTGCTTCACATTTAAGTTCTCAATCTGAGATATAGCTGACTCAACAATACTCCATGGAAATATTGAAGGTATGGCATTAGGCTTCAACCGACATCTTTCTGATCTGATTAAAAAATCAGATCGTTCAAAATGAGCTGAACAGATCTAATATAAACTGTGGTTAGGTCAAAATTAAAACTTATTATTATGAAGGTACTTTAGAACTTGTTACATAACATGATTGTAACTAACTTACTTTTGTATGATATTTCACTTCAAAAGGTTGGGGATACCTTTCATTCGCAGTATCACGCCGGATTTTATGTATCCAAATATTTATTAATTTTGGATCTTTCGTGAACTTATGTAGACTCACATTTGGTGTATGGGCCCCATTTTGACACAAAGGCACGCAACACATTAATACCATCTTTTCTAATATTTTGATTAATATTTAGGTGAATAATATACTTTAACTAAGATTGACGTTCCATTTGACAGCCCAACACCAACAGACAGCGATAGATGACAGCTAGAGGCAACAGCACAGAACAAACAGTTGCATGTTACAGACGCCATTTTCTTACTATTCGCAGCGATAGAAAGAGATAGTCATTAAATTGGAAAGGTCCATTGAAATTTAAATAATTTTGATTTTATAGTTATTTTCCAGTAGGCTATGTATGAAAAACAAAAACTGCTATCTGTCAAATTTAATTATGTAGTACATACTTTTTATTGTTGCAGATAGGACACTATTTCTAAAGTTATTAAAAAATATTTGTTTCCTTTTAATTGAAGCTCAATTGTGTGTCATGTGTAGCCTGCTCAAAAATAACTAAAAATATTTATTAAAATTTCAAATCTATTTCTCAATATTTTTGTTATGCAAGGATATAGAATGATGTAGAAAAAAACTACTCTATTAAATGGGCCTAAAAATATATGCCATGTTGTAACTTGAGTACCATTGGTCTAAAATAATATTTTGTGTTGTAGTCGGATATCCCCCTTGGTCTTATATAAAATTGTCTTTAGCATTTTATTGTATCATTAAAGAAATTATATGAGATAGCTCGTTTAGCTATCTTCTATAAGATTGTCTTATAGCATTTTATTGTATCTAAATTATTTGAGGTAGCTCGTTTAGCTGCTACATCCTGTATATCTGCAATAAGTTATTTTGGAAAAAATTATTACATACACAATTGAATATGCATAATTAAATTATATTTAATCTGAATATTATATTTAATGTTAATTTAAATTAAATTTGAAGGGACCCAAAATGTTTAGGAACTAATTTATAACAAGATCTACAGGAATAATTCTTTCGAAACAATTTTATTGTTTTGGTTTTATGTGATCGATCCATTTAATTTATGATTACACAAATCAATTTACAGATAAAAAATAAATAAACTAGAAACAATATTGACAAATTTATATGTATCGTTATTGAATAATAAACAATACTTCACAAAAACAATTATAAATCACATTTATCCATTATTATTGTATACGAAATTCCGATATTAACAGACATTTTTGTCTGAAAGCAAAGGAAGAAAAAGGAAAGGGATCATAAGATTTTATTATAATAAGTTCATATCCGGCGACATGATGTGGGTATGGAATGATGAGAAGGAAAAACTAAAACCAAAAAACTAAGCAGTAGAAAAGAAAAGGGAATTAGACTAGGTTTATGGAATGTAAAAGGGATAAAAAATATTGGGATTATTTGCGAGAATTTGATTATATAGGATTAACAGAGGTATGGCTAGAAGAAAAAGAATGGGAGAGCTGGGAAAGAAAACTATCCCAAGAATATGTGTGGAAAATAAAATATACAACAACGGAACACAAAAAGAGAAGAGCTAAGGGAGAAGTACTAACAGGGATCAAAAAAGACATAAAAGAAGAAGCAACGAGAATGTATGGTAAACAAATAATAGAGAGAAATATAGCACTACATGGAGAAAAATTTAAAATAATAACAATTTATAGAGATAACATGAAAGGAATACTCAAGGAATTAGAAAAAAAATTAAGCGACTGCACAAAAGATTACAACTTAATATTAGGAGGGAATTTCAACGCGAGAACGAAAAGGAAAGGCAAAATAATACGTGAAGACCACGGCGAAAGTAGAAATTCAAAAGACAAAACAATAAACCCCGAAGGTAACAAACCAATAAACATAATCAAAGAGAGAGGCTGGGAAATACTAAATGGTTCAATAATATATATATATATATATATATATATATATATATATATATATATATATATATATATATATATATATATATATATATATATATGGTATCCCAGGACGAATTTAAGCTATTATTATTTTAAAAGTTATTTAATATATTAATAATAATATTTTAAATAATAAAGAAAGAAAATGGCGGGTCGTTCTGAAGTTCCGTGTTCTGAATGTGAACAAATTGGCAAAACTAGTGAAGATCTTTACGTTTCTTGTTTTAGAAAATGTAAGAAATTGTTTCACATGGCATGTGCCTCAGTTAAGAAAAGCGAGCACATTTGTCTTCTTGCTAATAAGAGTTTACTTTGGATGTGTGACAAGTGTCGTGATTCCCACAACTCAACTGGATCAACCGAAGACAGTGTGCAAGTAGTGCTTGATAAATATTTAGACATTATTAAAAATCAAGAATCTTTAATTTTAAACCTGAACAGTGAAATTAAATCTTTTAAACTCGTTTTAAATACGATAAATGACAATCTGTCAAACATAAACACTGTTTTATCGATCAAGTCAAACAAAAATAATATAGTTGATAACATAAAATTGCCGGAGCAAGCCGCTATTAGCTTGCCGGCGAATAGTAAAACTGTGAACAATAATAATAAATCAATATATGTCGATAGCGGTTTAAAATCGCAAATAAATAATTCTCAAAAATTGTTGAATTTAAATTCAAATAACACTCAAACATACGAGGGTCAATTGAGAAAAAAATCAACTTCTTCTTCATCCGCAAATAATAATAATAATGTTAAAATCACGTCAAGTGAAAATGTCCTTGTAAATAAAGATGAAAATAATGTAGAAATTGTAAATGACGACGATAATTCATTTATACCAGTTCAGAATAAAAGAAACCGTAATAAAGTTATTTATGGTACAGGATCTAAACCATCAAGTTTAACAATTGTTCCTAAGACGTCTTTAGATTATGTTTTCATATCGCGCTTCGCGCCTGGAGTAAAAGTATCACAAATTGAAGAACACTTAAATTCATTAAATATCAAGAACTATGCATGTGTCTCTTTGACACCTAAATATAATACTTATTCGTCGTTCAAATTGAGTATCCCCCGCACTTACCGTGATACAGTCATGAACGCTAATAATTGGCCAGAAGGCGTCCTAATAAACAAATTTTTTATTAAAAAAACCATAACTAAAAATATTTTTTTAGAGAACAGAATGTCCTTATCCGGGACGACATAAACTCTCACAAGACTCCAAGTTTAAACTCAAATAAAATTAATCAATTTCATAAAATTAGAAACACAAATACACAGGGTCAATATAAAATGCGCCAAAATAATAATAATAGCAAAATGTGTTTAAACGTTTACTATCAAAATGTGCGTGGTTTAAGGACAAAACAGATACATTATGGCAAGCTACTCAACAATGTAATTATGATATCATAATTTTAAGTGAAACGTGGTTAGGTGATAATTTCTTTGACAGCGAATTGTTCGGTGATAATTTTATAGTCTATAGAACAGACAGAACACTCGATACAAGCATTAAGAAGAGGGGTGGTGGCGTACTCATCGCAGTAAACAAACTATTTTCATCAGCTCCTATATAACACATCAGCGTGAACATCGAAGAATTGTGGATTTCTGTGTTTCTAGGTGATGTTCTATACATATTTTGTGCAGTGTACTTTCCTCCCTTTAGCAAGCCCAGTCTTTATGAAGATCACATCGCAACGCTTGAGAAGATAAGTGACTATTATCCTAACTCGATTATTTGTGTAACGGGAGACTTTAATTTCCCAGATGTTAATTGGACAATGAACAATAATTTTTTGGAGCCAAACGTTACAAATAATATTGCGGTTGAAACTTTATTTGACAACTATGGTTACTTTGATTTAAAACGATACAATAATATCAAGAATAACATGCATAGGTTATTAGATTTATGTTTTTGTAATGCTCCAGATACTTTCAAGATCTTGCAAGCAGAAGATGAATTATTACCAATAGATGGGTATCATCCCCCATTAAATTTCGAAATAACACACAATGAATATTGTAATACGCTTCAGTATAGTACAAATTGGAAATATAATTTCAAAAAAGCTAACTATAGTCAAATTAATGACTACATTTTTTCTGTAGATTGGCAAAATATTTTTTCGCAGGATATAAATTATTGCGTAGATTTTTATTATGAATATATGAATACATTAATTGAGCTGTGTGTTCCTAAATATTATTTTAATAACGACAATATCCCAAAATGGTACACGAAGTATACAAAATCCTTAATTAGACGAAAGAATAAAATGTACAAGTTATACAAGAAAACAAATAATGATCTATATAATACTCATACAATGTTTTGCGTACCCAAGTAAAAACTTCAATAAAGAATAACTATACAGATTTCATTCGTAACACAGAGAACAATATTTCAAAGTAAACTTTTATTAGCAAGAAGACAATTGTGCTCACTTTTCTTAACTGAGGCACATGCCATGTGAAACAATTTCTTACATTTTCTAAAACAAAAAACGTAAAGATCTTCACTAGTTTTGCCACTTTGTTCACATTCAGAACACGGAACTTCAGAACGACCCGCCATTTTCAGATATACCCGTTTCAAAGAAATATTTTCAAAGCAGGAGCTCTTCCGGTTTAACCGGAGGTAGACCCGAACTTTCTTATTTTAAATGGAATTTTTTATTTCTCCATTCAATTCAGCAGAAAATTTTGTATATGAAACCATAAAAACATTTTACTCATGGTCGACCACATTCGGCGTAATCCAACTTTTTTGATTTTATATCTAAAGACGGCCATTTCTTTATCACTCTACTTTTGGAGAATGGTATCGAATTCCTGTAGTAATCTGTAAAAAAAATTATAAAGTAAACTTTTGCTTACACTAGTATAAATTAATAATCGATTTTTGAAAAATATAATTTCTACGTAAATGTAAAGTTGAAGTTCAAAGAGTTGAAAGCACATAAGATTTTTAAATGGAACATCTCATAAAAATCTTATCAACTTTCAACATAGGACGTGCTACACAAACTATTACTATTTTTTTAACAAAAAATTCATTTAAATAATAAAAAATGGGGTTTTCCATTTAAAAACTTGAGTTTTTTGTATTTTTTGAACTTTCTTGGAAATAACATCTTTCAAAAATTGGCGATTATTAATTTATATTATTATAAACGCAAGCTTTTTTTATCAAACTGTTTTTACAGATTTTATAAATTCGATCTATGTATTAATATCTGTCAGTGTTAGAAAGCCGCCTACATTTAGCGTCGCCGATAAAAAACCTCGATTTTCAGGACTTATCGTGATTTCTAAAGTAGAAGTGCGAACATTGTGTAAATAAAGAGTGAGTGTTTAAGTGTAAGTGAAGTTTAAGTGATCCAAAGCGAAACAGCAGTGAGAATGGTAAAAATTTGAAGTTGAAGGTCACAACGTGCGAATAGCCGGAGAATGGTCAGAGACGCACTCGTATAAACAACATAAAAATAAGTGTTGCCAATAGTGTCAAAATAAATACACTTCGACAAATGAGTGGTAATAATAAAAGGGATAGGGAAATTAATACGAGCAGTGGAGAAGAAGAATTGGCGATATTCAGAACAAGTAAGGAAGTGATTAGAAGCCCAGATTTAAATGTAGGAAAAGGAGAAAATTCCAATAGTACAGAAATGGAAGAAACTATAAAACATATAAATCTTACCATGTCCTTAATGCTAGAACAATTAAAAACAAACACAAACGAAATAAAATCTCTACGAGAAGAAATGAAACAAAAGGAAGAAAATGGAAAAAAAGAAAAAACAGTTCTCGTGAGCAGAATTACAACAATGGAGACAATAATAGAACAAGAAAGACAAAAAAGAAAAAAATAATATAATAAAAGGAAAGGAAAATATTATCCAAACATAAAATTGAAGAATTTATACAAAAGAACATGAACATAAAATCGTCAATAGAAAAAGTAAGTCTACTAAATGAGAGAGACAAGGAAAACACAATATTAGTAGAACTGAAAAACTGGAAAGATAAATTGGATATGCTGGGCAAGAAAAATCAGTTAGAAAACATCGCACCACCTGTATACATTGAAAGCGACATGACAAAAAAAGAAAGAGATATACAAGCAACTATACGCAAAATTGCGAAAGCAGAAAGGGAAAAGAATAAAAAGGTAAAGATTGGATACAAAAAAAATATTCTTAAATGGCCAACAGTACATATGGGATGAAGAAGAACAAGGAGTAATCGAAGTAGAAACGAACACAAAAAACTAATTAATGTATACAGAGTACTGCACAAAATCAATATAAACCACGCAAGGAAAAAGGACACGAGTAAGGAATTAAAAATTAAACGCGTAAAACTAGGAACATGGAATACAAGAAGTATCACGGGAAAATAATATGAGCTGCTAGAGGAAACGAAAAATATGAACATAGACATCTTAGGTATAACAGAAACAAAGAAAAAAGGAAAAGGCATCAAGCAATTAGCAGAAAACTATTGGATGTTATGGTCAGGAATCAAAGAGACTAAGAGAGCAGCGGGAAGGGTAGTAATAATTATTAATAAGGAATATATAAAAGAAATGGAAAACGAAATGTACATTAATGAGCAAATAATGCCAGTGGATTGGAAAATATCACAAAACCAAGCATATACAATAATTGTAGTATACGGACCAAATGAAAATAACAAAAAGCACATAGTAGACACATTCTATGCGGAACTATAAAAAATGGTAGACAGCGCTAATAATGATATATTAGTTATGGGAGATCTCAACGGGAGAGTAGGAAGAAAAAATATAGGTATAGAGAGAATAATGTGAACAGAAGAACATGTTTTAAACGAAAATAGGAAAAGAATAATAGACTTCTGTATAGAAAACGACTATAATATAACAAATACATTCTACTATCACAAAGACATACACAAATATACACGAGTAGAACCCGCTAGAAATGAAAAATCAATAATTGATTATTTTCTCATGAACCAAAATAAAAAAAATCTAGTGTTACAGATGTCAGAGTGTACAGAGGACCGGAAATCGGAAGTGACCACTACCTTTTAGTCATGAAATTAAAAATAAACGTACAAAATAAATCTGAAGAAAAAAGGAAGACAATTAAGAAAGAAAGAATTAGAAGCAATTAATTGGCAGAAGAAAATACAAGAAGAAAATATATGTTACAGGTAGCAGAAAATTTGGAATATTTTAATGAAAAAGAAAACATCGCAAGTATGTGGGAGGAATTCAAAAATGCTGCAGTAATCGCTGTAAAGCAAACATGTGGCACAACACATTTTAACAACAAACAAATAAAAAAGAGTGTATGGTGGACACCCGAAATAAAAACAAAAATACAAAAAAGATGCAAGCCTGGAAAAACTATTTAATAAAGAAAGACATAAATCTATACGAAGTGTTCAAAAAACAGAGAAATGATGTAAAGAAAGCCATAAAAGAAGCTAAGGCAAGTAAGTGGGAAAAATTTGGACATAAACTAAGCACAATGCACAAAGAAAATTAAAAACTATTTTTCGGTGCTATGAAAAGAATGAGAACTGAAAAAGAAGTAATTCCAGGAAATATAAAAAACAATAATGGCCTAATACTAAACAAGAAACTGAAAAATTGGATATACGCGTAACAGACTATAATATATCAAAAAATACAGACACTGATACTGATGACAAGGAATACAGTATAACCGAAGAAGAACTTACTACAGCTGTGACAAAGATGAAAAACGGAAAAACACCAGGACATGACAACAATACTGCAGAAATGATTAAATATATGGGGCAGAAAGAACAAGAATGCTTACTTCAGATCTGTAATAAGATAAACCACCAAGGACTACCTGAAGACTGGAAAATAGGTATAATAACCCCCATCTTTAAGAAAGTAGACGAAACAGATTGCAAAAATTATAGAGGCATCACCCTATTAAGCACTGCAGCAAAACTTTACGCTAGAATAATAGATAATAAAGTACGAGAACAAGTAAAACCAGGCATAAGTGTACAGGACCATCTATTTACATTGCGACAGTTAATGTAAAAAGCAAGACGAGTAAATAAACAAATACAATTATGTTTTATAGACTTGGAAACTTACTTACTTAAAGAGATGTGCAACTGCTTACACAAAAGATAAATAGATGAATATACTATACAAAGTAATAAAATGTTATATCATGACAACTAGAACTACGTCAGAGTACGAAATAATGTTTCATAAACTTTTTAAACACATGAGGGATTAAAACAAGGATGCATTCTAAGCCCATTGCTCTTTAACATATGTTTGGATGAAATAATTAAAACTATAAAACAAGAATGAGAACCTACAAAGTCGGATACTGGAAAATGGAAATGATTAAAATATTCGAAATATGCTATGCTGACGATATGGTTCTTATAGCAGAAAACGCAAAAGACGCAACAGAACATCAATATCATAAATGAAGAATTGAAGAAGTGGAATATGATAATAAATAACTATAAAACAAAAACAATAATAATAAACGCAAGCCAAAGCACACATTCAATAAAAATAGAAGAAAAGGAAATAGAACAAGTCAGTACTTTCAAGTACTTAGGTGCAGTGATACAGGAAAAAGGAAGCATAGATCAGAAAATTATAGAACGAGTTAATAAAGGAGGAAGACTGTTCAATGCTGTAAACACTAAATTCCTCTCAAAGAAAGAAATACCAAAACAGACGAAAATAGAAATCTTCAAAAAAATTACAGTACCTATCCTAACTTACGGATGCGAATCATGGACAACTACTAAAAAATATCAGAGCAAAATAAGTAATATTGAAATGAGATTCTTACGTAAAATAGAAGGAAAAACAAAATTTGACCGCATCCGAAACGAAGTGAGCAGAACAAATCTCGACACAAAACCAGTCAAAGATATAATTCAGGAAGGACAGTTAAGATGGAAAGGGCATTTACAGAGAATGACAAAAAAAGAATAACGAAAAGAGTGTACGAAACCAGACGTACAGAGAAAAGGAAACGAGGAAGACCAATGTAACGTTAGAATCAAGGTGTATTTAAATAAAACTCACACGTGGTTCATTGACAAGTTTAATACGTACGCACGCCACAACTTACAGTTTTGTACCCGGAGGAAGAACAATAAGACAGTTGAATATATAGAATCAAAACAGGAAATACAACTACCAACATAAATATATTTGACATTAAATATTACTATATATTATTTGTTTAAATAATATTATTATAACTTTACATCCCCTAACCTAAGTAAGGTTAAATCGAAAACAATGTGTACATAAGAGATTCCAAAATCAAGTTCAAAGTATAACTTATAGCTAAACCAATTTTTTTTTTTTTTCAGCCAGAAAAAACTTAACTAACCATACAAATTACAATAACAAATTTTATGAACAATTTAATAACAATCAGTACAAACTTAATACTACTAATAACATTCATTACTTCCAAATCTATCTGGCTTTTTTATCAATTCTCTATCACGTAATGCATAGTGATGACTAAGTCTTTGTGGTTGATTATTTTCTATGTTAAAATTTGGTTTGCTAACACATGGCCTATAAATTAAGTGTTCCCTAGTTCTTCTATAATGTTTATTGTTACAATCGCTAACTAAATATGATCGCGGCTGAGGGCCACGATTTTTAATTTTGCCACTTTTCCAACTGTTTCTATATTTAAATAAAACATTATCATTAACATTTCGTTCTACCAAGTTCTTTGCATTTTTATTGTAATAAAAAGCCTGTTTTCTCTGTCTATTTTTAAAAATATTTTGTAACTTATTTTGATCAATTAATTGAGGCTCATACAGAGAATCTACAGATGGCAAATTGTCTCTCAAACGCCTATTGTAAATCATTTGTGCTGGTGATAAACCTATATCTGGGATTGGAAAATTTCTATATTTTAATAGATATAAATGAATGTTACCATTCTCAAGAGAACATTTCTTAAGCATATTTTTGCATATATTGACTGCCTTTTCAGCCATCCCGTTACTTCGGGGGTAATTTGGACTTGACAAGGTTAATTTAATATCGTATTTGTCTGTATAATTTTTAAATTTGTGTGAACCAAAAGGGTTGTTATCAGCTACAATGATCTCTGGAATTCCTAAACTGGCAAAAATTGAGTCTAGAATTTTCATTATTTCTTGTGCTGTTTTATATTTAATCTTTTTTAATTCAATCCATTTCGAGTAATAATCAATTACTGACAAGTATGTTTTGCCATTAAATTCTAAGATATCCATGCCAATTTTATTCCATGGCCTTTTTGGTAATTCATGGTGCATTAGGGGTAATTTTGCGTTATTATTTGATAATGAATTGCAAATTGGACAGTTTAGTATCAAATGATTTAAATCTTTTGACATTTCAGGCCAAAAAATGCATTCCTTTGCTCTAGCTTTACATTTATTGAGGCCTAGGTGCCCTTCATGAATTTTCTTTAAAATTTCTGTACGTTCTGATACCGGAATTATTAGTTTATCCCCATAAAAAAGTAACCCATTATATTCTGATAAGTTATTTCTTATTTGATAATATTTTCGCAATTCTAACGGAAGATTTTTATAGTTAATATTCCAATTATCATTTATATATTGTTTGACTAGCGTTAAAACTTTATCATTTTTAGTAGCCAAAACTAGTTTATTAATTTTATTTTCAGACAAAGGTAATTTTTTTACAATTGTATGCACAAGTATTAGTTCGGGATCTTTATAATTTAAATCTTGTATGCTAGCTCTGGATAAAGCATCCGCGATATACATTTCTCTGCCTGGCAAGTATGTTACATTTATATCGTATTTAAGTATCCTGTATAACAATCTTTGTAATCTACTTGAGACATTATTTATGTCCTTTTTAAATATATTTACTAGGGGCTTGTGATCTGTATTAACTTCGATTTTTCTACCATATGTATAATAATTAAATTTTTCAAGCGCGAAAACTATGGCATTTAATTCTCTTTCAATCGGAGCCCACCTTTTCTCACAATCAGTAAGTGTTCTTGATGCAAAGGCAATTGGTTTATTATTTTGAAGTAAACTAGCACCCATACCATTTTTACTCGCATCACACTGAATTTTTAGTGGTATTTTATGATTAAAATGAACAAGTACTGGAGCTGTTGTAAGGAGATGCTTTAATTTATTTACCGTTTGAGAGTGCGTTATATCCCATGTCCAAGCAACATTATTATTTGTCAATTCCCTTAATGGAGCTGTTAATTCAGATAAATTGGGTATGAATTTCCCTAAATATTTCAGTAAACCTAACAATCTAAGTAATTCCTTTTTATTCTGAGGTTCCGGCATATTTAAAATTGCCTCCGTTCTTTTAGGATCAATTTTTATACCCTCTTTTGAAACAATGAACCCTAGCAATTTTACTTGAGTTTGTTTATATTGAAATTTGTCTTTATTAAATTTAATTCCATATTTTTCAGCAGTTTCCAAGACCTCCTTTAAAACTTTATCATGTTCAGCTTCTGTTGCACCTGCTATTATTAAATCATCAATATAAATTTTACTACCTAAAATACCTCAAAAAATTTCAGTGTTTTTGCGTTGAAATATTTCAGCTGCTGTATTAATTCCAAAGGGAAGTCTCAAAAATCTCCATCGCCCAAATGGAGTTGCAAAAGTACATAATTTTGAGGAATCATTATCTAAACATATTTGATAGAAACTATCTTTTAAGTCCAAAATAGAGAAAAACATTTTGTTTTCTAAATCATTCAGAATTTCTTCAGGGGCAGGAATTTGATAATGTTCTCTTTTAATGTTTTTATTCAAAGCAGAAGGGTCTAAACAAACGCGTAATTTTTTATCTGATTTTTCTGTGATTACTATGTTATTAACCCAATCGGTTGGTTCTGTTTGTTTCGTTATTACACCCGCTTTTTCTAATTTATTCAATGTGGTTTTAAATTGCGGCATTAATTTACTCGGGATTCTTCTTGCAGCATGAATTACCGGCTCATGGTTTTCTATTAAATGTAGCTTGCAAGGCCTACCAGGAAATTTTCCCAACTTGTTATCAAAAACATGCTTATAATTTTTCAAAATGTCCTCTTTAGAACCCAATCCATTAGTACATCTTTTATTCTTATTAATAGTGTTAATACGCTTAATTAAATTTAAATTAATACTTGCTTGCAATCCTAGTATAGGCCTATCTACAGTTTCCACAATATAAAATTTTATAACCCGTTCTTGATTCCTTACTGTACATTTGACATCTGCCGATCCTCGCACCTCAATCCTTGATCCTCCAAAGCCGATTAACTTAACCTTGGCTCTCTCAAGCGGTACCCCTTTTACAATGTCATCAAACAACTTGGCAGGAAGAATGTTGCATTCGGCGCCGGTGTCAACCTTAAAATCAATTTTGTGTTCATTAATCACAACTATTTCTGTTATTTCTTTCATGTTATTGGAAGAAGCTTGAATATTATTAGTACCATTATAGTGACTGTTAGTATTTTTATATTTTCTATTTCTTAAATGTGTTAGTTCATCAGATTTGTTAGAATAGTTTAAAGTATCAATAGATATAGTATCAATAAAGAGATCTGATTCATCACTTGAACTACTAACATGGCATTCATTTACAATTATTTTTTGCTTTTTATTAAAATTGTTACTATTTCTTTTCTTTTTTAATAAACATCCACTTTCAAAATGATTTAATTTTTTACAAAAATTACAACTCTTGCCATAAGCTGGACATTTGCCTCTCCCATGTCTATGACCACATTTAAAACAATTATAATTGGCACTTTCATTATTATTAGCATACTTCTTGTTATTATTTTTATTAAATGTACTTAACTTATGTCGTTTGTTGACTACATCGACGTTGATGCTGCCTGCGCTGTGGTCCGCACCAGTGTCTGCCCCCATCGCATTGGTCTGCTTGCGGCTCACCTCTGCTATCATGCAAACGTCTTCTGCCTTCTTGAGTGTGAGCTTCTCTACCTGCAGCAGTCTCTCCCGTAGTGTGTCGTCCAGGATTCCCATTACGATTTTGTCGCGTACCATCTCATCTTCATTCTCGTACTCACAGCTTGTAACCATTGTTTTGAGTTCTGTTATGAACTCGTTCACTGGTTGTCCATTCTGTTGCCTATGTGCCAGGAACTTGTATCGTTCATATACCGTGTTCTTCTTAGGTTGACAATAGTTATCAAATAACTTCAGAACTTCACTCAATTTTGCTTTGTCAAGCTTCAGTTTAAAAGTATTATATACCTCATTACCTTTATCTCCGATGAGGTTTAAGAATGTTGCTACTTTCACTTGTTCTTCTGATGCAGTTTTACCTGATGCGAGTATATATATTTCAAATTTTTGTCTCCATGTTTGCCAATTTTTACTTAGGTTGCCATTGAAATCTAATATTGGCGGTGTCCTTAGTCCATCCATTTTATTATTTTGTTATATTATTATTACGACGTATTATTATTATTTTTACATTTGCTTATTTTTACCTTCCGTCACCTTTAGGTAAGGAAGGTATTGTCTTTGGTCAAAAAATTCGGTGGTGAGTTTTTGATGAATAAGCACGTTTTAGGGTCCCTACAATACGATTTTACTATTTTTACGATGATGTCTGTATGTGTGTGTGTGTGTATGTATGTATGTGTGTCCGTGTGTGTGTGTGTGTGTGTGTAACAAAATTTTCGTCTACGATAACTTCCATACTACAATTCTAAAAATTATAATTCTTTCGTATTTCTCTTCGTTACATCCATGCGAAGAGCTGATTAGATTTTGGTTAGAATTGGACAACCGGAAGTACCCTCATTTGAAGATTTTAACAGTTTTTCTTGAAAAAACTATGTTAAATATCATTTTTTCACATTTAATGTTATTATAAATATTAAAGAATATTTTATTTTCTATACGATTTGATTGTATTTTATACCTAATATTAAATGGATATAGAGTTAAAAAATTATAAAGAAATTAAATTTCATAAAGTAGCCATAGCTGTGGAAACAGCTACTATATTAAGAAAATTTTGTTTGAAAGATGCCAGTGTCAAGTGAAATTGACATAGTGTGGTTGTCTTATAATTTTACTGGAAATAGGTATAGGATCTTTTGCTTTCTGTACGGAATTTGTATAAAATACATACAACTGCTATAAGGTAATGTACAAGAAATAATAATAATAATAAATCTTTTATTTCTGCAGGTACATTACACTGTATATAGAAAACGTCACAAAATAATAATTTTCTGTATGAAATTTGCATAAAATACATGCAACTGCCGGAAGGTAATGTACAGGAAATAGAATAGTTAATTTAGCAAGGAACTTTCCGTATGAAATTTGTACAAAATACATAGAACTGACGCAACTGACGGAAGGTAATGTGCTGGCCACATCAGATTTTTTTACACCTGACACCATGTAACGTTAGAATCAAGGTGTATTTAAATAAAACTCACACGTGGTTCATTGACAAGTTTAATACGTACGCACGCCACAACTTACAGTTTTGTACCCGGAGGAAGAACAATAAGACAGTTGAATATATAGAATCAAAACAGGAAATACAACTACCAACATAAATATATTTGACATTAAATATTACTATATATTATTTGTTTAAATAATATTATTATAACTTTACACCAATAAAAACTTGGGATGAGAAAGTTAAAACAACAATAGAAGTCAGAGGTCTCAAATGGAACGAAGCAAAACCCCTGATGGAGGACAGGACAGCCTGGCGCAGTATCTGGAAAAGAACACCGACAGAAGACCCAGAAGATCGAGAAGAAGAATGAATACCATAGCCTTACACCGCAAGGTAGAAAGGCTTTTGGATTAAGTAAGTAAGAAATTCGATTTTATTCTTGAAATATAAAGTGATAAAGAAGTGGCCGTTTTTAGAGAAAACATCTAAATAGTTGAAGTTTTGCGCAAGGAAAAGTTGATATCCCATCTTAAACGCCTTTGGCCCGCATTTTAATTAATTTCCTGTATATAAATATTATTATTACTATTATTATTATTATTATTATTATTATTATGTCGCATTATTTTGTCCCTTTATTTCCGCATATCTTTTTTTTAATAGTTAACATCATTATGTCGTTATTAAGCAAATAATAGACGCGGCTGAAGTTAATCTAAGCTCATTATTTGCATAATATCATAAATTACAGACGTCCATTATAAATCGTTTTGCACGAACGTTTATTTTCTATGTTTACTGATAGGGTTTCCAAGACAGTAGGTTTTATGAATCACTCACCGTACAGGAGGCGCAACGGTAAGTAAATTAAAAAAAAAACGATCATAGCTTACTTTCAAAATGAGAACTAATTTTTTTTAATATATTAAAATATTTTTTTTTAATTTTGTGCGTCGATCGTGCAAAAGATGTTATAAGCATGGCGAACTTTAAGGAATTACCGATCTCGCTACGCTATGCTCCTCCCCTAAACAATTGTGTTCGACCGCTAAACCGTCTTTACCGTTCTTAATACGTAATATAATATAACGGTCGGCGGTCGTTATAGATAACTTTACACTTTACTCTTTAGTTCTAGCGCCCGTTAAGAACATCTTTTATTTTTATATCTGTTAAATCATACTTATTGTATGGTATGTATAACCAAAATATTTTATGCGATAAAATGTATCCAACAGTTTCATAATTTCATACTAATCTATGAGTGTTTAACAAAATCTTTCAGATTATATTAGTATATTATTCAAAGAGCATGTAGTGTGTGTGAGTTATAACTCACGAGAATGAAGTTTGCAACGCGAGTCAAAGGCGTGTGTTGAAAATCATTCGAATGAGTAAAAGCCATTACATGCGAGTAGAATACTATACTTTATCTACGACGAAATTGCAGTTTCTGTTTGAATAAGTTTAATAAAAACTGCTTATTATATTTTTACTACGAATGCGCGAGTTTGAAATTTGGACAAGAGAGTGTAGCGACCTGACAATTTGTATGAATTCTTAAAAAAGTAAGCAAGTGATAGTGACTTGTATTTTATTCTGTCAATTTCTTAGATTTTAAAATGCAGTCATACCAATGTCAACGAAGAAAATGTCACAAAAAAAGTTAAGAATAAAGCTTCTAAATCGATATAGTGCTAGAATATTCTAATTCCAAAACATAAAAATTCACTTTTAATTAGAAAACTACTGTCAAATATTTTAAGGATTATTTCCTACGACGTACGGATAACTGCAATTATATCATAGATAATTCTGTAATAAAAATTGCATGATAACAGATACAAATGTAAATGAATCACCAAATCGACTGTTAAGTTTACTTACTTACTATATTATTAAACCACAATTTTTTATAATATGGAAAAAGGATATCAAAAAATTACAAGAGTCAGCCATAGTCTCACACTGGAAAGTGTTTGTCAGCCTCACTCAAACAAGAAGTTTATTTGAATTTGAACCTGGTCGACAAACGCCAAGCATCAACAAGTACTAACGGGCTTATTCTGATCTCACTTGTTTATTGCTTATGAAACAAAAATTGTTTGTTAAACAAGAAACAAGTATGGGTGGTATTCTAAGGTACTTTTATACTAAGCAATACTACATATTAAACAACATTTGTTTAATAAAGAAGAACCTGTGGCGTTGTTGTGATAATGGACAATTTGAGCGCTATGTTTATGATAAATACAATTATTATCTATGAAAATAAGTAAGATATATGTTTAAATTTTTTCATATTTAAATATAGTTTTTAATTTTTTTTTTAGATACGAATTGTTATTATATATGAGGTACTTACTGGACCAAAGTGATCCTTTAACTCTCAAAGAAAATATTTTTACGAGCATATCGTTTGACGCGAGTATTAGTTCACAATTTATTATTAGAAGTTAAGTTAAATCATGATTACGTGAGAGGATAACAAATGAATATGGAATTCTAAAAAAATACACGAATGTTACGGTTACCTGAAATAAATATTTTTTTAATGTTCTTTAAAATGAAACCTAATTGTTTATTTATAAGATTAAATTTGATTCCAGATTTCCTCAATTTAATTCACAAACTATTTTCTTCTATAATATTACAACAATTTTATTTAAATTCACTGTAACTTTGCCAGTTTTTAACATCGGCTCTTGTTCTAAATATATTTTTTATATATATAGAATTGTCTTTTTTTATTGTTTCTTGTAGCACTTGCTCTCATAAATAATCTAATCTTTCATATAAACAATACTATAGTGAAAGCTGACTAATAGGTTAGAGTAAATCTGCGCATGTGCACGAAATTTTAGCTTATTGAATTGCTCATTACTTGTTAAGCAAGTTGTTTATCAAGTTAGTCTTCAGAATACCAAAATTAAACAATATTGTAAAGTCACTTTTTTAAACATTTGCCTACGTTTCAATATCACACATCAGAATCAGCCCGTATGATGGATATCCTTACAGGTTACTCTCTTCTGAAACCGTGGACCGTCAAACTATGTAGGTATGTAAGATTGTTTATACCTGAAAACAGTATTCGTCGACCCTGCAAAGAGGACAAAAAAACGTCTGGAATACATATGGTAATGGCCTGCTGTAGCCGTAATTATACTCTACCACCTAGTTAAAAGGTACATCACGGTAATTGAGAATTGAGTTTGGGAAACTGGAGCTACAACTTTATGAAAATTCTGGAACTTTTTCCAGAAAACTAAGTTATGGCCTGTTACAGTACATCTTACAGTGACAAAACTGACTATTGTTTGAAAGAATAAAAATTAAAAAGGTTTTGGAGTGCTGGTTTTGTAGCATAATAAGGTGTGTGTTATGCAAAACAAAATAAACAATTAAATACAATTTTGATTGTCTATTAAATTATGTAATACATAATGTATAAAAACTGAATACTTGTTATAGTAGTTAGTTGTCGAGTATTCCTCAACAGAAGTACAATAAAATATAATACGCTCCTATTTTTGTTGTACCTTTAAACCCATTACCTTTTCCAACAGATTATAGGCCCAGTTATTTTAAAATAATTATAATTTAAATACGAAATGAAAACAATAATTAATAAACGGTGTATACAACCTTTCAATGGTGAACGTTATGGAATCTGGAAGTTTCGAGTGAGATCTTTACTTTCAGAATTACAAGTTTTGTGCGTCGTTGATAAAGAATTACCTAAAGAACCTTCAGAAGAGTGGAAAAAGATGAATGTCACTGCGAAAAATACAATAGTTGAATTTTTGAGTGATTCATTTTTAAGTTACGCAAGTGAACAAACTTCAGCAAATGAAATTTTTAAAAATTTGGATGCTATATATGAAAGACGAAGCTTGGCGTCACAATTGTCTTTGCGTAAACAATTGTTAGGTTTAAAACTGCTAGGCGAAGTAACATTACTGCAACATTTCACTAAATTTGATGAAATTGTAACCGAATTAATATCGGCAGGTGCAAAATTAGATGAAATGGATAAAGTGTCACACTTGTTGTTAACTCTCCCTGCTTCATATGATGGAGTGATTACAGCTCTTGAAACTCTGAGTGAAGACAATCTAAATATTGCTTTTGTGAAAACACGTTTGTTAGATTATGAAGTAAAATTGAAAACAGAAGAAAATACCAGTTCTAAAGTTTTACATCTCAATAGCCACGCTAGTGCATCAACATCAAGTTTTCCTGCAAAGAGATTTAAGAGAAATACGGAGAACAAGAAATGGAAAGCGGAACAACAGAAACATTTCAAGAAAAATACATACAAGTCGTTTCGTAATACTACCAGTCGTCAATGCGATTTTTGTGGTAGACGAAATCATGTAAAAAGCGATTGTTTTCATTATAAAAGACATATTAACTCCAAACTTGAACGTCCCAGAACTATTCAAAGCATACAAGCAAACAACGATAATCCAGATGGATTTGTTTTTATGTTTGGAAATATTGGTAACCGACATGTAAATCAAAATGAAATTATGTTTCTTTTAGATTCTGGAGCCACAGACCATATTGTAAATCGTTGCGATATCTTTACTTCCGTTTCAAATCTAGCAGTTTCTTTACAAATTGGTGTAGAAAAAAGTGGAACATCTGTAACAGCAAATAAAAAAGGTAACATAGAAGTTACAACTAATTTAGGGGTAAAAGGAATACTAGAGGATGTGCTATTCTCTTCCGATGTTCCATATAATCTATTATCCGTGGGCCGCATTGAGAGTGCTGGTATGACCGTAGTTTTTGATAAAGACGGCGTAAGAGTATTAAAAGAAAATCAAGTCATTCTAACGGGTAAGTTTTTGAATGGTTTAATTCAAGTTTTTCTTAAAGAATCAAAATCAAAAGTTCATATAAATCTAAGTAATTCAAATAATTATAAATTATGGCATGAGCGTTTAGGTCACACTAGTAAATATAAATTTGAAGAATTAAAACGTCATGCATTATTTGATGATGTAACTAATATTAATTGCGTAAATTCAAATAATGAAACATGCGAAGCATGTCTATACGGCAAACAGTCACGACTTCCTTTTTCTAAAACAAAATCTAAATCTCAAAATAGTAGACCTTTATTTATAATTCATACTGATATATGTGGTTCCATTACACCATGTACAATAGATGATAAAAATTATTTTGTAACCTTTATAGATCATCATACACATTATACTGTTACATATTTAATGAACCGTAAGTCTAATGTTTTAGGTATATTTCAAGATTTTGTAGCAAAAAGTGAAGCACATTTCAACTTAAAAATCGTTCATTTATATTGTGACAACGGTGCTGAATACTTATCAAATGATTTCAAAGATTTTTGTAGTCAAAAAGGTATTTCGTACCATCTAACCGTTCCACACACACCGCAACAAAATGGCGTAGCAGAACGCATGAACCGCAGTTTAACTGAAATGGCTCGGACCATGGTACATGCGGCTGCACTCGACAATTGTTTCTGGGGAGAAGCTATTTTAACATCAACTTACTTAATAAATATTTTACCTACAAAAGCTCTCTCTCTTAATAAAACGCCATATGAATTGTGGCATAATAAAAAGCCCAAGTTAAATCATTTAAAAGTTTTTGGTTCTACCGTTTATGTACACAATAAAACCAGAAAAGGCAAATTCGATGAAAAATCGGTTAAAGCCATACTGGTTGGGTATAAACCAAATGGATATAAACTGTTAAATGTGGAAACAGATAAATATTTCATAGCTAGAGACGTAGTTTTTGACGAAACAAATTTCAAAAACTCCAGACCAGTTAAAATTGATAATGCTAATAATACTGACTGTAAAAAGTCAAAACTGGAACCGACATCATTAGTAGAAAATAATGCATTAGCCCCTAAACTTGCAGTCGAAAATAGCAATGAAATAGGTAACCAATCTTTGGTTAAAACCAGGAGAAGTGAAAGGTTAATAAATCGTTCAGCTATATCCTATAATGAAGATAAATATGATGATATTTACAAGCATCTGTTGTCAGTAAATGTACTGATTACAAACATCCCTAAGTCGTACTCCGACATTTTTGAAAGGGATGACACACTTCAGTGGGAGAAAGCTGTAAAGGACGAAATATACTCACTTCATATAAATAAAACCTGGTCATTGGTAAATAAACCTATAAATAAAAATGTTATTGACTGCAAGTGGGTTTTTACAATTAAAAATGATGAACATGGAAAACCTACAAAATATAAAGCGCGATTAGTTGCTAGAGGCTTTAGTCAACAATATTTATTTGATTATGGTGAAACTTTTGCTCCTGTTGCAAGAATCACAAACTGCTTTTCTAAACGGTATATTGAAGGAAGAAATTTATATGAAAGTACCTGAAGGTGTGGAAGCAAAAGAAAACCAAGTTTGTAAATTACATAAATCTTTGTATGGACTAAAGCAATCATCTAGATGTTGGTATGAGTGCTTCGATCGCATTTTAAAAGAAAAAGGTTTTCAAAATTCTAAAGTAGACCCATGTCTATATATTTTAAATAAAGAAGATATAAATAAGAACATATATGTTGTATTGTATGTGGATGATTTATTAATAGCAACTAGAAATCAAACTACCTTGTTGAATTTTAAGCAATATTTAACAACTTGCTTTCAAATGGTAGATTTGCAAGAAATTAAGTTATTTCTAGGAATAAAAGTAGAAAGAACTGAAAATAAAATAACATTAGATCAATCTACATATTTAAAATCAGTATTAGAAAAATATAATATGGGTGAATGTAAGCCAATAAATACTCCATTACCAACCAAATTAAACTATACTGAGCTAAATTCAAATGAACATTATGAAGCTCCTTGCAGAAATTTGATTGGATGTTTAATGTACGCTATGTTATGTACACGTCCAGATCTTTGTTCTGCTGTAAGTATATTAAGCAGATATCAGAATAAAAATAACCTAGAAATGGAAATGCTTAAAACGAGTATTAAGATATGTAAAAGCTACACTTGATTTAAAATTAACTTATGTAAGAGGTGACTATGAAAATCTGATCATTGGTTTTGTTGATTCAGATTGGGGAAATAATGAAGTAGACAGAAAAAGTACTACTGGTTTTCTGTTTCAAGTTTTTAAAGAATGTACAATATCTTGGAACACCAAGAAACAATGTACAGTAGCTGCTTCTACTACTGAGGCCGAATATATGGCACTGTTTGAATCAGTAAGGGAAGCTATTTGGTTAAAATCGCTCGTTAATAGCATAAATATAAAAATGTTAACTCCAATAGCTATCTATGAGGATAATAATAGTTGTATAAGTATAGCTAATAATCCATCTGATCATAAAAGATCAAAACATATCGATATTAAATATCATTTTTCAAGGGAGCAAATTGAGAAGAAGGTAATCATTCTGAAATATATACCCACAGGTGAGCAACTGGCTGATGCTTTTACCAAGATGCTGCCAGCTCCAAAGTTCGCAGAAATTCGACTGAAAATTGGTCTACATTAAACCAAAATATTATTATGTGTAACAATAATTAATTGTAGGATTTGTTTATTTTTTTTGAGTGGGAGTGTTGGTTTTGTAGCATAATGAGGTGTGTGTTATGCAAAACAAAATAAACAATTAAATACAATTTTGATTGTCTATTAAATTATGTAATACATAATGTATAAAAACTGAATACTTGTTATAGTAGTTAGTTGTCGTGTATTCCTCAACAGAAGCACAAAATACGCTCCTATTTTTGTTGTACCTTTAAACCCATTACCTTTTCCAACAAGGAGGTTTCTATCTTTTTAGATAATAATTATTTACGATTTTGTAATATACTGAATCGTAAACATCTTATTACAGAGATCTGTTTCTAGTTGCAAGGAAAGTTTTACAGCATGTGAGAAATTTTACGGGCTGTTAAAACCATAGCAATATATACAGATGTCCGCATTTCGAAGGCCACCATTGGGATCTCGGAAACTATAAAAGATACAATTTTTGTTAAATAAGACATGTGGTGCGTTTTCAAGGGTAATGTTAGGTATGCTTTTGTTTTTCCAAAATATCTTATAGGTTTCTAGATTATGGCGGAAAACTGGAATTGGTCGACTTTTTCATTATGAAATTACTTCTAAACTATCTGCAATGCAAATAAAAGTTTCAAATAAAAGAGTTTGATATTTTTATTGTTTATCCTGCAACTTACGAATATAATTTTTATATCGGTAAATTTTCGAGATATAACACAAAAATTTACATTTTGAGTTTTACTTCAAAAAATACTTTTTTTTCAAAAGTTGTAGAAATGGTATTTTTGTGACTTGATTCACAAGGTAGAAGTTCCATATCTACGCCGCTGGAAATTTCTACGCCGACAACGTAGAAATAGCTAATTTCTATGCTGCTGGATTAGAAATAGCTGATTTCTACGCCGGCGGCGTAGAAATAAAATAAACAAATATTCATAGAAGCTACATAGAATTAGCGAATAAAAATAAAAGTAGTTCGTTTGAAAAAAAAATTTAATGTGTCATTCGGAATAAAAGTGTCTTTGTGTGCCTCGCATGCAATTGTCCAACTTGCTTCGCTCGTCGTGCAAACTTCCATGCTCGCCAAACAAAGTATCACTTTTAGTCCTAATAACACATTATATTGTGTTTTAAATTTATTTTACTCATAAAATCTTAGATTTAACATAATATTTCATGAAATATCTTATTTCATTAGTTTTTCAAAACAGTATTGCATTTTACTTAAATGACTTATTTCATACATGTTTCATAATTTAATATTAAGTCTATATTTTTAATTTTAATCGTGAATAGGTATATCAGGTACGATCTAAAAAATTATTAAAAACATAATCAATCGAAACAGAAAAGTTAAGCACTTTTCGAAGCAAAAATCAAATATGGTTTCAATTAAAAAGAAATGTAAGTATGGATGGACAATAATTTTTTTAACTTTTTTATTTGAAACCTTTTTCTCGATTACTGATAGTTTCAAAATGTAAAAATCGAGTAAATTTAGATTTCCGCCATTATCTAGTAACCTATTATGCCTCATCTACACGTTGACCGAGGTTAGGCGAATAAATGCCAACGCCGAATTTACACCAACGTGTGGAAAGGCTTTTTTTTCTAACTTCGCAGCTTCTCGCATTGGCCACTCGCCTTTTGCCGACGACCGCCTCAGTGTCGGTTTTTGGAGCACAAGTCAAAGAAACGAGAAACGTCTGACACTGGCCTAATCGTCAACGTGTAGACCCAAAATAGTTGCGCCGTCTAGCCTTGCTTTGCCTCGCCTGTAATTGTTTATATTGGTTTATTGACGTTGGTTGGCCCAACGTATAGATGAGGCTTTAGAAGTTTTGTCAAAACAAAAGCACCTCTAAAATATGCTCGCTTGCTCGTTATGTACCGTACATCCCCGAAAAGTTCTGAGTAACGGTTTAGTAATGTAAATTATTATTATGGTATAATTAGGTTATAGATATGTACCACCCGTATAGCGAAGAATTGCCCTACGAGCCCGCAAGGTATAAAAGGACTCATGTTATACTCGTATTTGACAATTTTATCATAAATTTTTAGTCAGAAAATGTTCAAAAATATTTATAAAAAATTTAAATTGACAGTGTAGAACACGTATTATTTATGTATATTACGTTGATTGGTAAAATGATAAATAATGCAATTCTAAAAATACACATAGTGTAAATATACACTAAAAATGTATGACATGTTTTATCCCTCATACATCTTTTGCCGACATTATACGCATGCGCCCTCTATCTCACTTCACCACCGACGCCGCTTAGTCAGTTCCATCTCGCGCGTCGCGAGCGTTCCGACGCCTGCGGTTGTTCCTCGTCCTCTTGTGTTTACATTCACAGCATTGGGCTCTGGAGTTTGACGTAACATTAGTTGGAGTTCGCTCGCGCGCGGATTAAATTGGTTAGTACATCTGCACATGTGAACTGTGAACTAGAGCAAAGTAGTGAATGTGTGGTGAAGTGTTGTGATAAACAAATGGATTTGAGGGATTGAAGAACGAAGGTAAGAAAAAGAAGAAGTATATAATAGTCTATGACGCTCAGTTTGTTTGAAGATTCTAAAGTTAATAACTTTATAATTATTATAACTTTCTGAAATTTTCCATATATAAACATGCACAAGTACATCAATATAAAAACAACACATTTGGGATCATTATTAGAATAACATATTTAATGCATGCAGCTACTAAGTTTCAAACAATCATATTCGCGAGCAGATTTCAATCTACTTAGCTATGAGAAAAACAATTGAATATAAAGTAATATTTTATGTAATTACTCAAAAGTAATACTTCAACATTTTTTGTGCCCTAGGATATTTCAAAGGTTCTTGGTTCCATAGACCTTTTGCACTTTAGGTCAATGTCAATCGTTTTCAGCTCTATCGAAATTTACTTTCTAAAATATGACGGCGTATCTTATTCTTACACCAACACCATCTTTTCATGGATAATTTTTGTTCTATAGCATTCTATAATAAGATGGTCCTCTTCACTGATTTTCTCGTACACAAATCTCTGCAGAATATGCAAAACTCTTTAAATTTGAATAAAACAAGTAGACAAAAAATGCTACAACTTCATAGCAACACATGACGACACTATTATTTTTACGTCTAGGTATCTTTCTATACTATATATAGTTATTATAGTTATTTTCGAGTTTATTTCCATTTATTGGTATATGTATATTGAAGAATGACTAGAAGGTTAGGAACTATTATACACGTTCAGATTTTACTTACTATAGTGTCGCGGTCGCGGAATGACTTTAAGAAAGACTCCATATACCGCTTAATATTAGATGGGTATCCTGTATTAAAATAAGTATTAAAGGCTTTTTCTACTAAAAACAATCTTTTTCGTACGATTACTCATCTTTTACAAGGGCGGATTGAAAGTGACGACTATTTATACCTATAAAAAATAAAACATTAGTTATTATTATACAAGCATGATACGACTTGAACTGATTTTAATCGTCTCTAACTAATAATATGATTTATATGTTTATAATATGCGTGGATGAACTACACGTCTCAAAGTTGAATTTAAAACCGGGTTTTCCCTTTAAGCATCAAATTTCTACATTTTATTATTAATTCTCATAAAAATAATATTGAAATGAAATATTAAATAGGCAATAAGTTATGTTGTACTATGGGAATGTATAAAAAGATTTTTAAATGCAGTGGACCTGTCAAGAGTTGTGCACTTGCGGAAAAAACAAAATAAATATAATACTTTTTGCTCGGCTGAAGGAAGCTTATATATTTCGTTAATATAGAACATTACTGGAATCAAATTTAACAGCAATTTTTTCCATTACCAACTTATAAAGATACAATTTGTTTATAAAATCTCATCACAGAAGTACCTTTTTAATGATGAAGATAAAATCATAAAAATAACGTGAATTACGAATTAAAATATTTCTACTATTTTTTAAAAATTTTCAAATGATATCTACAATTTTGGTTAAAATCAGTTTTAAGTGTAGGCGTGCAAAATTTTGCAGTAATGATAAATTATATTTTTAAATACTAGTGTCATCTAACATGGAGTAGATTCAAATGTAAATAGATTACTGACCAAGCCAAACGATGCAATTAAATTACACTAATTTTCTGGTCTGTAATATACAAATGTAGATACAGAAATTTAATTTCTTTAAAAAATATATTGAAACAAATGTGCGTGATAACTACATTACTTAGATATAATTGTGTTAAATGTCATCTTCCAATTTTAGTTTAAAAAGACCTTGAAGATGCGTCGTTACGTATGTCTCTCGAGAGCACACATTTTATCAACTTGCAGAAATTGGCAAATCGACTAATATACCTCCGGTGCTAAAGTTTCCTGTTAGGTAATGATAAAATGTATCTTTAGGTACGTGTAAATTAATACGAGTATATTTTTTTAAACAATTTTGACAAAGCTTTCTGAGTAATTCTGTACATAAAATACCCATATAGTTATTTTTATGGAGAAAAATTCAATAATTATGAAAATATTGCTGTAGAAATTATTTTTATTAATGTATGTGAACCATTCTTCATAAAATGTAATATTTTTCAATTTTCTATTCTTTTGAACACATTTCATATTTACATATTATGGAATACAACAACGTTATTGGTTTGCAGTCAAATATTTACTTAAATCTCAATAGCCGGTTTCGAATAAGGCTTTATTAGTTGGATTTAAATAAATTTGTGATTGAAATTTAGTAACGTTTTTTTCCAATTTACCTTACACACTTAAGTATCCCTTTAATTGAAATATAGTTTAATGTTTTTACGAGTCATTTTAAGAAGTTATTGGTCATAGTAATTTTTAAATTTTTAATATTATTTTAAATATAGATGAAGGTATTCTATTATCTGCTTCTGGGTTCAAGTCTGAAGAAAGATGCTCATTTTCAACTTGTCAATAATTTCTTTCGGATGCATATGGCCATAGCAAGAGTAGTTGCGCTGCTATTCACAAATTAAAAAGTAAAATATGAACTAATATCTGTATACACATATTTAACTATATCTATATTTCCTTTTAGATATGTATAAGTGACAAGTTTTGTCCTCTGTTTGATTAAAACGAAAAACATACGTACTAACAAAAAGGCAGTATATTATTTAAATGTGTTGAGCAAGTTGACGTCTCCGAATAATTATATTATATTGCATAAGTTGCTATTTACATTCCCAAAAGCGTCTGCTAGTGTCATTCATACATTGTTTTGAATTACCTTTATGTTTTATTTTGAACATTGTAAAAGCTATGGTTTTTACTAATTTTTGTTAATCTTTTTCATTTATTACTTAACTAGAATATATGGGCGATAATACATGCATTAATCTAATATGTACAATTCACATTCCAATTTACAACAATTATCACAGGCGTGCATTATCATGTAATAAGATAGACAGGAGGGGGGGCAGGAATAAGGTTGCTCCCAAGTCCCAGACTTGGGCAGGTGACCCGCATATTAAATGCGGCCTAACACCTTGTGGTTTCCGGTACCCCTATCCGCAAAAGTATACACCCAGTGCATTGACGAATTGCTGGAATACGGCTCTCGTGAATAATCATTTCTGAGCCACTAGCGGTACCGTAGCCACATACGCATGTCCCAGACATGTTGAGCTCCCAGAGCTCTGACCTCCCAGAGCTCTGACCTCCCAGAGGTCAATGGGTCCCAGACCCATAATGAGAGTTTAGCTTACGATCACACGAGTGTAGGTCCAAGACCTATCATGATAAACCCCAGGTTTATACTTAACGTCCCAGACGTTATCGTGTGTCTCAGCCCCTCATTTGCATGTCCCAGACATGTGAGTTCCCAGAACTCGACCTCCCAGAGGTCAATGGGTCCCAGACCCGTTATGAGAGTTTAGCTTAAGATCACACGTTTATAGGTCCCAGACCTATCATGATAAACCCCAGGTTTATCCTTAACGTCCCAGACGTTCTCGTGGATCTCAGCCTCTCATTTGGTGTCGTCACACCTCGAAGCATAAAGCTCCATGGACCCAGAGTTGTCCCAGACAACTCTTCGGATAATTAATTAGGAAACTACTACGTTTGCGGCCACAAACAAATAATACAAATGTATACTTCACATATACCATGCATATCAAATACACAAGCAGTGTATAACATATCAATCAAGCATTTGGTGATCCACATCAAACTATATCTGTATAATAATTAGAATGACAGCGAGTTCTACCACTCACCTATAATTACTGCAAGCAGCTAATCTTTTCTTATGGACACTTTCACAGTTTCACACACATCCGTATTTGACTACTAGCACACAGCAACTGCCCTGACCAGCCAAGGGTCGGGGGTTGTTATTGTGTTTAAGAATGTCAAGTGTTTTTGCCTTAAGCCAGCGCTTCTAAACCAGTGGCGCCCAGTCGAAAAGTGAATCTTACAGTCGGCCTATCCTGACTATCTCCTCGTCCTCGAGGAGGCGTTTAAAATTTATATAAATAATTTAATTATCAGTATTTGAGCTGTGTTCTGATTCCAACCCTAAGGCTTCATCACTTTTACCGCTTTCACACGACGAGTTCGAAGACATACCTCCTGGAGAGGTCCACGGCTTTAACTTGTCGACGGCCACTGTATTTTCGTATTTAGCCCGGTGGCTTCTGTCTGATCTAGGGAGGTCGAAAGTCACGTATCTGTCATTCGGCAATACTTCCTTTACTATGAAAGAATTTGCATAGGGTGGTTGTAATTTTTTTTTACTAGCGCTTATAATTTGTTTGTCGAATACTACCAAATCATTGTCCTTTTATTTTCTAACTGGCTTTCGTTTTTTTATCATATTGTTCTTTTGCAACACTGAGTCAAACAATAATTTTTCGGCTACTTCTTCTCGTTCTACGTTCATATCACGTGAATGTGATTGCTCTACTTGTATTTCCGCAGTTAACAATGAATTTATTAATGGACGCGATTTATACCGAAAAATAATTCACTTAGTGTTTTACCTGTACTTTTATTGTACATATTATTCATAGCGAATTGTACTTTTGCTATATGATCTTGACATTTATCAGCATCTTCGCACCTAGCCGATAACACCGATAAAAGGGTTCTATTAAATTGCTCAACCTGACCGTTACTTCGTGGTGTAGCCACAGCATTTTTAACATGTTTTACCCCCGTGTCTTGGCAATATTTTAAAAATGATTTTGATGTGAAAGCCGTACTTCTATCTGATATTATTCTTATAGGTACGCCATATGTTTAAAATAATTTATTTAACTATTTGATAACCTTTTTACTTTTGATAGATTTTACCGCTTTGACAAAGACAAATTTATGTGCAAGCATCTACAACAACGATTAAATGTGTGTAATCTTTAAGTGATTTCGGAAATGAACCTAAATGATTTATATGTAAAGTATGAAAAAGTATTGAATTTTCTCAGTCGAATGTAAATATCCTTCTCTTACCCGCTGGTATTTTATTATAAATACATGAAATACAGCATGAGATGTATTTTTGCACGTACGTTATCATCTTTCGAAACCAGTATGTTTCACATAATTTCTTTAATGTTTCCTCTACGGAAAAGTGCCCCATTTCATCATGTGCACTGCGGACAATTTGTACACGTAACCCTTTTGGTACCACCCACTGTATACCTCGCGTTGATATTCTATATACTCGCCCCTTACGTAAAGCATAATTTTTATAAATACTTTTCTCGTATTCGGTTTCAGGAGTCCTCGAAATTATATCATGAATTTCGCGAACCTTTTCATCGGTTAATTGTGCCGATAACACCCAATCAGCGGTTTCTATTTTAAAAATTTGTACTTCTTCCGCCGGTTGCTCCGTAGTTTCCGGATTACGGCTCAAAGCATCTACATGACTCATTCGCGCACCAGGTCGGTATTCGACGGTAAATGTAAATTCTTAGAGGTCTAACCACCAGCGTGCAATTCGCGGCAATAAATCCCGTTTCGAACATGCAGTTTTTTTGACATTATACTCAATTACAACTTTGAAATTTATACCGATTAAATATACTCGGAATATTTTACAGTTCATAACAATGAAATTTTGTTTCACAATCGTTTGTTTGACGACTGTAGTATGCGACAGGCTTTAAACTACCATTGTCCTGGAGTAAGATACCTGCTATACCCATTTTACTCGCATAGGTATGTACTTCTGTTTCGCCCTGAGGGTTATAAATAGCCAAAATCGGACGTTGAATTAAATTTTGTTTCAATTTCTCGAAGGCATTTTGTTGCTGCTCTGTCCAATTCCACGTTTCCGTTTTCTTTAATAATTTTGTATGTGGCTGTGCTACTTCGGCGTATTTATTTACAAATTGTCGGAAATAATTTGTTAATCCGATAAACTGTCTAATATTATGTACATTTTGAAGCACTGGGAAATCTTTTACAGCCCTAATTTTTACTGCACCTGGCCGTATACCGTCACGGCTAATTTCAAATCCTAAATAATCGATTTTAGTTGCAAAGAATACACAATTACTAAGTTTTAATGTTAACCCTTCCTTTCGCATTATTTTCAAAATTATTTCCAAATTTCTGATTCTCTCCTCTATAGTCCTAGATGGTATTAATATATCGTCGATATACGCCATAGCTATATTATTTTTATGTGTGCCTAAAATCTTATCAATCATTCTCTGAAAAATAATGGGAGTGTTTGTAAGACCAAATGGCAGCCGATTAAATTCATTTTGTCCATCCGGTATTACAAACGCTGTTTTCAATTTTGATTCTTACGCGATGGGTATCTGATAATAACTAGGAGTAAGGTCAAAATATTTACATCCCCATAACCGATCAAACTGATCATCTATTCGTGGTAACGGATATTTATCTTTAACAGTAACATTATTCAATTAGCGATAATCTATACAAAGGTGCATATCATCCGTTTTCATTTTCACTAAAAAAACATGAGAAGCATATGGTGAATATGAATCTTCATTAATGTAAAATAAGTAAAATAAATATATCATCACGACACATTACCCATTGCTGGGTGCGTCAATCCGCCCTGCACACAGACCTCAGCAATGATGATGACATATCTGTACCGTAAGGGGCGCTTACCAGGCGTCACCTCACGGGCACTCATTGCTGGCGTGGAGAGTGCACCACAGGGGTCAATCTTGTGCCATTTAAAATTCTAAATATTTAGCGTCGGTCGGGATCGAACCCGGTTCCCCAAATTCGCGACCAGACACTCAGGCACGCAGCCACGAGACCTCCTAATAATGTAATTATCAAATAATTATTTAATTATTTCTTTTACTTTTTCCTTGTATTTTGATATGCGACAGCGGTGATATATTATAGGTTTATTATCCTGTACATTAATTTCGATTAAGTACACTTTATATCAGTTAAATTTTAAATAAAACTATTATAATGTATTTATTTAACAATGTCAGTAAATTTTGCCTTCAAAATTTAGTTTTAACATTACTAGTAGTTCATTCTCTAGTTCGGCATAACAGGAGTGAACAACATTGCTTCTTTCTTAATTTAGTTGCAATAAAATCGTTATCTACAAGATTTACAATCACTATTGTAATATCCGAATTACCGAATTTTGTTACACTTGTCTGTAACAAGTTTATTCCGTCGATTTCTCCGATCAAACGAGTACTATAATTTAATAATTGCATTGCTAAAATATTTTAATCATTTATGTTTGTGTCTATGTCTGCTGTGAAATATTCTAACAAATCTATACAGGGTGAGGCAAATGAGAAGCTGACACAATTAAACAAATGATATTATTTAAATTTATGAGCCTTTCGGGTTGACAGTTTTAGAATGCATTTTTCGTTACTCAAAACTGAACAGTGCCTATTAGTTCCGCTCGACCTAAACAACTGAGTCAAGTACCTCTCATAGGGTTTGACATTTTCAACTAAATTTATTACTCCGCACGTGTGATGCGATGGTCAGACCGATGGGTTTATCTTATGGATTTATGTTTCTTAAGTGTTACGCAGTATAAACTTTTAACAGGCATAAAACATTATACATTCCTAGAAGGGATGCAAGATAAACAACAATATGAAGACAACGATAACGTCAAAGTTTTGTGAATTGTATATTTTTCAATAACAAAATATGTCTTTTGTTTAAACAATGCCCAACGTGATCCTGATTCAGATCCCACTTTCTGAGATAAAAGCTATGGTTTTTACTAATTTTTGTTAATCTTTTTCATTTATTACTTAACTAGAATATATGGGCGATAATACATGCATTAATCTAATATGTACAATTCACATTTCTTTTTGACCTGTTATCGGTGTCCTCTTCTACACGCGTCAGCGACGGACTGGCCCTCTACGGCGCGTTCTCCTAAGTGGGATAAAATACACATTGTCATTCCAATTTACAACAATTATTACAGGCGTGCATTATCATCTAATAAGATAGACAGGAGGGGGGGGGCAGGAATAAGGTTGCTCCCAAGTCCCAGACTTGGGCAGGTGACCCGCATATTAAATGCGGCCTAACACCTTGTGGTTTCCGGTACCCCTATCCGCAAAAGTATACACCCAGTGCATTGACGAATTGCTGGAATACGGCTCTCGTGAATAATTTCTGAGCCACTAGCGGTACCGTAGCCACATACGCATGTCCCAGACATGTTGAGCTCCCAGAGCTCTAACCTCCCAGAGGTCAATGGGTCCCAGACCCATAATGAGAGTTTAGCTTACGATCACACGAGTGTAGGTCCAAGACCTATCATGATAAACCCCAGGTTTATACTTAACGTCCCAGACGTTATCGTGTGTCTCAGCCCCTCATTTGCATGTCCCAGACATGTGAGTTCCCAGAACTCGACCTCCCAGAGGTCAATGGGTCCCAGACCCGTTATGAGAGTTTAGCTTAAGATCACACGTTTATAGGTCCCAGACCTATCATGATAAACCCCAGGTTTATCCTTTACGTCCCAGACGTTCTCGTGGATCTCAGCCTCTCATTTGGTGTCGTCACACCTCGAAGCATAAAGCTCCATGGACCCAGAGTTGTCCCAGACAACTCTTCGGATAATTAATTAGGAAACTACTACGTTTGCGGCCACAAACAAATAATACAAATGTATACTTCACATATACCATGCATATCAAATACACAAGCAGTGTATAACATATCAATCAAGCATTTGGTGATCCACACCAAACTATATCTGTATAATAATTAGAATGACAGCGAGTTCTACCACTCACCTATAATTACTGCAAGCAGCTAATCTTTTCTTATGGACACTTTCACAGTTTCACACACATCCGTATTTGACTACTAGCACACAGCAACTGCCCTGACCAGCCAAGGGTCGGGGGTTGTTATTGTGTTTAAGAATGTCAAGTGTTTTTGCCTTAAGCCAGCGCTTCTAAACCAGTGGCGCCCAGTCGAAATGTGAATCTTACAATTGTATTAAAATGTATTTATTTGTGATTAGAATATAGCATATTTCCCCGCATACGTCACAAATTTCGGGTTTTTTCTTTGGTATATATTTATAAGTGTATTTATGTATCCTATTCTTATAGCGTTTTCAATTTATATATTTAGTGCTTATTTTTTGCACTGAGTGCATAAATCGTTTTCCATTTATATTATCAATGAGTACTAACTGAGATTTACGTGTACCATTTATACTTTTCGAGTGAACTGAACCTTACTTCTTACTCAGTGCACATTTGTACTTAACTACGATCGTCAGTTCTTTCCAGTGCAGTCTGTCAAATTCATATGTTGAGTTGTAAAAAGCGACTATTATAAGTACAATGGATATGAGTTTGTTAATAATAGAAGGATTATTGGAAACGAATGTTGTGTAGTGATATCTATAACCTCTGTAAAGTGACAGTTAATAAACTTGCACTGAATATGTTTCATTTAAAATGCTCTGCGAACGGGTTATAACAACAAATAGTGCCGGGCATGACGTCATTGCCTGCATTGAGTACAAAGCTAAATATATAAATGGAAAACGCTATTAGTTTCGTGATTTTTGTCTGGTCTGCTGTATTGTTTTGTTTAGGTTTGCCTATTTTAAGGTGTCTGATTTTATTTTCCTAAGTTTGATATCAAATTTTCTCTCATATATTTTAGTTGTTGTTAGGCAGTCTTGTACTGATATGTATACAAATATTTTCTTTTTAACTGGGCCGCTACGGTATCCCCCAAAGTCACTAGTAGTGTTACCACTTTGGTACAATGAGACGAAAGGGAGCTTTTATGAGTTGCTTGTTTAAAAAAAAAAAATGTTTAGTTTACTAGATAATGACAAAAACCGATTGTAGTCTAAACCGGGGTCTAAACTTTTCGTATTTGTTATCGTGAAAATGTTTCAAATAAAAATGTTCCAAGATTATATTGCCTGACGAAAATATTTTCGAGATACGTATAACACAAACTTCTGTTTTTAAGTGGGGTATGTACTTATTTGAATATTTTTTTCAGAGATTTTCCATTTTTTTTCTTCTTTTTACCTCCTGCTATCCTTGGTAAGGCAGGTATAGGGATCGTGCTAAGAATCGCATATCGAGATTTTGGTAATTGACCACGTTTTAAGGTCCCTAGAATTCAATTTAAACATTTGCATGATGATGTCTGTGTGTATGTGTGTACCTGTGTGTGGATCCTCCACTCTAACTCAAATACTATATTCAGAAAATTTTGAAACCTAGTATTTCGAACTTTTTCTGTAATGGAAAGAGCCCATTAGATTTTGATGTAAATCGAATAACCGAAAACAGCATTTTACTAAAAGCTCAAAATAGTTTTTCTTCAAAATATATCTTTTAAAGATATTTTTTCGACATTAATGTTATTATAAAAATTAAAGATTATTAAATTTTCTACAGATTTGCATTAATACTTTCTCTGCATATAATATGGATAAATTTATAAAATTAACTATAATTTAAATCCCGGAGCCTACGCTTTAAACAAACAATACTCCTTGGCAGTTATTCAAATATATGTAACTGACGGATAAATGTCACTGTCAAAGAACGAATCATTTCAAATTAATAATAGTAACGTTTTAAAATGAAAAATGTAAATAGAACAATAGAAAAGGAAATCAATACGGTTTCCAGCATATGTAAATATATAAGTATGTATTTAGATTAATAAAAATTAACGATTCGCCAAAAAGTTTAAGCTAATTTTCTTTTTTGGATTAGTGAATTCTATTTTATCCAGGTATTTAAAATTTAATCTTCATTTTATTATCAAAAATGTAGTTACTTGGATTAGATTAGACTATATTTTAAGAAATAAACTACCAAAATTAGAGTAAAATTAGCTAATCAAAAAATATATAAATAAATAAATAAATAAATAAATAAATTAAATAAACAAATAAATAAATAAATAAGTTTAATGAATAAATAAATAAATAAATAAATAAATAAATAAATAAATAAATAAATAAATAAATAAATAAATAAATAAATAAATAAATAAATAAATAAATAAATAAATAAATAAATAAATAAATAAATAAATAAATAAATAAATAAATAAATAAATAAATAAATAAATAAATAAATAAATAAATAAATAAATAAATAAATAAATAAATAAATAAATAAATAAATCATCACGGCTTATTACCCATTGCTAGGTGTACCAATCTGCTTTGTACTCAGATATCATTGCTAGGGTGGAGATTACACCACAAGGGTCAATTTTGTGCCATTTATAATTGGAAATATTTGGCGTTGGTCGGGATTGAACCCGGTTCCCCAGATTCGTGACCTGACACTCAGGCACGCGGCTACGAGACCTCATGGAATCTCAAAAATAAATATTAGCTTAATTTTTTTGTGACTCGGGCGGCACATGGCCGGAGGTATTGTGTTAGCCACACCAGATTTTTTTCAATAGGTATGGGTGCTGTGTTTCGTATGTTTTATTTCAAATTGTTGTATTCTGTCCTTATTTCCTCGCTTATAATATGAATATTACTGTTTTCTTTTTTTTTGATTATAGAGATTTCTATTTATAAAGAATTATTATATTTAAATAATTGCTGGAAATAAATTAAGTTATTTTTTTCAATAAATATATTTTACGTCGATTCGCCTTTGATATGTTCTAGAGTAATTTCTAAATATGTGCCTTAGTGTCTGATTGAGAATCTGAAGAACCGGAGCCGATTCCGTCCGACACCAAATATTACGAATTTTAAATGACACAAAAGTGACTCCTGTGGTGCACTCTCCACGCCAGCAATGATTGCCCGCAAGGTGACGCCTGGTAAATGCCCGCACGGTACAAATGTGTCATCATTACCGATATCTGTGCTCACAGCAGATTTGCACACCCAGCAATGGGTAATATACCGTGGAAATATATTTATTTATATTATTTAAATAAATTCTAAACGAATACTTTGAAATAATTACAGTTATTTGTTGTCACTAAAATACCAGATATACAGCAGAGCCTGCCGTTTCATGTTTCATGAATGCTGTCGTAGTTACAAATATGTGTTTAGTGCCGTGTTGAAAATATTTTTTTGCCAATTGAAACGTAATATCAATTTAGTGATTATTTTTAATATCTATTTTGAAAGTTATCGCCATCAAATTATAGTACTATGCGTTTGTTCAACGGTTGATATGCGCTTGTATAGCGGTTGCTATGTAATAAGTAGTAAAAATATTTTTACTGATATTGATATTTTACAGACCGTTAGTAAACAAAAAAATCTGATGTGGCCAACACAACCTCCTGTCGAGTAATTTTAGGATTTAGATCTGTACTACGGATCACCTCAACTACAGATAGAACAGTCAATGTATTTTTCGAAATTCAAAATAGTAACATTTACAGATTGCCTCCATGAACTAAAGAACACTGTGAGGCTCTCATTTTGATAAAATCAAGATATAAAATTTTTGTCTGTAATTTAATAAATCATTTGATGTCTGAAGTTTTTTGGCCTTTTAATTTATCTCCTTTTCTTGTTTCTTGTAACAAAAGTTTTCTCTTTTCTTTTTCATATATTTATTTGTCGCTACATTTTCATGTTATTTATATTCTTCTAGTTATCTTAACGCTGTCACTCTTTCTCTGTTTGCCTCTTTTTCTTTGTAACCTATATCTTGCCTGAACGCTATTACTCTTTCTTTTTTCTTTATATAGTAATTATAGTATATTTTTCCTTAACGCTATCATATTTTCTCTATTTGCCTCTTTTTCCTTTTCTGTGTAACCTATATCTTGCCTAAACGCTGTAACTCTTTCTCTATTTGTCTCGTTTTCTTTTTCTTTATATAGTATATCTTGCCTTAATCTTTTCACATTTCCTCTATTTGTCTCGTTTTCTTTTTCTGTGTACTCTGCATTCTGCCTTAATATCTTCATACACTTTTTATTTTTGTCAAGCTCTTTTTTCGTGTATTGTGAATTTTTCCTTAATATTTTTTTATATTCTTTATTCTTTTGACTTCCATTTTCTCTATATTCTTTTTATTGGCTCTTTTGTCTTTTATAAATGTTTTCATTTTCTTTCTACAAATAATGAGTATAATGACATAATGGAATAATCTTCAATGAATATCAGCAATACGTACTTGTAATCGCAAATTATAAACAATTTACAGATATTTTTTATAAATCCGATATTAGCTGGTACAATAATAATATACTTATATTTTATTGACCATTATTTTAATATAATTAATGACTTCAGTAATTATTTATTTATTATATAAATTCGTACAGAATGTGTCATGTGTCAAATTATCTGAATTATGTATCCAAGGCATTTTGTTTATATTTAAAACATAGGCTACGGGATTTATAAAATAGATTATTTTAAAAACTTATCCATAAAGTATATAGAAAAATCTTAAAAAATATCACTTAAAGGTATTTTTCGAATAAAAACTATTTTTAGCTTCAAGTAAAGTGCCATTTCCGGTTATCTGATTTACACCAAAATCTACTGGCTTCTTTCCATATTAGAATAAGGCTTCAAAATTTTCTGAACACACACACACATACATTCACACAGACATCATCGTGAAAATGTTAAAATTGGATTCTAGCACGATCCCTATACCTCCCTTACTAAAGTAGCGGGAGGTAAAAATCGCACTTTTATTGTCAATCGAAAAAAAATCTCTAGTGTTTCATGTTAATGTGCCCTGGATATTTTAGTATTAATTATCACGTCCCCAGATATCTAAAAACGCTTACATCTATTCTTCATACATGTATAAGCATATCTTACAATAATAACGATATTATTCGGATAGTTTTAATGATCGAGGTAGTAGAATAGGAAATACCATATAGTATAGTATATTGACTAATTATTTATCTTCATTTTTCCTTAAAACTCACCTTAAAATGATGTCTTGTTATTGATAGGTTCTTCATTTAAATGTTATAACTAAATACACCCTATTTTATTGAATAACTGCAGAATTTGTTTTAACGCTATATACATTAATTTATTATAAAACATTGTTGATGAAGCATAGAACACTTTAACATAAGACACCTAATAAAATGTAGGTACATATACTTTACAAAAAATAGAAAATAAAACGAAAAATTGATGCGATATATTTGTCCAGGAGTTTATTATTAATATAAAAATAACGTGTTTTGGGGAATAATAACGAAATTCAGAAAAAATAACGTGAATATTTTTATTTGAAAGAAAAATAAACATTAAACACAATAAACTTTATTTCATTGAAAAGAGAAAATAATGAATAATTTTATACCGATAATCAAAGATACAATCTATTTAAAAAAAATTAAGTTTGTGTTATATCTGTAAAATTTACAAACAAAAAATTATACACATACGTACGTATGCATAAATACGAGTATATGTATACAGATGATCATTTTAAATAAGCTACCATTGCCATTTCGAGAACAATGAGATCTACAAAGATGGTTAAATGGACAAACAGTTATTATTATAGAAGACAAAATTCAAGAATAAAAAAAAATCTTTTCTCGTTTATGTGGTGCATCTGTTTTAGGAATTTTTATATGATTTCATTAATATTTGTTGTTACTTTTATTAAATAATTTACGATTTTCATTTCTTTATTGAATCCGTATAAAATAGGGGACTGGAAAGTGTCATTTGCTTAATTTTTAACTGAAACAACTTACATATAATTATTGTCGGCGACATTTCCCAAAAATTAAAATAGATATATCTTTTAGTACTGTAACGGAACATACTGTACCTATGACCTTGGCCATGGCCTCGTCTAATAGAAGGTTGTACTTACCCTACGTTGTGTTTATTTTTAATAAGTAACCCTTTACCTGGTTCGTAATATAGAGTAGCTGTTAAAAGTGGAGGAATCGGGATAGGTATTTGACGTAATTAAAGAATAATGTTCTCTCCAAAAAGCAGACAGAATGTGTCTATCTTTGTGCATTTATTGAAAATTACTTCTCAGAAAAACATACTAAACAATATGAGAAATACGGTCGGGTGTAATGGTTTGAACACGACACCCTGCTGTGGAAAGGTCCGCTCTCTGGCATTCGCCTGACGCGCGAGGGAAAACCTCGTACAGAGAGACATCGAGACACAATTTCAACAAATAATTTATAACAAATTAAACATAGTAACACATAAGAGTTGTCCCAACAATTCAATATTAACAACATTGAAAATAATACTTTAATTCGACCTGTATATTGACAGTCAATTATAAACGTAATTGTGTAAGTGAAGGTGAGTGTGTAAGTTTGGTGAGTTCGGAATTTCATCCGAACTGCCATGACGCTCGGCGTCGCCGCCGGCCTGCTTTTTGTATGGAAAGCGTGGGGTTAGCGACACAGTCCTGGTTCGCCGCTGGACCGGCCTCACCATTTGTACAGGCCACCCGGCATAGCCGAGGCGTCTACAGTATGCGACTGTGTCGCCATACTGTCTATCCCAAGTACCTGTGTCGTACCCGTCGGGGTGTAATTTGTAAACTGATACCCAAGTGAACGTGGGCATGCCAGCGTTTGGTGCTGATACGGCACACATCTTGAGCTTGGGTGGCTGCAAGCAGCGAGACCCGCAAAATTACGTCTGATTGACAACCAATACTAGGTTATGTAGATATAAATGAATTATATCATTGTGACAACAATCAATCATAATATATATTGCTTGTCCAAGTTAAGTTCCTCGTAATTGAAAAAGGGAGCCAAATCAGGTGAATAAGGGGGACAGTAGGGGAGGTTCCCAAACGTGCCTGGCATAGCCATAGCAGCTGAATGGGGGAAAGTAGTGAAGGTTCCCAAACGTGCCTGGCATAGCCATAGCAGCTGAATGGGGGAAAGTAGTGGAGGTTCCCAAACGTGCCTGGCATAGCCATAGCAGCTGAATGGGGGAAAGTAGTGGAGGTTCCCAAACGTGCCTGGCATAGCCATAGCAGCTGAATGGGAGGAAAAGCGTGGAGGTTCACAAACGTGCCTGGCATAGCCATAGCAGCTGAATGGGAGGAAAAGCGTGGAGGTTCCCAAACGTGCCTGGCAGAGCCATAGCAGCTGAATGGGAGGAAAAGCGTGGAGGTTCCCAAACGTGCCTGGCATAGCCATAGCAGCTGAATGGGAGGAAAAGCGTGGAGGTTCCCAAACGTGCCTGGCATAGCCATAGCAGCTGAATGGGAGGAAAAGCGTGGAGGTTCCCAAACGTGCTTGGCATAGCCATAGCAGCTGAATGGGTCGAAAAGCGTGGAGGCTCCCAAACGTGCCTGGCATAGCCATAGCAGCTGAATGGGAGGAAAAGCGTGGAGGTTCCCAAACGTGCCTGGCATAGCCATAGCAGCTGAATGGGGGAAAGTAGGTAGGTATTGGGAAGCAGAGTCGAAGGTAAACTTAGAACTTACCTCGGACAAGCCAAGTGTAAAAGTTCGATGAGTTCAGAGCCTTGGGTTACCCAACATGTCAACCATGTCAGAGGTCCAAGGTCTGTGAGTCTGGCCGAAACCAGACTGCCGAATGCAGCGTTTATCCCCGTATTTAAACCAAAATATCCCTCCTGCCTCCTTCCAATCTTAGGCGTTTCGGGGTTAAGGGTTGCACCTCCCCGTCACCGGTGTGAGTGGATGGTTGGGTGGCTCGTGGAACGTTCTAGAACATCATAAATTTTCCATTGATACTTAATACATGTGCACGGCAGGTCTTCGACTTAGGCCTGTGACTCCGTCTCAAGTACCGGCTTTGTCTCGCCTTAACTGCAGAGCCCTGTCCCTTTGTCCTTGTGAAATAGATAAAAACAACAAAAAACACACGCACAGAAAAATACTTATGCAATGGCCATCGCAACTAAATAATAACTACGTATTCTTTATACATGAACAGTCTAATTGTTTGTAAGTAACTAAAAATAAATAAATAATTAAATAAATAACAATAATAATATACAGTTCGGTTTCAGTGCTAACTCAATTAATTAATATATTCCTAATATTACAGATATAAATTGAATAATAATATTAATTATCATTTTAATGACATTTAGAAAGAGGTTCACACTCACAAACTATAGCGAATTGTAAATAATATATGTATATATGGAAGAAAGAAGAAAAAAGAAAAATACTCCAGAGTATAGAATACTAAATGAAAAAATAAAGAAAATGTGTATCGAAGCAAAAGAAAAATGGTACAACGAAAAATGCGAAGAAATAGAAACCATATACCAATCTAATCCCATAGCAGTGTACAAGAAAATTGACAAATTATGTAATAACAGAAAGTCCACCTGCACAGATTATATTAAAGGTAAGAATGGGAATATTATTATGGAAAAAGAAAAAGTATTAGAAAGATGGGCAGAATATGTGGAAGAACTCTATAATGATGATGATAGGACAGAAAATCGTGTTAATATGGAAAGGAGTCTAGAGGGAGAAAATATCTTGAAAGAAGAAGTAATAAAGGCAATAAACAAAGCCGGAAAAAACAAAGCAACTGGACCCGATGAAATATCAATAGAAATGATAAAAGCATTAGGGAATAAAGGTGTGGAAATCATTAGCTGTCTTGCAAATCAAATTTACGATACAGGTGAATTACCAGAAGAGATAACGAAGTCAACTATCATAACACTACCGAAGAAAAGTAACGCAAACGTCTGCTCAGATTTTAGAACAATTAGCCTTATGAGCCATGTATTGAAAATTCTCCTGAATATCATACGTGATAGAATATACAATAATCTTTCTGCTGAGCTGTCAAACAAACAGTTTGGTTTTACCACAAAGAAAGGTACCAGAAACGCACTTTTTGTTTTACGTACCATCATTGAACGAAATATTGAAGTAAAGAATGAAGTATACTTGTGTTTTTTGGACTACAACAAAGCGTTTGATATGGTAAAGCATGATAAACTGTTTTCGCTTTTAGAAGAAAAGAATATTGATGACAAAAATATCAGGTTGTTGAAGAACTTATATTGGATTCAAAAATCAGCAATAAAAATTGACGGAAAAATATCGGAATATAAACAAATTAAAAAAGGCGTTAGACAAGGGTGTGTTGTCTCTCCTCTTCTGTTCAACGTCTATGAACAAATTTTCAAGGATATCACAGAGTTAAGAGGAATTACGATAGGAGGAGAAAACATAAATAATATTAGATTTGCAGATGACACGGTATTGTTAGCGAATAATATACAGGCTTTACAAGAATTAGTAAACAAAGTCGCGGAAAGTAGTAGCGAATGGGGTTTAACACTAAATAAAAACAAAACTGTATATTTGAAAATTACAAATAAAAAACCTAATCAGAATGAGATTCTTAATAATAAGCTATATCTAAACGGCGAGATAATTAAAAAAGTGGATAGATATAAATATTTAGGCAGTGTAATAACTTCGGATGGTAAATGTGAAACGGACATTAACACACGCATAACAATGGCTAAAATCGCTTTCGGGAAAATGAGAAATATATTAACAAATCATGGTGTAAATAATAAATTAAAAGTGCGCATAATTAAATGTTATATGTGGAGCGTTCTCCTATACGGGTGCGAATCGTGGACAATCAGTAAGAAACTAATAAACAAATTGCGGGCAGCAGAAATGTGGTTCTACAGAAAAACTTTAAAAGTGTCGTGGACAAGCAGAACTAGTAACGAACAAGTGCTAAATGGAATGGGAACTAATAGACAGTTAGTTAGCAAAATAAGAAAACTACAATATGCTTTTCTGGGACACATAATACGGGAAAAAGAGATAGAATGGGAGGTCTGCAATGGTTTAATAACAGGAACGAGAACTAGGGGAAGAAGACCTGGGTATCAGTAGTTATGAAGATCTAGTGCGCACTGCAGAGGACCGTAACTTGTGGAGGTTCATGACCGCCGACGTCTGCATCAGACATGGCACCTAAATGATGATGATAATATATTTAGAATATACGAGCCCAAACCGATATTGGTTGGGCTGGTTAACATTTTCAACAAACAAATTATAAAACTTAGGCAAATGTGAGAAATTTCTAAAAATTTCTTTCGAATAGTTTAAAATATAGATTTTAAACTTACAAAAACTGAATTTGTTATTCAAGTATTCCGCAATTAAATATTGGGTTACATCGCTTTTATTAGAAACATCAGTTTTTATATTATTAGGCATTGGATCCCTAATTCCTGCACATTTACCTATGAGTATTGTCACATATGTCTTGTCTAAGTTGATTTTCATTGTGCGGAAAGTACAGGGTATCAGTGGAAGCTAAATCTGGACTAGAAGATGACTCTTAAAATATCGGTCGAACTATTATTATTAGTCATTCGGTCCACAGTTTTTCAAAAGTTTTAAGTCTATATTTAAAGTATGAAGGAGGAACTAGACAAAAATAAAAACACTGAGGAAATTCAAGTATTCCGCCATTTAATATTGGGTTACATCGCCTTTATTAGAAACACCAGTTTTAATATTATTAGGCATTGGATCCCTAAGTCCTGCACATTTTCCTATGAGTATTGTCCCATATGTCTTGCTAGGTAGATTTTACTGTACGCACTGAATTATTACGAAGTTGATTTTCATAGTGCGAAAAGTACAGGGTATCGGTAGAAGCTAAATCTGGACTAGAAGATGACGCTTAAAATATCGGTCGAACTATTATTACCAGTTATTCGGTCCACAGTTTTTTAAAAGTTTCAAGTCTATATTTAAAGTATGAACGAGGAACTAGACAAAAATAAAAACACTGAAGAAATTGATGAAGAATGGAAAAAGATTAAAGACATAATAAATTCAACGCCGCATAAGATTTTGGGTAAGCATAAGAAACAAACACGAAACAGATGGTATGATCAGGAATGTCAAATAACAGTGGAAATAAAGCAAGAGTACAGCTTTTAGAGTGCAATACGAACAAAACAAAACCAGTTATGAAAAAACAAGAAAAAATGCGAAAAAAAAACAAACTTTGCAGGTAGAAGAAAAGACAGGAGACCGAAAAGGCAATAACCATGATAGAAACGAACTATTAGAATAGACATGTTCGAAATTTATTTCAAGAAGTGAAATGTCAAAAGGTTGGTTATAAAACTTATAAACGTTAAAAGATATTCTGTAGAGATATTGAAGGGAATTTAATATCAAGCAAGGACAAGGCTAATCGTTGGGCCGAATATTTTAAAGAACATTAAACGAAAATAGCAATAATGTAGACGTAAAAATCTACATTTGAAATGGTCAGATGACAGTAAAGAACATGAAAACGTGCCACCAAGTAAAGAGGAGATATTTAACATTAGTAAAAACCTAAAAAATTCAAAAGCCCAGGACACAATGGTATTGTTGCGGAATTGTTTAAACTAGGAGGTGAATCTCTTCAGGACCATCTTTATCAAATAATAAAGGAAGTATGGGAAATAGAGAAAATGTCAAGTTGTAGGGGCCAAGCTTTAAACCACCCAATGAATAGAAAGGGAGACAAGACCCTCTGCGAAAATTGTAGAGGTATCTCTTTGCTGAATGTAACATATAAAATAATTTCCTCAGCTTTTAGTGATAGAATGACCAATGAAGCTGAAAAATACTAGGAGACTATCAAACTGGTTTTAGACCTTCCAGATCAACTACAGATCAAATATTTGATATAAAAGAAATTATGGCTAATAGCTATGAACTTAATTTACCGCTGCATATGTTATTTATAGACTACGAACAGGCGTAGAATTCCATCAAAAACGAAAAGTTGTACAATATATTAATTACAAAGCCTAAATATCGACAAAAATTTAATGAAATTAGTTGCCATGACCCAGAAAAATATAAGATGAAAGGTTAAGGTAGATTCAGATTTTTACCGAAACTTTTTCAGTCACTCAAGGATTACAGCAAGGAGACCTATTATCACCTATGCTATTTACCACAGCATTAGAGTGGATGATAAAGAAGAGCAACATACACACACACAAGGGACTATATACCGTCACAAGCACTAAGTATTGGCATATGCAGACGTCATAGCCTTAATGACAAGATATGGGGAAGAATTCGAAAAAACTTTGTGAAGATTAATACTGCTGCTGAGAAAGTTGAACTCCAAGTAAGCATGCATAAAACCAAATACATGCGCATAATAATTAAAAATGAAAGAAATATCACTGGCCTCCGCGTAATAACAGAAAATGGAAAAGAATATGGATTTCAGGAAGTATCTCATTTTACATATCTATTTTACTATCGAACAATAGATATTAAAATTGAAACTAGGCTTGCCAAAGGCAGCAAATGCTTTGGATTTTAAGTTGACGTTCTAAAATCCAAGAACGTATCTATAAAAGCAAAAGTAAGAATATATATGTAATAAGGCTGACGGTGACATACAGTTGCGAGTTGTGGATATTCTACCAAAAGAACCAAAAGAAATTACAAGTCTGGGAAAGCAAAATATAAAGGAAATTTTTTTGAGGGAATAAAGAAGACGAAATGTGGTTAAGTAGGACGAATACAGAAGTAGTCGAACTTTACAATAATGTCGGTATAACGGGTGTAATTAAATTTCAAAGAATTAGATAGTTAGGTCATGTGGAGCAAATGCTTGATAGTTATATAGTAAAAAAAGTGTTTAATGGTGGAGTAGTGACCAAAAAGAGGCGAGGACGACCTACAGAGAAGTAGTTTAGTGCGGTTAATAAGGACTACAACAACTTAAAGTAAACAACTGGAAAACAAAGGTGAGAGACAGAAAGATTTAGAGAAACATAGTAAGAGAAGCCAAGGGCCTCTACGGCCTGGACAGCTAATCATCAATCATTTAAAGTAGCCGAAAGAATTTTGTAGAATTTTTTAACTATATGTTTAGATTTTATAATTTGTTGAAAATTTAAACCGGCTCAACTAGTATGAGTTTGGGCTCGTATGGAATTATGACTCGTAAACTGGCAATAATTTACGTACTACTATAAATGCAAGTTTGTATTTGTAATCCTAAATAACTACAATTTGTGTTTAAGTTCAAAATTAGTTTGCTCTATTTCAATATTTACTTAGAATCGCTAATTTGAGGAAATGAGCAGTAATTAATTTGTAAGGCTTTCACTTTGAAATATTTTTCATAACAGGATATTCAGTAATAAATAACATGTTTTCATCAATTGCTCAGAACGTACATAATAACAGGACTGCTTCATTTATCTTTATATAAACAATTTAAAATGTCAAGGCTAATCCTGTTTAAATTAATTTTGAGGAAATCAGCTTTCGCGTAATGAGAAATATCCTTATTTGGTTATATAAAATAAAATTCAAATGAAAATTATTATTATACAAATTTGAAACACAAGATTAAATATTACTTCAGTGAAAATGTCAAAATTTAATTTAGTATAAACAGGGAAAGAAATTTACGTTGAAAATAAAATTTGAATTATAAAAATTTATGAAATTCTTTATATGACATTTTCTTTAATAATTTAGACAAAATAAATAATTTATAGTTACATTATACCTACCTTGTTTCGTTTTCAGATTAGTGTATTCCTTGAAATGGGTGATTGGTTAAAACGTTTTACAAAATTTAAAAAAACTATAGTTTGACAAAAGAAAAATTCAATTTATGGTTTAAGTATTATTAATTTTTGCTAGTACATGTATATATATATATATATATATATATATATATATATATATATATATATATATATATATATATATATATATATTAGAACACCCGTTAAAAACAAAAACCTATGTTTTTAACATGTAACTCATAAACATTGCCTTTTATTTCATTCATTTGATTGTATAAAGTGGTCGTATATCTTACAATAAAATACCTACCTTTGTTTTTAAGAATATATAATATCTCATGGTAGAATATAATCATCAGTATTTGTGACAAGTCTCCACGCCAGTATGTTCTACGCCTCTCTCTTCAACCCATCATAATCTCGAATCAAATACTCGCTTAGTCGGTAATATGACATGATAATGATAATTTTAAATCGAAGTACATAGAATGAAATGGGAAATTATATTTTTGGTATTCTCTAGTATAGTACAGTTCACGACCATTTCTTTGACTATGATAACAAGAAAACAAACACAAATGGATAATTTATAACAAAAAAGTAGTCATTAATATAATATCTTATGTTTTGATGTGCCTAGAAAATTGCCCTGAACAATTACGGAAATCTGAGCGAATTTTCTTGTTTATTGTAAAATTAGAATGTACATAATAATCTGCATGAGAAAATTATTTTTCGGCATTACAAGATCGCAAGATTTATAATACGTACCGAATTAAAGTTTTAATATTTATGAAAGTATTTACGAATTTCTAGAAATTAATTAATACTTCAAGCACTACGAGTATAAGAAGAATGTTCATACAAAATTAAATTAATGATATATTCATGAGTGTATACATAAATTCGATAAATGTTAATAAACACTATATTTCAACAAGTGTCTTAAAAATTGTACAAAATAGTTTACAAACACACTGATGAGACGAAATGAAGCATAACCATTACAGAAAATATTTCTGTAAAAACTAAATATTAATTGGAACTAGATTTCACTAATTTAATCGAATAGATGCTATTTTTGTAAAAACCATTAATTTGCTCGTCTGACAAACAAATATTTTAGTGGAAATCTCTTTAACTTTTTCTACTTTCATTCTACTATCGTTGAAGGAAATTCCGTGGCATAATTAGAGCAAAGATTTGTGAGTGCAGCTCTAAGTTCTCTTAAGTTCCAGCGTCGAGTCAGGATGAAATACCCAAGTGGAAAAGAGCAATATGTCCCGCGCAGATGCACTCGTGCATTACACTATGTCAACCTAATTTTCATTTAACAAAGAATTCGCCAACACTAAAGTGATATTAAATTACAGACACTCGCAAAGCTGAAGATATTTTAATGAAACTGCCGGCTAGTTTCGGTAGTGATAATTCACTTTCTAGATTGCATGTTTATGAAAAATTGGGCTGTTTATGATTTACGCTGTTTCTCTAAAACGCTGTTATTAAAATATCGTTAAGCTATAAATTATTTGATAACTGTTTGGAAGGTATTCAAGGTTGTGACAGTAATAAATTTTGCAGAATTTAAATCTATAAATGAATTATGTTTATTAAATAAATTTTTTGTAGTAAATTGTTTTTTTGTACAATATTTTATCTACTTCCACGAAATAAAGAAGGGGGTAATAAACATTGAATTTTGATATTTCATTGAATTTAATAATGTTCATAAATTATCTGGTGCTAAAGTAGACCATTTAAATTTTTATTAAAACCTAAAACACATGTATAAAAAAAATAAGTTACGTTTGAACACTAGTGAGTTCATTGTATCAAATTTAGTATGTTACAGTACAGCTGAATTAAAAAATAGTTTTAATCAAATAAATACATTATAATAAGGATTTACTAATCACTAAATTGAAAAAAATATTCGTATTACTATTAATAAATACATTATATAATGTAACTGTTTTAAATTGCAGCATATAAAGAACTTTTTATAAGTTATACATTTTTAATGTAATTGCTGTTAACAAACCTAGGATTGTTATGAGTATCATAACTGCCGCATAATGTCAGTTTGAAACCCATCATAGATCGAGGATTTTGAAACATTAAGGCCTGTTATGACTCATAACATCCGTGGTTTGTTCAATAGTTTATCGGTTTTGTAAAAGTAAGTCTATTAAAAAATGTTATTTAAAAAAATAATTAGCAGTGCTACTTTCAGAATGCTTATAATAAACAAACCAACTATTTCGGCATATATCAATATGACATTCAAGTTATGTGCTTTATTTCTCGTATTTACTATTTTAGAAGTAAGAAGTAAACAATGTTACGAAGGATACACATAAGGTTATCTGTATGTATTAGCCTTATATTTTTATATTATTTTATTTAATTTTGTTGACTCTTATTGATACGTCAGTATAGTAATATTACCGTACAGATACAGTTATTACTTGTCTACCAGCCTATTTTTCTATATATAAACATAGGTTTAATATCATGAAACCGGTAAAAATACTTTACTTGAAACTGAAAACAGAATAGTATATTCTATAACTAGTATGGAATAGATAATTTCCGCGCGAACGAATAGTTTATAGGCTGAGCCGTAGGCGAGGTCTACGGTTTCGCGAGTAGCGGAAGTACTATTCCATACGAGTTTTAAGACTATACTCTCTCCAAAACTATTTAAATAATATATATACTTGACATTTTTGCTAAAAGTAATAAAATATTATTGGTATGTTACAGAAGCAATACTTTTGAAAGCTTCAAAACGCGTAAAACAAGGCGTATAACTAGATTTTGTAATCATTTCTTTTATAATTTGAAGGCTAAGGTAGTTGAGGTGATAAAATCATAAAAACAAAGCACCAAGCAATACCGGCTTGATTTTAAAAACAATTGCGTTTTCTATATACTTTAAATGGGTGAATTGAAAAACTAGTGGGCTTTGATAATATGTAACAGTGTTACGAAATGTGCTCATTTTGTAACAGTTTTCTGTTACATAGTAATGGAGAAACATGTTTTTTATGACAATCTTGTGTATAGTAGAAGTAAAAGCCGAAAGGTAATGTACAAAAAATAGAATCTTTTGCAAGGAACTTCATGTATGAAATTTGTACAAAATAGGTAATGTGCTGGCGACATTAGATTTTTTTAACACAAAATTGAATTATTTTAGGTGAGCCCATATCGGGAGAAATTTTGTGTGAAAAAGCACTATTCTTTTATGATCAGACTCACAACGATGACAATTTGAAAGCTAGCTGGATGGCTCGATAACTTCAAAGACAGATACGGAATTCGATAACTATCAATTACAGGAGAAAAATTATCAAGTGATGAGGCTGCTGTTGAGTTATTTAAAAACGCGCTTCGAAATAAAATAGCAGAAATGCAGTGGTGTCCAGATCAAATTTACAATGCCGAAGAAAGCGGACTTTTCTGGAAATTACCTCCTCAAAAAACAATTGCTCACCAAGCTGAAACATCAGCTCCATATAGAAAAATGAGCAAGGAATGAATTAAATTTATGCCCTGCTGTAATGCCTACGGCACACATAAAATTAAATTGTTTGTAGTGGACAAATCTCAAAAGCCACGAGCTTTTAGAAATGAACCGCTGACGGTAAGGCCCCAAGGACAGAAAATAGCCTGGGTTACCAGAGAAATTTTCAAGGACTGGTTTTACATTGATTTTTTTCCAGCAGTGCTAAAAAAATGCAACAACTGAATTTAGAACCCAAGGCACTTTTCATTTTAGACAATGCCCCAGGACACCCTGAAGACTTATGTTCTGAAGATAAAAAAAAATATTGTATTGTTTTTGCCGTCAAATGAACATCACTTAGAGCAACCGATGGACCAAAATGTGATTCAAGCGATAATGTTGAATTACCGCAAGAGACTTTTAAAAAAATTGTTGCTTCCGAAGGTGCTGAACTGAAGAAAGTTAATTTGACAGATATTGTTATTGGATTATCAAGAAGATTGGAAGATGTGAAACCGGAACTTATCCAAAAGTCCTGGGCTAAACGCTAAACTTCTTACACTACTTCTTGATGATGGTTGGACTTAATACGATTATCTTCCACTAATACAGTGGACGGACAGAATGGAGTTGGAATGTATAGAAAGACAAATAAACGAGGTTAATGCCTTAATAAACTAAATTTCTAAAGATATCACACAAGAAGCTCTTGATTGGGTTATCGGATATGAAGAAACATGGGAATCCACAAATGATATAGATATTTCGAAACATAGTTACAATGAATCAGGCTCCGACGAAGAAGTAGAAGTGATACCAAGACATGTAAAGCACAAAGAGGCAGTCAGAAGTTTTAAAACGTGTTTGAAGTGGGCTGAAGGAAATGATGAGTCGAAACACCACATTCTAATTCTATCAGATATGAAAAAACGAGCCAAAAAGGCAGAAGAAGCGAATATTAAACAGAGAAAAATTACCAAATTTTTCAGTTTCTTAGATTTACTGTTGACTTTAATATAGATTTATGTAATATGCCTATATGTACTTTATTTGGATACTCATATGCAGTAAGTACAGGGTGTCTCATTTTCGATGTTTTTTTAAGGTATCTCGGGTAATATTAAAGATTAAGCAAAACAGTTTGCACATTTCACGGTCTACTTTTGGAGAAAAGTTTAATAGTCACCACATGGAATTTCGATCTCCTTTTGTTTCTGAGCTACAGGCAAAAACTCGTTTTTCGCTCATTTCAAAAATATCTAATATCTTATTTATTATGATAGTAAGAGAAAAATTGTTTTACCAAACTTTCAACTGTTGTTTTAGGTAGAATAAAATTGCGTAATTAGATTTCTTGGAAATTTAATAATTCTCGAGATATCACACAAACTTATGATTTTTTAAATGAGAACGTATATTGAAAATACTCACATCGTTTTTCTTATTTTATAAGCTTTTCAATGTTGTATAACAAGTCTACATTCTTTTATTTTAAACATGAAGAAAATATAAATTATTCATTTTTTAGGGTGAAAAGATTGAAAATTATTAAGAAACAAATGAAACAAATAAATTATAAATCATCAATTGTTTATTTCAATATTATTTGTTTCAGTTTTCTCATTTTTTCAATTTATTTACTTCAAAAGCATACTAAACCATTTTTTCAAAGCCAACTGTAACGTCGATAAATAATAACTTAACTAACCCGAAAATAATTAGTTAAGAGTAATTTTGAAAACATAAGTAATAATTATAATTATATATATATATATATATATATATATATATATATATATATATATATATATAATATTCATTTGTTTCTTAATATTTTTAAAAATTTTTTCACCCCAATAAATTAATAATTTATCTTTTATTCATGTTTAAAACAAAAGAATGTAGGCTTGTTATATATCATTGAAAAGCTTATGAAATAAGGAAAACGACGAGACTATTTTTAACATAGGTTCCCATTTAAAAAATCATAAGTTTGTGTGATATCTCGAGATGTATTAAGTTTTCAACAAAACTAATTACGCTATTTTATTTTATCTAAAAAACAGATGAACATTTGTTAAAACAATTTTTATCTATCATAATTAATAAGATATGAGATATTTTCGAAATGAGTGAAAAACGAGTTTTTGCCTATAGTTCAGAAACAAAAGAAGATTGAAAATTCCTGTGTTGACTGTTAAAGTTTTCTCAAAAAGTTGACCATGGAATGTGCAAATTGTTTTGCTCTATCGTTAATATTACCCGAGATACATTAAAAAAAACATCAAAAATGAGACACCTGTACAGTTGTTTTTTAAATTTTATATTTGAAAATAAAGCATTTTTTGTTGCGAGAATGTGGAAATTCTTAGAGAATTAAGAAAATGGATATTTTCTGTAATTTTTCCGATAATCCGGATCAACCTGTATAATTAATAGTTCGGATTAAAGAGGTCCAACTGTATAATAATAAACCTCTAGAAGTAGTAAACAAATTTTGTTATTTAGGGATGTTTCCTAATTCCGGAAATTTTTTGGAAGCGTCTAAGCAAGCCCTTAAAAAATCATACCTGTCTATAAACAACGTGAAAAATATTTTGGTTGAAGGCAAATCCAATAGTTGGGAGGAGAAAGGAGAAAGAGAAACTTTTAAATTCGGTGATAAATAGTACTTTACTATATGGCTCAGACATATGGGGATTGCGATATACGGATATTGCTGACTCTGGTTAAATTAAATATTTAAAACTTATTTTACAATGCCTTAAGAGTACTCCTAACTTTATGATCAGATTAGAAACTGGAACAATCCATATGCTGTTCATTTTAAAGCGAGTCCTACAATACTGGCAAAAAGTTGTAAAAATGAATGAACATCGCACCATTAAAATATTCTACAATCGATTAGTTTATTTAGATGCCGGAGAAAATAATAAAATTTAACTGGGTTTCACAATTAGAACTTTGCATATATAATCTAAGGGTTAATACACTCTGGAAAAAACAAATTTTATCTGCTAACAAAATTCCGTCAACATTAGATACTCAAAAACTCAAATTACAGGAAAAAGATATATCTCTCCTGCATAATTCTAACTATAGTCTTAATTATATTTCCATTAAATCAGCGCCTTCCCTTGAAAATTATTTAAAATTTCGAATTCCACTAACTTATATAAGAATTATTGGTCAATTACGACTAGCACATAAATATGGTCTTTCAATTTATATAAAAGGTATAAAATATCAGCTTGTTGCAAAGTCAAATTCTACTGATTGCAATTGTCAAAGTTTGGAAAATTTGTACCATTTTCTAATAGAGTGCCCTATATACCGTCCATACAGACAAATATATTATCTGAATATTTATTTGATGAAGCTAATTTCGTTGACGCCAACTAAAGTTCTAAATATTTTTCTCTAAGTGATTGGCTCCATGAGGTTGAAAAGTTTTTGTGTAAAGGAATACAATATTTGTTTTTCTAATATAGTTAATTTTATCTTTTGCAATTACCCCAATTATTTCTTTATCTCAAATGTAATTATTATTATTTCTGTATTGCGAATTAAATTTAATTGTAATATATATATATATATATATATATATATATATATATATATATATATATATATATATATATATTAAATATTCTGTATTGTATTATCTATATTATATTATTGTATATACCTATGTACTTTTTGCAAGCCAACCAATATTGTATAAAGCTCAGGCTTTCAAACAATAAATCTATTATTGTTATTATTATTCTTATTATTATTATATAATAACTTATTTCAAAACTAGCCTGCTTCATAATTTAACTAACTTTATATTTTCAAATTCGCGTAAATAGGTATACAAGGTATGATCAAAAAAATATTTAAAACGCATAAACTATTATACCAATCGAAATAGAAAATAAGAAATTTTTTGAAACAAAATCCAAATATGGGTTCCATTTAATAAAATGTAAGTTTCTGTTATAACTCGAAAATTTACCTATAGAAAAATTATTTTCGTACGCCACTGGACAGACAATAAAATGTCTAACTTTTTCATTTGAAACATTTTTCTAGATTACTGATGGTTTAGAAGTTATTTTAAAATAAAAATTTCGGTCAAATTCAGTTTTCCGCCATTTTCTAGTAACTTATGAGAATTTATGTCAAAACCAATACATATCTAAGATGGACCTCCAAATGCGCACCACATATCCCATATAACCGAAGTCATCCCTTATAGTTTCCGAGATCCCAATTGTGGCCTTCTAAATCCGGACACCGTGTATATAGAAATAAAATTATAATTTCTAAAACAACAAAATGAATACCGATTCATCTTCAAATAAAAGATAATGTAACTTCTGTTTTGTACCTACTTACTTCAAACAAAATAACCGAATTTGCAAATATCGTATAAAAGATTTACATTTTAAACTATGTATTTGCCAATATAAAAGGAAAGACAAACATTTTATTGGAGAACAAAGAATATGAACGAATCTGGTTCAAACTAAACGAATGGTAACAAACTTTTAAAACTGTTGTGGAAGTTTACCATTAGGTGGATATATTTTTTTTTATTTTTTCATTCTTTTAGAATTTCTTTCAATTTACTTGTACCTAATTTAACTATTTTTAAATTTATTTTTAATTCAAATTATTGATCAAATAATTTCCATTTTTCACTTCTTTTTTTATCACTTCTAAACTTCTAAGTTCTAATTGACTAGGCAACGAATACGAATTCAGATATTAATGGTGTCTTCGTAAGAATTCTACAGTGTCAGGCATAATATTTTTATTTTAATGAATATATATATATATATATATATATATATATATATATATATATATATATATATATATATATATATATATATATATGTATAACTAATCGGTAATCGAATCAGAATCCGAAGTTACCCAATCTCTATTTCAGCATCGAAACAGACCAAATCTCAGTTCTGGAGCTGATATATAAATATCGTTTCCAAAACCAAAACTTTTCGGATCTTCTGACATTTCATATTACATTATTACATTTGAATTTGTGACAACTGTCAAGTAAAAATTTATAATAGGTATAAGAAATAATTACAATAAGGGAGTTTCACTATGTAAAATATGTTCGATAATGTATTCTAACATATGTCTATGTATATCATATAAGTAGCTAATAATAAATATAAAAGGCAAATTTATAATTTTTTTAAAACCAAAATAAAAGCTTGTAAAAATTAGGCTATGGCGATATATGATTTACTTCACATGTGCTTATTTAAAATTGAAAACCGCAGGTTTTCCACACAGGATAAAATATATATTTCGAATTAAAGAATTGTGAAATGCACGTTTAATATGATTCATAGTAAAATAAATGTTAAATACAGTAAACTGACACTTTGAATAACAAATGTCAACATGATATTTATGTTTAGCGCTTCTATTATATTTTGCCTCTTTCTACGCCATAGAAACATGGTAATTATCATTTAAACGCATATTCTAGGTCCGCATACCATTCCGAATACCTGCTTCCAGTAGCCTATTTATATAGTTTTTTTTTTAAATATCTTGTACATAATAAAAGAAGAATTGTAATCGCGAAATATTTAGGTTTTCAGATTTCAGCGGAAATATCGATTTTGACCATCCCTGAATCCATTTTGAATAATTTCGTCGTCACGTCTGTACCTATCACGCATAACTCAAAAACGGTAAGCCGTAGAAAGTTGAAATTTTGTATTTAGGACTGCTATAACATCTCGTTGTGTACCTCGCTTTTTGGTTATTACATAATTTCCAGAAGTGGTACTTTACTTAAGGCCTATAATAGATTTTAATGAAAAACTATTTTAAAATATAATCCAAAACTTTTGAAATTTGGTATGTAAGACTTTTATATCAATGGGAATAAAATAATAGATTTTAGTTAAAATAAGCTAACCGGAAGTGATATATTACCTGAAGTTGTTAGCAGTTTTTCTTAAATAAAATGGTTTTATTTTTATTTTAGAAATAAATGCTGCAAATGCTACGGTTTTCCTTAGGTTGTTTTATAATTCAATTATTATTATAGAGGTGTCCACATCAGATTTTTTTCTTAGGCAGGCCCGATGCTACCTAACCTAACAAAAGTGACAATTTATTAACAATTAGTTAAGAACTAAACTAAAGCTTAGGAGCGATGCGAAGAACAATTTTACAACATAACTGAAATGGTAGGAGCAGGCCTAAGAGATATTAAAAAAAAAAACTTCGAATTTTAAATGGCACATAATTGACCCATGCGGTGCACTCTTTACGCCAGCAATGAGTGCCCTTGAGTTGACGCCTGGTAAACACCCGCACGGTTACCGATATCTGTATACAAAGCAGATTGGTACACCCAGCAATGGGTAATAAGCCGTGATGATTTATTTATTTATTTATTCATTTATTTATTTATTCATTTATTTATTTATACATTTATTTATTTGTTTATTTGTTTGTTTATTTATTTATTTATTATTTTTTATTTATTTATCTATTTATCTATTTATCTATTTATCTATTTATCTATTTATCTATTTATCTATTTATCTATTTATCTATTTATCTATTTATCTATTTATCTATTTATCTATTTATCTATTTATCTATTTATCTATTTATCTATTTATCTATTTATCTATTTATCTATTTATCTATTTATCTATTTATCTATTTATCTATTTATCTATTTATCTATTTATCTATTTATCTATTTATCTATTTATCTATTTATCTATTTATCTATTTATCTATTTATCTATTTATCTATTTATCTATTTATCTATTTATCTATTTATCTATTTATCTATTTATCTATTTATCTATTTATCTATTTATCTATTTATCTATTTATCTATTTATCTATTTATCTATTTATCTATTTATCTATTTATCTATTTATCTATTTATCTATTTATCTATTTATCTATTTATCTATTTATCTATTTATCTATTTATCTATTTATCTATTTATCTATTTATCTATTTATCTATTTATCTATTTATCTATTTATCTATTTATCTATTTATCTATTTATCTATTTATCTATTTATCTATTTATCTATTTATCTATTTATCTATTTATCTATTTATCTATTTATCTATTTATCTATTTATCTATTTATCTATTTATCTATTTATCTATTTATCTATTTATCTATTTATATATTTATCTATTTATCTATTTATCTATTTATCTATTTATCTATTTATCTATTTATCTATTTATCTATTTATCTATTTATCTATTTATCTATTTATCTATTTATCTATTTATCTATTTATCTATTTATCTATTTATCTATTTATCTATTTATCTATTTATCTATTTATCTATTTATCTATTTATCTATTTATCTATTTATCTATTTATCTATTTATCTATTTATCTATTTATCTATTTACCTATTTACCTATTTATCTATTTATCTATTTATCTATTTATCTATTTATCTATTTATCTATTTATCTATTTATCTATTTATCTATTTATCTATTTATCTATTTATCTATTTATCTATTTATCTATTTATCTATTTATCTATTTATCTATTTATCTATTTATCTATTTATCTATTTATCTATTTATCTATTTATCTATTTATCTATTTATCTATTTATCTATTTATCTATTTATCTATTTATCTATTTATCTATTTATCTATTTATCTATTTATCTATTTATCTATTTATCTATTTATCTATTTATCTATTTATCTATTTATCTATTTATCTATTTATCTATTTATCTATTTATCTATTTATCTATTTATCTATTTATCTATTTATCTATTTATCTATTTATCTATTTATCTATTTATCTATTTATCTATTTATCTATTTATCTATTTATCTATTTATCTATTTATCTATTTATCTATTTATCTATTTATCTATTTATCTATTTATCTATTTATCTATTTATCTATTTATCTATTTATCTATTTATCTATTTATCTATTTATCTATTTATCTATTTATCTATTTATCTATTTATCTATTTATCTATTTATCTATTTATCTATTTATCTATTTATCTATTTATCTATTTATCTATTTATCTATTTATCTATTTATCTATTTATCTATTTATCTATTTATCTATTTATCTATTTATCTATTTATCTATTTATCTATTTATCTATTTATCTATTTATCTATTTATCTATTTATCTATTTATCTATTTATCTATTTATCTATTTATCTATTTATCTATTTATCTATTTATCTATTTATCTATTTATCTATTTATCTATTTATCTATTTATCTATTTATCTATTTATCTATTTATCTATTTATCTATTTATCTATTTATCTATTTATCTATTTATCTATTTATTTAATTATTTATTTATTTATTCATTTATTGTTTTTCATGTAGATTAATAGGTGCAATGTCGCGACATAAAACTTATCTAAAAGCGATATATTTGGAGTGATGAAAAAGCAAATATCTTTTTAATGCTTTCAAAAGAGAAGACAAATAACAACATGACAATTTTTAGATTTTGAGGTTACATATTCAGCATGAAATTAGATCATATATCTCTACCTGTCTTTATGCATAATCTAGTATTTAACTATCTTTTTTTAGTCGATAAGAATTTAAAGAAGATTGAAAATAACGCAATCCTAATTTCAATCCGCTGAGATAAACCAATAGGAATTTTCAAGCCAAAATATACTTGAAGCCGCTTGAATTTCCGAGATAAACACAGTGAATAACGATGTAGTGGGCAATGTAATTAACACACCACGCAAGGGTCCCGGGTTGGAATCCAGGGTAAGGTATGTTTGTTTCAGTGAGGTCCTTTCATAATTTCACCCTGATCATCGAAGTTTACAGTGTATGAAAATATAAAATACAGAAGAAAAACTGTATCACCTTCAACAAATCACCATTATATATAAAAATTTATGAAAAGTGTGTAATAACAAATAAGAAAAAAATTAAATATGACGATATAGAGATAGACAACGTGTGCAAAATGCAAATATAAAATCTTTTCCCGGGGTCACTGAGAAGAATCTACCTTTGTTTCGGCTTAGTTTATATCCGAAGTTTTGTTCATTTGCGGGTATTATTAAATTTTGAACATGAAATTAATATTTGCAAAGAAGATAATAACCAATTCTACTGTAACTTCGCTACTTGGATTTAAGCATTGATTTCACTTATTTATAGACCCGAAAATCGGTTTCTCTTCTTAGATCTGAACATCGCTTTCATAACCCGAATCCAAGTATCCGTTTCATGACCGGATCCAAAGAACAGATTTGTGTTCTACCCGGCTATAGCATATCCGAATATCCAGATAGTTCTGAAAGCTAGGTTCTCAATCATTTTTTCGGTTATTAATTGCTCTACTATATACTAGTATCAACACTTTTTTTCATATTTCCCAACTATTTAGGCTACCCATGGGGTCTCGGTTATCTAAAAAGATACAAAATCGGCTAAATTAAAACATAGCCCGTTAGTAGACCATTTTAAAGATGTATATGTTTTTTCTTCGATAAATGCTTAGGTCACTAGATAAAATCAGATATTAAAATTTTGCTCGTTTTACAAATAACTTCTAAATATGAAATGATATCGAATTTTTATTTGAACTTCTTTAAGACATTTTCTGCAAATTCCTTCATTTCTTTACTGTTAATTTTCGTGTTATGATGTCAAATTTGTAATTTTTATGTGAACGTCATAGAAGTAAGTTGCACCGTTGAAAACAAGATTTTTTTCTAACGATATGTTCATTTGTTTTAAAAAATTGTGGCTTCCTTGGCCGATTCCGCGAGAACGGTACGTTATACCGGAAAATAATCCTAATGAAAATTGTAACTATCGATACGGAGCCCACCGGTGTATCTGTGGCTATTAGAGGCCCTTCGTCACGGAAGTTTCTAAAAGAACCAATTGGAGCAAGCCGTTTAATTTACCCATTAAGCAGTGTACCCACTCGGAAAAGAGATCCAATGGTTTGCGCACAACTGCGACTTTAAAAAATTATGCCAATGATGAATACAACCCGCAAAATACAGAACCTTCGCGAACTTTCCGAGTGGCTAAACTTCTTAACGGTAGATTATTATCCAACCAACATAAAACCTAAACGGCTTGCTCCAAATAACGTAACAATGGTCTATCTCGTGCAAGGCGGCTCGGCTTATTTACGCATCCCTTTAGATACTATCGATAGCTCTTTGAACGCACTGCAATTTTTATTAGGATTATTTTCCGGTATAACGTAGCGTTCTCGCGAAATCGGTCAAGGAAGCCAATTTTTTTTCCAAAAAACCACAATGTGCTATGTTCAAGAAGAAAATGGATATGTGTTATTTAACCCATCTTCATTTTTGCACTGCATGATTAAAAAGACCTTATTATTACTATTAATATAAAAATAAAATCAGCTCTGTAGATCCAATGACTTGCGCACTACTGTGACTTTAAGAAAACCGCGCCAATGAGGTATACAACCCGCAATAACTTTTCCCTTAGGGGAATTTCCGAGTGGCTACATCTCTTAATCGCTAGGGCATGATCCAAGTAACATGTGAAACAGACGACTCGCATAACAAAATGCAGAGTGGAGGCAAATATTCGCTATTAACATCCGGACTACATCAATATTTCTGTGATATGTGAATGTTTTGTTATCTCCCAAAAATTTTGATAATTTCATTGCTCTGCAGTTCAATAAATATAGCCCATAGAAAAAAATCGTAAATACAAAAGTTGTATCAAATTTTGTTTTCTACAATATTGATAATAACAACTTTTACTCTCCGATATATAGAAACAGAGAAATTGATAAAAGACCGAAAATTTTAAAGTTTTTCCCCTATAACTCCGGTAACACAGGGCTTTTGTTTCTGCAAAATTTGTTTCTTATCGCTGGCCTTAGTCCTTACAGCATATCTAAAAATTATAACTACCCGACCTTTTGCAAGGATACCAGGCTTAATTGTATATATTGACTGGACTATGAAACTATTTTCAAATATCGTTCTCAATATGTCATTGCCTACTATTATGACTTTCACATAAAAATATTAAAATTTATTAGACTAAATAATATTTTGAGACATAAATTACAAAATTAGGAATGACAGTAAACAAACAATTATAATCTGTATTCATGTTATCATTTGCCACAATAATTAATTTGACCCTATTAATTTAATTATTGTTGAATTTTTGCTGTTTGAAACAAATGAACATAGATAAGTTAAACAACCTTGGAAAGATAAAAAAATTGCCTTTTCAATTGTAAAATTTTCTATTATGGCGTCCATGTAAAATTAACATCATTACTCGAAATTCAATATTAAACATAAAAATAAATATTACAAAAATATTAACTATTGTATTGTGCACATGAATTTAAAAAAAATATATTTAAAATAATCTACAAAAAATCAATTTTGCGCTAAATTAACCAACTTCCAATATTTTAAAGATAAGCGAGGTGCCAATGGTGGGCCTCGGAAAACAGAAGTTCTGTATAGTTGACCTGGTATCACCAATATCTTGGTTAGCCGATCAAACATTAAAGTATGACTATATTACTACTATGCAAAGTGTAAGCAAAACGGCGTGCTGACTAAACACAGGCGGCTTCTATGACTAAAAAAAGGAAAAAAGTTTATATAAACACATGTCCTAAAATGGTTCGTTACTCAGTTACAACTATTTTTTCAGTTTTTTTATGTAAAAAGATAACAGAAAATGGAGTTGTTTTATTGAAATCATAACAAATGTTCAAAATGACCTATGCGGCTAGCAGCACACTGCTCAGTTCGTCGGATCATTGACTTTTTGATAAAAAAAAAAACTGAAAAACCTCAAGTAGCGCAAATAATGCAAAAAGTGCTGTCAAATGCCTATTGTAACCCGCAGAATAGCATGCACATAAGCGGAATTCTAGGGAACTAAATTAATGGCGGCCTGTAGTACATGTCAAATTATGTATAGGTACGTCAAAAATCATCGTTTCGTTTAATATAAAAAGATGTTCTCATGCTTAGATTTTATAATTCAAAATAAACGAATTAAAGAAAATGAACATAATATACATGAAAAAGTGCTGTGTTAAAGTATATGAGTACATAAAATTCGAGGCATATTCCATAATTTTTGGCAAAGAATATAAAGCTGATAGACTGAATATAAAGAAAAAAAAAACATTAAATATATCACAAAACTTTCATCTGGTAAATAAATATGCCTTTTCTTTGCATTTCACAAAAAGAAATTATAATAAAATTTTGCAGGTATGTAGTTTTAATTCAACTATTGACAGTATTGAAGTCCAAGTCGGAATTATCATAAGTCAAACTATGTCACAAGTAGTAATTAAATCCGAATTTACTAATTGTTGCCCTTCAACTATGTTTCTTGATAAAGGATTCGACTGAACAAATTTAAAAATTGTGTTGAATTGAATTTTTATTAATATTATGGGTCAGGAAGTGCTCATTCAAAACGCAAATAAATCTGACATGTCTTACTGGCCGCCATAACAGGTGCACTTACAGTATTGCCAACGGATTCTGCGGGTCCCAATTGGCGATTTTGTTGACGACGAAAATGATAAAAATTAAATAGTACATTGTCTATTAAATAAGAAATCATATATAACCTATTTTGTCATTTTTATCTCGACATAATTATTATTTTGTAATTATTTTGTGAGAAAGTAATTATTAAGGCAATCGTTTCTAGAAATAATACTTTTGTAATACCTTTGAAAAAAAAAATAATAAAAAACTATATTATTCATTAATAGGTGTTTTTATTTTTAGAATTTTACGTACTTATGATTGGTGTGATTAACGTTTTTAAAATATATGCTATTAACTCTCGATTTAAATTTTTTAACAGAACTGTAGTTAGTATGTTAGCTACCCTATAGAATTGGTTATTTTCAGTCCAACAACTAGTAACTAGTGTCATCTATTGGTTACAACGTAAAATACTAACTTGCTCCACTATTTCAATATTTATTTTACTATTTCAACATCTTGAAACGCATTGTACATTTTATATGTTTTTACTATTTCTATACCGCTGTTAATGGTCTTTAGAAAATAAATTATTATTTAATACTATGATTATTATTATTATTATTATTATTATTATTATTATTATTATTATTATTATTATTATTATTATTATTATTATTATTCCTTTATTGCACATTCAGACATACATCTATGAGTTATAATTAAACATATAAATTAAATATTTTCTGAGGAGGTAGTCGTCTCGTTCAGTAGGGAGGATACATGCCGTCCTGGTTAATCTCTTGCCAGCCACAAACAATGCAGCTTAGGATAAGAGATGTAATTATGTTAAAACTTTTCTGATGGTGTGGGCTGTACCATATATCGCTGTTCTCTGCAACTCGGATGGGTCGTGGTTTCCAGGAAGTCTACCAACATTCATTACATATTCTTTATCTACGTATCCTGTAGCACCTATTATGATAGGTATGATGTCTACCTTCTTTTTCCACATTCTTTTAGCTTCTATCGCTAGATCTTTATACTTCAGTTGTTTATTGGCATCCCTCGTGACCAAATTCTCATCTGCTGGTATTGATACTTCAATAAAGTATGTGCGCTCTGTTGTTTTAATTACTATATCTGGCCTATTAGCACTTATTGTCCTGTCTGTTTGAATGGGGAAATCATATAATATCGTCGTTTTTTTATCTTCATTTTTGGTAATCTTTTCGGGAATATGATTATACCACGTGTTTGCTATTATTTGGCATTTAAAATATTGGCACAGTTCAAAATGTATTTGCGCACATACTTTATTATGTCTTAGGACGTATTCCGTTTTTGCAAGTTCAGTGCATCCAGAGATGATGTGTTGTATTGTTTCGATGTTTTTTTTGCAGATCCGACACATTGGGTTTGTTATTGTTCCATGTATATTCGTAGCGATATTTCTAGTTTTAATTGCCTGGTCTTGTGCTGCTATAATCAAGCTTTGTGTTTCACCCTTTGTTTTCCCGGATGTTAACCATTTGAAAGACTGAATTGGATCAAACGGAACGTTTTCCATGTCTCTTACCTTTTGACCATGCATGGGTTTATTTCGCCATGTATCTTTCAAACGTTTGCATATTTGATTCTTAAATAGTTTTGGGTTTCTTGGGGTATTTTGATTGTGTTGTGTGGACACGTCCACACTATCTTCCGTATTGTCGTTTTCGTCGTTAATGCCTGTTTCTTCTTGCTGTTCTCTTCTTAGATCTTCTATGCGAGGGACAACTTTAAATACTTTGGTTTCGTATTTTTTGGCTTTCTTCAGTAAAGATCGATTTTGTGGTATGGTACAATCATATGCTTTAATGTCTTGGATCATAGGATCGGTTTCTGCATTTTTATTTATATAGTAACTTAAGCTATATACTGCACTATACATTGCTGATTCAAGTTGTTGTAGTCCTCTTCCTCCTTGTCTTCGCGCAACATACAGCCTGTCAATATCTTCCCGTGGATGCAGTAATCCATTCAACGTCAAAATTTTTCTGGTTTTCCTATCTAATTTCTTAATTTCTTCCAATGTCCAGTTTATTATACCGAAACTGTACCGTATAACTGGGACCGCAAACGCGCTTATAGCTTGAAACTTATTTTTACAGCTTAGTTTGGTGTTTGTAACATTTCTAACTCTAGCTATATATTCTTTCTTTAGTCTCTCTTTCATCATTTTATGATCTATACCATCACCTTCTTCTACTCCTAAATATTTATACGTCTTGTCAGGTTCCAAAGATGTTATTGAGTCTATTTCATTGATGGCAATATTTTCTGTCTCTCGAAGTCTTCCTTTCACGAATGCTGCAGTGGAACATTTTTCTAAGCCAAATGACATTTGAATATCTTGTGGAAAGTTTGTGACAATTCGTAAGACTTTCTTTAATTCTGTTTCACTCTTACATGTTAGCTTTAAATCGTCCATATAAAGTTGATGTGTAATCGGATTTGGCGCGCTGGTGATTTTATAACCAATTGCTTCATTTTTAATTAGGGTAGAAAGTGGGGCTAGCGATAGACAGAATAATATAGGTGACAGGGAATCCCCTTGATAAATTCCACGTTTTATTTTAATTTCACCTGTCTGTATTGTTCCTTGGTTTGTTTAATTATTATTATTATTATTATTATTATTTTATTATTATTATTATCATTATTATTATTATCATTATTATTATTATTATTATTATTATTATTATTATTATTATTATTATTATTATTATTATTATTATTATTATTATTATTATTATTATTATTATTATTATTATTATTATTATTATTATTATTATTATTATTATTATTGTTATTATTATTGTTATTATTATTATTATTATTATTATTATTATTATTGTTATTATTGTTATTATTGTTATTATTATTATTATTATTATTATTATTATTATTATTATTAATATTATTATTATTATTATTATTATTATTATTATTATTTATTATTAATTATTATTATTATTATTATTATTATTACTATTACTATTACTATTATTATTATTATTATTATTATTATTATTATTATTATTATTATTATTATTATTATTATTATTATTATTATTATTATTATTATTATTATTATTATTATTATTATTATTATTATTATTATTATTATTATTATTATTATTATTATTATTATTATTATTATTATTATTATTATTATTATTATTATTATTATTATTATTATTATTATTATTATTATTATTATTATTATTATTATTATTATTATTATTATTATTATTATTATTATTATTATTATTATTATTATTATTATTATTATTATTATTATTATTATTATTATTATTATTATTATTATTATTATTATTATTATTATTATTATTATTATTATTATTATTATTATTATTATTATTATTATTATTATTATTATTATTATTATTATTATTATTATTATTATTATTATTATTATTATTATTATTATTATTATTATTATTATTATTATTATTATTATTATTATTATTATTATTATTATTATTATTATTATTATTATTATTATTATTATTATTATTATTATTATTATTATTATTATTATTATTATTATTATTATTATTATTATTATTATTATTATTATTATTATTATTATTATTATTATTATTATTATTATTATTATTATTATTATTATTATTATTATTATTATTATTATTATTATTATTATTATTATTATTATTATTATTATTATTATTATTATTATTATTATTATTATTATTATTATTATTATTATTATTATTATTATTATTATTATTATTATTATTATTATTATTATTATTATTATTATTATTATTATTATTATTATTATTATTATTATTATTATTATTATTATTATTATTATTATTATTATTATTATTATTATTATTATTATTATTATTATTATTATTATTATTATTATTATTATTATTATTATTATTATTATTATTATTATTATTATTATTATTATTATTATTATTATTATTATTATTATTATTATTATTATTATTATTATTATTATTATTATTATTATTATTATTATTATTATTATTATTATTATTATTATTATTATTATTATTATTATTATTATTATTATTATTATTATTATTATTATTATTATTATTATTATTATTATTATTATTATTATTATTATTATTATTATTATTATTATTATTATTATTATTATTATTATTATTATTATTATTATTATTATTATTATTATTATTATTATTATTATTATTATTATTATTATTATTATTATTATTATTATTATTATTATTATTATTATTATTATTATTATTATTATTATTATTATTATTATTATTATTATTATTATTATTATTATTATTATTATTATTATTATTATTATTATTATTATTATTATTATTATTATTATTATTATTATTATTATTATTATTATTATTATTATTATTATTATTATTATTATTATTATTATTATTATTATTATTATTATCCTTTTATTGCACAAACTACAAATATATATCTAATACATTATAAAATAATTATTTTTGGTCCCGATATTCTGGCCAAACATATTCTGCAGTTCGGAGGAACCACTCCATCCGGCCGCTTACCAAGCAGCTTGGGTATGGGTGACTATTATTATTATTGTTATTATCTGTATAATGTAAAATACACAATATTAGGGTAAGTTCAGACTATAAAACATTTTTATTAACTCTTAAGCCTCATTCACAATACGAAATTAGTAGTTAGTGTTAGAAGTTATAATTAGTGTTTATAATTAGTATTTAAAGATTGGTAAACAGCGTTCACAATACATGAAATTAACGACTACAAATAACAATTTTTGTTGGCAAAAAAGTACATTTGATTCGAAATTTTGAAGAGCTGGTTTAATTTAATACTTCTTGTTTAGTAGATTTGATTATTATTTAATATTTTTGAATCCTTTAATACCTTTCAAATTCTACTTCAATTCAACAAAAATGTAATTTATTTCTTTTACAACTGTCAAACTCAACAAATGTCACATCTTTTTTTTCTACAATATATCTATTTCATTCTACTCTGTTCTGTGATAGGCTACTCTGTTCTGTGATAGGCTACTCTGTTAACCACTAACCATAAGTTTGGAGCTTGCAAACTCTTGCGCTAACTGAATTTAGCGCGGACTTGGGCTGCGCTAATTTCGTTATTGTGAACGCTAAACTACAACTATGTACGCCAAGCTTTCTGCGCTAATCGTAACTACTAATACTAACCACTAATTTCGTGTTGTGAATGAGGCTTTACCAGCTTATGACGGGCGAATTGTTGCCCGAAACGTCCCACAAGTAATATGTTATGACCTAAATAAAAAAATAGCTTTATCTTAGAAAATATGTAATCCGAACAATTGATGCATCTAGTATTATTTTCATAGGAAGTAAATGGTTTCAGCTATAAGCAACTTCGTGGGGAAAAGCCTTTTATCATAGATTAATTCCAGTAGATTCAGGATGCCTTGGATCCATGTTTAATAAGACCAATAATGAATATTGAATTCTAATAGCAGAAACCATATATCTCACTCAAAATTGAGTTCATATTTATGTGAATTATTACATGCAACATAAGGAGGAAAGAGAGTTGTAATTCATGAACTTCTCACATTGAGTAAACACTTATTAAACCCTCAGTTCCTTCATAAATATTACCCAGTCTTTTAAAAAATTGATTGAAGTACAGAATTTTTTTAAATTGACTTATTTATGTTTGAAGTAGACACATTTTAGATTATTCAGTCAAGCAGGTGTAAATAAAATATGAAATTCGTCATTCGCTACTCCCTAATACGGTAGTGATTTCAAAAAACTAATCTGTGCAAGGTGCATATAGTAAATTTTTTTGACTATGTCGGGTTCAACAATAATACTATAGCGGCATACAAAAATAGAATTTTTGTTTAAGGAATAGTAAGATTATTTTACTATACTCTAGGACTCACAGTATGTGGTGGACCCAAGAATTTCAACAGAGCGGCGTTGGTAACCAATGTTATAATACAAGCAGTAAGCGGCGATATGCCGTTTTGTCATGATTAGTTTATTGCTGGGCCCGCAGAGTCAAATATTTTTAATACTCTGTAAATTAAACGAACTGTTGATGATCTGTTGAAAAGATAAGTTTAAATAATCAAATGTGTGATATAATTATTTTTTGTTTACTTGAGATGTTATTCACTAGACATTATACACTAATATCTTTTACTTTGTATATAAATTGACATTTCATACACTTAAATAATTTGAAGAAAAAAAATTTATCTTTATTAAAACCTTGATTTTTATATATTTTTTTGTATTCTTCCTACAATCATTTAAAATTTGTAAATTAAACTGTTTCTGATATAATCGCCAATGAAAAAATTAAATAAAACATAGGTACTTCTATTTTGAATAGACACCGATTCCCCCACATAATCGGGGTTGTACAGCCGTTTTAGGGTGCGGCATTGTTTTATTTAACGGCTACTAATGTATGTACGCATACTTACATTTATCGTCGTACTCATATCTGTATTAAAAAATTTTCGATGCCATCTTATTTATATAGGTAACTAATTCAAAGTTATCACAAATTCTAACTACTAACTTCACCACGTACAAATATAATATATCCTGAAATGAATACTTTTATAACTGCAATGAAATCCATATAAAAATATAGCCAGCCAGAGCTTCGCAATAATTCTCAAGAAATTTTCCTCTATGCTCATCAACACGTGCCATGAATAACTTTTATTCTTTGTAAATTATTTATATAGCCGAATTATAAACTTGAACTTTAAAACAAAGGGTAGAAATTAACTTGGAAAGTTTTTACAAAGAGTTAAGAGGTGGTAAGGACATTTTTACTCTTTTTTGAGTGGTTATACGTTGATTAGTTCATATAAAGAGGTGCAAATTATGTACACTAGCTTAGAATTATTCTCTAGGCTTTGCACGTTGTAATTACTTGTAGAATTAGCTACGTTATATTTTAGTTACCTTAACAACCGCACACTTAAAAAGATAAATGGCGATGAAAGTTAGTTTTAATTTAATTTTTCTCGCATAAATTTGCAAAAATGTTACGCAGTTAAGTTAGATACTGTTTATAATTGTATCTTTTTGAAATAATTGATATATACAGTGTGTCCCATTTAAGGTACGAATGCATTAGGATCTTGAGAACCGTAAGAGCTACGAGGTTGGTTAAATTAGACAAAAGTTGCCCCATTAGGAGACCATTTTAATGGTATTTTGTTATTTGCGAAAAAATGCATAGGTCACTAGATCTAGGCGAAAATGTAAATTTTGCAGTTTTTTATTTTTGCAAATAACTTTGAAGTGTGAAATTATACTGGATTTTGGTTTGCACATCTTTAGGGCACTTTTTTATGTTCTGTCGACTGGCGATGCTCAATTTTTTTTTATCAATGTTGGTTTTCGAGGATTGATGTCAAAGTTTTAATTTTTATATGGACGCCATATTGGAAAGTTACGCCATTGAAAAGAGAATTTTTTTAGCTTTATAATGATATAAAATAGTAATAATTTATTTTTATAATTAACAAAGAAATTAACAAAAAATGTTATTAGTACTAAAATTTACAGTACAATATTTAAATATTAGATTTGGAGGACAATGGATAGGGACAAACAGCGAAATCAAGTGGCCTGCTGGATCTCCAGATTTAACACCTTTAGATTTTTTTATGGGGATACATAAAAAATCAACTTTTTATTCGGGAATATCAGAATGAAAATGAATTAAGAATTGCCACAGTAAGAATTTTAAATCAAATTAGGCCAAGAATGCTGACAATAGTTATAGAAGAAACAGAACGAAGGGCGCAGAAGTGCGTAGAATGAAATGGTGGGTTAATAGAAAATTTATTGTAAAGTTTTTGTAAATTATTTTTGTATTTTTAACATTATTTGTTTATTAACCTTTCTGCACTGTTCGGGTCTATGTGACCCAAGCGCGACTTTAAATTGCTGCATTATTGTTGTAATTAATTCTTCATTTATGCGCTTTTAAGACAATTAATATTTCATAGTATACTACTGTATACAATACAATTTAAGTATATATTTATAACAGTTTTTTTTGAAAATTGAAAAGTGACATTCGTTACGTTCGGGTCAATATGACCCGTGGTAATATTTTACCGAATAACCTGTGTTTCGACGTGTTTGTGCATAGTGAATCGCTGTGATACATTATTCTGGTTTGTTTTACGGTAGTATTATTTGGTTTTTGCAGTAGAAAGGTTCATAAGTAACATAGGAAGACTGTAGTACAGTCGAAACGTAGGCCAGGAAATAAATTATTTACATTATACTGCATGTCCGATCATTTCCCAATTTTCCATCCTAACATAGGTAAGTTATAAAAAAATTATAGTTGACAAATTTATGAATTTACAATTATTTTATAATTTATTAGAATGAATAACGAAACAAGAGCACTTAGTGATGATAAGTTGAGAAAAATATTGGAAGATGAAGATTTTTACGAAAAGATTTCAGATATAGATAAAGATTCAGTTTATGAAGAAGACGATTCCGTCCATTCTGATGAAACTACGGATGATATCCACACGCTTGTCCCAAAAAATACTGCTGCTGTGGCAAATACAACGGAAGGCGAGGAAAATGAAAACACTAATGTAATGTACTCCAAAAATAATTATATTTATTGGAGTTTGAGTTCAGCGGTAAATAGGGGGCATCATGGTGCTGCAAATGTCATGAAAACAATACCAGGACCAACTGTTTATGCTACTAGTCGCATATCTGATATAAAATCCAGTTTCGATTTCATAATACAACAATCATTTTGAGTACTATAAAGAAAATGAGGAATATAGAAGGAAAACGGCTTCGGTGAAGAATGAAAAGAAATAGATAACATCACTTTAGAGAAACGACAAGAAACCACAAGCAATCCTAGATTATAATGCTGCAAAAGGTGCTGCAGAAATCTTAGATAAGCTGGTTACAACTTGCACTACAAAAATAATGACACATAAATTGTATAAACGACGACTATATATTGAAGAACTTGGAAAAAGCCTTATCAATTCAGAAATTGGAAGAAAAGTGGCGAAACTTAGAAACCAATAGTGCAACGTGCACAAGATATTGACAACATTGCTACTACAAGCGCTACACATACATCGTCAAATAAAAGAGGTAGATATGTGAAGTGCATAAAAAGTGATAATAAGTATAAGGCAGTATGTCATATTTGTAAAAAATATGTTTGTCCGAAACACTCAATTATTATCTATGATAATTGCAAATATTAATTATATTACTGTAAATTAATATAATAAATATTTTTGACCATAGAAAACAAATTATTTTTAATACTATTCAATACAGTATAAATTATACATCGTATTAAACCTAAAACGCATTTCTTTAGCATAAATTCCCAAATGGGTCAATATGACCCGAACAGTACAAGTGTAGGTAAGAAATGAACAGTACAGGAAGGTTAAATAGTTATTTTCATAAACAGCAGCCTTCGATTTACTTTTTTCAATTAAATTTTAGTATTAATAACATTTTTTATTAATTTCTCTGTTAATTATAAAAATAAATTATTACTATTTTATATCATTGTAAAGTTAAAAAAATTCTCTTCTCAATGGCGTAACTTTCCAATGTGGCGTCCATATAAAAATTAAAACTTTGACATCAATCCTCGAAAACCAACATTGATTAAAAAAATTGAGTATCGCCAGTCGAAAGAACATAAAAAAGTGCCCTAAAGATGTGCAAACCAAAATCCAGTATAATTTCACACTTCGAAGTTATTTGCAAAAATAAAAAACTGCAAAATTTACATTTTCGCCTAGATCTAGTGACCTATGCATTTTTTCGCAAATAACAAAATACTATTAAAATGGTCTCCTAATGGGGCAACTTTTGTCTAATTTAACCAACCTCGTAGCTCGTACGGTTCTCGAGATCCCAATGCATTCGTACCTTAAATGGGACACTCTGTATATATTTATAAAGTTTAATTATTGAAGTCGTAATTATATTGTACTTATACTACGTAACATCTTTGCGTAAGTTTTCTTGCGAAACGTGAGGGCAAAAATGGTAAAGGTTTCACTTATGAATTTGTTATTATACATACTTGTAGCACTTTCTCCATCCATCGTATGATGGTAGTTAAGTTCCCAGAAAAACTCGTGCAGTACGAGACAATGAATCAATGCATAATTGACTGTTATATTCTTAAACTAGAAAAATATTTTAAAGATGGTGATTATGAGGTAGGTATTTGTAATTGAAAATAATTTTCTCTATTTGTTATCTATCTCGACTAACAAAATTATAAGCTATTACTATTATAATTCATATAAATTCACCAGACATATAAGTAGAATGCGCTATTTTCAAAGCGTACCTATAAGCTGTAAGCATCTATGGGTAGAAGGCAGAAGTCAGGAAGATGTTGAGAAAATTAAATAAAAAATGATTCATTAGAAACAGATTGTCATTTCATTCTGTCGATTTATTTCCATAAATAAATACTTGGCAATCTTAATACAAATAAAAATGTAAACTAAAATTTTTATATTTATATTGCATGTTGAAATTTAACAAAAAGTAATGAAATGACAATCTGAATAATTTTTTTATTTAACCTTAATTTTTTAGAATTACGAGTTGGTTTCATAAAAATTTTAATCTACCATTAAATTTAGTTGGTAATAACAATATATTGAATTTATGCCCGTTTGCATGAATATTTTAACACATTCCACTAAAAGGTGCTTATTATTGAAAATTCACTATTTTTTTAACCAAATGCAATACTTTTTTACCATATATGTGTGAAGGTATGTTAAATATATGTTAATAGCTTACTTAAAACTAAAATTCTAGTCTTGTATATGTATATTTGCAAATTAATATCGTGTATTAAATAGCTTTTAAATTTTTATGACTTTTTAACACATTAACTGCATTAAAAATTCTATTAAATATTTATACATGTAGGAACTAGTGCCAAGTTTAGTCAATCTTGAATCAGGGATTGACAACACAATGTAATTACAAAGATATTAGGAAACGTGTGACGTGTAAAATATTTGTTGTACCTGTTGTTATAATTGTATGGTGGCAAGCCTGTCCGGAGCCACACCGACCAACTGCAAACAACTGTTGGCGTTGGCGAAGCTGCTTACAAAGCTGTCCACTCTTTTGTCAACAAAAGACGGCTAATGTATTACTAACACTCCTGTTTCGTCCTACTTTATACTCGGATTTTTATACAAAGAGGATGCCAAAGCTATGAATCATTTATAATAAATTTTCAACATACACATACGTCTCTACATACTATATGCTTTTAATCTGTATCGTTGAACTATGCGAACAAAGAACGTGTTTCACGTCTTGATTCATCTGCACTGGCTTGATGCTTCGAATGTACTACATTTATAAAAGCATTATTATACACGTTGTCAGGTACGTACATACCATTTTTCTAAATAAATATATTTTTAAAAAAGTGTTACTACCACGTGTATTTTTATTCAAATATTCAAAATAGGCACATCTATTTAGCCGGTCATCATGCAAACACCAACGCACTAAATTATAAATCGCGTACAGTATACCATGTATCAGTAGTAGATGACACATAACTATGGAATCTTCTTTGCATAAAAATCCGAGTATAACTTGCATACACCTATATTCCATTCGGAGATCATAAATAAATTATTATGAAGCACGTTGAATAACATTGTCTTCAGTTCCTGCAATAATAGCATATTGCGAAAATAAACCAGATTAAACTGCGGTTGCGGTTACTGAAAATAACATAACCAGTAATAGTAACATTTAAAAACAAATAGTAAAACTAGTTATGTATATTTTTGTGCAATGTTAGCAAAGCATAAAAGAGTAATTTAAAAATTAAATTGATGTGCATTCTGAAACTTTAACATGCGAAACTTTATGTTATTATAATTTAAGATTACTAAAATTTATTTTTGTATGTAATTTACGGATACAACAAAATAATACAAATATGCTATAAATTGACAAGAACACTATTTCTATAAAAATCAGGAAACAAGAAACACATGTATATTAATATAGAGATTATATAATACTTGCTCATATATTTGAGCAATTCTCAATATAGCGTCCATATAAAAGTTAAAACTTTGACATCATAACTCGGAAACTAATAATGATAAAAAATTGAGCATAGCCATACGAAAGCACATAAAAAAGAACCTTAAGTATGTGCAAATTAAAATCCAGTATTATTTCACATTTGGCAAATATTTGCAAAAATAAAACAACTGTAAAATTTACATTTTCGTCTATGTCGTGACTTATTTATTTTTTCTTAAATAATAAAACATCATTAACATGGTCCTCTAATGGGGCAACTTGTGCCTAATCTAACAGCCTTCGTATTTCTTATAGTTCTCAAGATCCCCATTATGGAAAAGTTATACTGGACACTGTATAGTTTCACTATTTTCACATTGTGTGTCTGCGAAATATAAAGTAGTGGGAGAAATTAAATTCATGTAGATAGCAGCACTACCACGCTGCCCTGCCGGCTGCCGTAATCAGCTATACTCTTACTCATTCTTTTTAGAGCTGAAAATACACAACTTTAGATTTCCGGGCGAATGAATAAAAGGATTCCTTGGGAGGGAGGAAAATGGTTTCTCGAATTAAGCACTTCATCTTATTATTACAATAGAACTTCACTTAAGGTAAGTTCGTTTAATTGTTTAATTATAATTGTGCTTAATCCTAGATACGTAATAGTATATTACTAACCGAGGTGGAAAGTGTTTCATTGTCGAGGGCGAAGATAGTTAACCAAGGCGCGAAGCGCCGAGGTTAACTATAGCACGAGACAATGAAACTTTTCATCGAGATTTGTATACTATTTTATTCACAATCTGAAATAAAAAATTAATATTTGATATTTAAATAATAATAACCTAACATAAATAAACGAATGGTCTGAGATTGTTAATTTGTCACATGAACTGTCACTTTAATTTCTAACCTTAAATATTGATTTCATTCATTACTTGTATTATTTACAAGTTTATTCCATATTTTTACCATATAAATTGTAAAGATGCTTTGTTTATATGTACTCGTAAATACTCATCATTGATACGCATTGATGTCTCAAAGCGGGTGGTAGCTATTTCCCGCCTCGAGGTTGGAAAGTATAGCGTGAGTATAGCTGGGGTTGGAAAGTGTCAACTTTCCAACCCCAGCTATCTTCACGTTATACTTTCCAACCTCTTGGAATATGAGGTTAACAATAACCAACTTCCCAACTTTTTAAAAGTCAGAAATCGTCATAATATTAACCGATTGTGAATAAAAGTAGTTTACTATATAGAACTTTAAAGCTTGACTAAAATTGTGTATATGAGACCACTACCATACAATTACAACGTACAGAAAAAAATATTTACTGTTTTTAGTCAGTCTGCGAAGGTACAATCTTGGCAAACCTATGGTTCTCGTTCTCATACCTTGTACTAGTAGCGAATGGTCTACTATAGTGCTTTGAAAAACTTTTGGTTAATGACCTTCCAACTTTATCAAGGCAGAAAAGAAAAAGTGAAAGAATTAAAAAGATACTCCATTGTGTCATTAGCGCAGCTTGTACACGACCCCACTGTGTTGAAAGCAATACAACGAATAGCGCGATGCGCGCGCTGCTTGGGTCACATCAAACTTGTAACCCGTAACCCCGTTAGTATTTGCTGCATATACAAGCCTAAACATCAGACAGAGACAAACGAATGTAACTTTGCTTGCGTTAGACAAAGACAACCCCACTCTAATCGCTTACACATGGTTAATGACTAATGCATCAGTCTAGTACTGCATAGTGACAACGTAAGTGTATTTTATCATGGCACTCAAAGAACATAATGAACTAAAAAGCAATAATGCTTGAAATTGTGAAAAACGTTTGGAAATAAAGACAAAAGGTCGTCCGGAGTCAAATCTGAAATTAAACCAGACTTACGAAGGTTGGGCATAGGGACGTACAAATATTTACTATATTTGACCAACCAAAATTTCAACCAACGAGCCGCCACTGAGGTAAAAACGTGCCGTGCAGACGGGGTGCAAATCCCGAGAATTTTACACCGCTCTCATTTATCACTTGTCCATACCTGTGAGGTTGCTCATACGTAAGATTCAGTTCATCTGCAACTTTCAGCTTAGAATCTCCCAGCGATTCTATCATCTCTATATAAAAATGCAAAGTGCCCACGGGACAATATTCTGGCGTCTTAAGAAAAAATGGGAGTGAGATCTTTTAGTGAAGAAAGATATACGAGATTTTTTATATAAAAAGCTACCGCCAGATCTATAATTATTATAGTTTTGAAACTGATAACTGATAGTGCTTATAACGCTGGGCGCTTGTCAGAGTTAGTAATGTTACTGAATGTCTAGTTCGTAATCTAATTTAGAAAACTTGTTGAGTCTATTTCTATTTCTTCAGTTCTTATTCCGAAAATACCCCTAGATGCTCCGAAATTATTAACAGCAACAAAGTTAAACAAAGGATAAGAAGCACCTTCCCTTTACAGAATGTCCACCGCTGTTTAAATGCAACGGTACACTGCCCAACCATATTTTCTGAGAGGGACACCATCATTTTATTAGTAGTTTCTTCGGAAAATAACTTTCTCTGGAAGACTATTCTGATAATATGCGAGCTCCCAGGGAAAATATTCTAGTGCAGTGGATGTGGTGTTCTTAGCCTTTGTCTTCGTCCAACAGCCTGCGTATATCTAAACAACTACTTCCAGCGTAATTCAACCTTTTTGATTTTTTCTCTAAAAACGGCAAATTCTTTATCACTCTATATCTCGAAATGAAATCGAATTTCTATAATCTGTAAAAACAGTTTTAGAAAGACAGCTTTTGTTTACTAATATAAATTAATTATCGACAATTTTTGAAAAATGGAATTTCTACCCAACGTAAAGTTGAAATTAAAAAAATACAGAAAACTCAAGTTTTTTAAGTGGAACACCTCATTTTTTATTAGTCAAATGAATTCTGCGTTAAAAAATAAAGGTAGTTTGTATAGCATTACCTATGTTGTAACACGAGGGGGGTCTCTGAAGCTGACTGCATATGATGATACTAAGGATGATGATTCCCAACGATGATACTGACTGACTGGTGGACGCTTTGATGGCTGGCGTCCACGGCTTGTGAGAAGGAAGAACACACGGGCACTTCACTTTTTACACTTTAACTAATGAACACTACGGACATGAACACAACTTGTTGATTTAATAACTAATAACTTTATTTATATGGTTACATAATTATTATTAATTAATACTAAGCCTAACATACACAACTAACAAGTGTTACATTTCGTAACCCAGCTGCGAGCGTCGCCCCAAAACTAAAGGACACTACATGTCCAAACCAATACACGTCTTACCGACGCCACGTACTAACTTCGACTCTCCCATGTTTATCCCATGGCTAACTAATACCGACTGCCTTAAAACAAAAACGCTATCTCCAGGACAGGATTATCTTAGGGGTATGGGGTGCATAGGCAAGGGCATCCATAGTCACGTACGCATACACAATAATTTCTACACTTAATTATCAACAAATAAATGTCGTGACTATCATAATACGATAAGAATTTCTAAACTGAATTTTGACATTTATAACTTAAACAGATAAACAGAGTTAAAATATGAATATTGAAACTATAATTTAGAAGAGTTTATAAAAAGTTATTTATCTGTTATTGCGTTTACCTTCGCCTTGTCACAATGTTGAAAGTTGATAGATTTTTAGTAAAATGGAAAATATGTTAATTTTATGTGTTATCATTTGTTCAAAAGTTCAGTTTAGTTGTTTATGAATATTTTGTTTTAGTTTTATGTTACTTTGCATTTAATATGATAGTTACTCGTTAAAATTTATTAAAATAAAAAATAATAATTATGTACTAAATTAAATTTAATAACTAAATAAATTTTGCTGAATTCAATGCTAAAATAAAAATTATACCATTCCATTTAAAATAAAAAAGTTGGGGCTATTTATGATTAAACTGTAAATATTTTAGTTGAAACGGCAAGTCGGAAAACCCCTAGATACCAAATTTTGTAAAATAATATTGAGTTTTTAAAACAACAATAGGGTAAAGACATCCTGGGGTATCTTACATATACAGGGTGTTAATTAAAAAACGGGCCATAGGCGGTTAACATGGGAAATCAGTTTTTCCTTGCGCAAAACTTTCCTTTTACTTCAAGACAAAAATATTTCAAATAAATAGAAAGAAAGTAGAGAATTAAATTCTACACCTAAATCACTAATCAGATTTTATTTTGCCAGTTTAGTAACCTGTAAAATCCAATTTGAAATTCTATAAATACTGCTCATTCGTAGTAATACCCATGGAATTTAAACAAAATTATAAAGAAATGCATATCGTTTGAACTGTCAGAAATTTGATTATCAAATAAAATTTACAGATAATTATATTCTATCCTAAGTCCCTAAAAATATTTTGTTTTTGTAATATGCATCTAAATTACTGCGTAAATTTTATTTATTTTTATTTTGTAACCTCCAAATCGAAATTCTTGACAATTCAAACGATATGCATTTCTTTGTAATTTTGTTTCCATGGCTATCACTATAAATGAGCAATATTTATAAAGTTTCAAATTGGATTTTACCGCTTATTTAATATGTAAAATAAAATCTGATTAGTGATTTCGGTGTATAATTGAATTTTCTACAATATTTATTTGACACTTTGTTTAAAATGAAATGGGAAGTTTTACTGAAGAAAAAACTCATATTCCATGTTAAACGCCTATGGCCCGCTTTTTTAATTAACACCCTATATATATATATATATATATATATATATATATATATATATATATATATATATATATATATATATATATATACCGGGTGTCTTAGGCCGACCGACACATGGGCGATTAACATGTAAAATTAGTTAATTGTGAATAGTATCTCCCCAGTGCAAGATATTAAGATGAAATTTTGCATGCTTATCCGGGGATACTATTTCTATGGATTTCAATTCAAATCAGTCAATTTACAAGTGTAATATTAGAATAAATTAAGAAAAATTGTAGAAGTACCATGAATGTTATTCATATCCTGAAAATAATAGTATCTAAGCAACAGCTCTGATAGAGTAGGGGTAACGTGCGCGCTTCACAATTTAGAGAATCGGGTTCGAAACCAACCGACAGCAATATTTATTTTTTAATTTTTTCTTTTCAAAATAATTTTTATTATTAGTATGTTTTTAATCTTTTATTAATATTTACTTTAATAAAGTGGATACATTGTACGTAACAAGATTTATTTATTTAAAAAATATTAAATCGTACCTACTAATTACAACATTAAAATTTAAAAATTATAATAAATATTCAAAATGGCCGCCGTTTTGCGCTAAGCAAAATCCGAGACGATCGTAACATTGCTGTCTCACGTTGCTTAGCTGTCGATTAGAAATAAGCCTACATTCATTCCTTATTGCCGCTTTCAGGTCTTCTAAAGTGGTCAATTCATAATGGCCGTAAATTTTTGATTTTAAATGACCCCAAAGAAAAAAATCTAAGGGGCTTAGATCAGGAGACCTTGCCGGCCAATTAATTGGTCCATTTAAACCAATCCAAGAATCTGGAAATGAATTGTCCAAATATTCTTTGACAATTTGCACGTTATGCGCTGGACACCCATCCTGTTGAAACCATATCCTCTCCATATTTAATTCTGTAAGTCTAGGCCCAACTACTGTTTCCAATAAATCTAAATATTTTGGACCTTTCAATGTCCCTTCAATAAAATATGGTCCAATAATGTGTGATCCCAAAATTCCCGCCCAAACATTAACCTTCTGGGGATATTGTGTTCTTGATAAATTTTGAAGAGTTGGTTTATCTTTTGACCAGTGGCGAAAGTTTTGCACATTCGGTTCGTTATGAAGAGTAAATGTGCATTCATCGGTATAACAGAGGGAATACAAAAAGTTTCTGTTTTCATTGGCTTCATCCATAATTGTTTCACAATAAGTTGCTCTTCTTTCTTCGTCGCCGTCTCGCAATTCTTGATGGTTACCTACTTTGTAACTTCTACATCCATTTTTCTTAAGTATTCTAGCAATTTTTGTTCTACTTATTCCACATTCCATTTGTAAACTTCTTAAACTAATAGTAGGCTCCACTTCAACCCGCGCAATTATTATTTCTTCAAATTCATTTTCAATTGGTTGTATTTCCTGCTTTGTGTGATTAGCAACACACCCAGTTTCTTCAAATCTGTTAATAATACGCCTTACACGGTATTTATTAACTACTTTTTCTGGATTTTCGGCAGAAAATACATCAGCAGTTTGCTGTATGCTATTACCAATGTGAAATAATTTCACAATACAAATTTTATCTTTTGTAGTTAAATCCATATTATTTAAATAACACTAGCAACAAATAAAGATAGTACAATACAAATCTGCATTTGACGTTTGATTATTCAAATCAAATGTTCTCGTTTTTTTGTTTTCGTCAGGGCTAACAATAATTTGAAGAAATTAAATTTATAATAAACCAATAAAGCAAATAATAAAATATTTTTTAAATAAATAAATCTTGTTACGTACAATGTATCCACTTTATTAAATTAAATATTAATAAAAGATTAAAAACATACTAATAATAAAAATTATTTTGAAAAGAAAAAATTAAAAAATAAATATTGCTGTCGGTTGGTTTCGAACCCGACTCTCTAAATTGTGAAGCACGCACGTTACCCCTACTCTATCAGAGCTGTTGCTTAGATACTATTATTTTCAAGATATGAATAACATTCATGGTACTTCTACAATTTTTCTTAATTTATTGTAATATTACACTTGTAAATTGACTGATTTGAATTGAAATCCATAGAAATAGTATCCCCGGATAAGCATGCAAAATTTCATCTTAATATCTTGCACTGGGGAGATACTATTCACAATTAACTAATTTTACATGTTAATCGCCCATGTGTCGGTCGGCCTAAGACACCCGGTATATATATATATATATATATATATATATATATATATATATATATATATATATATATATATGTAGTTGTAAACTGTTCAAAGCTGGTACATAGATTTAATAATAATCAAAAAAAAAATATCATAATTCTTGAGAGCAAAGAAATTGTTTTCTAAGTACTTGGTAATATATAGTATACATTACTGTTATGCACAAACCAGTTGTACACTGTTCAAAGCTAAAAGCTTTATTATTCAAAAAAGAAAAAAAAAGATCCATGACTGAAGAGTCTTTTCTGTGTATACATATATTACTTAACTAAATTATATCACAGTTTTGAATAACTGGTATTTTTCAAATACATTAGGTAATGTTGTTTTGTTACGCGGTAACAAGTTCAAACGAGTCTATAATTAATTAACTAAAGAATTAATTATTATATTAGAGTATCTATAGGCGACTAAAGATAAAATCCCTTAGATACATTTATTATAATCCTATGTCTTATCCGATGAACCCTCTTTTTGAGTACCAAGCGGTCTCATAAGAGGTCGAAGGATTATACCCAACGATAATAACGATAATAATGCCGAAAGCCGAATCCTTGGAGGATTCGGTTCTATCAGCTTGGGGGAAACGGCTAATACTGATTTTTAAGGCGAAGATTTTTACCAACAGTTAAAAGAATTTAAAATATTTTAACTGTTAGGCTAAATATAGAGCTAGGTAGTTTTGCTAAAGCTAAAAGTTGAAAAATGTTATATTAGATTAACAACCAGAAATTTAAAAACCAGATTTAGAGAACACAAACAAGATAACCCACCATCTGCCGTGGGTACTAATCTAAAAACGGAGAATCTTCACATAACCCTCGAAAACAATATAATTTTACATCACAATGAATCAAACTATAATAAACTTATTAGAAAAATATGAAATTCTAAAAAACGTTTTACAAAACAATAACCTTTTACATGAAACAATAGAGTATCCAGAACCACACATTTAAATTTCTCCCGCCTTTCACCCAACTTCACAACTATCAAAGATCAACTCCCCCTACAAATAACTCCACACTTGCTCCATAATTCACTCATCTTCCTGGCGCCGAAGTTTCTCATACAATTTTCTACAATATTATTATACAACTTCAATTTTTTCATATATTTAAAAAACATTTAACAATTTTTGTATAAAAAATGCTACCTTATAAATAACATCGACTGTAAGTATTTTCTTTCAATATAAACATTTTTACACCTAGCCGGCACATGTGCTTAACCTATAAAATTTGGAAAACATCCATTTCTCTTCAACAGTTGTTTTAAAAAAATTAAAATTTTATATAAAAGACTATCATTTATATTGTAATTACATGTATTTTTGTATTTTAGCTTAGCCTGATAATGGCACAAACAAGCCGATATCGATCGCTAATCGAATAAACTTAAAAATCTATTCTGCTTTTTCAATACCTAACCCTAATACTAAAAAAGCCATTTCATCTTTGGTCAAAAGTCTTTAGTTTTGGGGGCTATTTCAGTTTCAAAGAGGTCTACTATTTTATAAATATTATCCACGATAATTATAAGTACAATTACGATACTTGGTTTGGTTGCTGACCATGCTCACTGTGTTTTCAAAAGATGGCTCTACATGTAGATAGCTACGTCAGTAGGCATCAAATAATTTGGGATGTGTTGTCATCTGTCCACTCAACCTACTCAGTGCCTCTCAAAGGCTTCAGTGCACCACGCTGATGAGCTCCAATAAGAGCGAAACGCATGTGTGGTTCTAGCTTAGTGGGCCAGTCTCTAACAAATGACCGAGATGTTGACTCAGAGACTGAAATCTTATGAAACGTGTCAAGTATGCTGTTTATATTATAAAAAATATTTAAGTTAATTTCCACAAGGAAATTTGTTGGGTGCTCTTCTCTTTATATTATATATAAACGGTATGCCTGATGTGTTGAAAGAGTAAAATTCATCTCTTTTTTTATAGGTTCTTATATTTACAACTAGCTACAGAAGCTAACCAGCTAATCTGATCTGATATAACGAGTGTATACATCATATGCGTGAGGTTGCCATCCAGTGATGGTTCCTCCTAAGATTATATTCATAAAATTTACTTATAATTCTAATGGTTTTTTTCTGTTAAGTCTTCTTACTTCTTCTGCGTTGTTTAATAGATTTATAGCCAGAATATTTGGATATTTATTGAGTCTCTTTTTATATTTTTTTGAATAGGTTTGTATTTGATCTTGGACTGTCTTTACGGTTAAGTCTTGGTGTAGGATGTCATTTCTAACAAACCAGTGCGTTATTTTGAAATCGTTGTATTTTTTTAATGTTAGTCTTTTTTGCGCAGCCCCATAGCTGGATCCCATAGGTCCAAACAAGTACTAGCATTGTTTTGTAAATTAAGATTTTATTTGTCAGGCTTAATTTAGATCTACGGCCAATTAGCCAGTTTAACTTTTTGATTTTGATATCGACTTGTTTTCTTTTTGCCTGAATGTGTTTATTCCATGTTAGTCTCTTGTCTAGATGCATACCTAAGTATTTGATATCGTTCTTTTCTGGAAGTACTTTGTCGTTGAGTTTGACTTCAAGGCAAGTAGCTCTTTTCAAGGTGAATGTTATATGTGCTGACTTGTTTTTGTTAATATTAATACGCCACATATTTGCCCATTCTTGGATTGCACCTAAAGATTTTTGTAGTTGTCTCTAGGCTTTATTGGGATTATTGGGACGCTATTATTGCAGTATCGTCTGCGTAGGTTGATACAGTATCTTTATCATGGTGTGGTAGATCTGCCGTGAATATAAGGTATAACACAGGGCCCAAAACACTTCCTTGTGGTGCACCTGCATGAATGGGGTATATATATATATATATATATATATATATATATATATATATATATATATATATATATATATATATATATATATATATATATATATATATATCAACGTTTTCGTAGTTTTTAGTAACTTGTGACATTTCGTAAAATCTATTTACAAAATAAAATCTAAATTAACAATAAATATTGCTTAAATTCATTGCGTATACCTACCTCGTTTAATTCATATTCTTTTCTTCAATTTTACACAATATATTTATTTATATTTAGCATTGAAATGGTCGACAACCCATACGACATTCATAATTTGTCATTATTGACATTGACATCACGCCAAATTTTACACATGACAGCATTTTTATCTTCTAAATTTTTACATGTATTCTACGATCCATTGTTTTATTTTACGTTTAATAATTTTTTACTCGAAAACTATGCATCCTACAGAAATTCGTCCCATTAGAAGGGCCCTGAAGCCAATCATTTCCTACAACTTGGTACAACTTTCATGAAAATCGGTCGCACCGTTTAAGCTGTAGCCTTGTCTAAACTTGGGCGATCGTCGTGATGAATTCAAATATATATAGAACTATAGATAGTGAATCTGATCGTTTAGTATTAGGACTAGCCTAAACTCGGCTTCGCCGAGTTCAGCCTAGGGCTCCGCCGATAGTGTTTTATGATAAACTATACGTACATCCAATATGACAGATGACAATGTTTATCTTTTTAATTTTGTATATGTACTCCGATCGATTGTCATAATAATTCTGCCTTTCTGATCCTTTTCGACGTGTTTCCTTATTCATTTTCCAATATTCTATTTACAAAATAAAATATATAATAGATTAATATAAAACATGGCTTAAAATCATTACATATACCTACCTCGTTTAATTCATCATATTTTCTTTAATGTTACATATTATTGAAACATTTCTTTGCATTTAAAAGGATGAAAACCGATAATATTTAATCATTGACATTGACATACCATATGCTATGACAGCGTTTATCTTCTTAAATTTATCGATGGGAACTGTGATCGTTACTGTGACCTATTGTTTTTGTCCCAATTTTCAATCTTTAATATTTTTTTTCTCGAAAACTATGCATCCTACAGAAATTTGTGTTATTACGAGGGCACTCGAGACAATCATTTCCTACAACTTGGTGCAAATTTCACGAAAATCGGTTGTTCCATTCAGGCTGTAGAGGTGTTCAAAGGATGGCGATTGGCTTTTTGATTAAAGAATATATAGATAGTGAATCTAATCGTTTAGTATTAGTACTAGCGAAAACTCGGCGAAGCCGAGTTTTCCCTAGGGCTCCGCCGATAGTGTTTTATAATAGTCTATACGTACATCCAATATATCTACGCACAATTTAAAACCAAAGTGCTAACGCCAACAGTCTTGTTAGATACCCAAATTCTCTCAAACGAATTAACTTTATGCATAAAACAAAATCCAATTAACGTGTCAGAAATTTTGATACATGTATCTAACAGTCCTTAATTTGACGTCTCATTTGATACTAAACACGCTTATTTCTAACATATTTATGCACAAAACAAAAGCCGACTGTTATGTCTAATTGTTAACACTTCTATATTATAGCTCGGCAGAAAAAATTTCACTCGATCCCAATCACGACATGGTTCTGACTTTATGCGAAAAACAAAAGCCGATCGAGTTGATGCCTAAATTTGGTCTATAGTTTAGCCATGCAGAAAACTTTTCGTTTAATACCAAACAGGATATATATCTGACAAATTTTTACGAAAAACAAGATATGTTTTGTCATGGGCTGTCATGGGGATATGTCAAAAATACGACAGCTCGGTAGGCTACCGTTTTCTTGCAAAAAGTTGTCAATAATATTTCAGATGTATAATAAAAAAATGCAGTTAATATAATTTTTCGACATTCTTACATATCAGGTGGCGCTCCAAATCCGTTATATAGGCATTTAACATGGGAAAACAGTTTTTCCTTGCGCGTTGCTTTCCAAATTATTTTAGAAAAAAATACTTCAAATAAAAGATGTAGATCATGAAATTCTGCTTTTGAATCAAGATATAAATTTAATTGTGTGATTTTTTATTAATTGGCAATAAAAGAATTTTAAAATAGGTAATTTTAAACGTAATATATGAAAATTAAATGCAGATTAAAATCTGTACTGTTTTAAAGTGTAAGAAAATGAATTGCAAAAAATAACATTAAAACATACCATCTAAAAATATTGAATTGTCTTATTCCAAATATTAAGGCATGCTTTTGCTGTAGGATTTTGGTTTCTCCAAATAAATTATATAAATTAACAATAAACATGGCTTAAAATCATTACATATACTTCATTCTGCGATGTCTTCCGATGCCGTTTCTCCACTGCTCTCTACCTTGCCGTAGGTCTTCATTTAATCCTCTCTCTCTCTCTTATTTCTTCTTGGACTCCTGCTATACCGAACCTCTTCTAGGTCTCCTTCTTTTCTTTTTGCCGATAGGTGTCCACTGTAGTATTTGTTTTGGAAGCCTATAGTAATTTGAATGTCCATGATATCTCTTATTCTTTCGTTCCTTATCTTTTCTCTTCTTGACTTTCCTGCTGCCCTCCTCCAATAATCCATTTTCATAGCTAGGAGAATTAATTCAACCTTTTTCTTTAAAGGTCACATATGCTTTTTATAATGATGTTATGAAGTCTTCTTTTATTTTCCTTTGAAATAATTAAATCCCATAATTTGCTATTTAGTTGGAATATAGCTTTTCCTCCTTGTGTACAGCGTTCCTTTATGGTGCTTATTCATAAATTGTATCCCAAGTATTTATATTCTGTAGTGTTTAATCTTTTGTCCTGTGTTTAGCATCAAATCTTGCTTATTTAAATATTTTTAGCATTGAAAGGGACAACCGATACGACATTCATAATTTGTCATTAACGTATCAAATGTGACACATGACAATGTTTATCTTTTTAATTTTGTACATGTATTCTTGGATCGATTGTGATATTATTCCTGCCTTTCTTATCTTTGTCGACGTGTTTCCTTATACATTTTCCAAAACTCTATTCACAAAATAAATTATAAAATAAATTAATAAAAAAACATGGCCTAAAATGAATATGTATACCTACCTCGTTTAATTCATTACCTTTTCTTCTTCAATTTTACGAGTACATATTATTTATGAATTTTTTTACATTCAAAAGGATGAAAACCGATAATTTGTCATCATTGACACTGACATGCCAAATGACATGACAGCGTTTATCTTCTTAAATTTTTCAAGGAAAACTGTGATCGTTACTGTGACCTATTGTTTCTTTCCCAATTTTCAACTTTTAATAAATTTTTACACAAAAACTATGCATCCTACTGGAATTCGACCCATTAGAAGGGCATTGAAGCTAATCATTTCCGACAACTTGGTATAAATTTCACGAAAATCGGTCGCACCGTTCAAGCTGTAGCCTTGTCTAAAGTTTCGGCGATCGTCTTGATTAATTCAAACAACTATATATGACTCTAACCTTTTAGTATTATAGATCACTTGGGGCATTTTCCACAAGATGGAAAAGTTTTGTATCCTTATTACTGCGTTGAATATGTATATTATGACGGTAAGCGCTTTCTCTGGTAGTTTTTTTAGTATACTTTATTTCTTCCTGGATTTCTTTAATTTTAAACTTTTTAATTGGAGAACATAGCCGTAGTAGCAGGTCTAAATATTTGGTTATGTTGTTTTCTTCATCTGTGATATTTTGTGTATTAGGTTTAAATATATTTGATAAATGTTCAGCATTTAGTTTTATCCTCGTCTGTCCTGGCCCATATATTGTCCGGTTTTCGGATAGGTGGTATAGCTTGTTTAGGTCTTTTTAGACCTTTAGTTGCTTTCCAAAGGGTATGGTCGCTATGTGCTTCTGCAGACAGACAACTGATATTCATTTAGAAGGATTCATTTTTAAATTCCCGTATCATTGATTTTACCTCCTTGCTTAATTTATTTAAAAGAGTCTTATCGCTGGGTTGTCTGTATAATTGCCAGTGTTTTCTAGCCCTTCTCTTTTCTTCTACTTTTTCTTTTATATACTGTGGGTAGTTTACGATTCTGTCTTTAACATCTTTTTGTTTTGGCGTAGATATCCACGCTGCTTCTTGTATTTGTTTAGTTAGAGTGTCCACTGCATTATCAATATCCTCTTCTGTTTTTAGCGGGATATTTATATTTACGTTTTCATTGAGGTGACTTTGGAATTGATTCCCGTCTGTATTTTTATTTGTCAAATTGGTTTGTTTTCTTTTCTTATAATTGTTGTACTTAATGTGTAGCTATGACAGCCGAATGATCTGAGCTGAGATCAAAACTCAAATGTATTTTTATATAATTTAGAGATATTTTATTTGGAACGAAGAAGTCCAAGGCATCTGGGATTTTCGCAGGATCTATTGGCCAGTAAGTTGGCTTACCTGTGTTAGCTTGGTCGTATCTTTTGTTCAGCATTGCAGCTTGCAGTTGTCTGCCTTTTGGAATTGTTAGTCGGGATCTTCGTCTAGGGTGCTTAGCATTATAATCCCCGCCGGCTATGAATCGGTTACCTAGTACTTTAGAAGCTTTTTCAAATTCATCTTGTTTGATAGCATGTTTTGGTGGGCAATAAATAGCAGATATTTCTAAGGTTCCATTGGCGTCTTTGACTTTAACATTTGTTCCTTCCATATAATTCATATCTATTTTGTCCATTTCGTAATGGGAAATATTTTCTTTGATTATAACGGCTGTACCTCCATGAGCCGTTTGATTAGAGTGATTGGTATTGTATGTTTTATACTTTTTTATGTTAAAGTAGTCTCTTTCCGTAAGATGTGTTTCGGATATTAGTAGTATGTCAATCTTTTCTTCATGTAAAAATAGTTCAATTTTTTTCTTAGGTTGCTTTATGCCGTTGGCGTTCCATAGTGCTATTCTTAGGTTAGCCATTGATGTTTTTGTTCATGAGCGTGGTGAGTAAATTGATGATCATTCCGTTTTGATTCATTATTTGATTGAACAGTATTTCAGTAGGTTTGATTGTTGGGGGGTTTTTCATATTGATTTAAGCTATGGAACTCAGCATTTCTGATTATAAATTCTCGATTCTCGGATTTGTTTTACCTGGAGACATTGCTAGACTTACCCTTATATTTTTGTAGTTCCCTGTAAACAATACAGCCTTTGTAGTTGGTTGGATGTGGTCCGTCACAAAGCGCACATTTGGATCCTGCAGTAGGATGGTTTCCTGCGCACTTCACACAGTTATAAAGTTTTGTGCAGTAGGCTTTAGTATGTCTATATTCCTGACATCTTGTGCACTGGGGTATTTCTTTTTTTTTCTTGGGTTCCTCTACATTAATTTTTATTCCTAGCAATGTTTAATTTCATAAATTTTCTTAATGTTCTCCTTTGGCTCTTCGTCAACGTAAAACATTGGCAAAGGCTTTTTAGTTTGCCAACTGCGTATATTAACGATATTTCGAATTATGAATCCAGTGTCTTCTTATTCTTCTTTTATAACCTCAGGTGTAATTGAGTGATGCAGGTTTTTTATCACTACTCTATAGAACCTTTCCTGCCTAGGTTGATGCCACAAGAAGTCCTTTGTTTGAAGGTTTGTAGTTTGCATAGATGTTTCTATTGGTTGCGTTAAAGTTGCAGGTGAATTATGTGGTAAAAAGTAACCATAATATGAATTTGGTGTTTGTATGCGTGATTCATCAGTAGATCTTATATATTCAGGAGTAGTATTAGCTATCAGAGTATCACTATTCGGTGAGGGTGAGATTACACGCTGAATAGTAACTATTGGCGATGTGTAGCTAGTCGTTGTGGTAGTTGTATATGTGGGGGAGACACATGTTTTAATTACAGCGGTAGTAACCGTAGCTGGTACTTTGACAGTACCGCCACTATTTTCTGGCATTTTTGAGAGCCTGGATTCTACAAATCGAGTTACACAAGTGTTATGTATTTCACTTTAATTATAACTAATAACGTAGTTTTAAATTTTTATTTTATATAATACGAACTAATACTATTTTTTGACAGTTTGTTATATTATATTTGACGTATGAACAAAAAAAACAAAATAACTGATCGATTATGTTACTTCGATCAGATAATAGATTTAAATAGAATTTTAAATAACATATATTATAATTCTCCACCGTTTCATTATAATAATAATTACTTGTAGTTCAGTCTAATTACTGGTTTTCTTTCTCTTGTTGATCTTCTTAAAGGTTGAGTCAGGGCATCTGTCACTCTTTCCGAATTTTGTCCACTCAATGCAATATCTTCTTGAACATGAGAATTACTTCTTTCAGGTGATGGTGTGCCTTGCGATAACTTCGGGGATACAACTGGATTTAGATTTCTCTTTTGGGGTGTACTGGTCTCTTTTAGTATACTGGTCTCTTTTCTTGAGTCTTTGGATGCACTGGTATGTTTTCTGGAGTCTTTCACTTGCTGGTATTCTGGAATTATTACTTCTGGCTTATTTTTATGGAATGGCCAAATTTGATTATGATTTGGTGGACAGGATTTCTCTACTTCGGTATATCTAAGTTGATTAATATGTCTTTTTATGACATATCCATGGTCAAGTTCCATAAGATTATGTAATTTACCAATATTTTTTATCACTGTTCCAAATTTCTAATTTCCAGAGCTTGTATAATTTCTGGGCATAACTCTATCTCCTGCTCGTAATGCTCTAACATTAAATTTATTGATTTTTGGCATTATACATTTTTTAGGAGGCAGAAGAAGATGAAGTCGTGTTCTTAATTTTCTATTTAGATATAATTCAGCAGGTGTTTTTCCGTTTGATAAAGACGTACTTCGGTACTTGAAAACAAAATCATTTAATTTCTCCTTGAGTGTATCCCTTTCGTCAAACATTGTTTTCAGCTTTTGTTTTAAAGTTTGTATTGTGCGCTTTGCTAACCCATTTGTAGCTGGATAATTTGGGGCGCAGAATCTTTGCTGTATGCAATTTATGTTACAATATTCAACAAAGTTCTGAGATTTAAAAATAGTGACATTATCTGTTACTAATATGTGTGGTAATCCATTTCTTGAAAATATTTCCTCTAAAGCATGAATTGTCGACGTAGAAGTTGAAGCATTCTTCGACATAGTAACTTCAATCCATTTTGTTTTTGCATCAACTACAACAAAGAAGTAATGATCTTTAAAAGGACCTGCATAATCTGCATGAATTCGCTGCCATATGCTATCAGGTTTTTGCCAGGTATGCAGCAGCGCTTTTTCAGGATTTTTCTTGACAAGGTCGACATGATTTGACAAGACTTTCTATTTCAAAATCTATTCCTGGCCAATAACAAATAGAGCGGGCGATGCTTTTCATTTTGACGACTCCAACATGCGTTGAATGAAGTTCTTTGAGTATTTCTGAACGTAGACTTATTGGTACATAAGCTTTGCAACCACGCATCACGATGCCACCATGTACAGAATATTCGGGATTTTTTGTTTCTCCTTGAATGAGTTTATTTCTAAAAGTACGAAGTTCAGTATCACGATCGGTTTCTTTACGAATAATTTCATGTGTAATTGCTTGTGTTCCTGATATTGTTGCCACAACTAATTCATTTACTAGAAATGAATCTTCTTTAAAGTCAATCAAATTATTCTTCAAAGGTACAGGATGTCTTGAAAAATAATCGACATTGGTATGTTCCTTAGATGGTCTATGCTGTATTTCATAATCGAATCCACTTATGAATAGTGCATATCGTATCAATCGATGAGCAGTCATCACGGGCATTGACTTATCTGGGTGAAAAATTCGCTCTAAAGGTTTATTATCGATAATTAAGGTAAATTTTCTTCCAAATAAATGATGATAAAATCTTTTTAGTGCCCAATATACTGCAGTAGCTTCTCGATCAAGCTGACTATAAGATGCTTCACTCTTTGTTAGTGATCTTGAGGCATATGTCACAGGTTTTTCTTCTCCACTTACAATATGAGATAGAACGGCGGCTCGCATCAGTAGCTAGTGTTACTGGTAAATCGGGATTATAAGGATGTAATATCCTCTCACTGGTTATTTCTTCTTTAATTCTTTGAAAGGCTTGATCACAATTTTTATCCCAATAAAATTTAATATCTTTTCTCAACAATCTATTTAGAGGGTATAAGATAGATGAAGCATTTGGAATAAATTTTGAGTAATAAAGAGCTAGACCTAAGAATGATTTAACTTCGTCGACATTTTTCGGTTTGGATGCATTCATAATGGCTTCAATTTTATCATTACATTTTTGTAGGCCTTTTTCACATATTTGATGACCTAAGTATTTAACTGAAGTAACGAACAACTTACATTTCCTTGATTTAAATGTAAATTGTATTTACGGAGTCGATCTAGACACTTTACCAGCCGGTCACGACATTCTTCGAAAGTGTTTCCTTGTATCAAAATATCGACGAATTAAGCGATAGTGCCCTCTAGGTCATTTAATATTTGGTCGATCACCTTATGGAATTCATTTGGAGCTGTTTTTATTCCCATGAAGAGTCTTTTTACCAAATAGGTTCCCCAAGGGGTCGAAATAGTGGCAATCTTTTGACTTTCAGGATGCAACATAAGATGCAAATAGGCCTTATGCATGTCAATTACACAATAATAGTTTCCATTTCTCAGTTTATTGAATATATCCTCGATTCTGGGAATTGGATATCTTGTCTCATGTAATTGAAAATTTAAAGTGACTTTATAATCAGCACATATTCTGACAGATTTATCTGGCTTCGGTACAATTACAAGTGGCGTTCCCCACTCTGAATGTTCTGTTCTTTCAATGATACCTTGTTTTACTAACGAATCAATTTCTTCTTTTGTACTGTTTAGCAAAGCATACGGAATTGGCCTCGGTTTCTTAAATATAGGTTGTGCGTCTTCGTTCAATTTTAGTTGACACTCAAAATTAGGTATAAGTCCTACAAAGGGATCAAAAACATCTTTATACTTTTGTAAAATTTCTGACTTGGCGGAGTTTATTTTTTTATCGGTAATTCTGTTTACGTTTTCTATATTATTCACGTCTTGTAAATTTATGTTTAATTTACGTATGCATTCTCGACCAAGTATAGGTGAATATTATTGATCAACTATATATAGTTTTCCATTTATTTTTTAATTTCTGTAGGATACCGGAACCTATGCAACTCCTTCTGGTTCAAATATCACATTTGTATATGTTTTGAACCGGACATTTGTAGGTTTCATATTAATATTAGATTCTAGTTTCTTGAAATCAGCTTTAGAAATAATAGTGACCCTACTTCCAGAGTCTACCTCAAATTTCTGTAGTTTATTTCCTATCTTGACATTTACTACAAACGGCTGATCTTCTGTCTTCTTTACTGCTGGTATTTGAATTATTTTTATTTGATCAATCTCGGATTCTGTAGTTTCTTCTTCATCGTCTTCGTTGACAAATTTCACATTTTTCTTCAGTAGCGTAGATATGCAAACTTTCTGTAAATGTCCCTGTTTTCCACAAATATTGCATTTTAGATTTTTCCTCGATCGACATTCTACAGTTTTATGATTATTTTTTCCACAACACAGGCATAAATCATCTAATCCTAATTCAATTATAAGTTTATTTTTATTTTTTGTGTTATAGTTAATATTTTTCCTATCTGGTATTTTTGATCTTCTGTTTTTTTCTCCTCCGCTTATTTCTGATGTTTTCTTTTTATTTCTCGAAATATGGTGTATTTCTGTTGCAGACGTATAGATTTCATTTTGTTTCTTAGCTGTTTCAATTGCAAGTGCTACTTCTATAGCTTTTTCAAATGTAATTTCGTCTCCTTGCTGTAGAATTTGTTCTCGAATTTCTGCGTCTTTCAACCCCCTGATAAATTGTGCTTGTATTATTGATATAACCGGTTTTTTACACTTTTCGTCATGGCAAATCCAATTTGACGTTCTTGATAATTCTTTAAGAGCTGCGATATATTGTATAATTGTTTCATCTTGTTTTTGTGTTCTTGATAAGAATTTGTGCCTTTCGGTATGTACATTAGATCTAGGACATAGATGTTTTTCTAATAAAGTAATTAATGTATCGTATGATTTAGTAGCTGGTAGGTCTGGAGCAGTTAGACTAGACAGAAGTTGATAATATTTTGCACCAAGAGCATTTATTAAAATTTTGGCTTTAACTGTTTTGATGTTGGCTTCATTTCCTTTTAAATTCTTTAGCTCGAAAAAATTTTCTAATCTCTCTTTGTAAGATTTAAAGGTTTCTTTTTCTTCATCAAATGTTTCGAATTGAATTGCAGTATTATGTAGATCAGTCATCGAAGTTTGTTGATTTTTTTTCTATTTGTTCATTCTAACGATTCTAATAGTTGTTGTAGTACTTGTCCCTGGAATTGAAGCGCTTGTAATACTGCTTGTGATTGATCCATTATTTTTGCTCTTTTATCCTCGTCACCAATTTGTTATGTATTTCACTATACGTATAACTAATAACGTAGTTTTAAATTTTTATTTTATATAATACGAACTAATCCTATTTTTTGACAGTTTGTTATATTATATTTGACGTATGAACAAAAAAACAAAACAACTGATCGATTATGTTACTTTGATCTGACAATAGATTTAAATAGAATTTTAAATAACATATATTACAACAATTAAATTAAATATCACTAACAATTATAAATTAGTTGCACAATTAGTTTAATTTATTATATAATTGCACTACACAGCACTGGCGCTCGTCGCACGTCCGATCGCCTCGACTGCTCACGCAATAATATATATTAAAATTAAATTGTTTAAAAAAAATTATATGATAATAGGCATTATATAATGTAAACAAGAAATTATTAATTCTTATAATAAAGTTGTAATTGATCATAACGTAATAGAACATTTAACACGCTTAAATTTAATTTACATGTAGATTATATAGAAAGAAAGTTGCTAAGAAAATTAAATTTTTATGTAGATTAAGGTCAAAATTAACATTGAATACAAAAGTTAACAGGATAATATTACCTCATTTTAATTATTGTGGGACGATTTTATTAGCGAGTAATAAAACAGAATTAAATAATTTGCAAAAGTTACAAAGTAGTCATGCGTTGTATTCTAATTGTAACAAATACACAAGAATATCAGAAATGTTAAACTGTTTCAATTGGGTTGATGTAACTAAGCATATCACCTTCAACTCATTAATTTATATGCTCAGGATTGTAAAAAACTTATTCCCAAATTATTTATTTGAAGCTCTTAATTATGTAAAAGATATGCACCAATATAAAACTAGAGAAACTGAAATTATATATACATACATACATACAGTAAAAAACCATTGTGTATTTTCGCAATGTACCAAAAATTTTAATAAGTTACCTGATGTAAAAGATTGTTTTAGTTTAAGGTTGATTCAACAAAAACTTAAGAAACATCTATTTGCATCTAACTTGTACTTCATTCAAATTTGAATGTGTACTATATAAATGAAACAAGAAAGATAATAAAATTTAACTATTAGTATTCGATAAGAAAATGTATATAAAGATAACGATAATTACTTGCTGAATTGCTCTAATTATTCTAATTATAACGGTTCCATGGTGTAATGGTTAGCACTTTGGACTCTGAATCCAGCGATCCGAGTTCAAATCTCGGTGGGACCTACTTTTTACACTAAATCGGACCTATTTCTAACTTTAGAATGAATAATAGAGTATCAAGTAGAAAAGAAAAATAACTCGAATAAATACACATAAAAGCTCGGGCTGTAAAAATGCGACTTGTCAAGAATAAGTCTTATTGTTATTCAACAGCTTTGTTGGTAGCGCTTCCCGCTAAAATTTTTAACTTCACACATGAAAATGTTGACTGACAGCAATTTGATGTTACTGTCAGTTTTGTTAATATAATCACCCACCTTTGGAAAACGAAAAGCGCCAAAACCGGTGCATTTTTAAATATTCTTAATGACGTATTTTCAGTGCGTTTATAGACTCATAAAGACATTGAAATAGAAAAAAAATGTTGAATGGAAAGTGTATAAAAGATACAAATTTATTTGTCCTACTCCCTATATTTTAGTAGGCTATTAAGACGTTTCTTGTAGAGATGTATGTTGGTTTTACCGTCAAGGTTTGTGTGAAATATCAGTCATTCTTTTGAATTATGATTTTAAAATTATTTTTTGCAAATTGCCCTGATTTTATAAATATTTCCATTTAAAGACAGCGTTTTTCTTTTCAAATTTTCCATGGAATACAAAGATCGTTTTTATTAATTTATTAATTTTCAACGGTATTTGTCGAGGTGGTAAAATAGTTATTTGTGAAACTAGACAATTTATTTTTGCCGATTTTAGAATTATTATTAATTTAGTAATTATTTTCAATACCTATTTTGAAAGTTATCACCTTCAAATTATGTCTTTATGTTGCTTCGGTCGGGTGGTGGCAAACACGTCGTTGACTGGAAAATATTTACCTCTCTATAGCACACACATATATATATATATATATTAGGTATTTTTCAACTTATGCAGCAGCCGATAACGGGTAATATAATTTGTTATATAAAAAATTATACAAAATGGAAAAAACGGGTTTGGGAAAGAATCAGAACCTTACATTAAATTTGAAATTTGGCCGATAAATACACCTAAAAAAATACGCACGTTTTAGGATCCCTAGAATATGATTTTATTAATTTTGCGATGATATCTATGTATGGATGTATATATACCTATATATATATATATATATATATATATATATATATATATATATATATATATATATATATATATATATATATATGTATATGTATATGTGTGTGTGTGTGTGTGTGTGACGATTCTTTCGGATCGTATAAGTATACCACCTTTCCAAAAATTGTAATTTTTACGTATTCCTTTTCTTTACATCAATGTTAAGAGCTAATTAGATTTTGGTTATAATTGGTCGACCGGAAGTACCCTAATTTAAAGATTTTAAAAGTGTTCTTTGAAAAAAATGATGATAAAGAGCATATTTTCACATTTAATGTTATTATAAATAATAAAGAATATTTTGTTCTCTATACTATTTGATCACATTTTATACTTTATATTAAATGGATGTAGAGGTAAAAAATTATAAATAAATTAAATTTCATAAAGCAGCAGTGCCATGGAAACATCTGCTATATTAAGAAAATTCTGATTGAAAAATGTCAGTGTCAAGTGCAATTGACATAGTATGTTTGTGTTATAATTTTACTGGAAACATGTATATAGAATCTCTTACAAAAAACTTTCTGTACGGAATTTGTACGAAATACATAGAACTGACTGAAAGTAATGTACTAGAAATATGGAAACTTTTGCAAAAAACTTTTTGTGTGGAATTTGTACAATATACATAAAAGGGTAGGTTTCTTATTGTCAACACAAAACTGCGATGTATTGCAGTTCTGCTTTATATGACGTCACATCTGGTGTTACCTGCTTGCAGTTTTGCGAGGAATAAACAAACAGTACCCTGCGGCAGTGACAGTAAGATTATGATATCTGTCAACCCCAAATCATCAGACATTATTAAAAATTATTCAAAATGTTTACTATTGCTAAAAATGCTACTAAAATAGTTATTGAAAATTAATATCTTTGGTTATGTTGATTTTCGTTTCGTGATAACTTTCAAATAAAGTCTACGCATGCGTAATGCGTACATCCAATGCAACCTTTTCAAAGCTGGATGCATAACCAGCAGAACTTCTTTGCAATTAAATAAAAAAAAGTTCTGTCCAGCTGAATGATAGATGCATCTATGCAATAAAAAACGGCTATCTGCAAGTTAATATTGCAGGGATACATATCTGCGGAATAAAAAAAAACGCGCCTGCACTGACGGAAGGTAATGTACTGGCCACATCAGGCTTTTTTTTAAATTGAACTAAACTTGTAACTTTTTCTATTTTAAATTTTCGAGTCCTATTCCTATAGATAAATGTTTAAATTTAACTAAAAACGAGTTATTAACAACTTACCTATTTTCTAAATTTGAGCTTTCATTTAAATTAACTTTTCTATGTATGTTTATATTAAGCGGAATGGCAACTCCTTTACTAATATACATATACATATATATATATATATATATATATATATATATATATATATATATATATATATATATTCAAGATGTCAGCGTACAATACACGTAAAAATAATGCAGTCTCTTGCTTAAACTGCAAAATAATAATTAAAAGTGATGATAAAACTCTAAAATGTAGTGGAATGTGTAATAAGGTGGTACACCAATCGTGCACACAATATAATCCCACAGAATTAAAATTTATTGAGAAATATGACAATATAAAATACATCTGTGACATGTGCAACGAAAAAGATGACACATACACAACAAAAACAGAACGTGAGTTATTATCATTATTTAAAACTAAAATGGATGAGATCGTAGAATTACTTAAAAAACAAGATTCAAAAATTGAAGAACAAAATAAAATTATAAATAAATTTCTAAATAATAACCAAAACACGTCAAATAGTAACAATATAAACCACGAGAAAGATGTGGCAGCACAAACTAAGCCTTTATCTTACTCAGACTCAGCTAAGCAAAATCCAACTAAAACTAATCAAAAAAATAACCTTGAAGTTGCAAATCACCAAGGCCAAGGCAGTTCAAACAAGTCGACAATACACAAACAAAGTAGAGCAAACACAGTACCGGCTCTAAAAAATATTAAAATAAATGATCAATCTACAGAAGAAGATTTCCAAACAGTTATATACCCCCGCAAAAGAAAGCCAAAGAAAAACACAGGCGCCTCAACCACTCAAATGTCCAATGAGTTCTCTGGAGTACGAAAGGTCTGGATCTTCGTATCAAGAGTATCACCAACATCAGTGAAAATGATAGAAAACTATTTGGAAGAAAAAACCAAAAATTAGGGCTCCAACTTCATCGTACAGGAGGTAACACCATCTCGAGAAAATATACCATACAAAAGTTTTAAAATTGGTGCTAACTTTTCCCTCAAAGACAGTCTATATCAAAGCGAATTTTGGCCATCAGGAGTTAGTATTTCCCGATACAATTTTAAAATTAAAAATAGTATTAACACCTCTTCAAAAGAATCACCTTTTTTAGTCAAAACCCCAACATCCCTAACAAAATACTTAAATTGCCATTCCTTTAGTAACATATTACATAGTAATGTACGATGTTTAAGAAATAAATTAAATGATATTGAATTAATTATTTCAAACTATCAAAATATTGATATAATTTGCATCAGCGAACATTGGTTGAATAACACAGAAATAAATATGTTTAATTTAGATACATACAATTTAGTCTCATTCTACTGTAGAGAAACTATGACACATGGAGGTGTAGCAATATATTGTAAAAATAATATTTCTTGTAAAACTATAAAATACTTAGAAACAATTAATTCTGATACACACTTTGAATGTTGTGGTGCTCAATTTATAAAAGATGATATTATTGTACTATGTATATATAGAACTCCCTCGGCGAATACGGATGAATTCTTTCAGTCCTTGTATGTTTGCCTAGAAATTATTTTTAAAAATCATCCTAACTCTAAAATTATTATTGCTGGAGATTTTAATATTGATATGCTCATAGAAAATAACAACTCAAAAATTTTCAAACAAATAGCGGAAAATTTCAATTTAGATATTATTATAAATGAACCTACTAGAATTACAAATCATTCAGCTACTTGCTTAGATAATTTTATTATTACCTCAAATATAAAAGTTTCATATCAAATATTACATAATAATTACTCGGACCATACAGCACAACTTTTACACTTAGAACAATGTAATATTAAAAATTCTCACACTTACAATTATAAGCGTAATTTCTCACAACAAAATATACAGTCCTTTTTATATCATTTATCAAAGGAAAATTGGGCAGAAATTTTAAATTCATATAATACTGATGAAGAATATACAAATTTTTCTTCTATATTCCTTCATTATTTTAATATGTGCTTTCCTATACATAAAACTGCCAAAACAGAGGGAATTAAATATAATTGGATCACCAAAGAAATTACAGAATTATCAAATAAAAAAGCAGATTTAAAATTTTTACTGCAAGCTTCATCATCTTTAAATCTGAATATTAATATATTAAAATCAGAAATTAATGCAATTTCCGTACTTTTAAAATATAAAATGAAAGAAGCTAGAGAAAAATATTACGAAAATATAATTAATTTCTCCCAAAACAAGGTAAAGTCTTCCTGGTCAATAATAAAGAGGCTAACTAATAATAATTCAAGAACTAACAACAACTATATAAATACTATTGTTGATCCATTAAATAATACAACTATTACAGACTCATTAGACATAGCTAACGAATTTAACAACTATTTCGTCAATATAGCAAATACTCTAGGGCTAGAAGAAAGTCAACCTTGTGGCACATTATCCAATAATAGGAATACTCTCTTTCTCAACCCTGTTACAGAAACAGAAATATTTAATTTAATACACCAACTTAAAAATACGTTATCAACAGGTTGGGATGAAGTGCCAAATAAAATAATAAAATTATCTGCTCATTACATCACAGTACCAATTACACACATTTGTAATTTATCTTTTGCAGAAGGTACCTTCCCGGTATTACTCAAACGAGCGATTGTAAAACCACTTTTTAAGGGAGGAGAAAAACATATTATGAATAACTATCGCCCTATCTCATTATTAAGTAATATCTCAAAAAAAATTGAAAGATGTATATACAATAGATTAAGTAATTATTTTGAAAGATTTGATATTATCTGCAAAGAACAACATGGGTTTGTTAAAAATAAATCAACAACTTTATCCATCTTTAAGGCATTAACTTATATTTTAGAAGCCTGGAATAACAAAGAGCACATTGTAGCTCTTCTTATAGACCTAAGCAAGGCATTTGATTCTATTCCTATAGATTTGCTTATCTATAAATTAGAGACTTATGGCATACGCGGTAGTCCTCTCGATCTATTAAAATCATATCTCTCTGATAGACTTCAGAGAGTAAAAATAGAAACAAATGAGCAAAATCATTTTATTTATTCTGAATGGAAAACTACAACAAGAGGTGTCCCCCAAGGTTCTATTTTAGGTCCTCTCTTATTTATAATTTACATAAATGACCTTCCAAAATCTACCACTACAAATAATATGCTTCTGTTTGCTGATGATATGGCTATCCTGTGCAAATCTAAAAGTGAGTCTGAACTTATAAAGTCGATACAAAATTCTCTCTCATCGCTTGAGAAATGGTTCGTCGATAATAATATGAAGATGAACACAGATAAAACACAAGTAATAAAATTTGGTAATTATTCAAATAATTTAACAATACTGAATCAAAATTTAGAAACATCTGAACAGCTGCATTTCTTGGACAGCACTAAGTTCTTAGGACTGAATATTGAAAAAAATTTAAAATGGAAAATTCATACAGAGTTCCTGGGTAAAAAAATTAATAAATATGTCTACATGTTGAGATACCTAAAAACATTAGTTAGCACTGAAACTTTGCTCAACATCTATTATGGCTACATACAATCAAACCTTATGTATGGAATTATTTTCTGGGGCTCTTCTCATAATGCTCAAGATATTTTTAAAATTCAAAAAAAGTGTGTTCGAATAATTAGTGGAGTTAGCCCTCGAGAAAATTGTGTAAACTTATTTAAAAAATACAATATATTAACTTTACCGAGTTTATATATTCTAGAAGCTGCCATTTTTGTCAAAAAATTTTAAAATCTGTTTGAAGATATGTTGAGGATACACAAGTGCAATACGAGAACTAAAAATGAATTTAATATCATACGAAGTAATCTATCCGTTATTCACCAAGGAGTTCTAAATAATCTCATAAAAATTTATAATAATGTACCCAAAAATATTAAAGATTTACCAATGACCAAATATAAACAATCATTAAAACTATTCCTGTTAGATAAAGCATGCTACAATATTAATGAATTTTTTTGTTAATTATGTAACATAATTCTGTGACTTATTCTTGTACGATTGTGCTATTTTGAATAAATAAATATTATTATTATTATTATTATTATTATTATTATTATTATTATCATCATTATTATTATTATTATTATTATATATACCGGGTGTAGAAATTAAAAGTGGCGCATAGCGATTTCAGTGTTATTTTTTTAATACTACCATATTTCTTTACCTCTTAATTTTAGCGCAAAAGGGTAACAATATAAGTTGTTCAGAAATTAAAAAAGGCATCCTACAAAGGCAACCTTTTTACATAATCATTCATATTTACGAGATATTAATTTAAAAAAATTAATAATCTTTTAGAAAAAAAGTACTTGAAACTTAAATAAAATATTCACTTTGATATTTGTTGTATAAATTCCAAACAAATTGAGTTTGTACCCAAAAGAAATTATACAACAAATAAAAAATGTTAAAGTGAGTATTTTTTTCAGGTTACTTGTTTTATTTTTCAAGGCACTCTTACTTTTCTAAAAGAACATTAAATTTTATTTATTGAATATCTCGTGAAATCTCTATGCGCCACTTTTCATCTTTACATTTTTGTATTGATTATTATTATTATTATTATTATTATTATTATTATTATATATTTTAAAATAATGATAGCATAAGCTCGTCCTGGGATACCCTGCATAGTATTCACACTCTTCATCGGAGTAACTACAGTAACGTGTCACACACATTATCCAGAAGGGGATGTGGTTAGTTTAACTTAGAAGAGAATTTCTTTACTCTTCAGAGTTACGGATATTTTTTGGAATATTATTAAGGCTACCAACTTTGAACAGTGTACGACTGATTATAATATACATATAGATCACAAGATCACACTGATATTAAAAATGATCAAATATCCTGTTGGATACAACCAAATTTATTGTACCCTCTTTTTTGAAAGCTTTTCTTTCGTATATAATTGTCTCTTAACTGCAATGTACAAACCAAACAAAACAATGAGAGAAATATCTTGTGGACGAAACCTCAGCGGTTTTGCAATCTCCCTCGGTGGATGCGGAGCCGAAATGACGTCGACTTGGCGTCTGTGGTCGCCACACCACTCACCACTCGCCACTCAACCTTTGTACTTTGTTTGTTTGTTTGCACTTCATTAATTCATAATTAGCGCTTTCGTTTTGCGACTTACCAGAATAATACCGTTTTTCTCTTACCGCTCTACGTAATGTTTTGTTGACTCCATTTCCATAGTTATACTTTGTTAATTAAATTAACTTGCTGCATTGTATATACGTCATTCTGGGAACCTTTTCTATTTATGTAAATGTACAGAAAGCCGTAATGCAAAATAAGACAAGATATAATATATGCACAAACGGATTTAATAATAGTATTAATATTAAAAACATTATTGTGCCTTAATTAATGTCACAATATTATGAATAGTGTAAAGCACAAACAGATTTATTTACTTTATTCGTTTAGGACATTGATGTTTATATTTCTATCTGTCAGTGGCCACTTGTGTTTAAAAATTCTATTTACTCTAAAGAAAATTAATATTTTATAATTGGATATAATCTACTGGATGTCAACTTTTTATCATTGTGCAAATAGAAGTAGATAATATTTTACTTATGTTTATTTGTTTTGAATTTATTCAGTGTGATGAATTTTGATTGCAGCAAGCAGCTAATGAAAAACGTTTTATTATCAATTTGACAAAAAATGTAACCTTTTCAAACTTCTAGAAAAGTACCTCTACAATTTCTAATATACTGGTAGCCAAAATTTTCTTTAAGATGACTGGCTACTCCTGTACTAAAATATAAAGCGAAGTTTCTAATAAATTTCTAATGTACAAGTACAATTAACAATTTAAAAAATTCTACACATCAGACGTACATACTTCTAATATAAATCTGCATTTAAAAAAAGTATTATTGATATCAAAGTCCAGTATTAATAGATTTCAATAATTTTCGCTTCATATTTTAGTACAAGAGTTGCTATTCCTCTTATTGTTAAAATACATATAAAGTTAATTTAAATGAAAGCTCAAACTTTTAAAAATAGGTAAGTTGTGAATTACTCGTTTTTGGTTAAATTTAAACATTTATTTATGGGAATATGATTCGAAAATTAATAATAGACAAAAGTTACAAGCTTAGTTTAATTTAAAAAAAATACATATTGTCATTTTTTATTAGGTGTGTTTATCAGCCAAATTTCAAATTTAATATAAGATTCTGTTTTTTTCGCAAATCCGTTTTTTTTTCTATTTTGTATAATTTTTATATATCAAATATATTACCCGTTATCGTCCGGTTCACTAGTTAAAAAACACCTTGTAGATATTCGTATTATAAACAAAAAGTTATCTATGCTATAAGAGAGGTAAATATTTTTCAGTCGAAGACGTGTTTGTCACCCGACCGAAGCAACATAAGTACATAATTTGATGGCGGTAACTTTTAAAATAGGTATTAAAAATAATCACTGAATTAATATTAATTTTAAAACCGGCAAAAATTAAAGTGTCTAGTTACACAAATAACTAGTTTTCCACTCCCGATGATTTATTTTTTACCTAGTCATTTTTACTGCCAGATATGTAAGGGAATGCCTCGACGAATACCGTTGAAAATTGAAACATTGATATAGTAATTAACGTTATAAGTCCGGGAACTCATATTTTACAGTGCGAGTGAGATGTTTAAAGACGAGGCGACGAAGGAGCCGAGTCTTGAAACTCGAAACCAGTACTATAAAAAGAGTTCACGGACGAATGTCGTTATGTATTTTATTTCATCCTGTGTTAAATTCCGTTTTAAAGAAACATTGAAATTAATTTCGAAATAATTTAACAAATGCTCCAAATCTAGTTACATTGTCGGAACATGATTAGCAACGACTGTTTGGCAATTGTTTCATTTGTTGATTTCGCTGAAATAATTTGGTGTGTCAAAATGAACTCTAATGCAAATCCTCCGGAAATTGTAAGAAAATCTGAAGAAGCGTGTTCTAAATTAATACCTAGCAAGTCTGTGAAAAGGTATCAAAAACAATTCAGCCATATTTGTGAATAAAAAGTAGAAAATGTGAAGAAAATTGCGGAAGAAGTTATGCTGGCTTATTTTTTAGATTTGGTAAGAATGTAAATAGTTACATTGATTATTTTATTTGTGAACTAATGTCTAAGAATATAGGTGCATCTTCTTTGTGGCCTAAATACTCTATGATTAAATCAACATTAATTGCGAATGAAAATGTTGGCATATCTCGCTTTTCTAAACTGGTACCATTCCTGAAAAAACAATCAATTGGTTATGAATCCAAAAAATCTAAAACATTAACCCGAGAAGAAATCTATAGATTTATGAAAGAAAGACAAAAGTAAGAGCATATTTGAAATAAAACAAGTTTAACTGTTAATTTTTATTGTAATTTTAGTTTTAAATAAAAGATTTCTTAAACCTAAATAATTGTTTTTGCGATGTTTAATTACATGTTTCCAATAGCAACACTTTACCGGACAAGGCCGTTTTTCGCGTTTTCCCGGGTTGAAACTGTTGACGTAAAGTATTAGAATTTGACACAGGATGAAATAAAACTATTACTCACGAAAGATAACTATTCAAGGTCATTTGTGAGTCGTCTGATATAATATTACTTGCAGATAACTTCACTGCATTTCGTATGCATAGGCGTGCTTCATGAAATATTTATGGACATATTTTTAATGAAAAATAAGAGTAATTCATTTGATAATTATGTTTCTTTGTAAATAATGCCTTTCTGAAAGATTTATGTTCTTAACTTACGTTTTTGCAAAATACAAAAACGTAGACTTAACTTGTAAACCAAGGAATAATAATTTGATTTAAACATCAACGCCACTGAGTAAATATTAGCACAAAGGGCAGTGAAGGCGTGAAGTAGATAATTAGGTGTGTTAGAAAGTAATGCCACTATTTACAAATATCTGTAACACCACAAATTAATTAGACATAGGTCAAATAATCTTTCTCTTTCTAATACAAAATATTGCTAAGCAACTGCTATAAAATGTTGTATATTCTTTCTCCAAACAAATGACCTTGAATAGTCATCTTTCGTGAATAATAGTATACAAAGGATCTTTCTATTCCATGAAAAATTTAAAAAGAAAAACGCTGTCACACGTTATATTTGACAAGTCACTGGTAATCTTTTAATGAAAATATTTATAAAATGAGGGCAATTTAAAAGATATTAAATTTAAAATCATAAATTGAAAGAATGAGTAATATTTCACACAAACCTTGACGGTAAAACCAACATACAAGCAACGTCTTAATAGCCTACTTAGGATATCGGGAGTAGGACAAATAAATTTGTATCCTTTATACACTTTTTCCATTCAACATTTTTGTCTATTTCGGTATCTTTATGACTATAAACGCACTGAAAACACGTCATTTAAAAGATTTATAAATGCACTGATTCTTGCGCTTTTCGTTTTTCAAAGGTGGGTGATTATATATACATACTAGCAGAAAGCGCTACCAACATAGCTGTTAAAAAACAATAAGACTTATTTTTGACAAGTCGAATTTTTAAAAATCTAATAGAATTATAAAATTGCCTCAATAGAAAAAAATAGTATAGACAACATGTTTCATAAAGCTTGTTAACGTCTCCATGTTTTACAAAGGACTAGATTGCTTTATGAAACTTGTGTCTTAATATTCTACTGAACAGTTTTTATGTATTTTAATCGAGTTATTCTTGCTTTCTACTCGTTGTTTGACTTTTTATTCAACATGATATTCATATTTCTAATTGTTAATAGGACGTCGAACCATGTTTTTAAATATTTATATTTTAATATGTTTCTTATATTTTTCATGTTTTAAATATATCAAAAACATATTTTTAAATAAATAAAAATATCATTGGGATTCATTTAATTTATTTAAAATGTTCTCAGGCATATTTATAAATCAAATATAAACCCGCGAATATTTAAAAATAAGGTTAAATTTCCAATATGTATTTGAAAATATGGTTATTGTGTTCGTGAATTATCATTTTAAAAACATATTTTAAATTTAACCATATTTTTAAATAATTACTTGAAATTATGGTTGAATTTATTTTGAACCATTATAAATATGTTTGCGATTCGAGAAGCATTAGAAATCTTAAACATATTTTTAAATCATTTTGTTTTACAAATGTTTTAATAAAATAAATGGTTAATAATTTTTAAAACATATTTTCAAATAGCAAAATGCATTTGAATCATTTAAAAATTAAATAAAACATATTTTTAATACATTTTAGAACTCGAAACATAATTTTAAATGCTCATTTAAAAATATGTTTGAATTTCAAATATGTATCGAAATAGAAATATGGTTACAAACTTACTGAATCATATTTTTAATTCTGTCTCTTTCTATTTCTTTCATATGCAGATATGAGTAAGACAGAGACAGAATTAAAAACACCACAAACAAATTTTTAATTCAAATAAAACTGAGTATGCATTGTGAATTAAAAATATGTTTTTAAAATGATAATTCACGGGCACAATAACCATATTTTCAAATACATATTAGAAATTCAACCTTATTTTTAAATGATCGCGGGTTTATATTTGATTTACAAATATACCTGAGAACATTTTAAATAAATTAAATTAATCCCAATGATATTTTTATTTATTGAAAAATATTTTTTTGATATATTTAAACATGAAAAATATAAGAAACATATTAAAATATAAGTATTTAAAAATATGGTTCGACGTCCTATTAACAATTAGAAATATAAATATCATGTTGAATAAAAAGTCAAACGGCTTTCCATAATACTTAATTATTCATTTTAAATTTAAAAGTAGGTCCGATTTAGTGTAACAAGTAAGTCCCGCCGTGGTTTGAACTCGGATCGCTGGATTCAGTGTCCAGAGTGCTAACCGTTACACCATGGAACCGTTATAATTAGAATAATTAGAGAAATTCAGCAAATAATTATCGTTATCTTTATATATATTTTTTTATCGAATACTAATAGTTAAATTTTATTCTCTTTTGTTTCATTTATTCAGTATACATTAAAACTTGATTCGCAGGGAGCGTGGCTTAGTTAGACTTTTTGGCTTGTTGTCTTGTTGAGTGACAATTCATGCTCCACATATCATTTCCAAATCGCGAGTAGGCTTGTCATTTTTTTGTAAGAAGTTGGAACGTAATTTATATATGAATCGAGGTTGGTATTTCTTGCCCTCTTTATTCGTATCACATTTACTGTCAACAAGCATGAAAGCCGAGCTGAGTGTGGTAGCCCGGTGAGCCAGCCGTTCGCATATCGTGTGGCTAGACAAGTGAAGAGCTAGGCTCGGCAGTCTGGACGTAAGAATCAGATAAATTTTTACACTTTTCTTAATTGGTTACAATACATTAAGACGTAAATTATTATTGAATCTGGTGAACGAATGAATGAATGAACGTTTGAGCGGTTAGAATAGTACAAAAATCAAAATTTCTTTATTCACCCATGCATTTTACCGAGTATTTTACAATTATTATATGTATGTATTTAAAAGTTTTAATGAAAGGAAAAACTATTCGGGTACCGGGAATCGAACCCGAGCCTCCTGGGTAAAAGCCAGGTATCCTAGCTACTAGATCTTACCGGATCATGTTTTTCAGTTGTTATTTGGTCATTTTCTTGTAAGGTTCAAATGATTTGCTTTATAGAACACATATGGCTTACCAAATAATTAAAATTATTCCAATATCGGGAATAGAACCCGAGCCTCCTGGGTGAAAGTCAAGTATCCTAGCCACTAGACCATACCGAATTATCGGCCTAATTCACTAAGATAGTTGTTAACATAGTCGTTAGGTAACAACTGAGAATTAACAACGATTAGTAGCAACTCTTGTTACAAATGTCATTCAATTTGTATTCAGTAAATACATAATTAACGACATTGTTAAAAACGGTCGTTTTGAACAAACGTTGTTAAATATAGCAGTGAAGTTATTAACAAGTGAGTTAAAAGGCATGTCGATTCTCAATATTTGTACATATTTCTACTCTATTCACAACCTAAAGTGACAGAGATTTTGACTCGTTTGACGTTTGAGTTTTTAATAATGAATTTGGGGTGCAAGATGTTCCGCGGAATAATATTCTCTAATGGTAAATTGAAATTTTGCACGGTAATCTCTTTATAAGACCCATAGCTTGGAGTAGAAATTAAGTTTAGTATACATATTTATTTAATTCGATGCGATCGATTTCGAAATTTCAAGAATCTTATCATCAGGAATGACGCATGATCATTGTCTAGAAGTTTTAGCAGTAATAATAATATAAATTTGACATTGTTGAAATGGCTGTTTAAATTTAAATGTGTAATATAAATGAAAATAAATTTAAAAAAGTTGAATTTAGATCTTTTCGAGAGAGAATCTGAAAATTTGTTCAATATTAAGAATTAAAATATATAAGTTTGGAATAAATTTAAACCCTTCCTCTTGTAACATGAGACCTTCGGACATATACTGACACAGTATGCTTGTAGCATGAGACCATCCAATTCACGAATTAAACGACACTTGCTCAGTTTGAAAATCTCTGTAAATATTTTTTTCCCGATATTAGTATCGGGAATGGATTACTAACATCCCGCAAATTTGTTTGCATAAATCTAAAATATTGTTTAAAAATGTATATAATTATTGGGCATGTAGGTATATATTAGTTTACCTTTGCTGCCGTTCTTCTATTTCCAGTAAAAGTTTATTTAACAACGATTGTTCAATACTAACAACGAGAGAAATGCATTTGCTAGATTAAAAACTCGACGTAACGACTAGTTGTTAAATTTTAGCAACTTGATGTAATAGTGAATTCGGATTTTGAACTTAGCAACTGCCATTGAAATTAACAACTGAAAATGGTTGTTAATTTTAACAATTTTGTTAGAGAATTAGACCGTTTATATTTACATCAACATAATATATTTATTGAGAGATATTTGTATGTCTGGACCGCGTAACTGTGTGCAGTAGATAACCATTTGTGATTTGGACGACCTCACACATAAAGTTTTATACCGTGTGTCTGTTTTAAAGGTGTACATAAAAGACTAACATGGGAAGTCAGTGTTTTGCAATTTCTTGCTCGCCTAATTATTTTAAGTAAAAACGCGTCAAATAAAAGTTTTTCGGCATAAAATTCTGCATCTAAATCAATAAATAGGATTATATTTACATGCTTTGTAATGATAGTAATCAAATATGAAAATGTCGAAAATACCGTTGAAAATATCGACAGCCTTGGATTAAACACAAAATAAATAAATTGTTGACGTTGACGTTTTATTTGTCACAACGTAATTCAACTTAGTTGACGTTACTGACAATTTTATTTGAACAAATATTGTTAATTATAATTATAATAGAAATATTATATTAGACAAATAAATAAAGTTAAAGACTACAGTTTGTTTAAATAATATGAATTTATAAAAAATTAAATTTTGCGTAATATAATTATGTATAATGCTGTGATGTACTCTTAACTCATTTCCAGTACATCTAGTACTACAGTCGAGGTCTACACTTAATCCTAACACTCTTTCTTCCAGTAACGCATTCTTTCCTGCTCGTCATATATTCTGATTACGCGGAATGTTTATTTTTTAGACACGTTAGCAGTCTTCAAATTTTGTCACGAAATTAGCAATTGTAAAATCACGCTCTTCATTAGTATAAATATTCGTTTCTAATAATATCAGGCAATAAAACTATACTCTATCCGTTTTAACTATAGACTAGATGGCGTTTCGAGCGCGGCCGTTTTCACATGTATTAAATAAAGAATTCAAATTTTGGAGCCATTCCTGGATTTAAAAATATTACATTATTTCAGTAATTTTATCTTGTACTTACATGTGCTATCTATTTTTATCCATAATATTAACGAAGAGAACAATAACAAAACTAACGAACTACTAACTAAAAACTAAGAAGACGCGCACAACGAAAACTATGTAATATGAAATATAACGCCAAAACACTATGAAAATTATATAAACGAAAACAACAATAATATACTTAAAAAAACAGAACTGAACAGAAATTAATATGTAATAAATCGTGTACTATTGAGTTTTTGACTTTTATTTATTTTTAGTATGTTCCGTAAGTCCTGAAATTATTTCTCGGTTTCTATTTGGAACGCGGTTTTTGAAAAAAGTTGGTAAAAAGTCGGAGTACGGCAACCACGAAATAATCCTGGTTTCTCTGGTATTTTTACCCCCACTACCGCTATTTTCAAATATCATAATCACAACCATAACGAAATCAAATGATTATCCGTCAATGTCAAATTTATAAACCGTATTTTTAGTGGTATTACTGATAATTATTATAGATGTAAGTATGAAAACATTATTTATATTTGATATATTGTTGATTGTATTATTTTTCTTTTGGTTAATTTTTAATTTTGCTAGATTGTGTCAATTAAATAGTAAATTAAATTATTTTTGTGAATATAAAAATTAAAAAAACAATAAGTATACTTAAGAAAAATATATAACTGTTTAATAAATTTCAAAAATTCCATCGTAAATCACATATTTCCTATCTTTCGAAGAGAATAACTATAAAAGTAGCTGGTAAGTAGATGTTTTTAACTTACACTTGAACAGTCGTTAGGTAGTTTTTTGTATAAATCTGTCATTTATTATGTGAGTTACTACGAAACAACCTCGCTTGTGACAATTTTCCTATATTGCCAATATATTGTCACTCTATTTTGGTTTCAAAAACTCATAAAACGTAACATGGGTACTTAAATTTCATTAAAATTCGGATCTTCCGCTTCTCATTTTTCCCCCTTTGACCCGTGCAGCTTGGAACGAAAATGAGCGAAGTGTCGCTACTGGGTGTATTCTCTATATTGTGACTATACGCCCTTAAAAATTCCGAACACTTTTTTTAACACCTGTATAATGTTATAGAGATAGCTATTACAAAGAATTTTTGTTGATACTGAAAATAGCAAATACAGGGACGTATATATAAAACTCAAACATAGATTAACCAACATATTTGCAATTAATGAAGAGAAGATGCTCTTTAACTAGATCTTTATGCAGAATACGGTTAAAGCTTTCTTAATGAAGTTAAATTAAACTTAGTTATTTCTGTAAAATTGCAAGGCTAGTTGCAACGTGTACTTTTTAAATTAATGTTGTTTTATATCTTTTCTTGTACTTATAGTTACTTCTGGAATAGGCACCTTTGAACAAACAAAACAAAACGCAAATGGCAGAGATGAATGTGTCTAATGTTGCAAGTGAACTTAACAAACTTAAAAAAACGATTTTATTGAATTAATAATTTCAAAACAGATTCCAGAGAGTGTTGATGATAATTCAATCCTAAAAAAATATTATCAATCATATTTTAAAAGTGCCAGTGATGCAGACAGTGAAAACTTTGTTGACGCGGGCGATGACTTCAAGTGTAGTCCTGTAGAAATTAATGCAGTTAAAGATAAATGTGGAATTCATGAAACACTAAACTATCATTTAGAAAAAAGAATACAAGATTTGGAACTAATAATAAATCTCAGCAAAATTGAAAATAATAAAAGTAACAAGGTTATTCCTAAGCTTAAAAACAAAGGACAGTCGGCAGCATCTAACTGCGAATTAATAAATAACAAAACTGCTGTCGATAATGCAAAAACCATTCATCACAAAATAAAATAAACAAACTAACCTACAAAATAAATTTAGTGAAAACAGTGTTGTTGGAACTGATACAAATACTTCAGTGATACACAGTGGAAACAAACATGCTTAGATCTATGTTAGAAAAGTCCATACTGATGTTACAGAAACTAGTAAAAAAATTGTCTCATATCTAAGAGTCCTGGCAGATCGTTTAAAGTGAAAAAAAGTGTCCAGTAAAAAATCTACAAACGGCTCTTTCAGAATACGAGCCGACTTTTATCTACTTGACACTCTGAAGAGTGGCAATTTTTGGCCACAGGGAATACTCGTACGCAGGTTTAAATTTTTTCGACTACAAGAGACAATCTTTAGCTCTAGCAAACAGCAGTACTAATATTCCATTATCAGAGCCGCGCCAGTGTACATCGAACAGACGTTCATTGTGTTCTATGAGCATCTTACATTAAAACCTTCAATCGATATGTAGTAAGATTGAAGAGTTAGAAGTATTTTTACGTACGCTTCCATACATTTTATGTTTTTCAGAATGTTGGTTGAATGAAAACGAGACGCAGGCATATAAACCTAAGTGATTTTTACATGGAGAGTAGTTTCGAAAGACTCTATTATAAGAATGGAGAAGTAATTATAAAGGGTTCCCCAATAGGAACGATATGTTTTTAAAATTAATAAAATACAAAATATCTGTAACAAAAGCAAAACTTTTTCTTTATTTCATAGTACAACTTATGACAATTATGTTTTGAATAACACATTATTCAAATGTCCATCTCGGCTTTGCTTGCAGGATTGACTTCGATGAACCCAATTTTCGATGTTCATTTTCAAAGAGTCAATAGTTCGAGGTTTATATATATAACCCCACAAGAAGAATTCCAAAATTGTTAAATCACAACTTCTTGGAGGCCAATTAACAGTTCACTTTCTGGAGATAACAGACTCACCAATAACTCCATCGTTTCATTGGCAACATCTGATGTTGCACCATCTTGGAAGAACATGTCTTGCAAATTCGTTTCATCCAATTTTGTCCACAAAAAACGTTAACATTGACCGATAAAGCTCACTGTTACTACATCTCCATATGCATTTTCAAAAAAATTTGGTCTGATGTTGCCACCATCCCATACACCACACCAAACAGTAACTTTTGATAGATGCAAAGACTTCTCGGGAGTGTGTAGTAGATCATTTTCACACCAAAAACGACAATTGTGTTTGTTAACAAAACCACTTAACAAAAATGGACGTCATCTAAAAAGATAAGTTTTTCGGAAAAATCAGGATCAACTTCAAGTTACTGTAGAGACCAATCAGCAAACACACGACGCTTATGAAGTGGCTTCAGTTCTTGTGTCAACATAATATTATACGGGTGCAAACCCAAATCTTATCTCAAAATACGCCAAGTTGTCATCCTTGAAAGGCCAAGTTCTTAAGAATGTCGATTAATAGACCTTTTTGCATCTTCTGTAATACTGGCACTTACAGCGGCAATGTTCTCGTAGTTTCTTGCATTTCGTTGTCTTACATGTGTTCTGGTACCGTGTAAAGTGATATTTGTACCGAATTTTTGAACGATTCGACGAATAGCAAACACAGAAGGGCGATTATGTGGACCAAAATCTTCACGAAGATCACGCTGAGTTTGAATAAAAGAACGATTATTTTTATAAAAAATTTGGATAATAATCAAACGTTGATGAAGAGTGTATTTTGTCATGATGGATTGTCAAACTATACTAAAAACAAACAACAGCTAGTGAGATTTCCACTATTTTAGATATGGTTGCTATGATGTTTTAAAAACATATTGTTCCTAATGAAAAATCCTTTATATTGTAATAAAAATTAAGATGTAAGGAAGTAAATTGTATCAAAGAATTCATCATTGACAAGATATTCGAATGTTGCGGTATATAGTTTTGCAGTAATAAAATTATTAATTATGATTTAGTTCTATACAGATCTCTTGTTTCCTCTACTGTCAATTGTCAATGAACCAACCCGTATAACTAAAAGAAGCAGAACATGGGTGGATAACATTTTAACAAATTTGTATTACAAAAACTACATCTCAAATGTCATTCACAGTTGTTGGTCGGACCATTCAGCTCAAAGCATCAGTTTCTCACTAAAATGTTAAGATAAGCAATACGGAAATTTAATGTCAAACAACTAGAAAAATAATGTTTCATACGTATGGGAACTAATTAAAAATAATATAAATCTGAACAAATGTATAAATAACGTAAAGAAAATAATAATGAGAATAACGTGACTTTAAATAATCCTTCAGACATTGCCAATGCATATAATAGTTATTTTGTACATATTTCAAAATATTTAGTCTCGGTTGCAGAAACGTTCATCAACGCATTGTTTTTAATTAATACCAAGTTATCGACCTATTTCGATTGTGACTATCTTTCATAAAATTTTCAAAATATAATGTTAGAATTTTATCCTTCCGTGAGAAAAAAAGATATTAATAGATAAACAACTTGGTTTTAGGAAAGGACGAAGTACTACATCAGCCTTAGTACGTCTCCTAGATGAAATATATAAAGATTTTGACCCTGGTACTGAGGTGCATGGAATCTTTGTAGACTTGTCGAAAGCTTTTGATTTTGTGAATCAACAGTTCTGTATTGAGAGGAACATGTGCAAACTGGTTAAACTCTTATTTAGAAAATAGAAAACAATTAGTATGTTATATAATTGTAAATCAGATTATCTGCCTACATTATTTGGTGCAATGTTCTTTTCTTTGTATATAAATAATTTTAAGAGCATATTAAAATCAACGAAATTTTCTACTTACGCTGATGATATTAGTATAATTACACCACAGAGCAATAAAAACAAAACCCCCTCTGACATTTCTAATATTGTTGGTAGTTTATCCAACTGGTTTGCAAATCTAAATTTGACCCTAAATGTAGATGTCATTGATTATTAAATTTTCTAAACGATCTGACAGTATACTAATTCGTTGTAGTACCCGTTCGTTGCAGCAAGTTACTACAATGAAAGTCCAGGCGCATCATCTACATGAGAATTTAAATTGGGATATTTATGTGGATAAAATCTGCGGACCTTTACCTTCATTATGCTACTTAATAAATCGTGTACATTTAATAACAGATGCCTACACCGCTAAAACATTCTACTATGCTAAATTTTACCCACTTTTATCGTATGGTATATTTTTTTGGGGAGGTAGTGAAGTAGTTACTAGGGTTTTTAAGTTGCAAAAAATTGTAGTTAGGCATATTTTCAAACTTCCTTTCAAATCATCCTGCAAAGAGATTTTTGTTAGCAAAAATTTATTAACTTTACCTTGTCTTAAATATATTAAATAAATATATCATCACGGCATATTACCCATTGCTGGGTGTGCCAATCTGCTATGTTCGCAGATATCGGTAATGATGATGACATATTTGTACCTTGTCTTTATATCCTTAATACTGTACTTTGTATTAGAGAACAATTAAGTTCTATCCCAGCCCATAGTGACTTACATTAGTATAATACTCGTGCTAAGAATAACATTATACCGTGTTTTTAAAAAATTCCTAACTCGGAATACACTATAAACAAAGAAACGTATGTCAATTAAAAAATATTAAAATAAATGTCAATTTAACATGAGATATTGTCAAAAATGTCATCTAAAGAAATCAAAGTTTTTCTTTTTGAATCTTATTTTAGAAATGGAAACAAATTAGAAAACGGCGAATGTCAATATACTGTATACTTCGTTATTGTTTTTTCTCCTCAAAATTACATTTCAAGATAAATTTTGCAATCTTGACTTTTGAACTGAATAATGATCAGACTTTCTCGACTGCAAAATAAACTATTCTTATTATTATTATTATTAATATTATTATTATTATTATTATTATTATTATTATTATTATTATTATTATTGTTATTATTATTGTCATCAGGAAATTAAGTCCTTCTATTATTTTAAAATATGTCGCAGGTTCTTCCGAGATTACACAATGGAATCGATATTACATAATATAAAGGCCCAGTTGCATAAAACATTGTTAACTTTAATCACGTTGTCAACTTTGACAAAGCTTATTTTCCAATGTATTCTTTTACGTATCGACGGTTAAAATGTGCAGTTAAACATATGATCAGCTGACAACGCATGTGGCCCAAAGTGCATCTGAACTAACAATAAACTATAAAAAATACAGGTACGCGATAACTGGGCGAAGTACCTACAATTGGGCAACGGTTTAGTGAGCGACAAAAACTATTTTTTTTTTAAGTTTAACACCCAGTTGATCATCGCCCATATATCCATAAACCAAATGACTATCGCCCAGTCGCCTGTATCCACGCAGTTGATCGTGTCCGCAGAAATACTAATTGGAGACATTTTAAATCTGAACCATAAAGCTGCAGCAAAATATGTCTTTGATAAGGTCAGGGCGTCAGAAGAAAAGAATGTGCATTTTTTTAAATTGTTGTTTTGGTGCTTTCTATTAAAATGATTTTATATAATCTTTTTACTGTAAAAATTTCAGGGGAGATAGGTGAATAGATCCAGACTAATTCGAGGTTAAAATTTATGTACCTATACAGAATATAAACATGAAATATCTTGTGCAAAACTTGGAAAACGGAGAGAGTCCCTTTATCGGCTTAGTGCGCTTTGTTGTGCAATGTGCTTATTTGTAATTCAATTTTTTAAGTATTAGTTTGTGTCATGTTGCTTGTTTTAAAATGTCTTCTTCTGAGAACAATTATCTAAGTAATGAGACAATAAGACAAACGTAATGAAAATAAGAAATTACATTACAATATCTCTTTGCCCACGCATGTAACTAGATATTTTAATATATATATATATATATATATATATATATATATATATATATATATATATATATATATTTCATATTTCAATAGTAGGATTGAACAAAACCGTATACAACATTCTCGAAGAAACGAATTCGCCCATTTATGTGCGTTTGGCCAATATTAAAAATTTTAGGATTGTACATGGAGTGTAAATTAACATGGGCCCGCCGCCCATTACGTTACGTCGCTATTGCTTTGTATTTATAAAAATTTCCAACTATTGTCAACAAAGTTTGTTTTTAGCTGCCACATTCTAGAGATCTTGTATAGAAATTTTTAAAATATAAAGATAAAGACGATTTTCGGTAACCAATAAAGTAGAAATTACAAGAAATATAATTAAAAAGAGAATCGGGCGCCAAAACCAGTAAGAAAGTTCATGTAGGTAGAGGTTATAGACGGTACCTACAGTGGACGGCATTGAGATAGATAAAATGACAATTGCTTTCATCTTTAGTTTAAGTAAATGCTGTTCTCAATAAGTGTGCAGGTAATTTTCAAATAAGTAAATTAAGGTAAGGATTTTTTTGTAATTTATTCCTGTTTTCGGTAATGACAGGAGTGGGCGAAAATTAATTTTCGCTCACTACTGTCAGCCACTCGTTACTATAGAAATAAGTTAAATGGACAAAACAGAAAGTTTTAATTTCCGTATCCATGTCAGAAACAAGTTTCAATAGCAGGATTGGACAAAAACATTTACATAAATTTTGTGAATCGTTCGGTGAATAATACACAATTTCACCATATTTCTTTGTATGTAGAGAATATAGGTATTGTAAAAAAATGAATCGTCTAGAATCCATATATTCGCAACCATGAAATGGTATATTATACTGAACGACATAATTTTGTCTACAGTGTGATAAAAACATAGGATTTGTAAATCAAAAAAGTTCTACGAAAATTGCTCAAAATTGGATAAATACATTTAAAAATTCTAGGAAGAACCCAACCCCGTTCCATGTAATAAAAGTAGCATCATTAAATTTCACACAAGCCTCAAATTAAATTACTTTATGGCCATTGAGTATTTCTGAGTGTTACAAAGACATGCAATATTTAAAAAAAAACATATTGCCGGAGGCTCAACAGTATTATAATAATTTTCACTATGAAACTCACCCCTAAATTTTGTTAAATTTTAATTTTCACATCCGTACCAGAGCAATATAATAATTTTATTGTTTATTTTATAAAAAGACTGAAAGTAAAAGGTATACAATTATGTCATAAGTTTCTTTTTATCAAAACCCCATATCTCCCGAGGTCTTCATTTGTCTCATTCATTTTAAAAATACATTCTCCTCTAAAAGTTTGTAAAGTGTAGCAGATCTTGCACTAAGGTTTCATTTACTTTACAGTTACAAACACGATACGATAATGATACCATACTTCTTGCTTCAATGTATTTGAATGGACCCATTTACATGTACGCTCTCGATACGATATAGGATAATGACACGATGACGATAAATTGATTTTCACTGATTTACATTAGTGATACGAAAAAATGTAGGTATCTTAGTTACAGCGTAGTTATGCAAGAGTGAGTGGGACGATGCGTTTGTGATCATGTATATTTTGTTGCGTCTAAAATGTCAGTTGTAATTTTACAATGTTACTAAAAGATATAGTCAAAATGAGCTATACTCCGTTCGCCGAAACGAGAGAATGTGGAACTAATTCTTGAACAGGAACGAGTAATTGTATTGGTTTGGCTACTTTTTTGACCAACAGAACGACTTCTCGCTATTACACGGATTACAGAACTGAGAAGTAATTGGACATTATTGAATGATAGTTCTCTGCTTATATCAAAAACGTGAAATATACACTGCAAACCATTGCACTAAGTACATATAAAATAATATCATTTACAGCTTGATCGCCGAGCCGTGAGCTGTGGGGATGAGTAATGCGTAGAGAAAGAACGCAATAGAAAGATACAGGTAGTTACGCGGCTGCTGGCAAGGGATTGAAGTCCCGACCACAATTTGAAGGCAAGGATAGTGCGCATCCAAGCTGGCCGGTCACGGTATCCCAGTGGTATATTATTTCTGGAAAGTACATCAATGGAAAGGTTAAAGTTTGAAGCACTTTTGTTTTGCGGAAAACTGACACTTTGTGTGCAGGCGCTTGCACTTTTACGTCACAGACGCTCGTTGATACTTTGTAATTATTATACATGTCTGGATACGGAACTGCATGTATCGCTGTCTTATCGTCATCGTATTATTATTGTATTGTCATATAATAATAATAATAAAAATAATAATAATAATAATAATAATAAGCAATAATAATAATAATAATAATAATAATAATATGAATAATAATATTAATAATAATATTAATATTCAAATTCAGGCATTAGATTTAGTAATTTTATACGAAAAATTACAAAAAATAGACGTAAGCTAATTCTTTTGGCACAAGACCGGTATAAATTTGCTGCATAAGATACATTATATATTTTGACAACAAATTTAATCGTTATTAATGATGCCTTCACAGAGAAATCTTCCTCAGAATATTCAACTATAGTTAGTAAATTGTTTATATTTCCTTAAATTAAATTTTATTATAATGAAAACAGCTCAAATTTTGAGTAGCTTTTAAGACATCGTCAAAAAACAAGTATGTAGCATTTATTTATTTTGTTTAATCATTTTATTTTATAAATATTGTTTGTAGCAACTCATGTATACATAAAAAATTGTAATTACATAGATCAAATTATCGTGAGTAGATCAAGTACTCTTCACAGAAAAGCCTTTTTGCACATCAGTTCGCCTACCCGCTTCAATTTTATTTTATTTAGTTAATATATGGTACAAGAATTGACTAACAAATTATCGCCAATTTTTATTAATATTACAGACATTTGTCGTTCTAATGACACACAGCAAGATATGTGTTCTAAAATATTTTATTGTTTTAATGTAAAATGAAATAATACTAAGTATTACTAACAATCCAAGAAAAAATGAGAAAGGTAAAACGAATTTAATTCGTAAGATTGTGAGGTTTTATTAAGTGATATTGTGTTACGGTTATAACGTTAAATTTTTAATTTTGCTAAAAAATTACTTTAAAATTACGTTATAATTTTTAAAAAATCCTCATTTAAACTAAAAAGTAAAGACTGATTTGACTATAATTATAAAATATGATAATTTAATTTTTAACAAGTATGTAAACTGATATGCAACGGAGCTCATACGTACTTAAAAAGAGTGTTCCAATGAGAAATGTTTGATTTTAAATTCAAATACTTCTATTTTTTTTAATAGCGGTAATGCTATATATATTTACTGTGTTTTGGCCAGTCTGTATTTTGGAACACGTAGAAAATTGGATGGCGTATTATAGTATTAGACTACGAGAAAACTGTTGATATTTCTCTGAATTACAACACGTAAGTATAATAAATAAATACGCATGATGACGGCATAAGTTTTAAGTATTTAAATAGGTAGGTATACGTTTGCACTTTGGTAATGTTTCCTGTAACTGACCATTTTAATTATTCTCATAGCTTTTGTTGAATTATATAAACTCTTTTAGCATGGACGAGTTTTCGCACAGAATGACTCCATAAATAATCAAAGAATGTAATAGTGTCTGAGTTTTTGTAATAATATTTTATGTGAAAGGACAGTCGAAACCTTAGTATGACTATGACCCTGCTTTTGAAGATATGAGACGGAAGGGGGAATCAACTGCCGCAATCTTACCATGCTCTGCTTTTCAATTGTAAGATTAGGTTATTTACACAAAACTTAAACAATACAATATACAGCGTGAAAATTGTATGATGTAGGTATTCATGACAAACAAATACTTTTAATGAAGATAAATAATAAATGAATACGTACGGGTGAAATTTTTTTTCCATTTTCTGCCGTTCATTCGTCTTTTTCACTCCTATTCTATTATTATAACCAAATGCACAGTACACTGGCATTTTTAATGTCTTAAATCTTAAATTTAAACTGAATATTTAGTCACTACTCACTAAAACTACAAAAATCTGTCACCAAGGTATATTTTAAACACTAATAAAACTACTTTTAACATTAATATAAATTTAAACTAAATATTTGCACTAGTCACTAATAAGATTTATCATATATACACAACAAACTGTCATATAAAATACTTTATACAAATTTAAAAAACAATTTGTGCTGTACTATTTGATGCAACGTAAACAAAGAGCAGGGTAAGATGGCGGACGGATTGTCCTCAGTGCTTCACTTGGCAGTGCACGTTGCTCCCTTTATAATCTATATTATTTTTTATTGAGACTTAATCCGTGCGACAACCACTGATTACTATGCAACCAGTACGGCAGCAGAAATACTCTTTCTACTGCTAGCACCATCTATTAATATGGACAACAGGCCAGATCGTCTCATGCGACATGCGAGTGCGATTTTTGCCTGATATATTGACATTTTCATTTTGGCGAATACGCCGGCTGGTAGATTAGAACCGAGGAACCACACATTCGATAAGAACATGCAGAGACAATTTAAATTCAAACAAATGCATTAAATTATTATTTTTAAATACTCATTTGAAATTTTAGCAAATACAGATAGGATAGATATAATACACCTATAGTTGTCTGATGTAGATGGATCACTTTTTTTGTGAAGAGATATTATCTCAGCTAGTTTAATATAAATGCATCGGAAAAAAATATCTTTAAATATACATTTATTATGAATATATTAAAAAAAAAAGTAGAATGGACATAAATATCTCTCTTTTGTTTCTAAAAAGATTTATAAATAGCTGTACAATTAGAATTAATGAAAAGAAAATGCATAAACTACTCATCTGATAAAACCATGATATAATGATAATTTATAAGACTCTGTTTGTTTCGCAAAATTTAATAGGTTGTTAAGATAAGCTAGAAGCAATATTATCGAGCTCAAATAAATAGAAAAAAATTTGATATTATATATATATATATATATATATATATATATATACCGTGTGTCTGTCTTAAAGGTGTACATAGGAGATTAACATGGGAAATCAGTTTTTTTGCAATTTCCTGCTCGCCTAATTATTTTAAACAAAAACGTGTCAAATAAAAGTTTTAGGGCATAAAATTCTACATCTGAATCAATAAACAGAAATACCTTTACATGCTATGTAACGACAGAAATTAATTATGAAGATGTCGAAAATTACGTTGAAAATATCGACAGCCATAGAATTGAACAAAAAATAAATAAATGCTTCATGTTTTATCTGTCACAACGTAAGTTAACTCATTTGACGTTTCTGACAATTTGATAAAACGTCAAGCATTTATTTATTTTTTGTTCAATTCCATGGCTGTTGATATTTTCAACGTAATTTTCGACATTTTCATATTTAATTTCTGTCGTTACAAAGCATGCGAAGGTAATTCTGTTTATTAATTTAAATGCAGAATTTTATGCCCTAAAACTTTTATTTGACGCGTTTTTGCTTAAAATAATTAGGCGAGCAGGAAATTGCAAAAAACTGATTTCCCATGTTAATCTCCTATGTACACCTTTAAGATAGACACACGGTATATATATATATATATATATTATCTAATTTTTTATCACAATCTTACGAATTAAATTCGTTTAACCTTTCTCATTTTTTCTTGGATTGTTAGTAAGACTTAGTATTATTTCATTTTACATTAAAACAAAATATTTTAGAACACATATCTTGCTGTGTGTCATTAGAACGACAAATGTCTGTAATAATAATAAAAATTGGCGATAATTTGTTAGTTAATTCTTGTATCATATATTAACTAAATAAAATAGAATTCAAGCGGGTAGGCGAACTGATGTGCAAAAAGGCTCTTCTGTGAAGAGTACTTGATCTACTCACGATTATTTGATCCATGTAATTACAATTTGTTATGTATACATGAGTTGCTACAAACAATTTTTATAAAATATAAAATGATTAAACAAAATAAATAAATGCTACATGTTTTTTGACGATGTCTTACAAGCTACTCGAAATTTGAGCTGTTTTCATTATACTAAAACTTAATTTAAAGAAATATAAACAAATTACTAACTATAGTTGAATATTCTGAGGAAGATTTCTCTGTCAAGGCATTATTAATAATGATTACATTTCTTGTCAAAATATACAATGTATCTTATGCAGCAAATTTATACCGGTCTTACGCCAAAAGAATTGGCTTACATCTATTTATTGTAATTTTTCGTATAAAATTACTAAATCTTATGCCTGAATTTGAATATTATTATTATTATGATTATTATTATGGTTATTATTATTATTATTATTGTTATTATTATTATTATTATTATTATTATTATTATTATTATTATTATTATTATTATTATTATTATTATTATTATTATTATTATTATGATTATTATTATAATTAGTATTATTATTATTATTATTATTATTATTATTATTATTATTATTACTATTATTATTCCTCCCATCAACATCAGTCGTTTGTTCCATTTTACATTAAATGTATAGTTGCCTTTTAAGTTAAGAAAATATATAAATATAACCCATTTACAAGTGCTAATAAAATGCTCCGTGATTGTACCTGCACACAGTAAAAAATACTAAATGCTTATTAAAAATATATAACATAATCTAACCTTTCATCGAGTGTTTATTAATTTTCCTTTGTTAACGTTTTTATTTCCATAAACACTGAAAATTTACTTTAATAATTAATAGTTGTAAAATATCTTATAATAAATATAGTATGAACGTCTGACTTCAGCAGTTGGGACCAAACAAGCGTCTAGAATTTTTAAAACGAGTAGCGAACAATACTTTTCCTACGAATAATTAAGCAAAGGAAGCTATCAAATGAGAAAAAGGTAAAATGGAATATTTATTTGTATTTGAGTGTAAACAAGGCCGAGTATCACCTAGACAAAAGCAAAGATTATGTACTTGGGACATTTTGTATTTACTCACCTCATTTTGCAAACTAGTACTGTAAACAAGACAAGCTATCTGCTCATATATAGAAATATACTGAAATAAAATACCTATAAAATTATTATAGTGATTCAGGTGAGAGAGTTAATCTAGCATGTGTATGATTGTGGGTGTGCGTGTGAGCAGTACTGGGTACTCTAGTGGCCGCATCGTGTGAACCCGAGGGTCGCCAACGGTAGCAGCAGGGAAGGCTGTAGTGACCCACATCTGGTGTCGCCAACGGCAGCAGCAGTTAGGGCTGTAGTGATCTGATCCAGTTGGTTAAGAGGATTGTCTCCGGATCACCACCGAAGCGGCAGTGGTTCCGTAGTGGCCGCTCGTGTGAACCCGAGGGTCGCCAACGGTAGCAGCAGGGAAGGCTGTAGTGATCCGCATCTGGTGTCGCCAACGGTAGCAGCAGTTAGGGCTGTAGTGATCTGATCCAGTTGGTTAAGAGGAATGTCTCCGGATCACCACCGAAGCGGCAGTGGTTCCGTAGTGGCCGCTCGTGTGAACCCGAGGGTCGCCAGCGTAGCAGCAGGGAAGGCTGTAGTGACCCACATCTGGTGTCACCAACGGTAGCAGCAGTTAGGGCTGTAGTGATCTGATCCAGTTGGTTAAGAGGAATGTCTCCGGATCACCACCGAAGCGGCAGTGGTTCCGTAGTGGCCGCTCGTGTGAACCCGAGGGTCGCCAGCGTAGCAGCAGGGAAGGCTGTAGTGACCCACATCTGGTGTCACCAACGGTAGCAGCAGTTAGGGCTGTAGTGATCTGATCCAGTTGGTTAAGAGGAATGTCTCCGGATCACCACCGAAGCGGCAGTGGTTCCGTAGTGGCCGCTCGTGTAAACCCGAGGGTCGCCAACGTAGCAGCAGGGAAGGCTGTAGTGACCCACATTCTGTGGTCGCCGGCGTAGCAGCAGTTGGGGCTGTAGTGATCTGATCCAGTTGGTTAAGAGGATTGTCTCCGGATCACCACCGAAGCGGCAGAGGTTCCGTAGTAACTAGCGGTACGGCCCGTAGTTGCCAACATGTGTGTACGGTGTGTGAATGCCTGAACCTTTCAGAAATGATTGCCTCCTCACTGAGTATTTCTCATGTGTTAATTCTTTTACAGAAATAATCACGGCGTGAAGGAGGATTCCGCGTGACCGGGTTCGGCCAGGCGACGGTCATCTAGATTTGTTATTATGTTTGTATTAATACTGTATATACCGGTTTGGCTGATAAATGTGTTTTAATATTCTAATTTTCAGCGCTAACATTTAATCATCATTTATAACATATATATATATATATATATATATATATATATATATATATATATATATATATATATATATATATATATATATATATATATGTATGTATGTATAAATGTAGATTCTAAGCGAATTTGGGCAAGAATAAAATGAATGCATTTTTCTCCAAAAAAAATTGTTATGTAAAGGTATGAACATATGATATCACTGAATTCAGAATTAAATTCTCTAACGAATAAGCAAACAGAAAATACATTGTCACATTTAAAATAACAAAGTTAGTCCCCATAGTTTGAAAACCACTGGCTGAAAAGAAAACAATTTTACGCTCATTAAAATAGTCTAGTGAAATAGAAATTGTTGGGATATTTAACCGACCTCGTAGCTCTTATTATTCTCGTGATAGCAATAGTGGACAAAATAAAATAAACACCTGTATAATTTTACAATAAAGCAAATACATAGGGATATTATTCAAAGTTAACGCAGTATTTTGTATGTTCACCATATAAGTAAATATTTATTGATGTCTTTTCTATCCAAGCACCGCCAAAGGTATGTAGGATATAATTTCAACAAAGGATGAAATCCGCAGCTAGGTGATCTATTTATAACATTTGTTGTCCGGTATGGTCTAGTATAGCCAGCAAACTTGAGTCTATCACTTCCAGAAATGAATTGAAATTATCGTAACTATGACAAAGCGGCATACAAAATAGCATTTATGTTAAAGGAAACCACGATTATTGTACATTACAGAGCACGCAGAACAGGTAGCGTATAATATATACCCTAAGGATTTCATGCAATGCATGTCTTAATTTCAACAGAGTAGCGCAAATAATATCCAATTGGCAGCCAATCTTATAATATAAGCAGTGAGCAATATGCCGCCTTGAAGTGATTACGATATGTATATATATATATATATATATATATATATATATATATATATATATATATATATATATATATATATATATATATATACTAGCTGTACCCGTTGCAAATATTTGCAACAAACAATATTATGAGGCAATGTTATTAAATTATAAATTTTCTGTTATTCAATATTTGGTAATCATCTACACTGTTTTTTAACCAACTCTGTTTTGTTGGGCATAGAGAAAACTATGGTTGATTATTTGACACAAAATTTTGTTATAGTTGCCGTCAAATAAATATGGACTGATGTTCAATTTCTCTATTCCGTACCCTGTCCCTTTCCTTCCGGTGTTGCCGCGTCCAATAAATATAAATATGAACTAGAGATTTCAATACTGTGTTCAAAATGCTAAGTTATGTAGAAGCGGCAACATCGGAGGGAAAGGTACAGGGTACGGAGAAGAGAAATTGAGCATCAGTCCATATTTATTTGACAACGACGATAATAATAAATGAATCATTTAGGGCCGGTTTGTTATTTCAAGGTTCAAGCAGGGCAAGAAACCGACAAAATAACGGTTATAGATTAACCGAAATCGAGAAGATAATTTTTAATGTTTATTTAACCGGTTATGTTTTCTACGCTCGTTAAAAAGTATTTTCAATTTAATTTTGTGTAAATAGTATAACAATTAAGAAAGTTAGAAAGAGTAAATAACAGTGCACTTCTACAATTTTTGTATTTGATAGTAAAACGGGTTTTAATTTATTTTGATTAATAGTTTCCGGTGTTTTATTCAATAAAAATATCGGTTTCGGTTAATAATCACCTTTTTATGTATTTCATTTTATAAACTATATAATTCATTGTCGCTAACAAATATTATTATTGTTGCAATCAATGCATTTTTATTTGTTTTTTAAGTTCAATTATACTAAGTTGTAATGAGAGTTTTTGGACACAACAATTTTAATCATTATTGTAGTCTATGAGGGAGCAATATGATTTTAATTTTAAATTTAGCATCTTTATTCGTTTCATCAGTATGTTTCATCCAACAGGTCGGTGCATACTTATCCAAGTAATGTTTAAAAGAGGGAAAATAGTAAAAATCCAAACTATTTTAATGTAAATAATTATTACAAAATATCTCTAATTCATTTTGCTGAATATTATTAAATTACTTACCATATGTGAATTAGTGAATTAACTATTATTTTTATAATTGTTGAGGGGATAAATTCCTTGTTAGGATTTAACTGAAAGTTGACATATTTATCTGTCATTTTAAAATTAACTTTACGATTAAATGTTTGTTGGCCATTTGCACCACTGTAAGTTAAAAATAAAGTTTAGTTAATCTTCAGTTTAAGGTAACTGTTAGTTAATTTTAACTTATATTGCACCACTTCAGGTTAGGTACGGATTACGTTACACTACAGATTTACGTTTGATCTAGAGGAATTTAGTAATTTTTACGCACTTCAGGGTATGCTGTCAAGCTAAATATAAATAATATTTTTATAATTGAGAATAATGGACCTTTTCAATTTAAAGAGATAGAAGATATGCGCAATGGGGATCTGCGCATAGTAAGAACAACTGAGATCTATGAGGTTTGTTTCTAAAAAATTAGACGTAAAATGTGAGAATATCTCAGATAACTTTAAAAAAAATTATCGAAATAAGTTACAAAAGCTTTTATTGAAGTTAAAATGTCTAACGATGCAAATTTTCACTTCGAATACAGGTATTTTAATGACTGCAATATTTTTGACGTTTCGTTTGACAGCCCAACTGGCAGTTGTTCGCGCCATTTTTTTGCTATTTGGAGCGATAGAAAGAGATAGCCGTTAAATTGAAAAGGTCCATATTAAATATATAAAATCAAAGGAAGTATTAATATTATTATTATTATTTATATTGTATTTAATAGTTATTAGTTTGTAGAATTATAGGTTATATGTTATTTACCATATTATTTATTTACGGGTTAGCCCGTTCGTAAATTCTTCTCGGAATGCCATATATAATATCAAAATCAAACAATTCATCATCTTCGTTGTCAAATACTACATTATCTTGAATTATATCCATAGTTCAATATCTGTTCATAATAATTACATAATTAATATATTTTTTACAATCAATTATTATTACATTCTGTGTTACAATACTTTACCTGTATAAAAATATAAAAAATTCAAGACGTATACTTTTTTTACAAAAATACTATTGAAAAGAGGTTATCCCAATTCTTAAACCGTGCAAGGAGTCGGGTTTAAGTTAAACTTCACAAACCTCACCTTAACCTTCTGTTAAGAATCCGTGCAAAGCATACAAAAATTTAAACTCAACTTAATCTACAGATTAGCGTTAAACTCCAATGGTGCAAATGGCCATAAATGTTTTAACTTGTAATGAAAAGGTATCTACCAGTTAAATTATTTAACATTGCATTGATAAACTAGCCTTAAATATCACAAAATATTATTCTTGCAGCATATTTTACTTCTTACCTTTATTTCCTCTACTTTAATCTCATTCACAACTTGTCAATCGGTGCTGCCATCTCTTGCTTAATTCACGGTACTTAAGTGAAAACTTTAAGGCCTTATTTAAAATAAACGGAATCGAAAATCGTAATATAATTTTGTGCTCATCTACATGGTCACATATTTCATTCAAAAAAAGAATCATCAAAGTCGGTTCGCTGGAAGTCTATAACAACATATATATATATATATATATATATATATATATATATATATATATATATATATATATATATATATATATATATATATATATATACCGTGTGTCTATCTTAAAGGTGTACATAGGAGATTAACATTGGAAATCAGTTTTTTGCAATTTCCTGCTCGCCTCATTATTTTAGGCAAAAACGCGTCAAATAAAAGTTTTAGGGCATAAAATTCTGCATCTAAATCAATAAACAGTATTACCTTTACATGCTTTGTAAAACCAGTAATTAAATACGAAAATGTCGAAAATTACTTTGGAAATATCGACAGCCATGGAATTGAACAAAAAATAAATAAATGCTTGGCGTTTTACCTGTCACAACGTAACTTATTTGACGTTTCTGACAATTTGAATTTGTCTCTAGTTTTATTGTCTTAAATTTTTAGAAAATAAATATTTATCTATAATACTAAAAGGTCAAGCCCCCCAAAATTCATCACGACGATCGGGAAATTTTTAGACAAAGCTACAACTGAAACGGTTTCAGCGATTTGGATGGAATTTGCTTTAAATAGTAGAGAATAAATCAACTTAGGGCCTTTGATATGTCTCTTATTTTTACTGTGCATAGTTTTTGTGGAAAAAATTATTAACTGGTCAAAATTCTTACATTAAAACAATAGATCAAAGTTCTCTGTACTGATGTCAAATGTACAAAATCAGAGAATACAGGCTAATTATTTGAATTGAGTATGCGTGAAAATTTTTAAGAAGACAGTCTAAAAAGTTATGTGTCATTTTGAATCCATTTTAAATACATTAAATTTATTGTATTTGATTATTTTAAATAAAAATTATTTATTTTTGTACCTCTCTGCTTATTATTATTTATTATTATTTATTATTATTATTATTATTATCATTATTATTATTATTATTATTATTATTATTATTATTATTATTATTATTATTCTTATTATTATCATCAGATATAATTTTTTATGTTCTTTTATTATTATTATTATTTTAATAAATATTTACCTTCTATAATACTAAAAGGTCAAGCCCCCCAAAATTCATCACGACGATCGGGAAATTTTTAGACAAAGCTACAACTGAAACGGTTTCAGCGATTTGGATGGAATTTGCTTTAAATAGTAGAGAATAAATCAACTTAGGGCCTTTGATATGTCTCTTATTTTTACTGTGCATAGTTTTTGTGGAAAAAATTATTAACTGGTCAAAATTCTTACATTAAAACAATAGATCAAAGTTCTCTGTACTGATGTCAAATGTACAAAATCAGAGAATACAGGCTAATTATTTGAATTGAGTATGCGTGAAAATTTTTAAGAAGACAGTCTAAAAAGTTATGTGTCATTTTGAATCCATTTTAAATACATTAAATTTATTGTATTTGATTATTTTAAATAAAAATTATTTATTTTTGTACCTCTCTGCTTATTATTATTTATTATTATTTATTATTATTATTATTATTATCATTATTATTATTATTATTATTATTATTATTATTATTATTCTTATTATTATCATCAGATATAATTTTTTATGTTCTTTTATTATTATTATTATTTTAATAAATATTTACCTATATCTGACTTCATTCATTTCATATTAATTACGTATTTTATAACAAAATTACATTGTTTTAACAATAAAATTAATTTATTATTATTTTTTATCTCTATTTAGTATATTACATAGTTTTAAACAATATTATACAATTTTGTATGAATAAAATTTAAACTGTTCCACACATTTTGGAATATATCGCCAATATGACTTATTATACATCAAAACGGACTGCTTTTTACCTATCTATGACTTGAAACGATTATCATATTTTTTAAATCACGCATTTGTGACTTAAAAAGCCGTTTTACATCCTATATACTAAACAGTTAGAGGATCTTTCTATATATTCTTTAATCAAAAAGCCGATCGCCAAACTTTAGACAAGGCTACAGCTTAAACGGTGCGACCGATTTTCATGAAATTTGTATCAAATTGTAGGAAATGATTGGCTTCAGGGCCCTTCTAATGGGACGAATTTCTGTAGGATGCATAGTTTTGGAGTAAAAAATTATTAAAGATTGAAAATTGGGACAGAAACAATAGGTCACTGTAATGATCACAGTTTTCATTGAAAAATTTAAGAAGATAAACGCTGTCATGTCATATGGTATGTCAATGTCAATGACTACAAATTATCGGTTTTCATACTTTTTAATGCAAAGAAATGTTTCAATAATATGTAATATTAAAGAAAAGATGATAAAATTAACGAGGTAGGTATATACAATGATTTTAAGCCATGTTTTATATTAATGTATTATATATTTTATTTTGTAAATAGAATATTGGAAAATGAATAAGGAAACACGTCGAAAAGGATCAGAAAGGCAGAATTATTATGACAATCGATCGGAGTACATATACAAAATTAAAAAGATAAACATTGTCATCCGTCATATTGGATGTACGTATAGTCTATCATAAAACACTATTGGCGGAGCCCTAGGCTGAACTCGGCGAAGTCGAGTTTAGGCTAGTCTATAATACTAAACGATTAGATTCACTATCTATATATATTTTCTTTAATCACGACGATCGCTCAACTTTAGACAAGGCTACAGCTTAAACGGTGCGACCGATTTTCGTGAAATTTGTACCAAGTTGTAGGAAATGATTGGCTTCAGGGCCCTTCTAATGGGACGAATTTCTGTAGGATGCATAGTTTTCGAGTAAAAAATTATTAAACGTAAAATTAAACAATGGATCGTAGAATACATGTAAAAATTTAGAAGATAAAAATGCTGTCATGTGTAAAATTTGGCATGATGTCAATAATGTCAAATTATAAATGTCGTATGGGTTGTCGACCATTTCAACGCTAAATATAAATAAATATATTGTGTAAAATTGAAGAAAAGAATATGAATTAAACGAGGTAGGTATACGTAATGAATTTAAGCAATATTTATTGTTAATTTAGATTTTATTTTGTAAATAGAGTTTACTAAATGTCACAAGTTACTAAAAACTACGAAAACGTTGATAAAGACTAGAAGAGTTTCACAATCGAACGAAGAATACATGTGTAAAATTAAAAAGATAATTACGGTCTTCTGTCACATTTGAAATGTTAATGACAAATTTGAACTACAGAAAATAATCGGTTTAAAATTGAAGAAAAGAATGTAGGAATTAAACGACGTAAGGTACGCTATGAATGTAAGATATGTTTATTCTTATTTTATAAATTATTTTGTAAATAGATTGTTGTAAATGTTCGAGGTTATTAAACGACGAAATGGACGAGAAATGTAGGAAAAGCATCAACGACAAGAAAGACTGGGAGGACAAAGTGTACAGTGTACAGAAAGAATGTCAAGGATTGTTTTCTGTGCCGGTCAGTGTATTAATCTAAGATATGTTTATATTTTATTTTGTAAATAGATTTTACAAAACTGACAAAAAGAAACTGGTAGTATTTGGGCTGGCGGTCCAGCGTACTTTATTCGCACAGATTTACCCGTACGTTCTAAACCTAAACCGTACACAAATAACGGAGTGTGTGGGGCTCATGTCATATGGTATGTCAATGTCAACGCTTACATATTATCGGTTTTCATCCTTTTAAATGCAAAAAAATGCTTAAATAATATGTAAAATTGAAGAAAAGATTATGCATTAGACGAGGTAGGTATATAAAATGATTTAAAGCCATGCTTTATATTAATGTATTATATATTTTACTTTGTATATAGAATTTTGGAAAATGAATAAGGTAACACGACGAAAAGGATAACAAGGGCAGGAATCGGTCGAAGAGTACACATACAAAATTAAAAATATACTTTGTCATTTGTCATATTTGATATGTTAATGACAAAAAATTATGAATGTCGTACCGGTTGTTCTTTTCAATACTAAAAATATTTAACTATGTAAAATTGAAGAAAAGAATATAGGTAGGTATATATAAAAAGCACTGTAAACGTGGAAGAAGAATTGCAAAAATATGGGTATACCCTTGGAAGTTCAAACAATTTACACTTTATGCTTTACAGATGATGAAATACTTATTGCACAAGGCTACAACGATAGTGAATACATGATACGAAAATTTATAGAAGATAACCGTAGCTGAGGTCTAGAAATAAACATACATACAGCGAATGCGCAATGAGAGGCTTCCTAAACAAATATTACAGTGGACACCTACCGGCAAAAATAAAAGAGACCTAGAAGAAGTTGGGTAGCATGAGTCCAAGAAGGAATAAGAGAGAGAGGGAATTAAATGAAGATATATGGCAAGATAGAGAGCAGTGGAGAAATGGCATCGGAAGACATCGTAGAACGAAGTATATGTAATGATTTTAAGTCATGTATATTGTTAATTTATATATTTTATTTTGTAAATAGATTTAACAAAATGTCAGGTTGAGAATGACATACGCGTTAGTTAGTTGTTCTTCATCGAATCCAGCCAGAGATATGTTATTCATTGGATAAACCAAAAATCCTACAGGAAAATCATGCCTTAATGTTTGGAACAAGACAATTCAATAATTTTAGATGGTATGTTTTAATCTGTTCTTTTCTGCAATTCATTTTCTTACATTACGTTTAAAATTATTTCAGATTAAACATAATTCAATAAATAAATAAATAATTATATCATCACGGCATATTACCCATTGCTGGGTGTGCCAGTCTGCTTTGTACGCAGATATCGGTAATGATGATGACATATTTGTACCGTGCGTGCGTTTACCAGGCGTCACCTCATGGGCACTTATTGCTAGCGTGGAGAGTGCACCATAATTCAATATCTATCTTAAAACGGTACAGATTTTAATCTGCATTTCATTTTCTTATATTACGTTTAGAATTATCTATTTTAAAATTCTTTTATTGCCAATTAATAAAAAATCTTTAAAATTACATAGGGCCATAAAACGTTGTTAGCTGATCATATGCACAATGTAACCGTGGATACGTATCAAAAATACAATGGAAAAGAGAATAGGTAACTATATCCGCACAGGTAAAAAAGGCCTAAACCATTTTAATTAAAAATTATAAAATTTGACGGTTCATATGTACTTGGACAGTGTTACCAAATATGTCATAAGTAACTAGGTAAAAAACAAATATTTCTAACTAGACTAACGTGAAGTTCGTATACAAGTATGTATTTTCGACTCCGCAGAATGTGAAAAAAATGACCGAAGACGACACGCCGGTCGCCGACAAAAAAATTTCAAATTTGCGGTGAAAGTAATGTTTAAATATGTTAATAAAAATTAGTATAAGAGATAAATACTGTATCTGGAACATATTTTTGAAATCAGAAATGAAATATTTTAACCGTATCCGAGATAATTTACTATAAATCACACATTTTATGACTATTTCTTTATTATTATATTATCTGCTGTAAATAATAAAAGTTATTAAAATATAGTAAACAATGTATGTAGATTTTAGTTTTTAAGTTAATACAGCTGTAAATTTAACCATGAGTAAGTTCAATAAAATATTTTAAATCAACAAGGTGCCAGGTAACCTAAGTCTAGACACGAAAAACGCGGGACAATGTATTAGACTTACTTGCAAAGATTACCTATATAACAAAGGTAAGTGAACACTGATTATCTTACTGAATAGCAATATAATATTTAAATAATTCATGAGGTTAACAACAATTAAAATGTTTCCTTTAAAAAGTTGTAGTTTAAAAATAATGTATTTTACATATTTATCATGTTAAATGTATTGATTACAACAATGTTTTCTAACAAAATAATAACAACACAGCATTTATACAAAACATGTGTTAACTACAGCAATAATTTAGGAGTTCATTCATATTTCAACTCATACATCACCATTTCTGTGTTACTTTGAAGATATTTGAAACAGTTAAGAGCCCCCAAAAATGCATATACTCTTGATTAGTGTCGGCTAAAAATGTAAGATTAAAAATGATTCAATCTCAAGATTTCTGTTGCAAATAGTGTTTATTCTTGCAAAAATGTATTTTAGAGGGTTGTTTTGTACATTTCCGGTATAAAAGTGGTTAAATATCTGATTAAAAACACCTCACGCCTGGGTTTAATAATATGGGTTGAATTATGTATATATTCAAAATTAGGTAGCTGTAACTTTATTTTTACCCCTCGCTAAGAGAGGTATTGGATTCATGCTAAAAATCGCATATCCAGATTTTAGTGAATAAGCACGTTTTAAGGTCCCTAGAATCCGATTATAACATTTTTACGATGATGTCCATATGTGTGTGTGGATGTTGGATCCACGATTTCGCAAATACTATAAGACTTAAGACATTTTTAACTACGGATTCCTCAATGTAACAATAATGGGAAGAGTCGATTAAGTTTTGGTAACAATTGGACAACCGGAAGTAGTAGTTACAAGAAAAAAATCATCTAAATATTATTTATCGAAAATTTATCTAAATACTTTTATTAAAGAACGTTAAATTCTTTATTCGATAAATATAAATTCATTATTATATCTTCTATAGATTTAGAGATAAAGAAATGCATATAAAATAATTTGATGTAAAAAAATCTCAGATCAAACTACTTCAAGACAAGAAATACAAATGTTTGTAATTGACACATAAATGTCACTGTCAAAAAGATTTGTATGCCATTGTCAAAAATATTTGTACATCATTATGAAGATTATGAAAAGAATATACGTAAAAAAGAATACAAAAGGAATTTTCGAAAAAATGACGAATATAAAGAAAAAGAAAAGGAAAGTAGAAAAAGAAAATTTTAGGATATTGAATATAAAGAAAATGTATGAATTGTACATAATTTGTATTAAAATATCCCACAGATTTTGCAAATATATGTGAGAATTATTTTGTAGTGCGTCATGAATATATGTATTTATATTTAAAAATATTTTTCGTTTTATGCGTACAACCAGGTAAAATATCTGGCGAGAGGTTATGTGCTGGCCACATTACATTTTTTAATTTTCTTTTCCTCATTTTGACATTATGAATTTTTAAAAACAGAGTTATCATTGGAAATCAAAGATCTGTATTGAGTAAGAAAAATATCAACTGTTACTTTGACAGGGATGGTTAAAAAAATTCATAATTCAAAACGAGGAAAGATATCCCAAATCTTGTTTAGAAGAATACACAGGAGAATGATTGAGGTATATTTGAGACAATTTTTTTATGGATTTGATAAAGGGTGCAAATTTGGAAACGGAATAAATATTGATGAAATAAAAATTATATACAATTTTTTTACCGCTTAGCCAAATTTACACCGTTTGTTTAAAAAGTACTATCTTTTGGTATAAAAATCATCTGGGGTCTGATTTTGTACCTTTGAAATCTACTGTAGATTGAAATTTATTAGATTTCTATTAATAAACAAACAAGAAAATACAGTGAACTTTGCGAGCGACATTCGAAATCTGACATATATTGCCAAAATAGCAAGCCAACGGAATCACTTGTTTTAACCATATATTTGATTCTCTGTACTCAACAATATCTATACAAAACCATTCAGTTTACCAAAACCATATCCTTCAATTTCTCAACTCTATTAACCACAGCATAACTAATATTTACAAAAATATTCTTTCAAAAATACCGCCCATAGTCCTTTGGAATACCCAACATAAATGTAGATCTTAGTTAATACAAGAAAAGAAAAATCACTTTAGAACAATCCAAAAAGACCATAAGGACAACCAATTTATATATCCAGACTCATCAAAAATAAATAACAAAGTGGGTACAGCATTCGTAACTCAGGACCTAATTCCATCAAAGTGACATTAGTCAATTAATTTTTATACTGTCAATAAAAATTGTAAATTTTAAATAAAACTACAGGAGATATTGTTGCCAAATTTTCCATAAGTAACTATGTAAAAAACAAGTATTCCTTACTGCATTAGTGTGAAATTAGCCCATTAATTCCGTACTGCCTTTAAAAATACAGTAAATTTTAAATATAACTAATTCAAAAACAAATATTCCTTATCTTAAATGATGAGAGTAGGAAATTATTTCTCACAAGTAAAAAAGGCCTATAACAATAAAAAACTATAAATTTTGACGGTTCATATGAAATGGACCTTTCCAATTTAAAGAGATAGAAGATATGCGCAATGTGGATCTGCGCGTAGTAAGAACAACTGAGATCTATGACGTTTGATTCTAAAAAAATTAGACGTAAAATGTAAGATCTTTAAAAAATCTTATCGAAATAAATTACAAAAGCTTTTATTGAAGTTAAAATGTTTAACGATGCAAATTTTCACTGAGAATACAGGTATTTCAATTACTGCAATATTTTTGACGTTTCGTTTGACAGCCCAACTGGCAGTTGTTCGCGCCATTTTCTTACTATTTGCAGCGATAGAAAGAGATAGCCCTTAAATTGGAAAGGTCCATTGGAAAGTGTTTCCAAATATGCCATAAGTAACTAGGTAAAAAACAAATATTCCAAACTAGACTAATGTGAAGTCCGTTCACAAGTGTTGCCAAAGATACCATGAGTAACCAATTAAAAAATAAATATTCCTAACTACATCAATGTGATGTTAGTTCATTAATTTTCATACTGTCAATAAAAAAGTAATAAATTTTAAGTAAAACTAGAGGAGAAATTGTTGCCAAATTTGCCATAAGTAACTAAGTAAAAAACAAATATTTCTAATTGCATCAATGTGACGTTAGTCAATTAATTTTAATACTGTCCATACTGTTTAAATAAAATCGTATAATTATTAGGTATCTACATATTTTAGAGATATTGAACAATAATTTAGAAAATTTTCCATCCCGCATAATGTGAAAAAAAATTACCGAAGATGAAGAGCCGGTGGTCGACAAAGAAATTTCAAATTTGCGGTGAAAGTAATGTTTAAATATTTTGTGTACCACACTATCGTCGTTAATAAAAATTAGTGTAGGAGATAAATATTGTAACTGAAATACATTTTTGAAGTTGAAAATGAGATATTTTAACCTTGTCCGAGGTAAATTACAATACAATGTACTTTACATATTTATCATGTAAAATGTCTTGACAATGCTTTATAACAATATAATCATATCACAGCATTTATACAAAACATGTGTTGATTGCAACAATAATATAGGAGCTCATTCATATTTCAACCTCATACATCACCATTTCTGTATTAATTTGAAGATATTTCAAGCAGTTCAGGAGTTATGAGCCCTCAAACATGCATGTACTCTTAATAGAATAGTTTCGGCTAAAAATGTGAGATTAAAAATTATTCAATCTCAAGATTTTTGTTGCAAATAGTGTTTATTCTTGGAAAAATGTATTTTAGAGAGTTGGTTTGTACATTTCCGGTATAAAAGTGGTTAAATATCAGATTAAAAATACCTCACGCCTCGGTTTAAAAATATGGCTTAATTTATGTATATATTCAAAATTTGGTAGCTGCAACTTTTATTAATTTTATTTTCCCCATTTTGACATTATGAATTTTTAAAAACAGAGTTATCATTGCAAATAAAAGATCTGTATTGACTAAGAAAAATATCAACTGTTACTTTGACAGGGGTGGTTGAAAAAATTCATAATTTAAAACGAGGAAAGATATCCCAAATCTTGTTTAGACGAATACACAGGAGAATGATTGAGGTATATTTGAGACAATTTTTTTATGGATTTGATAAAGGGTGCAAATTTGGAAACGGAATAAATATTAATGAAATAAAAACTATATACATTTTTTTTACCGCTTAGCCAAATTTACACCGTTTGTTCAAAAAGTACTATCTTTTGTTATAAAAGTCATCTGGGCTCTGATTTTGTACCTTTGAAATCTACTGTAGATTGGAATCTATTAAATTTCTATTAATAAACAAACAAGAAAATACAGTGAACTTTGCGAGCGACGTTCGAAATCTGACATATATTACCAAAATAGCAAACCAACCGAATCACCTATGTTTCACCCATATCTTTGATCTTCGGTACTCAACAAAATCTATACAAAACCATTCAGTTTACCAAAACCATATCCTTCAAATTCTCAACTTTATTAACCTCAGCATACCTAATATTTACAAAAATATTCTTTCCAAAATACCGCCCATAGTCCTTTGGAATACTCAACATAAATTTCAATCTCAGTCAATACAAGAAAAGTTTGATGTGGCCAGCACATTACCTTCCGTCAGTTCTGAATATTTTGTACAAATTGCATACAGAAAGTTTCTTGCAAATGACTTTATTTTCACTGCAGGACCTTCCGTTCTATGTATTTTGTATAAATTCCATAGTCATTGATACGGACATCTGTGAATCAGAATTTTCTTAATATAGTACCTAGCTGTTTCCATGGTTATATCATATTTGGCTGCTTTATGAATTTAATTACTTTATAATATTTAACTCTATACCCAATGAATATCTTGCATAAAATGCAATCAAATCGTATAGAGAATAAAATATTCTCTAATGCTTACAATAATATTAAATGTGAAAAATGATATTTAACAGCATTTTTTCAAAAAGTTTGGTTAAGCATGTTGCGTGGGCAGGTTGTGTGGACAGTTTGAGTGAACAAGTTGCGTAGGCAATTTGGGTGGATATGTTGCGGGGGAAGTTTGGGTAAGCCTGTTCCGTGGGCAGTTTAGGTAGATATGTTGCGTCGGTAGTTAGGGTGACCTTGTTGTGTGGGCAGTTTGGATGGGCATGTTGCGTGGACAGTTTGGGTGGGCATGTTACGTGGGCAGTTTGGGTGAACATGTTGCGTGGGCAATTGGTTGGGTATGTTGCGTGGGCATGTTGCGTGGACAATTTGGGTGGGCATGTTGCGTAGGCAGTTTGGGTGGCCATGTTGCGTGGACAGTTCCGGTGGGCATGTTGCGTAAACAGTTCCGGTGGGCATATTGCGTGGGCAGTTTGGGTGAGCATGTTGCGTGGGCAGTTTGGGTGGGCATGTTGCGTGGGCAGTTTGTGTGGGCATATTGCGTGGACAGTTCCGGTGCTCATGTTGCGTGGCCGATTTGGATAGGCATGTTGCGTGGACACTGTGAAAGTCTGTTGGCGTTACCACTTTGGGTTTAAAATGTGCCTAGAAGGGTTAGATCTACGTATAGACTATTATAAAACACCATCGGCGGAGCCCTAGGGGAAGCTCGGCGTAGCCGAGTTTTCGCTAGTACTAATACTAAAAGGCATGATTCACTTTCTATAGTTATATATTTTAATCAAGACGATCGCCAAACTTTAGACAAGGCTACAGCTTAAACGGTGCGACCGATTTTCATGAAATTTGTATCAAATTGTAGGAAATGATTGGCTTCAGGGCCCTTCTAATGGGACGAATTTCTGTAGGATGCATAGTTTTCGAGTAAAAAATTATTAAAGATTGAAAATTGGGACAGAAACAATATTTTTCACAGTAACATTCACAGTTTTCCTTGAAAATTTAAGACGAAGAACGCCATGTTTGTCATGTCATTTTGAACCTTTAAATGGAAATATTTATGAAATGGAGACAATTTGAAAAAAGTTTAATTCATAATTATAAATTTTGAGAATGGGCAATTATATCCGCACAGGTAAAAAAGGCCTAAACCATTTTAATTAAAAATTATAAAATTTGACGGTTCATATGTACTTGGACAGTGTTACCAAATGTGTCATCAAGTAACTAGGTAAAAAACAAATATTTCTAACTAAACAATATTTTTCACAGTAACGATCACAGTTTTCCTTGAAAATTTAAGACGATAAACGCTGTTATGTCAATGTCAATGATGACAAATTATCAGTTTTCTTCCTTTTAAATGCAATAAAATGTTTAAATAATATGTAATAATTAAAGAAAAGATGATGAATTTAACAAGGTAGATATATGTAATGATTTTAAGCCATGTTTATTATTATGTTACATATTTTATTTTGTAAATAGAATTTTGGAAAATGTATAAGGAAACACGTCGAAAAGGATCAGAAAGGTAGGGATAATATCACAATCGATGTACAAAATTAAAAAGATAAACATTGTCATGTCATATTTGATATGTTAATGACAAATTATGCATGTATCAATTACTATAACCGATGATATAAAAACAAGTCAATTAAGATGGTACGATCACGTACAGCAAATGAGTAATGGCAAAACACATACCACAGTAAACTCCTAGCGGCAAAAAGAAAAGAGGGAGACCTAGAAGGAATTGGGTAGCAGGAATCCAAGAAGAAATAAGAGAGAATGAAGATATATGGCAAGACCAGTGGAGAATTCGCATCGGAAGACATGGTACAACGTTATAAACCGAGTGTATATATAGGTATATGTAATGATTTTAAGACGTGTACAGGAAAATCATAGTCAGGAACAAGACAATTCAATAATTTTAGATAGTATATTTTAATCTGTTCTTTTTTTGTAATTCATTTTCTTACAGTACGTTTAAAATTATTTCAGATTATACATAATTCCATATCTATTTTAAAACGGTATAGAATTTAGTCTGTATTTTATTTTCTTATATTACGTTAAAATTATCTATATTAAAATTCTTTTATTCCCAATTATTGTATCGTACTAATAAAAAATATTTTAAATTACATAATCATACAGCATGAGCCAGAAAAGTAATCTTTAATACCTATCATTTTTAACAATCCAAACTTTATTGATATATTTTCAAATTCGTTGTAAAAGTTTAGATCTAATGTAATGTAAGTACTTACTTTTCTGCAGTTTGTAACTAACTGTTTACTCTAGAATTAAAATATCACATCTTTTAGTTTTGTTTGATTTATTTTTATCTTTAAATTTAGTATTGTGTACTCATGTACATGTTACTAATACAGGGTCCGCATTTTAAAAGTTCCCGCCTGAAAATTCATGATTAGGCAATCCATGATACATTTCATAAGAGACTTGGTTTTTAAAATTTTGTTTTGCTCTTATACCTACTGTGATTATTCGATTTAAAGTACTAATATTCACCAAGTGGCTTATAAAATATATTTGGTTTTGCTTATTCTTAAAATTTCAGGCGGGAACATATAAAATGGTCACCTTGTATTATGTTTATATTTATCCTGTAATTTCTTCCTGTTTGCTCGCATAAAATGCGCAGCATTTGTTCATTTCATTATATGTTTTCATCAGTTCCTACCACGGTGTAGTATCTATAGGTGAGAGTACGAGATGCGTTGACATAACTAGCTGGTACAAAAGAAGCTAACGCGACCCGTTACCATTTGACAGGCGTTTGGCAGTTGGTGTGCCGCAGTGTGTCGGTTGCGGTCAAAATAAGTTCGCGTTTAAATAGAAAATGTTGTGATATAGGATGCACAACAGGGTATGGATCAAATAAAGAGATATAGACCCGAATTTTCACCTCTTGAAGTAACGTTACTTCGGAAGTAGCGCTATTTCGATTTTTTATTTATATAATTTTATGAGTAGATAAGAATAGGTTTCATATTTTTGTAAATGAAACCTATGACATTAGAAATAAATGCTTTTTACAATTTAATTTATTTTTATATCTCTCATTTTAATGTTAAAGTTGACATTTGACAGTTGAAGTAGCGATTTTTCGGAAGTAGCGCTACTTTAAGATGTAAGAATACGGACCATAGTCTTTTTAAGGTGCCAAAATGTGCGATTTTGTAGCAGCCTGTCATGATATAACCATAGAAACAGGTACTACGATTTAGAAAATTCTGATTGAAAGATGTCAGTGTCAAGTACATGACATTATGTTTATTTTATAATTTTACTGAAATTATAGAAGCCTGTTGTATGGAATTTGTATAAAATAAATACATAGAACTGACAAAAGATAAAAGGTAATGTATTGAAAATATAAAATATTGTGCGATATATAGGAATAATTTACTATTCCAAATATTTTTGTAAAAACCGGGTCGCAAAAAACCTGACATCTAGCGGCATACTGTATGAACTAACCCGGTTATTTAGCCATTCTTCATAATACATTATACATCGTGCACTCAGCTATAGATACTACACTTCCGAAATATTATTGACAATTTTATGCAAAAAAGAATAGCCGATCGAGCTGTCGTATTTTTGACAATTCTCTATGACAGTCCATGAGAAAACATTTCTTGTTTTTCGTATAAATTTGTCAGAAATACAGGGTGTTTCATGTAACTATGTAAGGCTTCGGAGTATGAATTCTAGACACCAACATGAAAAAAAAACCCAATAAACATTGGTGCTAGAACGCTTCATAATAGAGATACCGAGGATTTATCTTAAATGAAGCATAATACTGAAATAGCAGAAAATAGTTGGCTGATGGCATTTGATTAATTCATTTAAAATTTAAATGAGATTTAATTAATTAAAAATTCCACTTATTTCAATCCGATAATTATTTAATTATTACACCTGTTATTTAATATTTTGATAATATTTCTAATACAAAAAAGTATTGCCAAGCCTTCTGCATTTAATGAAAATGTAATATTTTAATAATTTACCGTAGTATTTTTAAATAATACTGATTTATTTATTGAATGTAATGCCTTTCATTTTAAACACTTGCTCTGGGATTCTTTTTATAAATAATTATTAATGACCCAATACAAAAATAAATAAAAATAACCTGTTTCCTGTTTTTTTTTTATTTTAATAAAATCCTGGGTACCTATCTCTGTTAGAAAGCGTTATAGCATCAATGTTTATTGGGATTTTTCCCCCTTTTGGTATCAGAATTCATACTCCAAAGCCTTGCACTCTTGTATGAAACACCTGTATATCCTGTTTGGTATTAAATGAAAAGTTTTCTGCATGGCCAAACTATAGAACTTTCAAAATTTTGACATCAACTTGACCGGCTTTTGTTTTTTACATAAAGTTGTCAGAACCATGTAGTGATTAGGATCATGTGAATTTTTTTCTGCAGGGCTGTAACATAGAAGTGTCAACAAATAGACATCTCGGTCGGCTTTTGTTTTTGTATAAAGGTGCTAGAAATATGTCGTGTATGGTATCAAATGAGAGGTCTGGTTACGAACTTTTAGACACAAGTGTGGAAATTTATGACAGGTTGATTGGCTTTTGTTTTATGCAAAAAGTTAATTCGTTTGATAGAAGGGGGAACTTGGGTATCTGACAAGACTGTTGGCGTTACCACTTTAGTTTTAAATTGTGCGTAGACAGATTGGATGTACGTATAAACTATTATAAAACACTATCGGCGGAGCCCTAGGGTAAACTCGGCGAAGCCGAGCTTAGGCTAGTATTTATACTAAGGAAGATCGTGATTTCACAATTGCTAAATTGGTCTCAAAATTTGAAGACTGCTAATGTGTCTTCAAAAAATACACGTTAGCCCCGTAATGAGAATATAGGACGAGAAGGAAAACGTGCGTTACTGGAAGAAAGAGCGTTAGGAATAAGTGGAGCCCCCTTCTGTATATTACTAGATGTATTGGAAATGAGTTTGGAGTACATCACAGCATCATAGATAATTTTGTTACGCAGTTGAATTTTTAATAAATTCATATTGTTTAAATAAAACTGTATTTTTTAACTTTAATTATTAGACTAATATAAAATTTCTCTCATTATCATAAATAACGATATTTTTCAAATCAAATTGTCAGAAACGTCAAATAAGTTACGTTGTGACAGGTAAAACGTCAAGCATTTATTTATTTTCTGTTCAATTCCATGGCTGTCGATATTTCCAAAGTAATTTTCGACATTTTCATATTTAATTACTGGCCTTACAAAGCATGTAAAGGAAATACTGTTTATTGATTTAGATGCAGAATTTTATGCCCTAAAACTTTTATTTGACGCGTTTTTGCTTAAAATAATTAGGCGAGCAGGAAATTGCAAAAAACTGATTTCCCATGTTAATCTCCTATGTACACCTTTAAGATAGACACACGGTATATATATATATATATATATATATATATATATATATATATATATATATATATTAAATCGTACCTACTAATTACAACATTAAAATTTAAAAATTATAATAAATATTCAAAATGGCCGCCGTTTTGCGCTAAGCAAAATCCGAGACGATCGTAACATTGCTGTCTCACGTTGCTTAGCTGTCGATTAGAAATAAGCCTACATTCATTCCTTATTGCCGCTTTCAGGTCTTCTAAAGTGGTCAATTCATAATGGCCGTAAATTTTTGATTTTAAATGACCCCAAAGAAAAAAATCTAAGGGGCTTAGATCAGGAGACCTTGCCGGCCAATTAATTGGTCCATTTAAACCAATCCAAGAATCTGGAAATGAATTGTCCAAATTTCTTTGACAATTTGCACGTTATGCGCTGGACACCCATCCTGTTGAAACCATATCCTCTCCATATTTAATTCTGTAAGTCTAGGCCCAACTACTGTTTCCAATAAATCTAAATATTTTGGACCGTTCAATGTCCCTTCAATAAAATATGGTCCAATAATGTGTGATCCCAAAATTCCCGCCCAAACATTAACCTTCTGGGGATATTGGGTTCTTGATAAATTTTGAAGAGTTGGTTTATCTTTTGACCAGTGGCGAAAGTTTTGCACATTCGGTTCGTTATGAAGAGTAAATGTGCATTCATCGGTATAACAGAGGGAGTACAAAAAGTTTCTGTTTTCATTGGCTTTATCCATAATTGTTTCACAATAAGTTGCTCTTCTTTCTTCGTCGCCGTCTCGCAATTCTTGATGGTTACCTACTTTGTAACTTCTAAATCCATTTTTCTTAAGTATTCTAGCAATTTTTGTTCTACTTATTCCACATTCCATTTGTAAACTTCTTAAACTAATAGTAGGCTCCACTTCAACCCGCGCAATTATTATTTCTTCAAATTCATTTTCAATTGGTTGTATTTCCTGCTTTGTGTGATTAGCAACACACCCAGTTTCTTCAAATCTGTTAATAATACGCCTTACACGGGATTTATTAACTACTTTTTCTGGATTTTCGGCAGAAAATACATCAGCAGTTTGCTGTAGGCTATTACCAATGTGAAATAATTTCACAATACGAATTTTATCTTTTGTAGTTAAATCCATATTATTTAAATAACACTAGCAACAAATAAAGATAGTACAATACAAATCTGCATTTGACGTTTGATTATTCAAATCAAATGTTCTCGTTTTTTTTGTTTTCGTCAGGGCTAACTATAATTTGAAGAAATTTAATTTATAATAAACCAATAAAGCAAATAATAAAATATTTTTTAAATAAATAAATCTTGTTACGTACAATGTATCCACTTTATTAAATTAAATATTAATAAAAGATTAAAAACATATTAATAATAAAAATTATTTTGAAAAGAAAAAATTAAAAAATAAATATTACTGTCGGTTGGTTTCGAACCCGACTCTCTAAATTGTGAAGCGCGCACGTTACCCCTACTCTATCAGAGCTGTTGCTTAGATACTATTATTTTCAAGATATGAATAACATTCATGGTACTTCTACAATTTTTCTTAATTTATTCTAATATTACACTTGTAAATTGACTGATTTGAATTGAAATCCATAGAAATAGAAATAGTCGCCCATGTGTCGATCGGCCTAAGACACCCGGTATATATATGGATACCTGGATTTCGTGCATCTTTTTAACCTACCAAACATTATGAATCAACTTAAACTACAACGGGATTCAGTAATGCTATTATAAATACTAGTCTATCTAAGACTATAAAAATTTGTATGCAACAGCATTCCAGAACTATTTATAAGAAGTAATAATAAATTACGAATAATTTTGATAAGAACGTATAGAAGATAACAATAATTATATGTAGTATTTCTTTAATTATTCTGTGTATAACGGTTCCATGGTGTAATGGTTAGCACTCTGGACTCTGAATCCAGCGATCCGAGTTCAAATCTCGGTGGGACCTGCTTTTATTCTAAACCGAATTTATTTCTAAATTTATAATATAGTATAATAAACAAAGATAAATGTAAAATATACAAATACATATAGGTCGGTTCCATGATGTAATGGTTAGCACTCTGAATTTTGAATCCAGCGATCCGAGTTCAAATTTCGATGGAACCTCGAGGATTCCTTTTATTCATCATTAACTACCTAACATACTGAAGGATTAAGAACGTCACCTCGCCTGTCATTGGACAGTTTGTTGCCAAATACTGGCGGATATTGGAAATTTATTTTAAGAATTTTTAAATACATTTATTTATTTATTTATATATATATATATATATATATATATATATATATATATATATATAAAAATCAAAACGATGATACTCGGCTGCAAGAGGATAAATAACAAGAAGATATCGGGTAAATCAGCCATGTGAATAAAGCAGCTGTAGACACGTGTTTCGCTCTGTTAGAGCTCATCAGTACAGCACAGCCAAAGATGTAGAATGACTGAGGTGGTAAACAACAAATTCAAACGAACGGGCCACCGCCAGAAGGCCAACCACACATTTGTGGCTTCAGCCACATTGCTTCACGATTTGAAGCTAAAGATGACGTCGCCACGGAGATGGATAAAACCTTCTGCGTGGACTACCGTAACCCAGGTATATATTAAAATCAAAACGATGATACTCGGCTGCAAGAGGATAAATAACAAGAAGATATCGGGTAAATCAGCCATGTGAATAAAGCAGCTGTAGACACGTGTTTCGCTCTGTTAGAGCTCATCAGTACAGCACAGCCAAAGATGTAGAATGACTGAGGTGGTAAACAACAAATTCAAACGAACGGGCCACCGCCAGAAGGCCAACCACACATTTGTGGCTTCAGCCACATTGCTTCACGATTTGAAGCTAAAGATGACGTCGCCACGGAGATGGATAAAACCTTCTGCGTGGACTACCGTAACCCAGGTATATATTAAAATCAAAACGATGATACTCGGCTGCAAGAGGATAAATAACAAGAAGATATCGGGTAAATCAGCCATGTGAATAAAGCAGCTGTAGACACGTGTTTCGCTCTGTTAGAGCTCATCAGTACAGCACAGCCAAAGATGTAGAATGACTGAGGTGGTAAACAACAAATTCAAACGAACGGGCCACCGCCAGAAGGCCAACCACACATTTGTGGCTTCAGCCACATTGCTTCACGATTTGAAGCTAAAGATGACGTCGCCACGGAGATGGATAAAACCTTCTGCGTGGACTACCGTAACCCAGGTATATATTAAAATCAAAACGATGATACTCGGCTGCAAGAGGATAAATAACAAGAAGATATCGGGTAAATCAGCCATGTGAATAAAGCAGCTGTAGACACGTGTTTCGCTCTGTTAGAGCTCATCAGTACAGCACAGCCAAAGATGTAGAATGACTGAGGTGGTAAACAACAAATTCAAACGAACGGGCCACCGCCAGAAGGCCAACCACACATTTGTGGCTTCAGCCACATTGCTTCACGATTTGAAGCTAAAGATGACGTCGCCACGGAGATGGATAAAACCTTCTGCGTGGACTACCGTAACCCAGGTATATATTAAAATCAAAACGATGATACTCGGCTGCAAGAGGATAAATAACAAGAAGATATCGGGTAAATCAGCCATGTGAATAAAGCAGCTGTAGACACGTGTTTCGCTCTGTTAGAGCTCATCAGTACAGCACAGCCAAAGATGTAGAATGACTGAGGTGGTAAACAACAAATTCAAACGAACGGGCCACCGCCAGAAGGCCAACCACACATTTGTGGCTTCAGCCACATTGCTTCACGATTTGAAGCTAAAGATGACGTCGCCACGGAGATGGATAAAACCTTCTGCGTGGACTACCGTAACCCAGGTATATATTAAAATCAAAACGATGATACTCGGCTGCAAGAGGATAAATAACAAGAAGATATCGGGTAAATCAGCCATGTGAATAAAGCAGCTGTAGACACGTGTTTCGCTCTGTTAGAGCTCATCAGTACAGCACAGCCAAAGATGTAGAATGACTGAGGTGGTAAACAACAAATTCAAACGAACGGGCCACCGCCAGAAGGCCAACCACACATTTGTGGCTTCAGCCACATTGCTTCACGATTTGAAGCTAAAGATGACGTCGCCACGGAGATGGATAAAACCTTCTGCGTGGACTACCGTAACCCAGGTATATATTAAAATCAAAACGATGATACTCGGCTGCAAGAGGATAAATAACAAGAAGATATCGGGTAAATCAGCCATGTGAATAAAGCAGCTGTAGACACGTGTTTCGCTCTGTTAGAGCTCATCAGTACAGCACAGCCAAAGATGTAGAATGACTGAGGTGGTAAACAACAAATTCAAACGAACGGGCCACCGCCAGAAGGCCAACCACACATTTGTGGCTTCAGCCACATTGCTTCACGATTTGAAGCTAAAGATGACGTCGCCACGGAGATGGATAAAACCTTCTGCGTGGACTACCGTAACCCAGGTATATATTAAAATCAAAACGATGATACTCGGCTGCAAGAGGATAAATAACAAGAAGATATCGGGTAAATCAGCCATGTGAATAAAGCAGCTGTAGACACGTGTTTCGCTCTGTTAGAGCTCATCAGTACAGCACAGCCAAAGATGTAGAATGACTGAGGTGGTAAACAACAAATTCAAACGAACGGGCCACCGCCAGAAGGCCAACCACACATTTGTGGCTTCAGCCACATTGCTTCACGATTTGAAGCTAAAGATGACGTCGCCACGGAGATGGATAAAACCTTCTGCGTGGACTACCGTAACCCAGGTATATATTAAAATCAAAACGATGATACTCGGCTGCAAGAGGATAAATAACAAGAAGATATCGGGTAAATCAGCCATGTGAATAAAGCAGCTGTAGACACGTGTTTCGCTCTGTTAGAGCTCATCAGTACAGCACAGCCAAAGATGTAGAATGACTGAGGTGGTAAACAACAAATTCAAACGAACGGGCCACCGCCAGAAGGCCAACCACACATTTGTGGCTTCAGCTGCTTTATTCACATGGCTGATTTACCCGATATCTTCTTGTTATTTATCCTCTTGCAGCCGAGTATCATCGTTTTGATTTTAATATATACCTGGGTTACGGTAGTCCACGCAGAAGGTTTTATCCATCTCCGTGGCGACGTCATCTTTAGCTTCAAATCGTGAAGCAATGTGGCTGAAGCCACAAATGTGTGGTTGGCCTTCTGGCGGTGGCCCGTTCGTTTGAATTTGTTGTTTACCACCTCAGTCATTCTACATCTTTGGCTGTGCTGTACTGATGAGCTCTAACAGAGCGAAACACGTGTCTACAGCTGCTTTATTCACATGGCTGATTTACCCGATATCTTCTTGTTATTTATCCTCTTGCAGCCGAGTATCATCGTTTTGATTTTAATATATACCTGGGTTACGGTAGTCCACGCAGAAGGTTTTATCCATCTCCGTGGCGACGTCATCTTTAGCTTCAAATCGTGAAGCAATGTGGCTGAAGCCACAAATGTGTGGTTGGCCTTCTGGCGGTGGCCCGTTCGTTTGAATTTGTTGTTTACCACCTCAGTCATTCTACATCTTTGGCTGTGCTGTACTGATGAGCTCTAACAGAGCGAAACACGTGTCTACAGCTGCTTTATTCACATGGCTGATTTACCCGATATCTTCTTGTTATTTATCCTCTTGCAGCCGAGTATCATCGTTTTGATTTTAATATATACCTGGGTTACGGTAGTCCACGCAGAAGGTTTTATCCATCTCCGTGGCGACGTCATCTTTAGCTTCAAATCGTGAAGCAATGTGGCTGAAGCCACAAATGTGTGGTTGGCCTTCTGGCGGTGGCCCGTTCGTTTGAATTTGTTGTTTACCACCTCAGTCATTCTACATCTTTGGCTGTGCTGTACTGATGAGCTCTAACAGAGCGAAACACGTGTCTACAGCTGCTTTATTCACATGGCTGATTTACCCGATATCTTCTTGTTATTTATCCTCTTGCAGCCGAGTATCATCGTTTTGATTTTAATATATACCTGGGTTACGGTAGTCCACGCAGAAGGTTTTATCCATCTCCGTGGCGACGTCATCTTTAGCTTCAAATCGTGAAGCAATGTGGCTGAAGCCACAAATGTGTGGTTGGCCTTCTGGCGGTGGCCCGTTCGTTTGAATTTGTTGTTTACCACCTCAGTCATTCTACATCTTTGGCTGTGCTGTACTGATGAGCTCTAACAGAGCGAAACACGTGTCTACAGCTGCTTTATTCACATGGCTGATTTACCCGATATCTTCTTGTTATTTATCCTCTTGCAGCCGAGTATCATCGTTTTGATTTTAATATATACCTGGGTTACGGTAGTCCACGCAGAAGGTTTTATCCATCTCCGTGGCGACGTCATCTTTAGCTTCAAATCGTGAAGCAATGTGGCTGAAGCCACAAATGTGTGGTTGGCCTTCTGGCGGTGGCCCGTTCGTTTGAATTTGTTGTTTACCACCTCAGTCATTCTACATCTTTGGCTGTGCTGTACTGATGAGCTCTAACAGAGCGAAACACGTGTCTACAGCTGCTTTATTCACATGGCTGATTTACCCGATATCTTCTTGTTATTTATCCTCTTGCAGCCGAGTATCATCGTTTTGATTTTAATATATACCTGGGTTACGGTAGTCCACGCAGAAGGTTTTATCCATCTCCGTGGCGACGTCATCTTTAGCTTCAAATCGTGAAGCAATGTGGCTGAAGCCACAAATGTGTGGTTGGCCTTCTGGCGGTGGCCCGTTCGTTTGAATTTGTTGTTTACCACCTCAGTCATTCTACATCTTTGGCTGTGCTGTACTGATGAGCTCTAACAGAGCGAAACACGTGTCTACAGCTGCTTTATTCACATGGCTGATTTACCCGATATCTTCTTGTTATTTATCCTCTTGCAGCCGAGTATCATCGTTTTGATTTTAATATATACCTGGGTTACGGTAGTCCACGCAGAAGGTTTTATCCATCTCCGTGGCGACGTCATCTTTAGCTTCAAATCGTGAAGCAATGTGGCGGAAGCCACAAATGTGTGGTTGGCCTTCTGGCGGTGGCCCGTTCGTTTGAATTTGTTGTTTACCACCTCAGTCATTCTACATCTTTGGCTGTGCTGTACTGATGAGCTCTAACAGAGCGAAACACGTGTCTACAGCTGCTTTATTCACATGGCTGATTTACCCGATATCTTCTTGTTATTTATCCTCTTGCAGCCGAGTATCATCGTTTTGATTTTAATATATACCTGGGTTACGGTAGTCCACGCAGAAGGTTTTATCCATCTCCGTGGCGACGTCATCTTTAGCTTCAAATCGTGAAGCAATGTGGCTGAAGCCACAAATGTGTGGTTGGCCTTCTGGCGGTGGCCCGTTCGTTTGAATTTGTTGTTTACCACCTCAGTCATTCTACATCTTTGGCTGTGCTGTACTGATGAGCTCTAACAGAGCGAAACACGTGTCTACAGCTGCTTTATTCACATGGCTGATTTACCCGATATCTTCTTGTTATTTATCCTCTTGCAGCCGAGTATCATCGTTTTGATTTTAATATATACCTGGGTTACGGTAGTCCACGCAGAAGGTTTTATCCATCTCCGTGGCGACGTCATCTTTAGCTTCAAATCGTGAAGCAATGTGGCTGAAGCCACAAATGTGTGGTTGGCCTTCTGGCGGTGGCCCGTTCGTTTGAATTTGTTGTTTACCACCTCAGTCATTCTACATCTTTGGCTGTGCTGTACTGATGAGCTCTAACAGAGCGAAACACGTGTCTACAGCTGCTTTATTCACATGGCTGATTTACCCGATATCTTCTTGTTATATATATATATATATATATATATATATATATATATATATATATATATATATATATATTTTGTTTGTTTATTTATTTATTTATTCATTTATTTAATTCTGATAAAAACGTATAGAAAGATAATAATTATATGCTGTATTTCTTTAATTAATCTGTGTATAACGGTTCTTTGGTGTAATAGTTAGCACCGAGGTTAGTATTCTGGACTCTGAATCCAGCGATTCAAATTAAAATCTCGGTGGGACCTACTTTTATTGTAAACCGAAACTTTTTGTAAATTCAGAATGTAGTATAATTAACACAGATAAATGTAAAATATATAAATATAAGTCGGCTCCATGGTGCAATGGTTAGCACTCTGGACTTTGAATCCAGCGATCTGAGTTCGAATCTCGGTGCAACCTCGAGAATTCCTTTTACTTATCATTAACTACCTAACATACTAAAGGATTAAGAACATCACCTCGACTGTCATTGGATATTTAATTTAAGCCAGGGGCGTAAACTACGTGGGTGCACGGACGCACATGCACCCACAGAAAGTAAAAGTGTGGGTCTGCAGCACCCACAATAATTTCACTAAAACATTTTAATTATATTTCATACATTGTAAAAATGAGTTATCAGTCTTTTTAAGTTGTTTAAGAGTAAGCTGACATTATTTAATCGTGTCATGATAATTGCAGTAAAATACTACTATTAAGCCGGACAAACAGATATGTTAATAATTATAGGATATTGCGAAGAAAATTATTGGCAACCTATAAACAAATGTTACTGTCATAAAAAATTAGTTGTTTGACATTTGGATAGATTGCTAGACGAAAATTATTTTAAAAATTGCACTGTGCACTGTCACTCATATTTAATTTTTTCTGCCTAAATCGTTACAGATATCACAATTTACGCAGAGACAGAAAAGTTTACCATTGAATGTATCATTGTCGTGACACCTAAGTTTCATTCAAACCGAACAAAGCGTTTTGTCATTAAAAGCAAAAAAAAAAATTTACTAACCGGTTTTTTGGATTTTGGTAAATTAGGTTAAAAAATCGTATTATTTTCTGCACAGGAATCTATGTTTAAGCCATGTCTACGTGTTTTAGAGATTCCCTTTATATTAATATTAGGAGTATCACTATTTAATTTTTTTGTAATAGATATTAATTTCATTTATGTTAAATGTATACATAATTTAATATATGTATAACAAAATAAGTATGTTATTTTTATTGTATTATTTGCATTTTTAAAAACATATAGGTACCCATATTAAAAATAAAAATAATGCACCCACAGCCAAAATAAAAAGTTTACGCCTCTGATTTAAGCATCTTGAAATACTTTTTAAATTTAAAAAAAATTGGAATATTAAATTTATAATGAATTATTACCTACATACATACATACATAAAATCACGCATTTCCCACTTAGTGGGTTGGCACAAACCTGAAACAATAATAATAATAAGAATAATAACATTAACCACAAAAATAATCACTCTCTTTTCAACAACATTCTTACTAACCTGATATCATACAATAAATATTCCTCACTCTTAACATATTAAAGTGACCGATTTTTGGTAGCGAAATACCGCATCCGGACCACAATAATAGTTACGGAGCAATAATCCTTCGCCACACATTCCTGTCTAATCACACTTCTTTTGCCTCGGCCACATTCATAATCGCATTCATACACGCTCTTCTCTTCCCACTCGGAAACTTTCTCTCTTTTAGCACCTTGTCAATCACATCTACTCAATTACACACTGGACGGCCACGTAATCGGACACCCTTAACTTCACCAAGTTATATACGCTTTACAAGCCGTTCACTCTTCATTCTCTCTGCATGACCAAACCATCTCAACTGGCTGATTCCCTCTCTTAACAGCATTCTTCCTAACCATACATTCTTCATACACAAAATTATACCTCACACGATCCCGTCTAAATTATAAATTATTAACCTACATTAATAGTTAAAAAAGCATATTGGTTTTTGTAAATTTATATTAAAATTAATTATATGTACTTTCCCCAATTCATATAATTTACTAAGTGGACCCAACTCTACTTCTGCCAACTTCAAAATCCGCCTCTGTGTGCCGGAAATTAATGATTCCTGAAACGAAAGTAATTTTCCAAAAACAAGCCCAGCGAGTATTAGATGTTGCAAGAAGATTCAGAATCACGTTTCCTGTAAGTGTTGCAAACAAGATTTTTTTTTGTAATCGTACATAAATTGCTTTTAAAACATGCAAATTATGTAACACAAAATTTTTATTTCATATAAGCCAAAGTATGACAATATCAAGGTTACGTTAATTTTTTTCCGTTATAATTAACTTATCTCCTAATTTTTATAGACATTTTTATTTAATGCTTCTATTTTATAATTTATTATAATTAAGGTACATACGCAGAATATAATAATAATAATAATAATAATAATAACAATAATAATAATGAACTTTATTGATTTCGAATCAAAGGCGAGGTTCAGCCTAAGCTGCTCTTCCACCTAACCATATAATGATAATTACATAAACACATATAGCTAGTAGACACATTATTATACAGTACATACAACAGAATTAAGGATATGACGTGAAAATAAACTAAAATAAAAACATTACATGATCACATTTGTTGCCATACATTGAGGCATTAAGCAAATTTAATACTCTATGAGGGGTTTGACCCGCTTTTTAAAACAATTTAGAGTGAGCACTTTGAGATGATCGGGTACGTTATTGTATACATATGGAGCCAAATAGGAAAATGAATTTTTAGATTTAGATTTTCTGAAGGATGGAACAATATATAAATCCTTGATTCTCAGTTCCTAATTGTAAACCTTCGGTATGAATTTGTTATATAAGTAGGTAGGAATACCAGTTAAATTAATATTATGTAGAAGACATAAATATAAATATCTAAGACGGTTGTCTACAGATGGCATGTGTGATTTAGCGCGATACACCGATATGTGATCATACTTTCGTACCCGATACGCAAATCTTAGACATGAGTTCTGAAAAAGCGTTATTCTATGTTTATCCGTTTGTTTGAGGTTTGGAATGTAAGTACATGCACAATAATCAAACAATGGGAGGATCAAAGTATGTATGAGTTTTGGTTTCACTGCAGGACTCAGATCGTGAATTAAATGAAACAACTGTCGCAGTTTTGATCTTGCTGCGCACAGTTTAACATTTAAATGATGACTGAAATTTAAATTATGATCAACATGTAACCCCAGAATTTTTGTATGATCCGTACGTTTAAGTACTGTTCCATTAAGTACAATATCTGGAAGGTTACCGCAATCATTAAAAACAAGAAGTGATGATTTGTCGGTATTAATTTTAAGACCGTTACTTTTAACCCACAAAGCAAGTTCATTTAGGTCTTTATTAACTATAACGCTTTGTTCGTAAATGAACAGTTGGTCTAGTGTTGCAATAACTTGCGTATCATCTGCATATGAGTGAATTGAGCAAAATTTGAAAATGGATGGCATATCAGCAACAAATATCAAAAAGAATAGCGGTCTTAAAATTGACCCTTGTGGAACACCACGTGCATGGGGGAACAGATCAGAATTTAGACATCCTTGCTCAGTAGTCATATTTATATAATATGATCTGTTCTTCAGATAGCTGTCACACCATGACACTGCATTAGTTGAGAAATTATAATATTTTAGCTTCAAAAGTAATAAGCTGTGATCAATCATATCAAATGCTTTTGAAAAGTCAATTTGTACTAATAATGAAGTTTTTGACTTTTCAAAGTTATTTAGTAAGATATCAACAATATTTAATGTACATGTACTAGTACTGTAGCCTGACCAAAAACCTGACTGATTGACTGGTATTATTTGTTATTCACTGACATAATCTTTAATTTGATCACAGCATACTCTTTCAAGAACTCTAGAAATTGTTGGTAAAATGCTTATTGGTCTTAAATCATCCATAGTTGTGCATTTGTTTTGTTTAACTATCGGCCTAATTGCAGCCACCTTCCAAACCTCAGGTACAACACTTTCATATATGCATGAATTGATAACATGCGTAATGTAATCAAATGCCATCTGCGCCAATCGCATTAGATTTTATGTCTAAAATAAATTCTCTAACTTTGTCATTAGTCACACATTTGAAATTGAATTGTTCGTTATTTGAACCATTAAATTTATTTTCTGAGAAGAAATCTAAAGTAAAAGGATTTATATTTACACTGTACACTTTTTCAAAAATATATTAGCCATAACTTTGTGGATTGCAGAGAGACTCAGGAATGTTTTTTGATGACTGTCTATTTACACCTATTCGTTTTAAGTTTGCCCATAGAGCACTAGAGTTTTTAATATAGTTATTAATATTTATTTCAAAATAGGCCTGCTTTCCCCTTCTTATTGCATTTGTTGTCAAATTACGCAGCTGTTTGTAATACTCAAATTTAGCAGGAGTCTTATGTATTTTATATTGAGAAAGCGCCCTATTTCTTTTCGTCTGCATTATTTTTATGACGTCAGTGAACCATGAAGCAGGTGATCTATTGGATTTCACTGATTTAATTGGTGCATGTTTGTCATATAATTTAATAATATTAATGTTTAGAAAACTTACTTTTTCATCAATGTTATTTATTTCTAGTACATTATACCACAGTACATTGTTGCAGTCAGCAATAAACATTTCTGAATCAAATTTACTGAAGTCTCTGTATGTAATAATATTGGTTTTCGATGAAGGTTTTGAAAAAAATAATTTACAAAAGATACCACTGTGATCAGAGATATTATCACATTCTATAGTACCTGAAAATTCATACATGGATTTATCTGATATTACTAACACATCTAACAAGGATTTCGAAACAGGGCGAGTAATTTCACTAATTAATTGATGCATACCATAAGCATTTAATAAATTATTAACAAAATCAGATTTCGTATCATTAGAGAACAAATTCCTTTGAATTTTGAAATGCTAGGTATAGGATAGGCATTGCACTGCAACTAATCATTTTATCATTAGTACTTGTATAAATACATGAAAGTGTAAAATAGTGTTTTCCCATTCCCAATATTGTAAGTAGGCTATTAGGACATTGTTTGTAGGGATGAATGTTTATTTTACTGTTAAGATATCGGTTTCTATTAGCACAGGGAAGTAAGGGCAAGGATTGCCCTTACTTCCCTACAGCTGAACTTATCTCCCTCTTTGTGAAATACCAACAGTTAGATGTTTTATACTTGTGTCAAATATTTATTCATTCTTATAATTTATAATTTTGAATTTAATATCAATCAAATTGTCCTCATTTCATTATGTCCATTCAAAAGTTACCGTTGACTTGACAAAGGTGACAGATGACAGCGTTTTTCTTCTTAAATTTTCAACTGTATTCCTTGACAGCTTTGATATATCTGGCAGTGAAAATGAACATAAAAAATAAATCATCGGGAGTGGAAAAAATCTTAAATGCAACACGAGATGTAGGTACAGTATGACTAGCGAATGAAATTTGACGTTTAAATTATTTAATAGATGTGGTTTCTTTTGAAAACAATTCCCTATATTTAATTTGAAAGGAAACTGACCCTTATGTATTCCGTTACAGAAGACTAGAATTGTACTCAATATCAGGAGGCATTTAAAATGACCTTAGGAACAGGATTCAGGGATGTAATTAAAAAAATTAATATCGCAAATTCTAGTTCGTTCGTTTCAGGTGTAAGCAACCCTCGAGTCGGAATTACTGTTAGGGGAAATTGAAAATAGTCCTATTTCATAGCATTGCTAAACTAAATAGTTTAAAGATCAAAATATTTTGTTATAATGAACATAAACAAAAAATGTTTAAAATATTTTAAATGCACCCCTGTTTTGTATTCAGTTACCGTATTCGGCTATCTATTTTCAGCCAGACATATTAATGTATTTTTGTGTTTTCCTTGTCCAGTATTTAAATGGGTTCATGCAAAAATTTCATCCCTGAATAAATATTTCGTACAATTCTATTCTTCTCTATGGTGTCAAAAGAAACCGCATCTATAAAATAATTTAAACGTCAACTTTAATTCGCTAGTCATACTATATATTTGACCACCCTCGAACTTATTTGCTAGTCCTCGCTAACGCTCAGGCGCAAAATAGTCCCCGACTAGTAAATGGTACCTACATCTCTTGTAGCATAAATGACTACTGTCTCCAAGGCAATAGTTATTTATGCTACAAGAGATGTATGTCTCCAAGGCAGTAAGTTTTATTTACAAATTACAGATCGGTAAATGATTGTGATTACTTACCGATCAGGAGGCGATGCGGTAAGTAAATAAAAACAACGACAACGACCAAAGCTTACTTTAAACTAAAAATTATGAAAGTCAAAAAATGTTTCAAATTGTATTTCTTTTAAATTTGGTCGTATCGATCTCCATATTCATACTCAACCGGTAGCAAGCACATACTGCCCTTAATACTTAAATAACTATTACACTATTGTTATATACTGAAGAAAATAGTACACAAAATAAATATTATAATCAATGGAATGTTTGGTGCTGGATTGGTTCGGAACGCTACCTACCTTATCGCTAATAAAAATTAAGTAATACTCGTATATATTTACATTAGTTTATAATAAAAAATCTGGTGTGGCCAACACAATACCTCCCGCCATTTACAGCCCGAGTCACAAAAAAGATTAAGTTAATCCTTATTTTTGGATTACTCCAATTTTGACAGTTTATATCCTAAAATATAGTCTAATCTAATCCAAGTAAGTACCTTTCCCTAAATCCCTCAACAAGATTAAATCCCAATTACAGAGTGGGTTCACATTCACACACATCCATGCTTTAGTGGGATTCGAACCCAGAGCCCTGAGGGCACTCATGACATGAGGCGTTGCTCTAACCATTGCGCCACCGGAGCTATAATAAAATGAAGATTAAATTTTAAATACCGGGATAGAATAGAATTCACCAATCCGAAAATGAGGATTAGCTTAGCTTAAACATTTTTGCGAATCATTAATTTTTATTAATCTGAATACATATCTACATATTTACTTGTACTAAAAACTGTATTGAATTCCTTTTCTATTGTTCTATTTACATTTTTCTTTTTACAGCGTTACTAATATTATTTTGAAATGATTAGTTCTTTGATAGTGACATTTATCTGTCAGTAACATACATTTGAGTAACTACGTTTTGTTTGTTTAAAGCGTATGCTCTGGGATTTAAATTATAGATAATTTTATAAATTTATCCATAAAATATGTAGAAAAAGTATTAATGCAAATCTATAGAAAATTTAATAATCTTTAATTTTTATAATAACATTTATCTCGAAAAAATAACATTTAAAGGTATTTTTCGAAGAAAAACCATTTTAAGCTTCTAGTAAAGTGCCAGTTCCGGTTATCCGATTTTCACCAAAATCTAATGGGCTCTTTCCATTACAGAAAAAGTCCGCAATACAAGGTTTCAAATTTTTTTTAATGATACTATTTGAGTTAGAGTGGATGATTCACACACACATATACATACATACACACAGACATCATCGTGAAAATATTAAAACTGGATTCTAGGGATCTTAAAACGTGGTCATTTACCAAAATCTCCATATGCGATTTCTAGCACGATCCCTATACCTTCCTTACCAAAGGTAGCGGGTGGTAAAATTATTATACATGGTTAAATTAATAATTTCACGTAGAATCCAAATTTTGTAAAACGTACAAGTATAAAATAAGATAGTTAATGTAAGTTGTATAATTCTCTGGCTCTATAGCAAAAGCAGATATGGCACTTTTTAAAATATTTTAAGATTAAGTGTCATAATTAATTGTTCTCTTCCATACAACGTTTATTCTTGCAAAAACGCAAAAACTTATGTCTTCATCAGAATAAGTTTGTCAGCGTATAAAGTACTTGAGTTTTGAAATTTCTTTCCGCGTGCCTGAGTGTCTGGTCGCAAATCTGGGGAACCGGGTTCGATCCCGACCGACGCCAAATATTTCGATTTTTAAATGGCACAAAATTGACCCCTGTGGTGCACTCTCCACGCCAGTAATGAGTGCCCGTGAGGTGACGCCTGGTAAACGCCCGCACGGTACAAATATGTCATCATCATTGCCGATATCTGCGTACAAAGCAGATTGACACACCCAGCAATGGGTAATATGCCGTGATGATATATTTATTTATTTATTTATTTAAATTTTGAAAATTGGTAAAAGCAGAAATTTACATAAGAACGATTAGTAATCATAACTACTTTACTTTCGTACGGGACAGTGGGACAGATAGTATTTTAAAAAATACTGTTTTCTTATGTCAAACGCCGTGTCACGAATACTTGTGTTCTCCTCGTGTATCGTATAAAAATAGAAAATTGCCGAAAGTTCGAGCAAAAAGTGACATATTTCATATTTGCTTTTGTTATACATAGCATTTTACTTTACTTTACTTACCTACTGTTTATACGAGTAATTTTTTACCTTCCGTCCCCCTTAGGTAAGAAAGGTATTGTCTTTGGTCAAAAAATTCGGTGGTGAGTTTTTAATGAATAAGCAAGTTTTAATGTCTCTAGAATACGATTTCACTATTTTTCCGATGATATCTATATATATATATATATATATATATATATATATATATATATATATATATATATATATATATATATATATATATATATATGTATATATATATATATATATATATATATATATATATATATATATATATATATATATATATATGTTTGTATGTATGTATGTATGTATGTATGTATGTATGTATGTGTGTATATATGTATGTGTATGTATGTGTGTGTGTGTGTGTGTGTGTGTGTGTGTGTGTGTGTGTGTGTGTGTGTGTGTGTGCGCGCGCGCGCGTGTGTGAATGTGAGTGAGTGAGTGCGGGTGTGTGTGTGTGAGTGTGTGTGTGTGTGTGTGTGTGTATCGTCTACGATATCTAATACTACAATTCAAAAAATTATAATTCTTTCATGTTCCTCTTCGTTGCATTCATATGAAGAGCTGATTAGATTGTGGTTATAATTGGTCAACCGGAAGTACCCTCATTTGAATATTTTAAGTTTTTCTTGAAAAAACGAAGTTAAATATCATTTTTTCACATTTAATGCTATTATAAATATTAAAGAAGATTGTATTCTCTATACGATTTGACTGCATTTTAGTTTAGTTAGTTATCTATGATAGAAACAGCTACTATATTAAGAAAATTCTGATTGAAAGATATCAGTGTCAATTGAGATATTCGTAGTATATTTGTATTATAATTTTACACGATATATAGGATATTTTTGCTCGAAACTTTCTGTATGGAATTTGTATAAATTACGTACAACTGTCGAAAGGTAATGTACATACAAGAAATTTAGAATCTTTTGCAAGGAACTTTCTGTATGGATTTTATAGAAAATATATAGGTATTTACGAAAATTCTATTGGTAGATAGGTACAGCATCTACTGACTGTGTTCGAAAACACAAGTGGTAAAAAGTTACCGTGTTCAATATCCACCAGATTCATGAAGAATCTAATCTCAAAAAAGGTAGTGATGCAAAGCGAAGCGCGCGTGTTAAAAGTTTGTTAACTATATCAAATATCTAACATGTTTCAAATTTTTTTATAAGTTATGGATCTACCCTGTTTACCACTTGCGTTCTTAAAATATCGATTCCGGTAGCGATAACCTGAGAAACAGCTGTTTATCGGTAACAGTTCACCGGTAGAATTTTCGTAAATACCTTATATAATTGACGGAAGGTAATGTGCTGGCCACATCAGATTTTTTTTATAATTATTTTAAATTTAATTATTTATAAAAAGATTCATTTAACATTGTGCACTATACCGTCAACAATTTGTGTACCTATATGTTCCATTTTGCATTCAAATATTTGTGGACACTTGAGTTTACTATCTCGTAAGTACTTAAAAACCAATCAAGCAGTTGAATATTCTAACCTAGAAAGTTCATCTTGTCGTGGAAAACGAGCAACAAAAGGTAAAGCAGTGGAAGATTTCTGACAGAACTCATCTATATTCATGAGGCTTCACTCTCCTCAAGCTTGTCGCGGCCATTACTGACTCCCTCTGACAGAAAATAACCTTATCATTCATGCTCCTGTTTGGAGTAATCAGATTCAACATGCGCACTACGAAATTCTGTTACCGACTTCAAAAGTTCCTTCAGACATGATGTTTGATATGTGGACCCGTTTTAATATGGACACTTATAAATAATTCATTATTGCGGATATTTTTTATGAAGGGTTCGCTGAATTTTTGATATTATTTTTCGAATCCTTTCTTAAAATGAAATATATGTTCTATCATAATAAACAATTTAATTTTGAAGTTGAAATTTATACTTAATAAAATAATAATTATTTTACAAATTAAAACTCAGTTTTCGCATTTTGAAATGAATTTGTTTAATAATATAATTATAATTTTATTTGTTTACGCTCTGCGTCTAGTTGAATGTAACAAAATTTAATTTAATATTTTTTTATTACAATATATTGTTAAAAAAAGCCCCTAATGTGTTAATATTTACGTGATTAATATAAATAGAAAAGTAGAGGTTTTATAATAATTTTTAAAAATATGTACAATATTTTGGACTTCGTAAGAAACAACAATTAACATAACGTAGGTACCATAACATTGAATATGAACAAATATTATTTCTTACTGTTACTACTGTCATGTAATCGGTAGTGTTTCTGACGAGACGAGGTACACCCAATATGCAATTTTATATATTTAAATTTAAACATACTTTTAAAAATAAAAAATATTGTCGAGAAATCTCGGAATAATTGTCGAAAATGACATGTACATATCCCGTCTCGTCTCTTGAGTTCAAAAATTTCGAGAAGAGATTCGAGAATGTCTCGTGTCTCGTCATCAGAAACAGTAGTAATAAGCTGTAGGGGTGTACGTTGGAGACAAAAACATAATTATTGTCATTTTCATACCTTTGAAAATATAAATTTAGATTTAAATTAAATTATTGAGCTGATTTAGCTTGTATACTTTTACGATATTTGTTCCGGCAAACATCTTATATCTGCAGTTTCTTATAATAAATTGTGACAGTACCGTGTTGAGCTTGTTATTTTGCTCTACATCTAATAGTTAACATCTACGTGAAGTAATAATTAAGTTCATTTTGTATATGTATATATGTATCAAATTTAATCATTACAATGCTTTGGAGTTTTTGAATTTATAAATTTTATTAAAACATTAAAAGTTCTACGAAGTTTTTTCTCTGTCCTGTAGAATACAGTTTTGTAGAGTTATAGGACTTGCGAATTAGTGTGACGATATGCGTTTTACAGCAGGTTTCTTAACCTACATTGTCTTACAAAGGATAACATAAGACACAAATAGACAAAAAAAGTAAAATTAAAATTTGTAGTAATAATTACATTAATAAACAAGTATTATATTTCGTATATACACATTCAAAAAAAAATAATTGCTTAATAAATAGTAATGGGAGATGTATAAGATGCAGATTAGCGTCGAGTTTGTAATTTTACGAGCGAGTAATTGCTTTATATCTTGAATTAAGTATTATACTTTACTTTTTTAGAACCACTCATTATTATTTCTAAATTAAAACAAAATGCGAATATGTAGTTATGAAATGATTATTTTTTATTACAATACTTACGAGTACAAATCACAATATTATTATAGCTAAACGTGTTAATAATAATTGTTAATTGTTACATTACAGTTGTTAAATACGTTGGAAGAGTACGTTACATTTTCGCTTTTAGTTTCATTGTTAACTATGTAGGCTGCCATCACACTGTTGTTCGAGGTGAAGATATATTTATTGTTGATAAATTGATTTCAACATAGAATATATCGCTCAAAGTGATGATGGTTATATTGCACTTGGCAGTTCGTCAAAATACGCTAGTAATACTTTTTCGGATAACGGTTTAATCTTTAATCTCCAATTCATGAATTTTCGGTAGACACTTTTAGCTTTCGCTTTTATTTCCAGCGGTGTACGAATTGAACTATAGCTGTGTTTTGACATTTTATAGCTAAAATTACTAAATAGGTATAACTAAAGAGTAATATTATTCAGTAGAATATATTTACCGCAGTATACGATCTGACAAATACACAACCAATATAATATATGCCATCATACACAAAAAGCAGCAATTAGAAACGTTAATAAGGTTATGTTTATGAAAATGACTGCGTAATGATGTTACTAGGGTTACACCTAAACTAAGCGTAGGGATATTCGATGAAACATATACTGCAAATTTGATTGAAATATTTGTTGTCATTTTATAATATTAATATAACAACCTAGCAAACTATGTATTTACATACATATTACAATTATTTATCCAATTTTAATTATTGCGTTACAGTTTGACAATCTGTCCTGTCAACTTAAATTTGCTTTTGATTATGTAACACTATAGGAGAAAAAAAAAATGAAATGTAGGTGGCAGGTCAGACGGCGGCCTAATAGGGTACCTTTATAACCAGGGTATGGCCATGGCGTGGCTCACGTTTCGTCCGCCATTACCGGACCATCTGTTATATGTGTTGTTTTTGCGCAAATTATTACCTATGTATTTTCGTGGCTATTTGTTTTATTTTAATGAAAAACATTTAATTATCATTTGGATATATATTTAAAGTGGAAGTATAAATTACCAATATTAAGCACGATCATTAAAAATTTTAAAAGGTAAATTTAGAATATACAATTATTATGTAAATAAGAACAACAGATATTAAATTAGATGTGATAATAACAACCCATATCATATATTCTACATAACCTCTAAATGTATGTCTTAATAATAACTGTGTATCTTTGAAATTAATTAATTTTTGTTACCTTTATAAATTCACAGTGTGATAATTTAATATGTTTTTATAATATAATATCACATTTATTATACATAAATAGGAAAATGAAGCGTTGAGTGTACTTGTGAAGCTAGATTAGGGCGCAAGTGTAAACACTGTGACGATGGTCACTAGATTTGGATTTAATTTTCGTGTTTAGCATTGTAATCTTGTAGTTAACAAGTTAGTTTTTTATTTGTCCCTGCTCAGGCGCCATTTTGTAATGGCCAAAAAGCGGTAACTTTACTTGACCTTCTCTGTAGTTCTTCTTGCTATCAAAAGTTCGATAACACAGCACAGAAGAGGTTGTAAATCTGGTGAAGGACGCTCTTATAGCGTCGCTGAAAAGAGTGGCTTGAACGCCAAATAGGGCTCGGGTAGCTTAGTGGAGACAGAGTTTGGTTTTTGACAATGAAATCATATGTAATGTATTTTAATATTTTATTAAAATATATTAAAACGAGAATAATAACAAAACAAATGGAAATAGCAATCTCTAGCATATAATCGGCTAATACAAATGAAGCAGCGATACTTGCAGGATTCGTTCGTGAAAAGAAACGGTCAACAATGAACGGGCAACAATGGCACACACTAAAGTTGAGAAAAACAAAACGGTAACAGTGTTGTCACTCGACAACACTCATCAACAATCGCGTTTTCGGAGCGGAGCCGTGTTGACACACACCAACACTCATCGATACGGCGATGTCCGTAGCCGTACAATGCACCTTCTGCACTCCCTCAAGCGCTGCCGGCACAACAAATTGCTCGCCCGGCACTCACCAGGTTCGCGGAAGACGGCACACACCGTCTCACCAAGAGAGCACACACTCTCTCTCTAAGACTCGATGAAGAGCTAACGCTCTCTTGAGAGAGCACACAATTTCTGAATAAAGCTGTCGCTTGGGCCCGTATTTATACCCCGAAAAATGGTTAAAAATACGAAAATAAGTTTAAACATGATTCTAATCATCCTGCAAATACTTGCTATGCTATTTTAAATAAAAATATTAAAAATACAAACTCATGTGGGTTCGAACCCACGATCCCCAGCGCACTAGTCGAGCATGCTAGTCATTCGACCTCGCATTCGACCGCGCGGTACTTAACAGGTTAACAACAAATTTATAAACACTAGCAACTTTAAACAAAAATACAACAATACATTTTACAACAAACGACATACAGTATAACCAAACAATTGCATCGTATGCGTAATTTCAATCAGTACAAAAAAATAAAAATGTAAAACAACATTTTTACTGGTGGGATTGGAACCTCGATTTGAACTTATAAACTTTAGTAAAAAAAAACTAACTTGTTAACCACAAGACTACAATGCTAAACACGAAAATTAAATCCAAATCTAGTGACCATCGTCACAACACATAATTGCTGTTTTAGTGCCCGTGAATAAATATGCATTTATTTATTATTACACTAGTTGTATTAGTTTTAATCTATGTTTTGCTATGTGCACGCTTCTTTTCTTATATTATATCATATACAACGAGAGCATTCAGTCTTGTTAACTATCTTGCAAACAGACATTTGCTAGTTATTGTTTTCAATGATCAAATTTGTCTTTTATATTAATGAACTATATTTTTCCTTCACTAAGTACTACATATATACAACAATTATACAATATACAGGGAATAATAAGTTATTACTTTCCACTTCTACCCTATATGTTCAAATATGTTTATTTTATATAATAAACGTTTTATACGCGCACTAAATACTATATAATATAAAAAATATACTTTATAAATATGAAAACTTAAAATTGTAATATGGATTAAAATGTATTTACACTTAAAAAAGTTTTGTTTCACTACGCGAATAAATTATGAAAATAATGTTTTCCTCGCGTGCTAAGTTCAAAAATCTATCACCAGACGTCAGCTAATTTGAATTTTTTCTCCGTTTCATAATCACGAACTTACATTGTTAGTAGTCTGTTCTGTAATGATCCACTTACGGTAGTGGTAGTAGAAAAAAGTATTTATTAAACGTTATACGCGCTCCCGGGATTCCTCACTTCGTATTTAGAAAAGGTGGTTCAAGGTTAGATTTCACCTGTTAGCACCGAATATTTTTCAAATTTTACGATATTTGTTGGAGTTAAAATGACGGTTTGTGTGGCTTAAACAAAGATTTGTATTTTCTTATTTCATTGTGGCGATTATTTTTAATATTGTCATATGGAAGCCGAAACTGTAGCATTCTTTATATGTAATTTTTTATGTCTAAATATGTTCAAATTGAAAAATATATGAGTGTTATGTGTTTTGAAAAAATATGTTTCACCGTTTTTATTGTATACAGGTGTCCAGATTTCGAAGCCCACCATTGATATCTCGGAATTCTCATAGTCTAATGGCTAAAAAGTAATTTTGGCCAAAATTTTCATTTCCAAATAACTCTTAAACAATCGGTAATCTAGAAAAATGTTCACTGAGCGGCGTGAAAGTCATTTGTATACGTAAGTTTTCAAAGTATAACACAAAGTTACATTTTTTTATGGAACTAATATTTGATTTTTACTTCGAAAAAGTACTGTTTTTTTCTCCATCGATTGATATATATTGTTTTAAATTAGTTTTTCCCTTCAAATCTTGAATTTTTCTATTTTTTTTTCATGAAATTTCTTATTTTTTGTTGACTTTTATTAGTTTATAAAAATATTATTTTAAATATTTTACTTAACTTATTCCATACTTACCTCTTTTTGCAAGTATCTTCATCTTTCATATCTTTGTGTTATATTACTAATTTTACTTAAATATGTTATTTTGCTGCAAATAAAAATACTTTGTGAAATAAAATTTGTTTCAATAATATTTTTATTAGGTTGGGCATGTAATACTTACGTAAAACTAAAGCCAAAATTAAATAAGGAAAGCAAATAAAATAGTGTTTTAGAAAGAAATGAAATTATTAACGAAAAAATTTGAAATTTCATTAAAAAGATTGTATGGGTAAAACAAATTTAAACGTAATAACCATTATACCAATCGAAAGAGACAAATAAGTATTTTTTAGAGTAATAATCAAATATGCAATTTTTTATTAGATAAATATATTTTAATATCTGCAAAATCAGTATTTCTGTACACACACATTTTACAAGAAGTAAGTGATCTTTTATTAAAATTTGACTTTATTTTAGTGGAATATTAACAATTCATTCCGCAAATAGATTGAAAAATTCTGTTTGAAAAACAAAACTAAAGTACCCAATCTTCCCTGATCCCTGTTTCGTCAGGGATGGAATAACTTTCAGAGACTGAATATTAAATTCGTTGCATTGGTGTCAGTGGATCTAAATAGAATCGCGTGAACTGCGCTCCACGATAAACGTAAATAGGTTGCCAGGATCAATGCAAGGAAAATACAATCCCTGTCTCTTCCTCTTGCTTCTCCCTGGAAAAAACAAAAGAACGCAAAGGTTCCACCGAGATTTGAACTCGGATTGCTGGATTCAGAGTCCAGAGTGCTAACCATTACACCATGGAACCGAGAACCAACAAACTTTGTAGATGGGACGATACTAAGTGAACAGCGACGGAAAACAGTGGCGTAGGGAAAATATGTTCTTATTTTTTCAGATCTTGGAAAGCTCATATTATTTGTATATGCAAACAAAAACAAAAGTGTACGATTTTATTAAGATGTAAGTCAAGTTGAGCTTATTAAATATGGCTGGAAATTAGCGATTGGTGTAGGATTTTTATATCAAGAAATACTCAGGCTTGCAAATAAATATTCTTTTTGTAATCATCCGTGGAATCTAAGGCAAAATAAATAATGTTTGTGTTTTTCTTGATTCCAATACTTTATTATCAAATATATACAAATAATAAATAATATATATGTAGGATCGTTGACATTTGGATGTTTCAATTCACAACAATTTCGTTTAATAGTGGTTTAATTAACAGTAAAGTTATTATTAATGCAACACAAATCAACAATATTTTTAATATTTTTGCAATTATTAAGTTTATTTATTGACAGCGACAGCATGACTTTGTCTTGTGAAGGTTCGTTGTCGTGTGCAGACTGGAACTGACGCTGCTAGCACGGTCACGCTTGTTCTCCGAACAGGTCATAGTCCTTGCGTTGCTTGTCAGGTGCATATACCAGGGGAGTAATTACCCCTCCCATAGCAATGATTTGATAAAATAAACCAAAATCAAACAACCGCAAATATTATAATTTAAGATAAAAAATAAAATTAAATAATGTATATTTGATGGCTTGTTCTTGAAATATAAATTTTGATTACATTATATTCAATGTTTACAGTTTAGATAATTTACCTAGGTAAGTAAACAATCCGTTAAATATATTCTCTTTTCTAAAAATGTTTTGTGATCTGGAAATTTATTTTTGTACATGTAAGGAAAAAAACATGCAGCTTCACATCCCTTGAAAAAATGTAACATTTAATTATAATGCATTTGACGTTGAATAAAAATAATTGGCTGCGGCGCCTTTTTTTCTGGTTACCTTTACATAATCTATTATCCCTCCCATAACACCAAGCTGTATACACGCCTATTGCTTCTTCTGCACAACGTAGCTAGATTCCACATTTATTATTTACTTTAAGGTCATTACTAGAATAAGTGCGTATATAATCGTATAGTGTTCGTTTCATCTATATGTGATAGTACACTTTAGTTCTAACATGGTTGCTCTAGTGTATTTTGTCCGTGCTTATTCGTCAAACCGACCTGGTGGACTAATGATTTTTAAAGACCAGAGTAAAAATGTACAAATTTTTATACACGACAGCAACACGGTCGCTCCAAGTCCATTTAGCTAATATGCACGGACACAACCCAGTGCAGCAGTGTTACGGCCGGAAGTGCGCATATTATTATTGTATTGTGCACGTAACAAAGACGTGCGGCCGTGATTGTCCGTCAAAAGAATCCGGTGTAGCCGCGTTGCGGCCGCAGTCCAGCCAAGTATCATTATTACTTGGAAGTATATTAAATTAATCATTTCATTATTAAGTTTGTAGAAATTAAAATGTAGTGTATTTTGTATCCAATTTAACTTAAGTAATAATTTAATATATCTATACTAAATTTTAGTTACTCTACTATAATGTAACATGGAGTGGCCACTGTCGCTGCTGTGCTGAGCCAGTGTCGAAGTTTAGCGATGACGAATTGCCGCAGCCTATCGTGCTACGTTTAGACCCGTTAAATTACTAGGTGGCGTGACCCTGTGTTTTCGTTTTCGATGTTTTTATCCGGTAGAAGGTTCTCGAAGAACGTCGCCAGAGTATATAAACCCGCTAGGGAATATAGCCGGGCAGTCTGACTTAAATAAGCGTCGTGATATGAATAGTTGGTGATATAAACAAGTAGTCGACAAGTGGTGAAAATAAATAAATGTAGTTATATAAATTAAATAAGTGATATAAAAATTGTTTAAATAAATAATCTTAGTGTTTAAATGTTCTATATATTTGCGTAGGCTTCCACAGTCTGAGTCATGAGAAATATTCGTTTTCCGGGAATGGACTGTGTCATATTTTGAGTCAGAGCTCAACGTTTCGCCCGCAGTCATATGGGGCATCTTCAGGAGCAAGGGGTATAGTACTGTCTTAAACACGGTTACCCGACGTGTCAACCACGCTAGAGGCCGAGTTTAAGCAACAAAGAGGGAGACTCAGTTTACAAGGTTACCCGACGTGTAAACCACGCTAGAGGCCAAATAAACCAAGTGACGAAAGAAGGCCGAGAAGACGGTTATATACTAATCTAAAGATACGGTAGATGAGCAGAGCTAATGAGGCTTAAACTCGGCCTCTAGCGTGGTTGACACGTCGGGTAACCGTGTTTAAGACAGTACTATACCCCTTGCTCCTGAAGATGCCCCATATGACTGCGGGCGAAACGTTGAGCTCTGACTCAAAATATGACACAGTCCATTCCCGGAAAACGAATATTTCTCACGTTCTATATATTTTTAGTCTTTAAATTAGTGTTAATATTTGTTTATCATAGTGTTAGTTAAATTGCTTATCTTTTAATTATCATTTTAATATTTATTTATCGTTTAATAAACATCTATTTTAATTAATAATAGTTCTTTGATTTTTACACTTTACCCATATAAATAAAACGTTACAATAATTTCATTTAATTTTCTATTCTAACAAAATATGGTTATAAAATAGAATGAATTCCAATATATATATATATATATATATATATATATATATATATATATATATATATATATATATATATATATATATATATATATATATATATATATGAAATACGAACAGTATGTATATAAGTTTTTTGACATAAAGATAATTAAAATGTATGTACTTACATTTACATATATTTAAAAAATCTGATGTGGCCAACACATGACCTCCCGTCAATTTCATGTTTGAAATAGCAACAAGCTTTAAGTAAAGTATCACTTCCGGTTGACCGTTTGTAAACAAAATCTAATTTAATTGCGTAGGCTTCCACAGTCTGAGTCATGAGAAATATTCGTTTTCCGGGAATGGACTGTCATATTTTGAGTCAGAGCTTAACGTTTCGCCCGCAGTCGTATGGGGCATCTTTAGGAGCAAGGGGGACTGACTCAAAATATGACACAGTCTATTCCCGGAAAACGAATATTTCTCAAAATCTAATTTGTTGTTCCAGTAAATAGAAAAGTTTGTAATACCAAATTTTAGATTATATTTTATTATGTTTTCCTCGAAAATCTGTTAGGAGTTCCAAATTAAGTACCACTTTTATCATATAGATATAGTCAAAATCTAATGTTGTTTCAAATTACAGAGCAGAACAAAATTAAGGTGTATTGTATTTCTGACGATACATATCGCCGGCGATAATGTAATTTGTATTTACTGTGGTGCGATACATATCTCCAAAGATATGTACTAGATGTAGACTTTAGTTCCATCTTGTGTACAGATAAGTAACTTTGTAGCTGTTTTCAAGTATCTATATTTTTGGTTTATATCTAAACTTATTTAGACTCAAATCGTACATACCTACATGGACTAAAACTGCACATATTTAATTTAAATTGAATACATGGAAGATAAAGTTATGTATATAAGAATTTTAATTGTTTTATTTAACAAAAATAACATATGGCATATTCTGGTAATAACAATAACAAAAACAAAGTAAATTTACATTATTTTTCCACTTCATTTCAGGGAAGTTTTTTTTTTGCTAATACAATGAATTTTGTTCTGAAAATCTTGTAAAAAATAGACTATAATAATGTACATTTCACGAAGTTTAGACTGACAATAAAAAGAAATAAAACTCACGTTATTATAACAAGATCATGCAAGTTTATACAAATCTCCGGCGAAATGTATCGCAGGGAAATAATAAATAATTAATTGATGATGATATCCAGCGATCCGAGCACAAGTCTCGATGGAACCTGCTATTTTGTACCTTTTTGCTTTGATGTTGATGACAGGCTGTGCCTATGGCGATAAATTATTCAGGAATATGTTGTTGGCGTGATAAAGATAATGATTAAAGAGGTGCAAATTGAAATGAGGACCGTTTAAGGTTGTATCCTTGTAACATTAACCCCGGAGTTATCGTAATTATTTATCGAACGTGTTTGTTTAGCAATATTCCGTTCAATCTTGCACAACGAACCTGGCGTGATATCAATATTTTGGCGAGATTTAAAATTTAAAAATCTTTTTGAAATTAAAATATTTCATTACCGATAACGAGAGGATTTGGAACTAATTTTTAATAGAGACAATATCACACCCGGACGTTTTGGGCGAAAATCCAACCATCATCAGCTGGTTAAAAATACAATAATTTTTACAACAATATAGCATAGAATATAAATTTACACTTACTAAATTAAATTGACATTTCATTGCTAAGTTTTTTGTTGAATATTATTTAAGCATGTGGAAGAATGATTTATTACTACAAATTAGTATACGAAATATAAACAAACACAGGAATTAGGAAAACTTGTTTTAGTCATTTTGGTTAGTACTATACAGGTGTTCATTTTATTTTGTCCACTATTGCTATCTCGAGAACTATATTGTTTCATATACTTTGGAGACCAACTTTTTTATAGAGAATTGTATTTTGAATTCAGTGATATAATATTTAAATGTCCTTAGGTAACTTTTTTTAGAGAAAAAATACGTTTTCAGATTTTTTTAATTTTATTTCATTATACTCGTAGCTTTAAATGTGCCATGGTGTGAAAACTTCAAAAAAGTGCCATAGCGTTTCATGTTTTTTGACGTTTGCGTTAAGAAAGTAAACTCTTTTACGCTTTTATTGCGTAAAAAACATAATTATTAATCCATTTTAAAGAAAAAAGTGCACTTCTTTAACGGACACAAAAAAGCATTTGGAGTTTCAAATAAAGTGCTGATTGACTTGAAAATTAATTCTGGACCCAATTTTTTTAAAAAACTCCATTTAATCGAATTACAAATTTCAAATTCGTAGTAATTTAAAATGATTTAGTAAATAGTAACTTATAATGTTCTTTTCTGTGCAGGCATTCCCGCAGTAGGATGCTAATAGCATAGTCGTATATATTCCTGACGTTATTTTAAGCTAAAAAGTCCCAATAAACATGAAACCTAAAAAGAGTCGTTTCGTCACAAAGTTGTTCTCATTTCAATGAACCCATTTACCATTGTAAATTCAAGCACAAAAAAGAAGGCTATGATAATAATTAAATTAAAGCTGTCACCTCGATTTCACGTAAAGGCGAGAATGTATCCAGCTAATCTAGATCATTTTGGAAATGATACATTTAATTTTGATCAACTTTAACTTATGTTGCGAGATATTCTGTATATGAATATAAATTAGTTACGGATTATGATGATCTAAACCTAGATTGAAATTCTTCTGAAATAAATTATTTACTGCACAAAAGTAACTCTGGTGTTTTAAAGTGCTCTAGGAGAAACAAGATGCAAACATTCCTCTCCACTTTGTGATGAGTAAAATATAAGTATTTAGATTTTTTTTTAAATAAATGGAATTTAAAAATGTAAAAGATTTTTCTTTTAGAAGCATATGTCCGTAGGTAAGATATATACAGGATCAGTCTTGTCGTTAAAAATACAGCATAAATTTATTAACAGAATAATAATTTAATGATATGATTTTTTCGCAAAAAACTTAGTTATAGTCATTTGAAATTGAGTAAATTTGAATCGCTTCATTGAACATTCTCTATAATTATATTTTTTTAAATTATATGAAAATGAGTTTAGTTATAGTTGTACAGAATTTTTTTTTAATTTATCTATTAAAATAAGTTTAGCACGCCTTTATAAAGCAATGAGTCTTTTTTTTAGAGAAAATACAGAATAACTTGGCAACGCCGAGGTAAACTAAAACAAAATTAATATGTCCGTCTACGTGAATAATAGTACATTAAAACACAAGTATCATAAGGCAATCTGTTAACGTACGAGTCCAAGTTTGGAAAACGAGCCGCCAGGCAAAATCATAATAGTCCAGGATTGTCTACTATTCAACGATTTATTGCCAAGTTTGAGAAGACAGGTACACTTAAATTCAATAAAGAGGAAAAATATAACGAAAACTACAACGAAAATAAAGAGAATGTTCTTGCTTTAATAGAACTGGAGCAAACAATGAGTGTGAGAGAAATTTCCAGTGAACTGAATATTTATTTTACGACAGTTCATAGAATTCTTAAAAAAGCAAACCTCATTAATTAAGCTATTAAAATTATTTTTGTAACTTACTTGCCAAGCAGATAACGAAATGCACTAATAAGAGTCTTGAAAAAAAAACTGTTGTCGATAATGTAATTATGAAGCGCATGTAATAAAGACGGCAAAAATAAATATTTGAACAGATATTTGACAGATTGCCAGAACTATGCACGCCTATGAATTGTACGCAACTGTTAATACTTATTTCCGCTGAATAAAATATTGAGAACTACTCAAGTCACGTGACTATCAGATGGTTTTGATCACTTTGTATAACGACATGCAGAGTTAACAATAATGAAATTTGTAAATAAAACCTGTAAGTTTTCTTGATGAAGAAATATATGTGATACAATAACTACAAGAGAATGATTCATTTAAGTATTTAAAACCTTAGCTGTGCAGTCCAATATAACCAGTTAATGTACAATAAATTAATATTCACACGTAGTATGTTCAATAAAAATATTTATTTCAATTCATTGGTTACCTCTAAATATTTAAAATGAATTCATTTTGCATGTACGTAAAACCTTTGCATTTCAAGTTTGATAAAATTCCCATCAGTCTTCCGTAAATCCAAGTCATAGCTTTATTTTCCCAGGATATTCGCAAAAAGAGGGAAAAATAATTGATTGCAAAGTGTTTCCTTACGTTCGCGGCGTTGCACAATGGCAAGAGAATAGCGAATGTAGTTATTGAAGGGATATCGGTAAAGTTTTCTCATTGAAGTTTTAATGTTTCTAAGTTAATGCATTTAACTTTGCTGCATTTTCAAATATAACTGTTTTCTGTGTGGATATAATTGTACGCTGGGTAAAGTAGAACTCGTTTAATAGTTTATAAGTGAATTAGGGATTTTAAAACTCAACACCTGCAAGAAGACAGGACATTTCACCTTGAATCTTGTTTAACTAGATGAATTCCTAATGTATCTCAGAAAATTTAATTCTATAAGTATAAAATAAAAATTAAACTAAATTTATAATTTATCTAACACAATATAACATAGCAAGGGTTTTAGGTAATATATGAAATTTCTTCCGTTTTATAAAAAGAATGTTTTAAGTATGTTAAGATCTTTACAGGATGTCCAGGATTCCAGGGTAATTATTCTAACATTGGAATCTCGAACTTTAAGAGATGTGAAGATTAATGTTGCACCATAAATGACCATTTTACTGTCGCATTTTTTTTCCGAGGTTACTAAAAATAAGCAATTATAATTTCTATTTAGATTTTTTTAATAAAGAATTCTCAGCAAATTTTAAAATTTATCTATCTCTAACACATTTTTATGTCATATTAACATTCAATATTAATTTTTAGCCTAAAGTAGACTGTGCTAACATTAAATAGGGATTTTTTTCTCATGATACAAATTATAAAACAACGACATTTAAATTAGTTAATAGTATAGAGGATATCGTTTTTACCTCAAAAATTTAACAATTGTAGAATTTTTGATGTTTAAAACAAATGAAAATAAAGCAACAACAGTAAAAAATGAGCATCGCCATTTGGAAGAGAACGAAAATGTACCTACATTAAAGAAATACAAACCAAACTTTCATTATATTTCACATTAGAAAGCTATTTGTCAAATAAAAATTAACAAAATTTGTATGTATCTACTTACTATGGCTCACACGGAAACCGGTGGCCCTTCAAGTTTTTTCTTGCAACTCGCGAATAGTTTTAATGTACCTAGCCTATGAAATGTTAAATAAACATAGAAAATTATTATCTAAAGATATACAACTTTTTAAAATAATCAAATAAAATTTAATAATTAAAATAATAATATTAAATTATAGAAATTCAATCAAAGAAACAAACAAAATATCATGTTAGGATGGCCGAGCCATCTAAAGTGCCAGACACAAGGTTTCCTTGCCTACTAAATATATGCTGATCGTTCTGGTCGTCTCCGAGGGCGTGGGTTCGAACTGTTTGAATCCCACTTCTAACAATATTTTTAACAACCTTTTTTAATTTTTTATCTTTGTAAATACATTGATAAAACTGGAATTGTATTTTAAAATAGGATAGGGATATAATAATTTTGCATCTATTACATTTTATATTATTGCTTTTAAAAATGACAAAAAACACATCAGCTTCGTAGTTATAAGAGCTTATATGCTGAGGCGTATATTTAGTGTAGGATAGTCCAATATTTTTAGGGTAGAATAATTGCGCAGCGATCTGAACTCGTCTAAACACTCATCAGTGACAGTACAGAAAGTACTGAGCAACTTTGACCTTGGCATAAATTAGCGTAAGCATGAACAGCAATTTAAATTTTCTCCGGTCGGGATCCATATTGTTCAAATATATGATGAATTCTTCATTCAAACATTGTTTCCCGTAAGTCGATTATTACACTGCATTCCAAAATTTAGTTGAGAAGTTGACTCGCAAAATTATTCTAGGTAAAAATGGTTTTCTAAATAAAAATTGCTAATGATATTTCACTGGCTTATGGTATACTTACACGGTAATATATTTATAT
>OY720457.1:27273669-27371169 GCA_963082715.1 Harpalus rubripes
TGGAGAGTAACTGGGAGATATAGAGTGTATTTAATTAATTAATGATTAATATGTTAATATTAACTGTCAGATAGATCTCCTCGATTTTTCCTATTCCGATATTAGAAAATTATGCAGTAATATATCATTACGATGTACAGAATTTGGACATTTCAAATTATCAATGAAATCGTAATGGTGTATCTTCCAATAACTATGTATATGAAAAGTAATGCATGAATAAATTTGGAATGAAATGAATACAACTTAAGTTGATTCTATCATGCAATCATTTAGGACATATTGAAATGAAATTTATTTACTCGTATTTATATATATATATATATATATATATATATATATATATATATATATATATATATATATATATATATATATATATATATATATATATATATATATAGTTTTTACACAAGTATACAAAATTATAAAAAGGTTTATCAGCTGTGAGCTCAGATATTTAATACTTAAATGGAATAAAACTACTTTTGCTTTATAGAAATGGTATTCAGAGTCCAAGGGAATGTTTTTTTATAACAAATGTAAAAGTCACATACTTTCCAACTTTCGAAGAGAATTACTATAAAAGTAGCTGGTAAATACTCCTGTGAATTATTGTTAGGTAGTTTTTTTTAAAGAAAATCAGTCGTTTTTTTATGAATTAAAAGGAAAAAAGCTTCCCCTTGGGATACCGTGTCTATAATGCCAGTGTGCTTTTTCTTTATTTTGGTATTAAATATCTTAGCTCACAGTTGACAAATCTATTTAAATTTTTCATACTTGCGTAAAAACTCATGAGTAATAACATATTTAAATTTCATTTAGATCGACCTTGATTATCTATATTCGTGAACTGAAATTTTTGTCTATTCTTGACATCCTTTTTTTAATTTACTGAGATTTACTGAGATGTATTCTTTAAGAACAAAGTTAAAGGAGCTCTAGGCAAACCAGAGTGAAGTAAGTTGATCTCTTTTTTGCAAATGCGAATTTTGCGTCATACATCATAATAATTGATGGTGAAATATCTTATACCTATAAATATAGCAATGTGTATGCAAACATTTTTTTATTAAACAGATATAAGTATTATATATTATTATTAAAAACTCAATTAAAAAATCAATGATATATTGCAAAAAATCCATGCCAAAATTTGAGTTTCTTTAAGCCGACGAACTTTAAATTTTATCTCTTGAAATATTATTTTTTGAATGTCTTAATTCAAAAGACCATGCTCCTAAAAATGAATGCTTATAACTAATTATATAAGAAACCCATTGTAAGCTCGAATTTTTTTAGGATCCATAGAAGTACATGAGATATCGTACATTTGTAATCTACAAAAACATTCTGTACTACACTACATTTCAATATTCGTTAATACGCCGCTAGGTAAATTTGGAACAAGTAGCACATATTCTAATAACACAATATGTAAAGTGCTACTGTTCCGCACACGTTTGGATGCTTTACTACTACTTGACATTTATTAAACAAATTATCTCTACAACATGTATACTCTCTACGAAGTAACAGTTAGCAGGCCAGGTATGTGGGATGTCAAGGATAAGGTATCTAAAGCCGGGAACGGTTTGATCTCCATGACTTGGCTCGGCTTCCCGTTCATTGTCGATAAAACGAGCCAAAGGGGCTGCCTTGGTCAGCTTCGCATAGCTCGTGAAATTGGACGAACACAAGCTTTAACCCGCTTTGTTAATTTTGAAGTCTGGCCTGTAGCTTGTGGTTGGTTTGTGACTCGTTATTTGGAGGATAACATTATGTTGGTATTTGCAGAACTACTGTTTAAGGCCAGTACCTGGGGTCGCAAAGAGGACTAAACATAATTGAAAATTCATATGAAAAAATCACAATAATATAAAAGAGAACACGAATTATTATTGTATCTTAGTGATAAAGTGTCGTAGAAAATGTTATTTATTAAAAAAAACAAGTAAATTTCAAAAGAACAGCTTCGGTCAAATTCTTCATGTTACAATTTTTGATGGATTATCAAATTTCATTAACACTACGTTTCGCGTTTTCTCCATCTTACATCAGAATAATTGTAAAATATAAGTAGAAATAGAGACATATGCCCGGGGATATGTACCATGTCCGTCTCTTCCAACAATACAGATCCCCGGGGATATGTATGCATGATCAACTTTAATTACGTCTGTAAATTACAAAAAAAACTATTTTTTAAACTTTTAAAACTTATTTATAACCTGGCCGTATTTTCCTCACGTGATTAATGCATGAGATTTTACAGGAAACATTAGAAAAAGATGTAAAAATATATATTGCAAAAAAATGTATTATTTCATACTAATAGAATTTTAGCTATGGTTTTTATTAAAACGCGGCAAACAGTAGCCGGGTTGACCATCACAATTCGCGCAATAGCTTGCCATTCATCTTATATTTTTATCAGTCTTCTGGCTTAATAAAGCTTTTCGTTAATTTTCATAGCACCCTTTACATGTTATTCTTTGTCAGGTCCTTCTGGTTTCACGAAAATATGTGCCTGTTTCTTCGGTTGTTCTGTTTCTTCCGTATTTGAAATTACCATCGATGTTGCTAACTTTCGTCTAAATTCAGAGATACCTATTTTTTGTATTCGAAATCATATTCTAAACTACCCAAGCATTCACCATTGTTGTTCCAAATATAATTTTAAACATAACTTCTGTAAACGTCAAATGTGGCATACATTGTCACAAAATTGAGTATTTTTGCGCTTCCTGTACCATTTTACACTCTTGTGCAATGCTAACTGATGAAGACATCTGATAACTTATATCCACTACTTTTTTGCCTTATTGTAATCGATTGAATACGATATAACTTGTATATATGACTCATCTAAATCTTTTTCGATCATATACTGTACTAAATCCCTAGGACATGTACAAAAAATAGGCATGAAAAAATAGTTTGGCTAAAAATATTTTATTACATCTAAAAATTACACGCTCTGCAAAATATTTAGAATAATTTATTGGAAAATGCCGTCGTCCGTATGGAATAGTCAACGTGTTAAATTGCTATTATCTTGAATACCTTTGTATAAATCTAATAAGTTTTTGTATAATTAATTTCGCTGAATTATAGAGATTACTATCTACCTATTGAGCTAGATATACACTTTTCTGATCCATATGTCGAATTTGTTAATATTACCAAACATATTTTAAGGGTTATACAAGCCAATACCAAATTCATAGTGATTTGATCCCCAACATTCAAACATTTATTTTATATTCATCGCTGAGTAGTCTGGTAGTATGTTTGTCATTTTGAACCTCAAATATTAATTATGTCATAATTATTATTTGGACAAATATTTCAGTATTAAAATACATATATAAGATTTACACATTATTCGCATTCGCATTTGAGCCGAAATACTCATTTTAATTGCTCAACCACAAGCCAACTACTCGTTAATCATTCAATGCCAATATGAATATGTATTGTTATTGGAAACGAATTTATTTAGTTTTATTTTGTTTGTATATACAAAAATGTCTTTTACTATAGTATTTATTTGGGGGAAGGGTTTAATCAAAACAAGGTGTGTGGGACTAGCTGATATATTTACCAATTCTTATATTTTATACACTTTTATATTGCAGTGTGTGTATGATTGATATTTTGACTTCTTCCCGTTGACGGTATAGATATCTAATATAGCCGCGTCCTAGTGAGCTACATATGAACATATATAGCTCCCCGGTACGACGTACGTTATTTTATTATAAGAGTAAAAAATGTTCCTGGGCACATTCATTTCTGTCTATGTTTCACAGCGGGGTTGGAAAAAGTGAAAGCAATTTCCAAGTCGTGACACAAGTGCGTGCGGCCGAGATATTGCTCCGCGCCGGCAGAGAGAAAAACAAAGTCAGTCATCTTTTGATGTGTGTCGCCGACGTTCTACGCCTGACGCGGGTCGCGCAAACAGAGACACTCCATTCGAACTGAAAGACATATGTAAAAAAGATACCGCCTGGAATATTGTTTCAGAGACGTCTGTTATATTTTTCATCTGTTCTGCTGCTTTTAATAAGGGTAATTACTACATAATCATTGTATGATGCTTTTGTGTGGCTTCCCATATACTACACAAGAACTCTCAAAGGAATTTCTTTCAGATTCTCAGTATGTGTGATTCTTTTAAAAACATCTTAATTAGATTATATAAGACTGTGGTGATAGCTTCCTTTATAGTTTTACAGTATAGGTAAATAATTAGAAAGAAATAGTTCACTAGGACATAAAAGTAGACGCTTAAATTAGTTTATAGTATATATAGTATAGTCAAAATCTGTAAATTTGTCAACACAGCTTTTACCCAACAGATCGAATTTGAGAATTGCTTATATCAGGTTATATATGCATTCCTTCGTGACAAGGGACATAAAGGTGATATATCTGTCAAATTTATATCTATATCCAACGTTATGAAAGAAGGCTGCGGCTATAGACTAATTAACCGAAAGTGTTCCTATAATTTCAAATTGTAAAATTGTACATTTTTGAAACATGATACCGGCTAATTGGTTGCAACCGAAGCGCACCAACGCAACCGTGGTTTTTCCTCAGTTCTCTTGATAACATCTGACCTTTTTCATAACATGTCAGATATAAAGGTTAGTGTGGTTAAATACTATTTATCAACTACTTGTTGGTTACATAAGTTTTTTTAGGATTTGTATTCTACGTATTTTAATTTTTTATTTCATAATTTAGGATTTTGAAAGACGATATATGAAATGTTTTTAGGTTTATCGTGAAAGTAACCGAACTGTTTAATAATAATAGTTACGTAAATATAACCAGTCTGCAACCGAAACCAAGGTTTAGGTTATTATATTTTATTTTTGGACTATGCCCTAAAGCTCCAATTTCATTTTCTATAAGGCAAAGATCGTAAAAGGTTTAACTGCATCATAGAATTTTCAAAAAAATCAACCGTACTGACCGTACCTACTTGTTTCGTGATCGGTATGTATTAGTGCTATGAACACAAAAACAGCTTACATCTTTGGCATGTTATTATTATAGCCATATCTATACAATCCATATGACAGTAATATAAGACTGATAACTCGTTTTATCATAGCATTCGGGTATGATTGATTTATTCGAAATTTACTTCATACTTAGGCTGTCGGTAGATTCAAGTGAAAGTGTCTTAGATCCAGATCCAATTAGAAGATTCACTGCTTTAGATATCCATTAACCAACTGACCTATTAATGAATTTCCGTCAACCGTGGTAAAGTGAATAAAATAAACTTTATTTTTGCTGAAATCACGAAGACTATGAATCAACGAAATACCAAAAATAGTATATAAATATGCAGACTGTATATGCACTTAATATATAAGTATGTTGGAGAAATTACGTCTCCAATTATGTTTTTCTTTTTTTTTAATTGTGATCCACTTTACCCTGTAGGAGTAAAGTAAATCATCTATTAAAATAACTGAAACATTTACTTTACTATGAATTGAGGAAAAGTGGATCATTCTGACACAAAAAATCACGGATGTTCAAAAATTAAATAAATAATCAAAGTAGGTACATTATTATTAAATTATTATAAAGAAAATGAGGAATACATACTTATTCAACAAATTTTTAGTATAAATCAAATCCTGGTAAATTGTATTTAAAGTGTTTTTCACGCTTTCCCCGTTTATTCGGATTTGGTCGCATTATATCTAATGCCGAGACTTTTTAATGGAAAACCCCAGTATGCGCATCTTATTAAATTACTTTCTTCATTTTCCTCTAGTGCCTTTGGCCTGCCATATTTTAAGGGATTGTTAACGAGAAATCTGTTTATTTTTGTGTATATATTGAGTGATAACATATCGAAGAACTACACAGTAATTAGAGTAATTAAAATAGCTTCGAAGTAGTGTAAACAGACATTTATTTCTGACATTCAAGTACAATTAACTGTCAATCAACAACTTGTTATCGTGACTGCGCGTTGCGTAGCAACACCAAACATACAGGAACTCAGTTTATTTCCAACAGTCCCACTAACTAAATGTATGTGTTGTTTTTAATAGGATATGTAAATGACAATGAAATTAATGTTGTTTAATACCTATTTCGTGCCTAATTATTTCAAATTTATTTCGTGTCAAGGGTTTTGTAAAAATATCTGCTAATTGAAGGTTTGTAGACACATATTCAACAATAATTTCATTATTTTCGTATTTTTCTCTAATGATATGGTAGCGTATGTCTATGTGTTTGGTCTTTTTGTGAAATTCTGGATTACGACCTAGACGAATGGCGCTCTGGTTATCTATATACAGGATTCCTTATTCCAGCAACGTGGAGCTTGTTTCGGGCCATATAGAAACTTTTTGAGTTTGCAGACAAGATTTTTGTCTATTTTTGTGCCTTCTGTGGGCTTCAAATATATGTCTTCTTACACATAATCTTGATTTATAACGTACTATTTGTCCATTTTGTACTCGCTTGACCTTGAAGACCCACTTAGTGTCCAAACTGTGTTTATTTTCTGGTAAAGGCACTACTTCCCAAACCTTATTCTTCTCTATGGATTCTAATTCTTGATTTATAGAATCATACCACTGATTTGCTTTTTTGGACGACACAGCTTTTTGAAATGCTGTTGGAACATCAGTCTCGACGAAATTAACTTCAAAATCTTTCTCCGGCAACTTCGTATTTCTTCGACTTCTAGTTTCTTGTTTTGGATTGGTCTTGAAGATTTCTTTAGATTCTGAAGTGTTTTTGTTCTGTGATGTATCTTCTTCTACTTCCATGCTGTTTTCAATATGTAATATATTTTCTTCTTCTTCTTCTTCTTCTATATTGTTCTCGTTATTCAATAGAATTCTTGCGATATTTGTTCGCTCTAGTGATGCAGTTTCTTTTTCATTAACAATAACATCGCGTGAAACTATAATACGATTAGTTTTCGAATCTAACAGTCTGTAGTTGGTTGAGTTTCTATCATATACAACGAATAACAGCTTTTTACTCTTTGGTTCCAATTTCTTTCGTGTTTCTTTTGGTACATGTACAAAAGCTTGACAACCAAATATTTTTAAGTGATTCAGATGTGTTTTCTTACCCGTCCATGCTTCATAAGACATTAAGTTTGGTGCTTAAGACGTAAGAGTCCTGATCAATAAATATACTGCCGTATTTGCAGCTTCACCCCATAGATTCTGTGGTAAATCTCTAGCGTACAACATTGAATGACTGCACTCAATAATAGTTCGAATATCTTATTCTGCTCGACCATTCTGCTGTGGTGTGTAGGGAGCTGTTTTCTCTAATTCAATACCAATAGCACGTAAAAAGTCTATAAAATCAAAGTTTACAAATTCATTTCCATTATCCACATGCAGGGCTTTGACAGCATGACCAAACTTATTTTGACACAGTTTGTCAAATTGCTTAAAACAGTCTGAAACGTCACTATTATGTCTAATGAAAAATACAACGCGATATTCTGTATCACTGTCTTTAAAAAATAAGTAAATATCTAGCACCATTTATCGTTGGTGCAGGCGTAGGGCCACATAAAACACTGTATATAGTTTCTCCTGGTTTTGGATCTCTCTGCACATTTTGACTAAATGCCAGTTTATGTTGTTTTCCGTACATACATGATTCGCAAAAGCAATTTTTAATGTCACTTGCACTCACAGTCGCTAACTTTTTTTTGAAATCATGTCAACTAATGTTTTTAAGTTGAAATGTCCAAGTCTTTCGTGCCACGTTTTTAACATATCATTGCAATAACTGAATTTGCTTCATTTGAGAGATCAGTACGAAACTGCATATAATATAAATTATTTGTTTCTTTAGTTTGTATATGCCACTAATTTGTTTTTGTCGTAAATATTCACGTATTTATCTTCTTTTACTATTTGCATACCCGTATTCGTTATCACGCCTTCTGAGAATAGATTTTTTCAAAGTTCATGAATATAAAGCACATTTGATAATATTAAGTCATACCATATTCCTTTTATTAATTTCTTTATTTTTACTGTGCTTTTTCCATTTAACACCAGTTTCTGGTTGTTACCAAGAGATACCGTGGCATTACATTCTTCCAGTGTTTCGAAAAAGTCTCTTCTGTATGACATATGAGCAGAAGCTCCGCTGTCCATTGTCCATGAATCTTCTTTAGATGTAAATATTGCATTGGTTTCGTCAATGACTGTGAAGGCAGTAAAGTTACTTTAATTAATATTGCAACCATCTCTAATTTGAACTATATTTAGTTTTTTAAAATTTGGAATTACACAATACAAATATTATTTTAACCCCTTTAATGAAAACTTTTAATTTTAAATCTCATCATATATATATATATATATATATATATATATATATATATATATATATATATATATATATATATATATGTGTATATATATTTACTGTTTTTAAATAATTCTAAATATTCCTCAACTTGATATGATCTATCAAAATAAGAGAAAGGTTTTTGTCAATATTATAAAGTTGTCTGACTGACTCATACCCTGGACATGCTACAAGGATGTGTTGTACAGTTATAACATTACGTCTGTTGCACATGGGAGCATCATCCCGGCTTAGACGATAACAATGCGTTAGTCTTGTATGACCCAATCTAAGACGATGAATTTTGACCAGTTCCCTCCTCGTAAGATCACTGAGAAGTAGTACTGGAGCAACCGACGGCTTTATAGTTCGTAGATGGTTCTGCACTTCATTCCATGTTGTTTACCAAATGGACAATACCTCTTTCTTTAGGTGTAAACAGATACCCGTATGTTTAATTAGTGATACATCAACAGAATCATTTTCTGCAGCAATACGTGCTGCTTCATCAGCCATCTCATTTCCTTTAATCCCAACATGACCCACAGAAATGATATATCTTTTCTTTGATCATGATAATACTTTATCAGGGATAAGATATATTGTATTTTCGGGTCAATTGTAAAAGGATTTAAGATAGCTTGAAGAATGCTTAAAGTCACTTACTATTATGAACTTTTCAAAGGTTCCAATATATTCACAATAACGTAGTGTTTGCCATATAGCATATGAATCTGCTGTATATATGCTCGTAATAGGAAGCATTGTCCATGCATAACTTGTATTGTTTACAACAAAGGCGCAATCAGTGCCATGGTGAATTTTCTAATCATCTGTATATAACCAATCTATCCCTGTAGTTGTGCAATATTTCTAGAAATTTCGATCTAATCATTACTGATATTTACCACGGAGGAAATTTAATTTTTCCTAAGGGAATCGGTAATGGTGGATCAAAGTTTATTTCTTCTAAAAATTCTTTTGCACGGATACCTACTGGTTTGGTTAATATCTGTCGTCGATTACACCAGTTCCTGTTGTTAAAAAGTATTTTGATATTCTTATGATTTGGCATTGCTTTTATTTTATTTATATATACGACAAGAATTTTCTTCCTTCTAATCCCGAGTGGTGTCAGCCCTGATTCGGAGTATAGATTCATTATGGGTAGTTGGGAAACTACAAGAACATATCTTAAGCACTGATTGTGTATAGAATCTATCCTGCTAAAGATAGTTCGTTTTGCTGACCCATAAACAATACACCCATAATCAATCTTAGACAAAACCAAAGGTTGATAAACTTGAACCAATGTCCTTGTTTCTGCCCCCCGCCCCCATTTAGTCCCTGCCATCATTTTTAAACAATTAAGAGCTTTGAGACTTATAATTCTTAGCTCTTTTATAGGCAGTTTCCAAACGAGTCAAAGATAAGCCTAAGGAATCTGACACTACTTACGACTTTAATTATTGTATTTCTTGTAAATAAGAGTGGTCCATAGTGTGGACGGTTCAGCCTACAGAAGTGCATGCATTGAGTTTTTTCTCGAGAAATCTTAAAACCTGGCTTGACAGCCTTACTCATTACTTTGTCAATTGCGGTTTGTAGTTTATTATGAATGTAACCCAGCCTCTTGCTTGAACAGAAAATGACGAGATCATCTGCATATAAAAAATATGAACGGAATTACTGATTGTTGATATAATCTCATTAACCGCAATATCCAACAGAGTTACGTTTAGTACTGAGCCTTGTGGAACTCCGTTTTCTGTAGTCCTGACACAGAACAGGGATGTACCTACACGTACTCTAAATTTGCGATTTGAGAAAAAGAATGACACAAGCTGAGGGAGTTTTCCTCGAAAACCCCACGCATGCAGCTTTTTAAAAATATTGTACCGCCATGTCATATCATAAGCCTTTTCCAAATCAAAGAACACTGCAACTAAGTGTTCTTCATTATAAATGCAGTGATAATTGCATCTTCCAGATAGACGAGATGATCAATAATAGATCTGAATTTACGAAAACCAGCCTGATGTTCTGATAATAAATTATTGGTTTCCAGACACCACACAAGACGTTTATTGCTCATTCTTTCGAATATCTTTCCGATGCAAGACGTAAGACTAATAGGCCAATGATTAGACGGTACCATAAGATCTTTTCCGTCTTTATGAATAGGAACGATAATGGTTTCCTTCCACTTTTCGGGATAAATTTCTTCTTTCCAATGCTTGTTGTATACTGAAAGCAATTTTACTTTATAATCATAAGATAGATGTGTCAACATATCATTTGTAACTCTATTTGAACCTGGTGATGATGACTTTGCTTGATTTAGTGCATATTCCAGTTCCAAAAGTGTAAAAGGATTATTATATAAAAAAATTTCAGTAGGTACCTCTCGGTTCGCTTTCAAATTACGGAATCCAGGTTCATAATTTGAAGTACTACTTGCACTTTGGAACTAGTCTGCCATAATTTCAGTGATAGTAATTGGATCACGTACGTAAGTATAATCACATAGTTTTAAAAAAAATACACCAGTAAAGTTATTGTCTTACAATACGTCTAACCCTTACCCAACATTCATAAGTAGTTGTATTGGACGATATTGTCGACACGTATTCGTCTAAATATCTACGTTTGCTTTAAAGTACACCTTGACGAGCTAATGCTTTAGCTCTTTCGAAAGAAATTAGGTTTTCTATAGTGAAGTACCTCCTAAAGTGGTTGAAAGCCGTTCTCTTTCTATGGACCAACTCTTTTACATCTTGGTTCCACCATGGGTCAGATCTTTTGTATAACAAAATTTCAAAACGGATGCTTTTAGCCTCTAATCGGACCAACAAGATTTCTTGCGAAATCGTTTCCTCTCCTGTTTATAGCTTGTTGGTATGATCTGAAATGAGGTGATGACGAGCGCGGTGTAGAGAGAACGACGGCAGAGCTTTAGAAGCGCGTTCCGGCAAAACGTTGTACTAAATTTACATTACACTATAGGAAATATCGTAATTCCATTCGTTTATAACAATCAATTGTTGTATTAAATTTTTTTTATTATTCATGATAAAATATTTATCTTCATAGGTTGAACATAATTTGAACCTGTTTTTTTCTTTTAATGTATGAGTTATTATTTTAAACAATGTTATTATTGTTAATAAAAAATTGAATATAAATTCAATCATTAGATTTACATTTCTCAAAAGCAATGAACGAAAGTGCACTTATTTTTATGAATTCCTTGAATCAAACGAATGAAATTACGATTGAGCTGTATTCGATGGCGACCTTAAAGTATAGATCTAGAGTAATTAATAAAAAAAAATAGCCATTTGGCCATAATTTTTCAATCACCTGTTTTTTCACTAACACTGATTTTACAAAATACTGACTAAATAGATAGAAATGATTTGAAATACTTGCTATGCAGCAAGAAATCATAAAACAGTAGAATGAGAATTTGAAATAAAATTTTTATTTAGTTTAAGGGAAAATCTAGCAATTCCCAAAAAAATTATTTCAGCCTACAAATGTTGAATATTTTTAACAAAATGAATCCTGCAGATTTAATATTAAATTTCCAGTAGGATTTGGGTAAAAGTATAATAAGTTTTCCAGTAGAATACTCAATATTTTACTTGATAACTTCTTTTTGGTTTTTATTACTCACATTAAGCGTTTAATATAATTTACATTTCTCAAAAGCAATGACCGAAAGTGCACTTATTTTTATGAATTCCTTGAATCAAACGAATGAAATTACGATTGAGCTGTATTCGACGGCGACCTTAAACTATAGATCTAGAGTAATTAATAAAAAAAAATAGCCATTTGGCCATAATTTTTCAATCACCTGTTTTTTCACTAACACTGATTTTACAAAATACTGACTAAATAAATAGAAATGATTTGAAATACTTGCTATTCAGCAAAAAATCATAAAACAGTAGAATGAGAATTTGAAATAAAAATTTTGTTTAGTTTAAGGGAAAATCTAGCAATTCCCAAAAAAATTATTTCAGCCTACAAAGGTTGAATATTTTTAACGAAATGTATCCTGCAGATTTAATATTAAATTTCCAGTAGGATTTGGGTAAAAGTATAATAAGTTTTCCAGTAGAATACTCAATATTTTACATGATAACTTCTTTTTGGTTTTTATTACTCACATTAAGTGTTTAATATAATCTTATAGCCATTCATTTAGTTACTAAAAAAATACTGCCTATAAATACCAAAAACTGTCAGGCACCTTGCCAAACCTACCCAGATGCTTCTCACAAATATTTTCCCATTACAAGTTAATCAAACCACAAATAACCCGGCTCCAATCATGTCTCAGGTCACAAGCAGCTGGTTCCGACATCTACATAAAACTACATTCCGCACTGTTCGTTATCGTTCGGCAACTAAAACTGTCACAACTCGAAGGAACTCAAGTGAAAACACCCCCACTGATCAGAAAATCCATTGTGAGAACATATCGCGAACTGGTGCAATTACTTACTAGGATTTATTTTCTTTTTGTTACAATAATTACTAAAAATGCTTATTTTACATTTGTATTTTTTTTAGTTTAATTCTAAAATGAAAATTACTGTCAATTTTAATTTCTTAGTAGCCGTTTAATTAAACTATATGCAGTAACCTTCCTTTTTCTATGTCTAGTAATATAATAAATGACCAGCTATCCTATGTGTTTCGGTTGTTGCGAAAAGAGATTTGATATAAAAAAAATCTGGGTAGAGACACGTTAATGTGTACATAATATGAAATGTAGGTACACGATAAAACGCCATCTCCTTTTTTTACTCCACGCACGTTAATTTATAAGCTGTGCGTAGCGTCCCGGCAAAAGGACTACAGTCTGGTCCCAACTTTAGTTATAACGTCTCATTTTTGACGACAGAAATGGTATGTTTCTTTAAATATAACAATAACCTAAAGTCCAAGCTCGGCCCGAGTTTTTCAAGCGTGATTTTTGTGCGTTAGGTCAGGTAATTGTTGTTATATTTAGAGAAATATACTACCCAAATTATAAAACATCAATAAAGTCAACAAAGGTTTGACAGTCTACCTGCGTTTCATCCACGATTAATTAATTGAAAGACAAATTTTACAATATAGCTAACGACAGACGAGTATATAGAAAGACCAATTTGCAACTGCATACTACGTTTTAATACTCAGGCATAACTTCATTTATGTAACGGGCACTTGTTAGGTGCTATAAGTTGGTGTACGTTAACATTTCATATGTGGCCTGCACATTATCTCCCGTAGAATCATATAAAACATTTGTTGCTAAAATAATATTTGTTTCAGGGCTAAAAAACTACCGGTAACTGCTGAAATAAATTTTTAATTGGTCAATAAACATGTTTATATCTGGTCAAATGCCACTATCCGAATCTGTTTAAATAAAACTGAGTTTTTAAAGAGTTGTACGTATGTACGTTTGTGATACTACGAAACAAATGTATTTGGTTGATTAATATCAGGCATCAGAAAAATAGTAGGTGTCGCTGCCGACTGGAGGAAAAATTTTATTTTTATAAAAAAATGTAGTAGTGGTTGTGGTTACTATGTATGAAAAAAAATGACAGGACTTCATTGAGTAAGTATTTTGTATATTATTTTCGGTGTTAGTCGCTTCAAGCCGGATCTAATAGATAAGTTTACAGATAATATTGTCTACAACAATAGGATGTGGAATAAATCGTATATAAGGGTGATAGTCGAAAGTCTTACATAAAGAGTATTTCGTAAATTTTGAGAGATACAAAAAAAATGTTAATAAGCAAAGTTAAACTAGGCAAATGGGCTCATAAGATGATCGCAGTAATAATTTTGTATAACTCCCGGGCTTAGCTGAAACGAGTACAGTTTTTTTTCAGATTACATAATATTAGCTTCACTACGATTCCAAATATCATAGTTATACTTCGACTATTTCAAAATTATTAAAATTCCATACAAAATAAAACATAGCAATCTATAGAACAATATTATTAATTTAAAACAGCAGAAAAGTATTTTCCTACGTAAGGTTTGTAATTTAAGTGACTGACAATTATTTGTTATAATAATTATGGCTCCAATGCGTTACGCAAATAAAGAAATGATTGGTTCGGTTATAATATTCGCATAATATTTTATTGTACCATTTAATTTTTGATAGCTGTCATTTTCATTTTGAAAATCAATGAACGCCATTTTGAAATGGTTCAAGTAAAACTATGAATATATTGGTATCGCTGAGACGCTAATTTTGTGATCATCGTGGTAAAAATATATACAAATACTAGATTTAAAGTATATATATATATATATATATATATATATATATATATATATATATATATATATATATATTTCCGCTAAAATCGAAAGTGATACAAAATTCTTACTACGATCATGCGCCTCTTTGTCTAGTTTAAATTTGCTTATTAACATATTCTGTATCTCTCAAAATAAACGATATATTCTTGGTGCCGGACTTGCAACGAGCACCATGTACCTACATAATAAGCAAATAAATGAAAAAAACAATAGCTATAGTAATATTACATTTTTATATGACCATTGTAATAAATATGACATATCAACGTAGTATCCTAAAACTTATGTCATTATTTTCTAACTAGACAAGGTCGTTGAAAATTAATTATTTTTATTTTATTTTAACTATTTTAATTAATGTTGATATATAGTTATTTCATTAAATAGATACATAATTTTATTAGATAAAATCAAATAATTGTTCAGTTTTGTAAATAAAGTAAAATCTATTTATGTTCGTCTTAGAAATAATGTTCGTAACTTATATGAAATTCAAATATCTTCGATCGTGTGTATTGACTTGCACTTCGCTACGCGTCGTGCGTCTATTTACACTCGTATGACATTTGGTACTTTTCATAAATTGTTACGAAAATAACTAAGTATATCATACAAATATTAGGAGGACAATGCAATATTTAATAATAATATTAATAAAAACGACTTAATAGACCAAATAATTTATAAGTACTTTAAACCTTTGGAAACATATATAACAAATTTATTAAAACAATTCAATCTGTAACATCTCGTTTTTCAATAGATCAACATATGAGATTAATGAAAATCAGTATTAAATTTATTATAGATCAACTATAAAATAACCAACAAATTTTAAAGCCGGTAGAACCGGCTATAGGACGCGAGCACACACATGACGCGAGTGACCTTGACGTGCTTAGAATCAGCTGTTTTGGGTACGCGTGTCACTTTTACAAGACAAATATTTTGATTTATTTTAATTTTGAGCTGCTAAGAAATGATTATTTTTAATTTCGTGTGTTTTACTGAAAATTGTAAAATATTAACTTTTTAACAGTTCAAAATTAAAATAAGTCAAATCATTGATTTTGTCAAAGTGACATTGTTCTTGTCAAAGTGACACGTACACACAAATCAGCTGATTCCAAACACATTAAGGTCGCTCGAATCACGTGTTTGCTCGCGGCCTACAAACCCTTCATAACCCGACTGCGAACCAATTAAAAATAGGCTATAAACCGGTTAAAAACTACATACTTCTGGGCGTCATAGTTTATTAAAATAATATTACTTATACATTTAAAACAAACTACATTTTTTTTCATTGTATTTTATAATTTAATACAGAAAGAAAAACAAAAGCTGTTAATAAATAGTAGCTGAACAAAGCATAAGCACCAATAACTTCTTGAAAAAATACGGCTCTCTTATATTACTCCACAAATTTATGTAATTCAATTCCCCAAATTTGTATCACCAGCAACTCTACTCCAATCTTTCACAATAAAAAATTGTTTCGGTTGGCAGAGAGAAAAAAATCTCTTTAGGTCAGTGAGTCAACATCCCCAGTTCTCGGCCGGTTTGGTTCGGATGGGGATGGGATGTAATAGAGTTAGTATCTGCTCGACCGCTGCATTGACGAGATAGTGTCAGCAGCTGACTGAGGAAGAACTAGGGGGCGTAGTCGGCTTCGGCTATCGCATCGATCACCAGTGTTACACGCACAGGATATCCAGGAATTTACATGCTGAAGGATAGAATGATAAAAGCAGTAGAATACTGGAACAGTAATTTATAAAACGCACTATTAAATTAGAACAAAAGTATAATGGTCGTTGGCTTCTCTTAACAGTGTCGGCATCCTTGTTTTAAATGGTGTGCATGAACAGAATGTATGAATATCTTAGCTACCTAGCTATCTACCTAGGGGAAGCTTGGAAGATAAATAGTGACTTTTTATTTAAGTACATAGTTTGTTATTTTAGTACACATATGTCAAATATTTAAATAAAATAAAACACCTTTTCAATTCATAATTATCTCTTTCTACCGAATCTGCGCATTTTAAATATCGTAACTCAGTCAAACGAACTGTCAAACGAGGCATCAAAAATATTGCAGTTACTAAAATAGATGCAAAATAAGAATTATTGAATGCCGTTTTGATAGTAATTAGGTAATTATTTTTGATATTTCAGTATTGTACAAAACTACTAACATATTAAATAACATTGCATGTATTCCTACCATACATAACTAGGGATTCACCAAGCCAAGCTACTTGGCTTGAAATAAAAAAGCTTGGCTTGGCTTGAAACTTCAAGCTTTTTTTAATGTTAGGCTTGGCTTGGGCTTGATGGAAACAGAGCTTGGCGTGGCTTGAAATCTTCAAGCTTTAATTATTTTAGGCTTGGCTTGATTTTCAAGCTTTATCAAGCTTTTTCAAGCTATTTCAAGCTTTTTCAAGCTTTCAAGCTTTATAAATGCTCATGCGCACAGTAGGTATAAAGGTCCTGAAAACCAGTAGTAGTTGTTCGGTATCAAGATTTTAATATAAATATTCGATGTGAATTTAATTAAATATTTCGATATACCGATATATCGATATATTGGAATATTGATGTATCAATATATCGATGTTATGTCGATGTATCATTGTATCGTAATAATGTACAAATCACGTTTTGTTTTACATAAATTTATTGTGGTACAATTGAAAAATATCTTCTTATGCGTAAAGATAAACAAAACGATAAAATAAAATTTATGAAACTTACACCAAGTGTTTTTTCTTTGTAATTATTAAAATATAAAAATATTGAAATGTATATTTTATTCATTTATTTTATTTTTAAGAGTAAACAATCAGCATAAATTTATTATCTTTTATTAAATATTTACTCTTCAATTTTCATGTTTCTTTTATTATTTTCGTTGACTGCATTTATTCAAGTAGGCAGATGCATTAGTTGGACTTTATTGTATTGTATTTTAACTAAAAATTCGAAATGTCCTCCCAACTGTTAAAGTTTGTCATACTATTTAGTTCATATGCAACATATATAAACAAAAAAAAAACTCAAAACACCAAATACGCAATAACAGTGTTCAAATAAATACATAAATATTTTGGAATGTACAATGGGATGTAAATGACCTGAGACTGACCTTTTATACCTACTTGAAATACATCTGGAAATCATAAAACCCTACAGACGGAAATTTCCCCGAAATTTTGTTTGTTCGTGACAAATACCTACTCGCCTCTTCTTATGAAATTTCTACTGATTTTTGAGTACCGAATCATGTAAGTTAAATACATAAATATAATTAAAGTAATCATGTTCAAATTCAAATAATACAAAAGTTAATATGCTTAACGATACGAATATGTCGTTATTACTGAAATTTGTGAATAAAAGCAAATTAAAAACCTCCAAAACTAGGTAATAAGCCGAGATTATATATTTGCTTATTTATTAACACATATTTTTGGACAATGAAAACTTGTATCAAGGTAATATTTAAAAGAGAATGCTCTCTTTGTCGGTACATTGTCTATTATACCTGTCACGGTTTATTAGGGGTACAGGGGTTGAGCTAAAAATAGCATTGAAAATCTTTGAATATAAATGTATACATATACACAAACAGAAATTGTCTCGTCTCTATGATTCGGAAATACCAGAATAACAAAACATTGTACAAAATGAAACTTTAAAATGTGATAATTATCATGATTTATGTAGTCTGTCACTCAATTTACCTTACGGTGTAGCAAAATTATCTATTTGTAGCATTGCAATAAATACGAGTAATAAATATTATGTGTTGAAGCTTGATGCTTGGTATTTAAAATCAAATTAGTTAAAATTTAAATGAATATTGATTATATTCTATCTATATCTATTTTGATTGGATAAAATTCCGATATTATCCAATCAAACAAAAAGATCAAACTGCACCTATCTTCCCATCACTCTATAGTTAAAACAGATAGTTGGTTCAGATTGAGAAAATAAGTGGTCTTTGCATAATAAGAATGATGAAGGGTATAGTATCCTATTTACAAAGTTTTGAAGCATACTGGACTGGCAGGTAATAAAGGCTGGTTCTTTTGGAAACTCCAATTCTTAGAAGTTCGCAAAAATGTGCCGAAGCAGTGAGAAAGTACGTTATCACCATAAAATTTTGTCGGCCTCGACAACATTTCTTAAGAAAAGCTTGAAAAAGCTTGTTTTCAACCAAGCTACTTGACAGTCAAAGGCTTGGCTTGGCTTGAAAATTCAAGCTTTTTTAAATGTTGGGCTTGGTTTGGCTTGGGCTTGGTGGAACAGAAGCTTGGCTTGGCTTGAAAAGTCAAGCTTTTTTGAACGGCAGGCTTGGCTTGATTTTTCAAGCTTTTTCAAGCCAAGCCATGCCAAGCTTTCAAGCTTCAAGCCAAGCCCGTGAAATCCTATACATAACATGTTATTTGTATAATATTTTTATAAAATAAAAGTTGGAAAGAGTAATACAATAAACGAATTACATTAAATTACAATCTCATTGTATATTTTTCATACCCATTGCATAATTTGTAATTCGTAAAATTCATTCATTTTCAATGCCCTTCTGAGGATCAGAAGTATTGTTGAGCTTAGGTAATAATTGATCTGCAATATTAATGCACCAAATTTATATTTTTGAGACGTACTTACATTTTATGTGAAACCACTGTAAACGTCTGTATGCATTGCCGAATAAAATCCTGTGGCCTGTGACGGCCCCTACTCCATCGAAATCACGAGAACCTCCACTCAAATTATTACATGGAAAAGACCATCACTATTACATATCAGTACATATTACTATATGTAAGTAGGTTGGATCGATTTTATTACAAATTGACAGATGACAGGAGAAGAGTTTTAAGAGTCCAACTGTAATGTGAACCTTATATCTATGTTTTATGAACTGAGTTGCTAATGGATACATTACATAAATACATTGTTTTCTCAATATACTCTAAATGTAAAGTTTTCGTTACTTTGGGTTAATTTATCTTTTGGAAACAATTTAAGGATGTTTAATTATAATTTTCTATCAAGATTAAATCTATATTATTTTGATTCGTTGACTCGAAGCTCGTAAAAGGCAAGGAGTCCATAGGCCTATGTGTATTTTGCCTATTTGGTAATTCGAAATTGGCCATAAGATTTCATCCAGCAACGAGAGATATTCAGAATTTGTTTTTGTATGACTCAAGTACAGAGTACATTTACGTGTTCCTCTTTCACTTTTAAGAATTGTTTTTATCTTTGTTCCACATTAATAGTACGACAACACAATGTGAGGAGAATAACTGAAATATGGATGGAGAAAACATTACTCTTCTTAGATATTATTATATTTCAAAGAAATATTATTGTTACTCAGAGTTATTAATACAGTGATTTCTAAAGTGGGACTACCAGCTACCTGTCGATTTGATAAAAAATAATATTGTCTAAAATACCTAATTTATTTTTTGTCATTTTTGTCAAAAAAAAGATTACATTGATGCGTGAATGTAAATAGTTATTTTTGATACAGATTGCGAAATGTCACTTCTGAATTTCAGAAGGATCGTTGTTTTTGCGATCATAACGAACAAAACAAAATCATTCGAAAATGCAGAAACATTTTGCAACCGAGTATCAAATAACGTTTTTTTTTTAGAAACTATGTCCTAAAATTAATAAAAATGGAAAGAGAAAATTTTGATCGTGACATTTAACGTCACCATGACAGCAATTTAATGCCAGGTATATGTTAAATCCAGAAGATGTAATTGTACATTTCAGAAAAGGGCATCCACTTCATGAAGCGGCTCTTTATAGTGTAATTTCAAAGTTGTCCTTCACCTGAATAAAAAAATACCAACAATAACGTCACATAACGCACAGAAATTACTGTAGTAAAACTCGAGCAGATTATTGTTGATGAGTTCTGTGCGTTAGGTGACAGTATTGTTGATATTTCTTGTAAAAATAGTAAATAGTTACATGAAATGGATGGGTAGCGGAAAACTTTCAAATTACGCTATGAGGAGTCGTGAAGTGTAAACATAACAATCATACATCGTTGACGTCTATGGTAGGTAGTTGCGATTTTACACATCTCATAACTTTACTCAAGAGCCTAGCCATTAACGGCGGCAGATCCCCCGAAGATACACTATGTTTTTCGAGTGGAAAACTAGACACTTTTTTATTTAAATTTTTTTAAATCCTGAAAAACAATACCTAACGCACAAAACTCGAGCCTTGTTTATTAAATTTATTTTAAAAACTGATATAACGACCCGGATTTTGCTGGCGCTTGGAATATACATCGTGCTACTTCGAGGCGCTGCCGTTGTGACGACTAGACTCTTCTTGACTTTACCTCACCGAATACGGTAATACACACTCAAATTTTTAAGATTTAAGAGGGCATTAATAAAGTTGGTCTGTAATAATAAAGCATGTCTAAAAAAACGCTAGTTACCGCAATTTACCGTACAATAATAATAATAATAACGATAAATAAAACTGAATTCCTTTTAATTTAATCTGCCAGCGCCATCTGTTAGTACACAATATTTCTCAATCGGCAATGTTAAAATTTTCAAATTATAAATTTTGTTGAATGATTGATGAAAATTGTTTATTTATTTTATTTCAAATGTATGAAATTAGGTTTAATAAAGAATGTCGAAAAAGGTAGGTAACATTAGAATCATTATTGTAGTCAGTTTAGGAACTAGCTGTATGCAGAAACTATTCTTAGTTTGCTGAAACGAAATAATGTGGAACTAATTCCTGAACAGAAACAAGTCATTCTATTGGTTCGGCTTCAAAATTATTCTCTTTTGACGAATAAAATGACTTGTCCATGGAGGAATAAATATGGAGAGAGCCTAAACTTGAACTATTGGCATGGGGAGTGAAGACCTGTGTAGAATTGCAGGTATTGTAGCTTCTCCTTCTAATATACATTGATGTGGAGATTCGCACGGCAAATATAGAATTAAATATTTGAAATTGAAATGTTTTATTTCTAGTAACATCGTTAAACATACGTATTTTTCAGCAAATATGTGCTTAGAAGAAATTGGAACATAAAAAAATTGTTATAAATAATTAAAATTCCTGTAATCGATGCGGTTATCTTTTACATTATTTATTTAAATCAATAGACCTAGGCTACGAAGAGGCTAAATTTGTAAGAAATTATAATTGTTTTAATAAATTCAATGTATTCGATTTTTTAATTATTTATTATTACCTACATAATACACAGATACATAGAAGATAAAAAATATAAATCGTTAAAAATATAAATCACGATAAATGTTTATAATCATAAATAGTTTTCTTATACTGATAAAATGAATTCTTGTTTTAATTTTCATTTCTTTTTCTACCTGGAGTGCTGTCTTTGTCCCTGGACGTAATGGAGCACCCCACAACACAACAAAACACAATTGTATAACTAATTTGCAAATAATTACTTATAGTAAATGAAGAATTTAATATTATTACATGAAAACTTACATTAGCAGTTTAAGAGTTGATAGCAACAGCAACAACCTTGCAATAATCTTGTAACTTGAACTACACCCATATATACACATTATAGAGGGAGAAGATGCTTTCCTAGCAATTGTAAATATTCCCTCCATATTTATTCCTTCCTCCATGAACTTGTCTGTTCAAGAATAAGTTCCACATTCTCTCGTTTCAGTCTACCTAATCTTAATTTTCTTCCAGCGTAGACTACTCTAAATGAAATATATAATCAAAGAGCAAATTCTTGATCCATTGACGTATTATATAAATAGATGGAACGTTTATGCTGTTTTACTGTATAAGCATTACGCAAACCTTAAGATGCGTCCACACTATGCCGAAAGATGCCAGTTAGCCTGTGTTGGGCGGCCCGTTCGGGTCGGCACTTTCGGGTTGGTATGACGTCCACATTGCTCATTGCTTTATTAGTGCGCAGAACCAAAGCATTGTGAGTTCTATGGTCACCAGGTAGAGATTGCGATTAACTTCACCTGGGAATAACTATACGTTCCTACTAGCAATATGAGTGATGAAGATTATGTTCTAACTGTTGCTGCTGGTATCATAATTAGAGAAGCTGGAAATCAAAGTCGCTGTTTTCGCCCTAAGAAGTTTTATTCGCCCCAGTATCCTCAATGCTAGAAGGAAGTGTGGAGCTAGCGAATTCGGATTTTGAGAAATTATTCAAAATGATTTGGTATAAAATCTCTAAAGGAAATACCTCCTTCAGAGAATTCCGACAGATTTATAAATTTATTTTGAATGTTAGAGAAAAACAGAATCATGATATTAGAATTGCATCACCTTCAAGACGTTTTCTTTAAAACTGTATGATTGAAAATTTGATATTATGTCCTTTCATTATCAAAAAATAATTTTTTTCGTACCTCCGTCCAATTTGACTAGTATTACAGAACTCAAAATCGTCTAGAAATGCGCTGTTATTGACCTAGACCTGCAAAAAAAGTTGTCATTACTGTTCTGGTGATGTCAATCTAAGATTATTTTCAACAGAAAAATTAACACAAAGTTTACACATATTATTGCTAAATTTTTAATTATTGTCACTTAACTTAATTTTGTCATAAAAATAATATGCTGTCATCTCGTATAGATTTTAGAAATGGTCATTTTTATTTCAGAAAGCGTCAATTGTAATTCAGAATATACACAATCTAAGATTATTTTCAACAGAAGAATTAACACAATGTTTACAAATATTAGTGCTAAATTTTTAATTATTGTCACAACTAAATTTTGTCATAAAAATAATATGATGTCATCTATAGATTTCAGAAATGGTCATTTTATTTCAGAAAGCGTCAAATGTAATTCAGAGCCGTCAATTCAATTTCAGAAAGTGTCAAATGTAATTCAGAATAGTCAATTTAATTTCAGAAAGCCTCAAATATAACTCAGAAATCGTCAATTGAATTTAAGAAAGCGTCAAATGTAATCAAGAAAGCGTCAATTGTAATTCAGAACGTTGTACGTAATGAGAAACATGTTAGCCTTGATTTCAAAAGTTATTACTTAAAATGATTTAAAAGTTATAAATATAAGTATTTCGAAATAAGATATTGATATGATCAAAATACAGTTTCGCTGTGATTCTTATTGTGGCAATAAGTCGGCTTCGGTGGTTCAACCCCTCTAAGTCATGAGTGCGCTCAGGGTTTTGGGTGCAAACCCGTGGTTCGAATCTCACAGGCCACACCCACTCTGTAATAGGGATTTAATCCTGTTGTTGTTGTTCTGTGTCAATATAAGTTTAAGTCAAGGTAGATACGTCATACTATAATAATTATTTACTTTTTTTTCACATATTATTTTTGTTTAATCATTTATTTATTTATTGGTTATTGGTAGTTTCTCTGTTATAAAAATATTAATTTATAGTTTTGAATTATATTAAAAATTATTATTTCTGGCTGTATTTAACTTCAATGATATATTAACTGTAAAATTTGTTACCTAGCTATTTATATTTGCCCCTTTTATGAGAATCCTTCCTTATGTGAATTTATGTGTATAACAAAAAAATTAATAATTCAGTGATCTGAATTACAAATTATACCTTCTAAAATCGCTATTGCAAATAAAGGGTAACACGTATTTCAGTTCCTTCAGCGTTCTGAATTACAAATGATGCAATCTGAATTACATTTGATGCTTTCTGAATTTCAAATGACATTTTCTGAATTACATTTGACGCTTTTTGAAATTCAATTGATGCATTCTGATTTACATTTAATGCTTTCCGAAATTAAATTGACTATTCTGAATTACAAATAACGCATTCTGAAATTAAATTGATTATTCTGAATTACATTTGACGAGTTCTCAAATTCATATAAATATATATATATATATATATATATATATATATATATATATATATATATATATACCGGGTGTCTTAGGCCGACCGACACATGGGCGATTAACATGTAAAATTAGTTAATTGTGAATAGTATCTCCCCAGTGCAAGATATTAAGATGAAATTTTGCATGCTTATCCGGGGATACTATTTCTATGGATTTCAATTCAAATCAGTCAATTTACAAGTGTAATATTAGAATAAATTAAGAAAAATTGTAGAAGTACCATGAATGTTATTCATATCTTGAAAATAATAGTATCTAAGCAACAGCTCTGATAGAGTAGGGGTAACGTGAGCGCTCCACAATTTAGAGAGTCGGGTTCGAAACCAACCGACAGCAATATTTTTTTTAAATTTTTTCTTTTCAAAATAATTTTTATTATTAATATGTTTTTAATCTTTTATTAATATTTAATTTAATAAAGTGGATACATTGTACGTAACAAGATTTATTTATTTAAAAAATATTTTATTATTTGCTTTATTGGTTTATTATAAATTAAATTTCTTCAAATTATAGTTAGCCATTTTGAATATTTACTATAATTTTTAAATTTTAATGTTGTAATTAGTAGGTACGATTTAATATTTTTTAAATAAATAAATCTTGTTACGTACAATGAATCCACTTTATTAAATTAAATATTAATAAAAAACATACTAATAATAAAAATTATTTTGAAAAGAAAAAATTAAAAAATAAATATTGCTGTCGGTTGGTTTCGAACCTGACTCTCTAAATTGTGGAGCGCGCACGTTACCCCTACTCTATCAGAGCTGTTGCTTAGATACTATTATTTTCAAGATATGAATAACATTCATGGTACTTCTACAATTTTTCTTAATTTATTCTAATATTACACTTGCAAATTGACTGATTTGAATTGAAATCCATAGAAATAGTATCCCCGGATAAGCATGCAAAATTTCATCTTAATATCTTGCACTGGGGAGATACTATTCACAATTAACTAATTTTACATGTTAATCGCCCATGTGTCGGTCGGCCTAAGACACCTGGTATATATATATATATATATATATATATATATATATATATATATATATATATATATATATATATATATATATATATATATATATCTAATGATTGTGTAATATATTTTAAATAAATATAAAATAATTACGCATTTATGCCAAAATATAAGTAATTATAATTAAACTTGCAATGCAAAATGTATAAAAATATATGTTAATTTTTTTAGGTTATGTAAAATAGAATAAAGCGTAGAAAAATATATGAAGAATTTATGGAGAAGCCGGCACAAAAAATATTGTGTATCACACGCCCAGAAACTGTTTTGCGAGACCTCGTATTTGCTGGCCGGGCTGAAAGCGAGGCCTGTCTAAATAAACTCGCTCTCGCAAATATTCAGTTTCCGGACTAGTGATGCAAATAACTATTGTTTAGAATCAATTCATTTTATTTTATTCACCTCCAAAAAAGGAGTTTATAGGCCCCATTCTGTACACGCGATCATCTAAAAATACTCGTATTTCAATGAAAAACATTAAACTTCAATATTTAATCAAGCGAACTAGTGTTAAATCGTTATTCTAAGTTTGTCAAGCAAAAAACGTTGCAAATTACTTTCACGCACGAAATTTTTATACAACTTGCAGTTGTTTTCGACAATAAATATTACCTTTTGTTAACAAGTATAATCCCAGGATAAATTACTTATGTAAATTTACAAACCTATGTAAATTTATTGTCATATGTTATGATATCGTATTCGGACTAGAGCCTAGGGCTCGTGTATTGTGATTGTAATATAACCAACACATAAAATTAATGTTTTAATATATTTTTCGAATGTATAGCACACAGCTTATTTGCATTTTATGAAGATTGAAACAACCTACTTTTGCTTGAGAAACCTAACAAACATTGTCAAATTTAATGAAATTTCAAAATATCGATTGACTCATGAAAGTACATAAAATTTCTTATATTCTTATCGTAATATGTTTTCATCATATATTGTAAAATCAAAGATCTCTATGACACACAACTGTGGATTAAGTTATTGTTCTTTCTATTTTCCATCTGTAACAAAGCTACAACAGCACCCAAAAGAATACGTTATTATTTAATAGCTCCTTGGAGTGCTTGTGGTAGTCTAGTTATTTGTTAAATATTTGTGAATATGAGTGTCATTATCTAATGTCAAACTCGCTAAATAAATGAACATAACGAATGGTAGGAATTTTATTTTTTTGAATTTAAAAGTAGTAATAAAAAAACCAAGATAATCGTATAGAGCAGCAAAGTTAGAAATAAATAGAAAATATCGTAGATAGTTGGTGTTACAGTTTGTGTCAAGATAAATGTACATTGACTTCGACTTTTATGCTCGTCCAACCTATCACCCCGGGGTATATCCTTACCTAAGTGGCCAGAAGCGGATTACCACTACCAAATTTACAACATTATTGTTGATTGTTAATTTATGTATATATTTTTAATATTTGTAAAATATAAAAAATATAAACATGTATTCAATAATAAATTGTAGTAACTTTTTTAATAATTTTAATAGTTAGTTTGTGCTTACAGTTTTAAATTTCGTGATTAAAAAAAAATATTCTTTTATCCTTGCAAATCGCTTAAGCGAATACATGCTGAGATAGGCAGAAAAGTCAATGTGAATTTATCTTAACACAAACTATTAATATTAATAAGGTTTGATTTATGTTGTTGATCGCCAAATAAATTATCGACGTCACATTAGTATAATCAACTGACACAAAGTTTTGAAACTACGAATTTTTATTTAAAAAGGCCATAAAAGGCGCAAAACAGAATAAATAGTATAAAGAACTCATTTCATAATTGTCGATTATTTTGTCCGAAAGGTTGGGATGCACATCGGGACCCAAACTTCCTTGGCACAAAATGAAATTACAATTATAACATTCTTTCTTTATTTCACGTTTTAAGATAAGCATGACTGTATTGGCACATTGTCATTTTCATCAAATTTTGGCAATAACAGTATTAAATTGCTATTGTTAAAATCTTATCAATTATAAACTGGGAAAAAACTTAAATGATTTAGCACATAGATCTAGAGATAATTCTTAATAATGGACTAAAAATATACAAATTTATTTCTGTCATTGGACTTAGTCTAATGCAATATAGAAAATTGTCCAAAATCAAATATATTATTGTTTAATTAAATGATATGTTGTAACCTGGAAAATTGCAGTATAATTTGGTATCCACGCATAGAGCTACATATAAAGAGAAATAAAAGTATAGAAAAAAAATTATGTATTTTGTTTTATATAAATTAAGAATCAATAAAGGTGATTCTTTACATAGAATAAGAAAGGTTACTTTATAAATGACCAAGTAAACAGAAACTATATTACTCCATTTTGTTTCAGTTACAAAGTGATCTAAATTATGTTAATCAGTAAGTACAACGCAATGTGTTACGTGTGCTATCCTCGGTGTTATCTCTCGAAATGAAATTACTTATCTTAGAAACCTGTGTTATAAATGACGATTAAATGTTAGCGTTGAAAATTAGAATATTAAAACACATTTATCACCCAAACCAGTATATACAGTATAAATACAAAAATAATAACAACTCTAGATGACCGTCGCCTGGCCGAACCCGGTCACGCGGAATCCTCCTTCACGCCGTGATTATTTCTGTAAAAGAAGTAACACATGAGAAATACTCAGTGAGGAGGCAATCATTTACGAAAGGTTCAGGCATTCACACACCGAACACACATGTTGGCAACTACGGGCAGTACCGCTAGTTACTACGGACCCTCTGCCGCTTCGGTGGTGATCCGAAGACAATCCTCTTAACCAACTGGATCAGATCAATACAGCCCTAACTGCTGCTACGCTGGCGACCACAGAAGTGGGTCACTACAGCCTTCCCTGCTGCTACGCTGACGACCCTCGGGTTCACACGAGCGGCCACTACGGAACCACTGCCGCTTCGGTGGTGATCCGGAGACATTCCTCTTAACCAACTGGATCAGATCACTACAGCCCTAACTGCTGCTACCGTTGGCGACACCAGATGTGGGTCACTACAGCCTTCCCTGCTGCTACGCTGGCGACCCGGGTTCACACGAGCGGCCACTACGGAACCACTGTTGCTTCGGTGGTGATCCGGAGACATTCCTCTTAACCAACTGGATCAGATCACTACAGCCCTAACTGCTGCTACCATTGGCGACACCAGAATGCGGGTCACTACAGCCTTCCCTGCTGCTACCGTTGGCGACCCTCGGGTTCACATGATGCGGCCACTACAGTACACCGTACTGCTCGCACACACACCCACAATCATACACATGCTAGATTAACTCTCTCACCTGAATCACTATAATATCGATGTTCTCACACTGAAATCTAGAAATAAACTGAAATAAAATACGTGAATACCAGTATCATTAAATGTAGCTCTTATCCAACAGCATCGGTTACGTACCTAAATAGCTAATTAGAGACAAAACATAATAAATTTAATAAAAATAATCTTACGCAAAATAATATCTGTGACACCTGTATACAAAATTGCATCATTGTTCAAATAACTATCTGCTATTGTAATGTGCAGTGCCCGCCGTCGCCGCCACTGTTACCGCTTCTGTCCCCGTCGCTGTCGCAGGGACGAGCGAGTGTCTATTGTTAGCGATGACGCAACTGACTTGTCAGAGCCTGCTTAATTACGCGGTTGATGTAACCTATTGTGTTTTATCTAGAAGTGTTCTACTGAGTTCTCGAATTAAAATGTCAGGGTATATAAGCACTGTTAGCGAAGGCATTGGACAGTCTGATATAAATAAGCGTTGCGTGTTAAACAGTTGGTGATATAAACGGATAGTCGACAAGTAGTAAACTTAAATAAATATAGTTGTATAAATAAATGAGTTATATATTGCTTAAATAAATAATCTTAGTGTTTAAGTGTTTTATAATATTCTTAGTCTTAATTAGTGTTTAATATTTGTTTAATCGTAGTGTTCGTTATATTTATCATCTTTTAATTATATTTAATATCTATTTATTTTTATAATACACTTTTATTTTAATTAATAATAATTGTCTAATATTTACACTTCACCCAAAAAAATAAAAACGGTACACTATTAATATGGTTAAATTATTTTTTTGATAAGCAATGTTTATAATATAAAAACAATACTGTACAAAAACTCTGGTATGGGTTGTACACAATTTGTTCTATAGTCCTGTCAAAATAGACAAAAAAGTTTAAACTTCGGAAAAATTCGCATAAAGCTGAAAATTAATACAAACCTTAAATATACCATTACAAATGAAATTTTAAAACTTTTCATTGATCCTACTACTAAGATTTTCTCAAATATCTCTTAAACGGTAAGTGTTATTGTAAAAATGATTCATATAAATTTGTAGATTATGCGATTCTCTACAAAAAATATCTTGATACTTTCTTTCCTACGAATTATCATTCATGAGATATCGCGATTTTAAAAATTGGAAGTCTTTCTGCATAATATGCACTCTTTTCCGCACAACCTTCGAGGTAGAGTATTTGGGTTTCCCCTGTAGGTATAATCCACGATTTATTTTAATGATACAAGTATGATCAATCAGTTTTCTATTGATTTAAAAAAAATGTGTTACGAGGGCTATTTGATAATACAGTGACTTTGAAGTGAAAGAATTTTTTCCTTTTAAATATCAATTTTTTTTAATATAGTGTTTTTTTAGTTCAATTCATTTTGCCCAACGATATTCCAACTTCTTTGAGCCTTGCAAAAAATACGATTTCTCGAACTCTGTAAAATAGGCGTTCATTTCAGCAATGACCTCATTGTTCGATGCGAATCTTTTCCACGTACCCATTTTTTTATCATTGGAAAGAGGTAGAAGTCACTGGAGGTCTAATCGGGAGACTAAGGTTGCTGAGAAAGCAGTGCGTACCACAATTCGTGCAATTTGACCATTGCAATTGCAGACGAGTGAGCTGGGCGCTCAACATCATTTGTGCTCCTAGGACTACAACGAAATACAGTGAACCATTTGTAAAACCATTTCATAAAACTGTACCTACGTCCTTCTAACGAGGAGCAGATATACGACAATCTATGCATATTAGTATTTCCAAATTTTTAGAATCGCGATTTCTCAAGAATGATAGTAATTCGTAGGATTTTTTTGTACAGAATCGCATAAGCTACAAACTTTATATGAACCATTTTTACAATAACACTTATAATTTTTTATTATTTTAAATGGCACAAAATTGACCCCTGTGGTGCACTCTCCACGCCAGCAATGAGTGCCCGTGAGGTGACGCCTGGTAAGCGCCCGTACGGTGCATATATATCATCTTTACCGATATCTGCGTAGAAGCAGATTGGCACACCTAGCAATGGGTAATGAGCCGTGATGATATATTTATTTTATTTATTTATTTAAGAGATATTTGCGAAAAACAGATTTTTTTGACTTTTGACCTTAAATATATTTTTTTTTTGCAGACGTAGGATCGAAGAGTACTTTTGACATTTCATTTGTAATGGCGTATTTAAGGTATGTGCCAATTTTCGGCTCTATGCGAATTGTTCCGAAGTTGAATGTCTATTTTGACTGGACTACTATTTCATTACATCACTAAAGCTAATTATCTCTTTGGAAAACAGCATAAAGACTCAACATTATTTGATAAAATATACGCGTATGCTACTGTATTGAAAAACATTCTCTCTAACTATTCGTTCGCCCATACACGCTCAACATTGCTATGTCGATTTCTAGTGCCCTTAACAGGTAATTAATAAACCATAACTATGTTTACAAGTATTTTAGCAAATTTAATCTGTGATTTGCAATTTGATAATCCAGATTTATTATCAAATATACTACTCGTAAATACGGTGATACTGAAAAATAGACCACTCAAAATAACTTTTTAATTTATAATATTTTCTAAATATATTTGTAAACTAGGCTTAGGGGCTCACAAATCATGGTACTTGACATTATGGTAGCGCTTCCGGTTTAACCGGAAGTGACAATAACTTTCATATTTCAAATAGGACACCTATAATATTTTTATATATTTGGAATCTACGTAAAATTATTAATTAAGCGATATGCTCGAATTGAAAAAATAAATTACTACACGTAAGACAAAATTGTGAATAATTAATATTAATAATAATAATAATAATAATAATAATAAATACCTTTATTGGCGAATATTCAGCAATAGCTGTTCTTCCATATTAACCTTACATAATAATTATAATAACATGAACATAAAATTAGCAAATATACCGAAGTGAACAGATAATAAGTGTGAATCAGAAACAAGAATTTAAATAAGTAATCAATAATAAATAAGATATAATATTGTGGTAATGAGTACAAGGACTTCAAAGGAGTGACATGTCATTTTGTAGTAACAATTTTTTACATTCTTAACAAAAGTAGCAGGCTTGAGAGAAATAATTGTGGGTGAAATCTTATTGAGAGTCGTAGGAATAGTATAAGAAAATGTGCGTTTAAACAATGCGGAATGAAACTTAGGGATGTGATATTTCAAATTATTCCTTAAATTACGGCTATGATGATTAGTACGCATAGTTAATTTGTTATAAAGATAAGAGGGAGATTTATTCTGGATTACGCGATGTGCCAAAGAAGCTATATGCAAACATCTAGTCTGTTTCATATCCAACCAATTGAACTCTTTTAAATAAGGCGAAACGTGTTCATGTCTTTGCAAGCCATTAACGAATCTAACACATCAGTTCTCCACTTTTTGTATTCTGTTGGCATCAAAAAGAGTAATGTGTGGTCCATAAACTGTGTCACAGTAATTAAATATAGATAATACAAGACTACTGGATAGAATCATACGATTGTGTTTTGACAAGATGAACCTGTTCATATAGAGATTCTTTAAGGCAAGATAAGCTTTTTTAATCAACAAGGTTACATAATCAGTAAACCTGAGCTTATGATCTATAAGTAGCCCTAGATTTCTTGCGGAATTTGAAATGTTCATATTGGCCTCATTAATTTTAATGTAAATGGCATTATTCAATTGCAACTCTGTTCTTTTAATCTCAATACCAAACAACATAACCGTAGACTTAGATTCATTTAAATGTAAACAATGTTTTTTGCAAAATTGAGCTAATGCCTCTAAGTCTTACTTGGGTCAAATGATATATACAATTGCGTATCATCAGCGTACATCTGAATGTTACAAAAGCTTAAACTTTTATTCAAATCAAATACGTATATTGAAAATAGAAGCGGCCCTAAAATAGAGCCTTGAGGTGCACCTTTAGAAATAGAACAATGACTGGAGTTAGTGTCGTTTATATTAACTACTTGAGAGCGATAAGTTAGGTAACTTCGTATGAATTCAATGCTTTATTATTAAAACCTAGATAATGCAATTTAGTGAGAAGAAGTTCGTGATTCAATGTATCGAAGACCTTGCTGAAATCTAGTAGGGCTAAAAGTACCAAATGCTTACTGTCAACGTCAATAACAATATTATCAATGATATGTTGCAATCCAGATGTTGTGCTGTAACCTCGCCGAAAACCAGACTTCATATATGGCTATATTGCTAAATGTTCTCGATTATGATTAGTTTTTATTATAGCCGGATACAGTAACATTATTACTATTTGAACACAATATTTTTTTATTAGGAAATATAATAAATAAATATATCATCACGGTTTATTACCCATTGCAGGATGTCCCAATCTGCTTTATACACAGATATCGGTAATGACTAAATATTTGCATCGTGCGGGTGTTTACCAGGCGTCACCCCACAGGCACTAATTACTGGCGTGGAGGGTCCAACACAGGGGTCAATTTTGTGCCTTTTAAAATTCGAAATATTTGGCGTCGGTCCGAATTAAACTCGGTTCCCTAGATTCGCGACCTAACATTCAGGCACGCGGCCACTAGATCCCATCAGAGCTGGACAAAGTACCAGAAAGTAGTAGCTGAAGTACAAGTACCAAGTATCTTGATGTTTGTAAATGTATTTGAAGTACAAGTACTTTTTTAGGTTCTAAAGTACTTGAAAGTACCATGCACTTTTAAATTTAAATGCAAGCCTAATAAAATACTGTTCTTGCAAGTATTGCCCAGCTCTGGACCCCGTTAGGAAAAAGAAATGAAACAAAAAAAAAATAAACAAACAAAATATATTGTTTCAATCCGAGTTTTTCAAATGTTTGCTAGGAAAAACCACTAATTACCCCCTACCATAAGTTTCTTGTAACCCTAACGGGATAGTATATAAGCTGTTATTTTGTAAGATTCTTGTATTATACTTCTGATGATGGTCTAAGAAACCGAAATCGATAAAGTGTTTGAAATAAAATTTTTGTGAAACTTACACCAAGTGTTTTTTTCTGTAACTAATTTCTCGTTATTTAAAATATATTATCTTTTTTTTTGGAAAAGACGAATCAATTTTCGTAATCTGTAAAATTTTGAAGTTAACAAAATATAAAATTAGAAACACAAAAATTGTTAGAGTTGTACATTTTTATAATAATAAAAACAAATAAAGTAGAACCTCTTCTTTAGAAGCTACCGACTCATTCTACTCCACATCGTATGTACAAACTGTCCACTTCTTTCTCCAGCTCCATCAATGCTTCATCTTAATCCTTGTCTATTTCTAAATACTTGGCAAGTTTTTTGCCAGTAAGCTGCTTCGGTTTTTGACTGTTCTAAAATTATGATAAAATCGCATATTTTCACTTACAATATAATAACTAGAGCCTTAATTTTAGTTTCATTAAAAAAGAACTACAAGTTTACAAAAATGGGAATTTTAATTATTACATAAGTGCTCGCGCCGTAGCTCTCCATGCACCGCTCGAACATTCTGTTGAAGAGACGTCCATATCTTCAAAAAGAGTGGTGCCAACTAAAAATACGGATGGTAATGCACGGTAGGCACAACAGTCATAGGTTACATGAAGGAGCATCCAATTGCAAAAAAAATATAAAAAAGTTACAGTGCTTTGAATACAAACGGAGCACTCAGTGCACTCGTGCGACTACTTAGGGATTAACCATATCAAGTAGGCTGTGATTATAAATTTAACATTTTTTGTAACAAAATAAAGAATCTTACAAAAATAACTTATTATTTAAACGATTAAATTAAATATTACTCAATATTGTTAGGCTAAAATTATTGGAGGTGTAGCCTTGGTAAAAATGATTTTATTAAATTATCATTTATTTAACAATCCGACGTTTCGATTTCTAATAAACCATCATCAGGATTTTATATATATATATATATATATATATATATATATATATATATATATATATATATATATGATATGAATTAATACAAACATGAAGATATCGTCATATAATTTAAAAAGTGATAAAGTACGTGCAAACGTGCGTACATCAGAGCTACAAAAATTAAAACTTTTGTCATACCAATCGATCAAGATATATGACCCACTCTTATCTCAACTGTTTTCACTGCGTGCGTAATATCGTGGCTTAGCAGGTTAATTATTCATAATCTTCTCTTACGTTTTTGTAATTTATTTTTCCTATAAAACTTCACTTCAAGCATCGTTGAATTCGTAATTTTGCGTATGTTTATGGTACGTTTGAATTTCGCGCTGATTTGAACTTTACGGCGAACACGCGAGATAGTGGTGAGAGAAAAATTGCGTGAGATCGAAACGCTCGCACGTAGAATTCATTTTGTATTTGTATAAATCATTTGTTAACAGCAATTTCATAAATACAGTCCACATTATCAAGTGGAACCAGTGGTTGTTTTATTGTGCAATACATTAACAGCGTAGATTCCAAATATATAAAAATATATACAAACGCTACCATAATGTCAAATACCATGATTTGTGAGCCCCTAAGCCTAGAAAATTAAGAAAAAATTTTAATAAAAAAGTTATTTTGAGTGACCTGTTCTTCAGTGTTACTTAACGATTAACTTAAATATTACTCAATATTGTTAGGCTAAAATTATTGGAGGTGTAGTCTTGGTAAAAATGATTTTATTAAATTATCACTTATTATATATATATATATATATATATATATATATATATATATATATATATATATATATATATATATATTACGAATATGAATTCATACAAACATGCAAATATCGTCATATAATTTAAAAAGTGATAAAGTACGTGCAAACGTGCGTACATCAGAGCTACAAAAGTTAAAACTTTTGTCATACCAATCAATCAAGATATATGACCCACTCTTATCTCAACTGTTTTTACTGCGTGCGTAATATCGTGGCTTAGCAGGTTAATTATTCATAATCTTCTCTTACGTTTATGTAATTTATTTTTCCTATAAAACTTCACTTCAAGCATATCGTTGAATTCGTAATTTTGCGTATGTTTAAAAGAAAATTAAATAAAAAAGTTATTTTGAGTGACCTGTTCTTCAGTGTCACTTGTATAGTATATAAATATTTTAAAAAAAATATAACCTCAACACTCAAGATTTGAATTTTCTGCCATTTGTGCGGTAAAGTGTTGCTAACCAAAATAATACAGTGTGACAGCTGACAGTTCAGGGGGTTCAGGGTTAATAAGAATGAAGCGCTACACTAGAGAACAATGCGTTTTCATTGTTGAGCAATATTTTAAAAATAATGAAGGTTTGGCAGCTAAAGTTCGCAATTTTTGTAAAAACTATGGTCACAAGAGTGATTTAACTTTATCAACTGTGAAGAGAATATTAAAAAAATTAGGGCGAATGGATCAATTAGTGATCTTAAAAACACTGGCCGTCTTTCAACACAAAACATCGAAGCAGTTCGTGAGAGTGTTGTCGAGAGTCTAAGAACACCAATTCGGCACAATGATCTAGAATTGGATATTTCGAGAAACTCTCTACATCGTATTCTCACGAAAGATCTGCATCTTCATCCTTACAAAGTTCAATTGACTGAAGAACTGAAACCTGCTAATCACACACACATTGAGAGTTCGTTGAATGGATTATGGAACAAGTATATGCTGATTTTTCGAACAAAATCATCTTCAGCGATGTGGCTTATTTTCATCTTGATGGCTTGGGGTTCAGAAAATCCACGAGTGATTGTTGAGAAACAAATGCTTTAACAATGTGTCATTGTTTGCTGCGGATTTTACGTTGGAGGCATCATCGGACCATTTTTCTTCTAAAATGCGGCTGGTCAGGCAATAACACTTAATGGTGCTCGCTATCGCGACATGGTAATCGTTTTTTGTACTTAAATTTCAAATTATGGATATGGACGACATGTGGTTTCACAAGACGGTGCCACATGCCACACAGCCTGAAAAACAATTGAAATAATGCATGGAGTCCTGGTCGTGTAATTGCCCGTTTTCTTGATCAGAATTGGCCGCCCAGATCATGCGATTTAACACTGTTGGACTTTTTTCTTTGGGTTTTTTTAAAGTCTAAGGTTTATGCCAACAAGCCCACGACCACCCACGCCTTAAAGGATGAAATTGAGTGCTGTATCAATGAAATTCAGCTACATTTATGCTAAACGGTTATGGGAAATATCAACAAAAGAGTGCGTATATGCAAGCAAAACCGTGGAGGCCATTTAACCGATATGCTATTCCATACATAACCTTATACCGCATACTTCATGGATCAATAAAAAATTACAATTTTTAATTATAAATTTGTGTTTTCTATCAAAATTACTTTTTGTGTGAAATTTGGGACAACTTTATATGTATTTTAAAATTTTAACTAAACTAGCATATTTTGCCTTTATATATTTAGAAATATCAATGGAATATATATTCGAGATAAACAGCATTAAAGAGCATACGATGTCATTGTGGACGGGTATTTAAGAACGAGCAAGAAAAGTGTGAAGGTCTCTTATCCATAACATTTTTAAAGCAAAATTTTCTTTGAACGTTTAAATTTTGAAATAGAAATACACAGAGAGAGAAGGAAATCAATAAATACATTTTGAGTAGCTCGTACACAGTAAAAAAACTGATATGAGATGGGACTACTAACATTTTGTTGTGATATTTTCAATGTTTGTCTAATATTAGTAGTCCCAACAAATTATTTTCACCGTGTATTCTTTAAATTTTATCACAATTTACAAAACAAAACAGTTCGTCATAAGTATAAGCTTGCTTAAAATTATTAGTAAAGTTGAAATAATCTACTGTCATCATTTAACAACGAAAATATGTAGTTAGCACACCACATAATGCAATTTATTTGAAGCTTGCAAGTTTCACCAAAAGACGTGCTTTACGTCGTTATTTATACGAAGTTTACAGTCCATTTTTCTTTGCCTTGAATTTTGATAAGTAATTATAATATATATATATATATATATATATATATATATATATATATATATATATATATATATTTATTTATTTGTGTTAGGAGTGTATTGTCATTTACCAAAACATCACATTTCTTGGATGGTAACTAAATAAAAGATTTCTTCGTTGTCTTATTGGACATGCTGTTAAAAGTTTTCGTCCCAACATTTGTCGTCACGTGACATAATTTGTATGGCAATTCTTATAGTGTGGTTATGGCGCTCAATTTGGCCATTAGCTCATGATCTTGCACACGAGTTGTGATTTGATATTTTTAATTCCTTTTAGGTACATATACTTCGTAAAATTCTCAGTTAGAGCTAGAACATAAGTATTCCCTTTGCTGCTTATTAGGAATGGTCCCAAGTGATCAATATTGATGGTATTGCTTGTTTGTAATACAAACACTGGATGCATGAATCAATATATTTTTTAACACGTTTTCGTATTTTTGGAAACCAGTAATATTTTTGGACTTGTTGTAGCGTTTTTTCCAGACCAAAATGTCCCATGTCATCATGACATCCTTTTTCGATTCGTGTTATACTTCCTGAAAGAACTACCCATTTGCCTATATCTATTCTAAGCATTTGTTTATCTTCAATCTTGTAATTATCGTGAATTTGTTTGTCTTAATTAGAGATTGGATCTTTCTTTTCATGATTTCATGTAATTTACGGTTTGCTAATTGAAGCGTCAATAACAAATCTTCTTTAGTTAACTTCAAGTTCACGGCATCTAGAGTAGCTATATTCATTTCTTTTGGTGATTTTCATGTGAATTTTGGCTCAAATAATCTACGTGAGACATTTGTTTACCAGGACGATGTATCAATTCAAAATAATATACCTGGAGCCCGATCCTCCATCTAGCTATTCTGGGTATTATGTCGCATTTAATCATTGCAGTTTTCAATGATCCACAGTCAGTACATACAATGAACCGTTTTCCAAGTAGGTATACTCGGAATCGGTCAAGTGTTTAGACGACAGCTAGGGCTTCTAATTCAAAGTTAAGGTATGCAACTTCACATAATGTTGTTTTTCTTCTGAAGAACGCAACCGGTTTCCAAAGCTTGCTGGCATTGGTATGAACTTGGTGTTCAGCCTTCGGGTTACACAACGTCAAAACTGGTCGGTCAATCAAAATATTTTAGATTTGTTGAAACACTTGTTCTTATTTTTCTTCCCACTGGAAAGCATTAATTCTAGTTAAGTCGGTTAAAGGTTTTACGATACCTGTATGATTCTCTACAAATTTTCGGAAAAATGATGCTAACCCAAGGAATTGTCGTTTCATATACGTTTTCTGGCCGTTCAAAATCCCTTATCGCTTTAATCTTCATTGTTCTGGGTCTTGCACCCTCTCCGTCAATTTCAAATTCGAGAAAATCTATTTTATCTCCTAGAAATTTGCAGTTCTTTACCCTTAAAGTCAAACCTTCTTCTAAACTTTTTAGGAATGTTTCCAGTTTTTGTAATCCTTCTTCTACGGTCTTGCTATATATTACCATACCATATAGATTACGATGTTGTCTTTTCCCATCTTGTGACGCACTTTTGTCATCAATTGTTGAAACTTAGCAAATGCATTGACAAACCCAAATGGAATTTTTTCAAATTCAAAGTACCCGTCATTCGTGACAAATGCAGTATAGGGTATTGATTTTTCATCAACATTTATTTGATAATATCCACTGAAAGCATCAAATGTAGTAAAATACCTATTTCTTTGTAACTGATCGTTTCTTCTTCCATGTAGGAGAGTATTTCTTTTTCGTGATGGCATTCAATCGTCGATAGACGCATGATCTTTCACCTTCTGTTTTCTTACTGACCATTACTATTGGACTGGCGTACTCAGATGTAGATCTTCGAATTACACCTTCATCCAACAGTTCTTGTATTTTCTCGTTAACAATCTTTCTTTTGTTGTAAGGTAACCTGTAAACTTTGTTTTGCACCGGAGTCTTTTCCGTTAATTCAATTTGCATAGCTTCCGTCTTGCTGGTACCAATTTCTTTTAGGTTTAACGCGAAACATCCTCTATATTTGTTAAGCATGTTGCAGATTTCAGTCCTTGTTTCTTCTTCTACGTTTTCATTAATACTAATGTCCTCAATTGGTATCAGTTTTTTCTTCATACCATTTCATTTTCATCTAGTCCAATTTCTACTTTATTTTCTCTGCTTACCATTAAAACCTCAATGGATCTTGTTACTTCGAGTTTATTATTCGATTTTCTAATATTTATATCGTCTTGATATAAAGCAGATCGACCAACTATAATTTCTTCTACTTGTGCCTATTTTAGTATTATAAGTACTTCGACTTATATCTCTACTTGGTCAATAGAAATCATCAAAGTCCTCTTTCCAACTGTTTGACACAGTCCATTTCCGAAACATCAAAGACTTCTCCTGTACTTTTGGTATTTAGTACCATTTTTCTGAGCTACGTCTTCCTTTAATGTAACTACATCGCTTCCTAAATCTACAAATGCAGTTATTATTTTCCCGTCAATATCGACTATCTTATGATATTCATCAGGTAAATTCTTGCATATTTTTCTTACCTTCTTTTCATTGTCCTTACTGTATTTTTTTGCTTTATTCAACCTGCAGTCACTTTCTGCATGTCGTATTTTATTACAGAATTTACATCTAATTTTCTTTTACATTTCAAGGCAATTTATCGATTTGTGCCCCATTTTATTGCAGTTAAAGCATTTAATGTGATCACTGAATGTTTTCTGTGATCTTTTAAGAAGTTTTTCTTCGCTCGTACCTCTTAATGTTCGTTCGTATGTCTTAACGCGTAGCAGCATGTCTTGCAGCTTAGTGAATCCTTGAAGAGCAAGTAACCCTGAAAATTCTTTATCTTTTAAGCTTGAAATGATATATTTTATCAATGATTTTTCGGACGTTACCTTTAATCGCGATGGCTTTCGTTCCATATATGTAATTTTCATAACTCTCGTCATATTTTTTCTGTTTGACAGACAACTCATAATGTATATCAGCTTCGACAACTGTTGTAGGAAAACCTTCAAGTTTCGACATAATATTCTTCCAATCCCGTATTTCGTCTTGATATCCATTAAACCAGTTACGTGCGGTTCCTTTTAATTTTTCAATAGCTTGATATAAACACATTCGATCATCCCAACCAAAAATTGTTGTAATTTTTTTTATAATTTCTTGATACATTGGTCAGCTGTCAATGAATTTCTTTTATCTGGATCAAATTCTGGTACAGCATTTTCATTATTTGTGCTAAAACAACTAGCTCTATTTGTTGTATTACCTTATCTCATAAGCGCTTGTTCTTCCTCTAATAATTTTCGTTCTCATCTCAAGATATCTCGTTCCCATTCAAGATTTTCTAATTGTTGGTTCACAGATTGTATTTGCATTTTGGTTGATGATGCCAGAGGAAAATCTCCAGGCAGCACACTACTAGCAGCACTTGCAACTCTTTCATTATCGGACATGGTTATAGTTTATAGCACGAGCACAATCGCGTTTTATGCCGTATACACCCTATTTATTTACGTTTTTAAACTTTTAATGTTCATTCGCGTTTATTTTTTAGCAGCGTTTAGGGCGTAATCGTTTAAAAACCGATTTGTACTGTTCGTTTAAAAATTAGCATAAAATTCGCACGTTGCACACACATAGACTTACCGTTGTCACTGTATATACCGTATTAGCGAATCTTAGTTCGTATTCTCGTTGTATAAACCTAAAGTTCTTGACACGCAGTTATTTACGTTGTATTTTCTCATACACCGTACGCCACTATTCACTTAAAAAACTGATTTGTACTGTTCGTTTAGAAATTAGCATAAAATTCGCACGTTGCACACACATATACTTACCGTTGTCACTGTATATACCGTATTAGCGAATCTTAGTTCGTATTCTCGTTGTATAAACCTACAGTTCTTGACACGCAGTTATTTACGTTGTATTTTCTCACGCACCGTACGCCACTATTCACTTAAAAAACTGATTTAGTAATGTGTATCCCACCGCTGCTTTTATGTTATGTGTGTAGGGTCATTTACCGAAACACCATAACACACTTTTTATTATCAACATTACAAAAATACGTCCTTTATACGTTGGTGGTAATCTTTCTATCTTCTCCTTCTCAGCCTGCCTCGCCAGGGCTGTCCCAAGTTGTCTTCGTCAGGAATGTCCGGCTCGTTCTGGTTCGCTTTCAACCCGCTAGAGAGCTGACATTTGCCTATATCAGCATGGCCAACGCTTATTATGGCCGTTCCAAATCGTTGTTTTCCCATATAAAAATCTACTTATTTTTAGTTCAATTAGGAGGATAACGTCAGTATTCCTGATTCTCCTTGGTCTCTGTCAATGAAGTTTAGATGTGCAAAATGTGTTGTCAGTTTATTAAAAGTAAATACAATACTTAAAAATTTAAATATTAAAATCAATATTTATTTGTGACAATTAATTTGTTTAAATGGTACAATGCTATGCCGTGCGTGGTGCCACTTGACATTCTTTCTCTGTAATTTTTCGATTCGTAAGTTGGCCATGACATTAGTTTAGTATAAGTACTATTTTTTCCAACATATAAATGATTTCAAATTTGTGGTATCACTTTTCACTCAAAGTGACTATAAATGAGAAATTTGAACCAAGTGCAATAATTTCCACTTCAAGTTAAAATTAAGTAGACTCCAACTTTGTTGTAAAAGTACGTAAACTTGTGCTGATTGTGTAAGATGTGTAAACATGCAAAGTTCTAAACAAGCAGATGTAGGCTATTACAAGGATTGTGTGTATGTACTGTGTACAATAATAAGTGTTTTTTTCAAAACAAGGATTTTGTGTTTTTAATTTTAAAACTCAGTTACGTACTACCAAAAAAATGTAATAAGATTTTTTTTACATGAACTACTGACTTACATTATTAGTATATCGAAAACAGTATGGAAATTTATTATCAGCAAACAATATTCTTTCTTTCCTGTACGCTAAAACTTTTTATGAGAAATTGTAGGAGTCTAAGACAGATCTTTGAAAAGTTTTATGTTCTTAAAAGATGGAACTCCCGTTTATGAGTGTAGAAACGAATGATAAAATGAAATAAATTTTGGTAAAATTTACATGTATGTACATACTTTATTGCGATGAATATTAAGATTTAGAAGGTCAATAAGGAAGTGGATGAAATATCTGTTCTGTATTGTAAATTTAATTACATGAAAGGGGAGTAATTATAAACTTTACTCAAAATAGGTGAATAATGTAACTCTCTTGTGATTGACGGAGCTGACAGCTCACCAATACAAGTCAAAATGCAATCTCAATTGACAGGAAACATATAACTCTCAGAATGTCCAAGTACACACAGATTTATGGAGCTTCAACAGATTGTAGTTTTAGATTAAAACTGACTTCAAGTTTAACAAATGATACTTAGCTACGTATATTTATTTGTTTCATTAAATTCTATTTTCGTTATTATTATAATATTTATTAATATAATTAATATCTACTTGCGAATAAGCATAGGTATGTTTTAAGAATTCGATTTTAATCATTTACGGTAATAAAAAATGTAAAAAACGTATAAAATGAGACACATGTGCACATTATTGATATTTAATTATTATTATTTAACTTTATATAATATTATTAGGAAATATCTTATTCGAAATAATGAATTACAAAACTGTCTGCATTTAATTAAAATCATTAATTATTCGCATTTGTATTTTTTAATAATATAACACAATATGATTGTGATATGCTAGTAAATTTAGTAGGCTCTTCTAATCGAAAATTACTGTTAGGTAATCGAAAACCTGAAGTAATATTCTAGATCCTCTCCCGCATTTATTTAAAAGGATTAGTGTAGCATAATTTATGTTGCATGTAGGGTGATCGGCAAAAGTCCGGCTTAAAGGATTTTTCGTTTATTTTGAGAGATGCAAAAAAATGTTAATAAGCAAAATCAAACTAGACAAACGACCTCATAAGGTGATCGTATTAAGGATTTTGTATCACTTCCGGTTTTAGCGAAATGAGTACAACTTGAAATCTAGCATAGGGAAGCACAACCAACGATAACAAAATAACAGTTATACTTCGAACCTAATAAATCATGAAGCTGCGGTGGAATATAACGATTAAACAGTTATTTTCCGCTCTTCGGCAGATTTTAGCTGTATAATTAATAAAATCCGCTGAAAATCTAAACTTAAAGCGAAATCTATTTGTTATTTTTTAAACAAACCGTAACATAACATACTAACGCCGTGCTTAGTATATATTTGTTAGTTTTATAAACATACTTTAACACAAATCTAACGCACAAATTTTCTACCCAATTCTGAAAAAAAAATTGTAACCAATAGAAACAAATGTGAAGCCTGTCATTTTCATGTTTTATTCAGTGCTCGCAATTATTTTTGGTTATTTGCAATAGCATTGTGAAAATTCTCTCAAGTGGTGAAAATCATGTTTTATACAGTTTATATACAAAGTAGCCATTTGCGCTCTCTTTTGTCAACGCAAAATGTCTCTTTTCTACGCATGCGCGACAAAGTAGAAAAAACGCTTGCTGTTAAAATTTCTAACTATACAATGTTGAGAAATGTCACTTTTCTACATTTTTAATAGAAACGTTTAGTCAGGAACTAATGGCACTGTAGTTACACATTTACCACCTTTACAATCAATTCTGACATATATCTGCTCTGTCGGTATATTACATAACCAAACACAATGCCGCACTGCTGTGAAAATAAAATAGGGCATTCATTTATAAAAAACGAAAGTATAAAATGATTATATTAGATTGAAGCAATAGTTCAAGAAGAATGGAAAATAACGATAGATTAAAATTAAATATAAAATAAATTGTGTGAACAGTTATGCTGCCACCTGCATAAGTTTGGCGTGATTGTTCCCAATGGACATCCACTTTTTCACTGAACTAGTTTAATGTACTTGAAACAAATAAATTATACAAAAAAACTTATAATATTCATTACAAAATTTGTATGAATTTTTTGAAAAGACGAAAGTTAAAACAATTTCTTGAAGTCATATTTGAATACGTTCCTATCTTCACTGCAAAGCTATTGAGTAGTACTGTAAGTACAAAGTGTGCATTTTATTACTTTTTGTTATGGTGCAATGAGTACCCGTGAGGTGACGTCTGGTAAAGGCCGCACGTTACAAATGTCATCATCATTGCCAACATCTGTATACGTGGCAACAATTTCTCGATCGACAATGTCACATTTTGCGCTCTAAATAATACCTATTATAGTTTTAGAATCCAATTAGATTTCTGAAATATTAAACTTTCTCATTCATTTTATTGACAATTTCACTCATGATCTGTCATCCAATGTAATCGATGTATTTTTGCTGTCTGAACCAATGACAGTTGTATTTACAGTATAGTGGCATAATATCAAGCTGCAGTATTGCCGCGGCAATATTTTGACATTTATTTTTATTTTATGTTTTGTTAAAAAAAATATTATTTTTCATGGAATTTTAATGCCAAATACCATTCCTATAGATTTTTCTTAGGCAATTTTTACTAATGCTCCTCCAGCTTGTTGCTTAAGAAAATCTATTCTCGTGCTGCCGCACTCGTGCAAATTTTCTTCGCAACAAGTAATTGTGATTTTGCCAGTAAAAATTTCCAGGAAAATCATAGTTACTATACTCCATTCGCTGAGACGTGAGAATGTGGAACTTATCTAAAACAGAGACAACTTATTCTATTGATTCGGCTCTAAAATTATCCTCTTTTGATCAAAAATATGACTTGTCTCTGTTCAAGAATTAATTCTATATTCTCTCATCTCAACTAATGGACTGTAGTGGTATTACTGTTGATAATTTTAATTGTAATAATGCAGTTAAGATTTTTATTTAAAAACTAAGTAAGGCGGCAAAAATTACAACATATAGTCGTATTTAACACGAAGTGTTATAAAATGCCTATTATTTAGACATTTTTCTGACATATTTTCGAACCTACTTACTACTACTATTTACAGTAAATAACATAAAATCAAAATTCAATTAAATATAATGTCTTTTCGGATTACATACATACATTTTTATAAATAATAGAAATAATAAACTAGACCTACAACAAAAAAAAGTATTACTACTAAAACTAAAACGCATTATATTCATTTTTCTATTTTTAATAGCTGCATACAGTACCTGCAGACTACAGTAATAAACTGTACGAATAATAATTTAGAGTTAAATTTATGATCCATTTAATTATGTGTATATATTAAAAATAATTACTAATTACAAATTTCAACTTACTGCAATGATTTAATGCTAGAGAGACATTGATTAAATTTATCCAGTACTGAAATACAAATTTACATTGTGTCTAAAATGTGATTAATTTATTGAAGTTAAACTTTGATAACGATATAATTGCATTACATATCATGTGATTCGGTAATTCCATAGTATCTCTAATACTGACGTTTATTATTTACCCGTTTAGTGCTCTGAACTTTATTGGCGTATGGTCGTATGCCCACCATTACGAACGAGGAAATGATAAATTGAATTCATTTTAATATTCATTAATACGAGATATAATAAATTACTCAAAGGGCATAAATGAATTACACCAGCATATAACTTAATAGCCAGTGTTTCATTTATTATTCACTGGCGTAGAATGTACAAAACTACACACTTGCAACAAAAATGGCAATAATGAAGAGGAAACGTTAAAATAATATAAAGATCTTAACTTTGAAGGATATTAGAAATACATGTACTGAGATGAAAAACAGAGCATGTATTCGTTCTGGTATACCCTTTTTTTCTATCATACAGTTTAACTGAACGAACAACTTTAGTTTCTACCATGGTACAAGAATACAAGGTATGCTCACGCGAATCGTAAATCCCCACTAGAGGTGGGCGCGGGCCCTGATATTGTCGGATCGTGAATATAATTTATATTTCGCGTCGTGATTGGACGTGAGCGTAAGGCACTAAAAAATTATTGTGCGTAATCAGGCGTGATTGAAATTTAATCGGGCGTAAGTACAAGTTTTCTTCTATTTTTTATTTAAAAAATTGTCAATTTCCATCTTTACTTTACATTCTTGTTATTATTATGTCCAAATATGTCATCAACAGTATTTTTTTGCATAAAAATAGTGTTACTGTTGTACCCAAAATTGTATACACAGTTGCTCCGATTTCACTAAAGATATACAAATCTTTAAGCCCGTTGGACACGATCATAATTTTGTTAACATATTTGTTACCAAATTTATATTGATACTTGTGATAGATTAGAACAACCTATTTGTCCATAAACATTCGTTTTCAATGAAACCAATCTGTTACCTAACTTATTACCAATTTGTTAACAAATTTGATAACTTATGACTGTGTTAAACAGACTAAAATGTACATAGAAACAATTACGTGACACGAACGTGACCCACCGGGCGTGATCGGGCGTGAGTTTAAAAATAAAATCGTGAGCGTGAGTGATCGTGAATCAAACATAAAAAGTCATGCGTGATTAAAAAGCTACTCACGCGCCCACCGCTAATCCCCACTTCTCGCTCGGTGACGATGGTTGGTACGCAACTGCTTCATTCCTTTATATTCATTCATTTTATTTCAATACACTTTTAAAAAAAATTAAAGCTTTTTTAGGTATCATAAGGACACAAATCTTGCTTGAATTTTGAAACACGAATAAATGTTTATGTTAACATTTTTATTTATGATGTATTTCATGTAGTGTTAATTATACATATTTCAGCCAGGATATGTTTTGATCATTTTATGCAGATTGATTTCAGACGTGATTTTTCAAATTTACAACAAAAAAGGACGATTTTTGAATAAAGATGCAATACGAACACAAAAATATTTCATAATAACACAATAATGCATAAATAAAACGAACGATAAAAAAGAAATAAATTGTAGATGAATTGATATCTTATAGGTATATAAATTCTTATTAAATTAAATTTAAACAAATTATTTACAGTTTTTGTTAATTTAGATACCTATGTAAAAAGTACTGACGTTCTAAATAATGAAATCGAAAATAGTGAGTTGCTAGTGTAATGTAATAATATATTTTTCATATTTTTTTTTGATCATTTTTGATAATATGTGTATTTTATTGATTTGTAAATCTGTACCAAACAAAAACGATACAGACAAGTATTTACACTTTATAATGATGTATTTTAAAATTATTCTATAACATTTTTTAATAAAATTGATTATTTTGTCTATGAAAGTATTTTAATGTGCGTTTCTTAATGTATTTTAGTAGCGTGTACCAAGTGTTTCGATGTTTAGTTGTATCGTTGTCACGTTTTTCTACATACATGTGCATATGTATATTCAGTGTGGTGCGAAGGGATGTGACTATTCTTTTTAAATTCCTCTAATTATAACTTGTAGATGTTTAATATATTTTTTTAAAATATAGGTATATTACTTTTAACTCTGTAATAATAATATATTAGTATTTTCACAAGGGTTATCTATACCATTGCAAGGTCTGTAGTTATTTAATAAAAAAAAATTTAATAGTAACTTTTTTTTAAATATTTTGTTTTGGAGTATCCGTTATATTTAGTTTCATGTAAATAAGGCTTAATGATAATACATTATTATACAAGTTAGTTTCGATTAAATAAAATATACAAAACTAAATTTTACAGCAATGTTCAAATTCTCGTTTCGTTTCGAAAGGATATTGTCAAGTGAAAGGAACACTGAAAATTTAACCGGTACGTGAAACTGAACATTACAATTAGGTTTATTTTAAATACCTATTCCTTAAACTGAATCATATCAAAACGAAACGAGAAATCAAGTTCTAATATCAGAACATAGAGGTTTTAAGTTTAATTTCTGTCCACGGTTCTCGTTACTGCATTTTGCCCTTAATTTTTGTTTATTAGGTTTTAACAAATAATTGTACCAAAACTATAATAATTGTAAAATTGTAATCTTTACAATTAGTTATTTGTGTCACTAGTATGGATGTTTATGGATGTATGACATAATTTTTTTGTGTCTTCTCCATAAATTTATTAAATGAATTTGATTTATTGTCCATAATACTATATATTTTACGGTTTTTTACTTCCTTGTACATAGTAAAGGAAGCATTGAAATCGCAAAACATTTCGGTTTTCAGATTTCTGCGGAAATATCCACTTTGTCCATCCCTGAATCCATTTTGACTAATTTCGTATATATCTCGTATAACTCAAAAACCGTAAGCCGTAGAAAATGGAAATTTTGCATTTAGAACTGCTATAACATCTACTCGTAGTTGTGCGCCTCCCTTTTTGGTCATTACGTAATTTCCAGAAGTGGTACTTTACTTGAAGCCTAATGATAGACAAATTTGGTATATAAGCTTTTTATGCCAATAGGAATAATATAATAGATTTTGGTTAAAATAGGCTAACCGGAAGTGATATATTACCTGAAGTTGTTAACAGTGTTTCTTGAATAAAATGGTTTTGATTTTAGAAAAAAATTCTTGAAATAAAAGTTTTAGAGAATTAAAATCTGCGTCTAGCACATCAAGTATTATTAAAATAGCTCTTTGAAGAAGCGAGATATATAAACTTAAAATTTATATAATTTTAGATTTTTTAATAAAGCTTGCTATAGATTAGGGCAAAAAAAATTTAAAAAATAAATGTTGGTCTTTCTATGACGCTTATTTTGTAATCGTTATTTTTCAAACTAGTTTTCAAATTTTTAAATAAAATTATTATTGCACAAAGTCCAGCTGTGCACCTACCTTTATGGTCATTATATATATATATATATATATTATTAGTAAAATGACGATTAAATCTTAGCCCTGAAATTAAGAATTTTAAAACACATTTATCACCCAAACCAGTATATTCAGAATTAATACAAAAAATAGAAAATCTAGATGACCGTCGCCTGGCCGAACCCGGTCATGCGGAATCCTCCTCCACGCCGTGATTATTTCTGCAAAAGAATTAACACGTGAGAAATACTCAGTGAGGAGTCAATCATTCACAAAATACACGCGCATCCTCCACAAAGGAATGTATTGCAAAATCACACCACAAATAACACACGTATGCAACAAAGTCCAATGGAACAGGGAAAATGGAATAAGTCATCTTATGCGAAACGCATACCTGCTACCCCATCGCAGTGTGGCCCCGGACTTACGCGTACATACTCAACTGTACCTGCCACCGCCACCCTGGCACCGGTCTTACGCGTACGTATACTCAACTGAGCGGTGTGGTTTATCCCGGCACTCAAATATGGTTACACAACCAACCTTGCCATTACCACCCATGGGAATAGGGAGCTACCCTAACCCGAATTCCGCTCAGGTGCTGATCAACCCTAGTGGCTTTACTTCGGCCTTAGGGGCATAGTTACAAAACCAGGATAAAACCATCCCTGCCGTTACCACGCGGTCAATCAGCGAAAACCCACGAGGCTAGCAATCGTGCACACAGATCGCATTCCTGGTTACCCTTATCAGCGCTCTCATCACACCTGGAGGCTCTACCGGGCGCGACCGTTCAACAAGGATTAGGATAAAGGACAACACCGTAAAATAAGAGAATAATCATACAAATCCGTATCTGCATTACTCTTGCTATCGTGGACTAAAATTGTGTGTAAGACTCAACTCACTATCATACACATGCTAGATTAACTCTCTCACCTGAATCACTACACAAATCAATCACTACGATATCGATGTTCTCACACTGAAATCTAGAAATAAACTGAAATTAAATACGTGAATACCAGTATCATTAAATGTAGCTCTTATCCAACAGCATCGGTTACGTACCTAAATAGCTAATTAGAGACAAAACATAATAAATTTAATAAAAATAATCTTACGCAAAATAATTACTGTGACAGTTCGACCATCCTGACAAGTTCCTCGTCCTCGAGGAATCAATCCCAAATTCCTGGAGCATCGGCATCAACATCCGAAGCGCTGTTGTCTTCCGACAGTTCACGTGTACTTAAATATGGTTTCATCCTGTTACGTTGCTACGTTACTATATTCTCCTCTTCTACTTCGATTTGTACCAGGCAAATCTTCTACTGAAAATCTATCGTTCGGTAGAACTTTTTTTGTTTGGAATGGTCCTTCACATGGATGGCGTGAAATGGAATCGGTAGTTTCTCAATTGAATTCAATAGTTCCGGTTGCTTTCTTATCTGTTGTTTATGGTAAAAACATCTGATACACAAGTCAGTGTACTTCGCGAATTTTCTCATTCCAGGAAACCAGTAAATCCCAAAATGTCCAAACTCATCAAAACAGGAACGTACTATCTGCAGCCGTTGTCCTCTAGGTACAACCCACTAGATTCCAGACGCGGTAATTCGGTAAACCCGTTCGTCTCGTAAACAGTAATTTTTATAAATATTTCTTTTGTAGTTAGTTGCCGGTGGTTTACTTAAAATGTTCTTGATAATTTCAATTTGTCATTTGTCCGGCGAGTATTCACTCAGCTTGTTACATGAAAAATTTCAAATTCTACAGAAAGTCCTTCTCCTGACACGGGGTTTCGACTTAGCGCATCGACGTGACCCATCCGTAATCCTGGGCGATATTCTATATCGAATGAATGTTGCTGCAGTTCCAGCCACCATCTTCTAATCCTAGGTACCAAATCGTGTTTAGTGCTAGCAGTTCGTAGTGCATTGCAGTCTGTTACTAGTTTAAAATGTATTCCCAGCAGATATACTCTAAATTTCTTTAACGTTTCGACTGCTGATAAAGTCTCCAGCTCATACGAATAATACTTCATTTCCGTTGATGAAATAAGCATTTGGGTGGAATATACCTGTGTCCAATTTCTGCAGGAAGATTCCTCCTAATACTAACTTGCTGGCGTTCATGTGCACCTCTGTTTCGGCATTCGAATTGTAGAGTTGCAAAAGTGATCGTTCCGTAAGCTTTTCCTTTAGGTCTTCAATTGCTTTCTGTTCTTTCGCCTCCCAACTCCACAGTGAATCCTTTCTCGTTAGATTAGTAATCGGTCGCACAATCTTAGCGTAATCTTTAATGAAGTGTCGAAAATAACTTGTAAGTCCTACAAACTGTCTTCCTTGATGCACATTCCTCGGTGCCTGAAATCCGGCTTTTATTTTCTCCTTTCCAGGTCGAACTCCATCTCGATCAATCTGAATTCCTCAATACTTGATGCTGCTCTGAAAATGAAACATTTCTTCATATTCAGTGTAAAGTTGTTTGCCCTTAAAAATGTCAAATAGTGTCGACCGTCGCTGAATTTCCTCTGGAAATAATGATGGGCAGATGATGTCAACTAAGTAAGCCATGGCGATGGTGTAAGGACATGATCCTAGAACTTTGTTGACCAGCCTCTGAAAAACTAATGGCCCATTACATAATCCAAAAGGGAGACGATTAAACTCGTAATGTACGTCCGGTGTTACAAATGCAGTTTTGTACTTCGAACTCTCCGTGATAGGTATCTGGTAATATCCTGACGTCATATCTAAAGTTGTGAAGTACTTCGCTCCTTGCAATTGATCCATTTGGTCATCAATTATTGGAAAGGGGTATCGGTCGTTTACTGTTACTTTGTTTAAATGCCTGTAGTCTATACACATTCGCGTTTCTCCGTTCTTTTTCTTCACTAGAAGAATCGGTGCTGAAAAGGGTGAAGTGGATTCGCGTATAATGTCGCCATCAAGTAGCTCTTGTACTATTCCCTGAACGTGTTTTCTCTTTGGAATTGACAATCTATACGGCCTGTAATTAATAGATGTATCATCAGTCAGTAAAATATCCACTTCGGTCGCATTCGTGCATCGAATATCCTTCACAGTTTTAACAAAACAATCTCTATATTCCTTCAGCAGACGTACCAATTGTTCGCGTTGATCTTCACTTATATCCGTTCCCACGTGTGGTTCATCCTACGTAAAGTAAATTCCTTAATTTTCTGCGCTTCTGTATTATCAGTTTGACACTTCCATCTTCTTGTTATAATTTTATCCTTCTGAATTGTTAATTCCGCATGTGATCAGTTCAAGACTGGTAGAACACATTCCATATCCTTGTCTGCCACCACAATTGTTCGCGGGAATACGTGCTCGTTTCCTTCAGGTGTTCGTACACTTAAATACACAAGAAGTTCTCCTTTACCTTCCACATGGCAGATCCTGTGTCCTACATATCCTGGTGGTATAACAGTTGCATGTTTGGCCCAGATGTTAACCTTCCTACGTGGTGTCGCTTCGATTCTACTGAATGGTGAGTCGTTTTTCCTGAAAAATCTTAGCCGATTTGAATCCTTGTACACAACTACTTCCGGTGATTCTGTGAAAGGCTGTCCAACAATGATGGGTATGGATTGAACTATGACTGGTACTATGTGGAATACTACATCCAGTTCTACTTCGTCAATTGTCAACTTGTGAACTCCAGTTTCGCCTAAAGTCCTCAACCATCCATTCCCGAAACCAAGCAGAGTAACTGTCTTGTTTTTGTTGAATGGTAATTCTAGTTGTTGTGCTACGGATTCCTTCATGGTTATACAAGTGGACCCCATATCGACGTACGCTTAGACTCCCGTTCCATTAACTTTAACATCCAGAAAGAATTTACAATTACCGCTTACCTCCGCAGAAGTTGTTAAGAAGTTCCTTTCCGGCAGTTGAGGTTGTGGCTCTTGTTGACGTTGAACATTCTGACGTTGACGTTGTTGTGGTCGCTGTTCCTACTTCCACTGAATTCGCCTCCATTTCGTCCTGCACAATTCGATACTCGTTGCCGTTTGTTGTCATAAGGTGAGCGTGTATGTTCCAATTTTACACAAATAAAACAACAAATGTTCTCCATTCCATCGTCGTGATGCTGCATAGTATAGGAAGGCCACTTGTTCTTCTGAAAAGTACGATGTAAATCGCGTTTAAGGGGAGTAGAAAAGTTTCGTGTTGCTAATTTATCCTCGCTCGTCTTCAAAAATAATAAATGAGACTGCGGCTTTTTGTATTCCCTGATAAGAGCAAGTGTTGAGTAGCGCCAGCTTCTCATAATAGTATTGCAACATAGGTTCATCCGGTTTCTTGTTTCGAGCAATCATTTCTTGAAGCAACTGAAAATAATTTTCCTGTGACTGAAATGCCTTCAACAACATAGCCTTCCATGTCCCCCAAGAATAATTAATTTATTCCTTGCTATGCTTTATACCATATTTCTGCATACCCTATCTAGCGAGATGTCACATACATGATGGTAGTTATTTCGTCCCATTTATGCATAGCGCGTAACGTCAACGTACATACTGAAATTGAGGACTGTTGTTAGGTAACGTCGTGTTGTAATATTGTCCCAGTTTCGTAATCCAGCAAAACATAAACGTAACCAATGTCCGCACTGTTCCAAAAGTTGTGCTGGTGTGATCCCAAAAGCTGAAAGTTTAAAAGGTTCTGATCCCACTTCTGAAATACCAGTAAAATGACGATTAAATGTTAGCCCTGAATATAAGAATATTAAAACACATTTATCACCCAAACCAGTATATTCAGAATTAATACAAAAAATAGCAAATCTAGATGACCGTCGCCTGGCCGAACCCGAACACGCGGAATCCTCCTCCACGCCGTGATTATTTCTGCAAAAGAATTAACACATGAGAAATACTCAGTGAGGAGTCAATCATTCACAAAGTACACGCGCATCCTCCACAAAGGAATGTATTGCAAAATCACACCACAAATAACACACGTATGCAACCCTTATCAGCTCTCTCATCACACCTGGAGGCTCTACCGGGCGCGACCGTTCAACAAGGATTAGGATAAAGGACAACACCGTAAAATAAGAGAATAGTCATACAAATCCGTATCTGCATTACTCTTGCTATCGTGGACTAAAATTGTGTGTAAGACTCAACTCACTATCATACACATACTAGATTAACTCTCTCACCTGAATGAATCACTACACAAATCAATCACTACGATATCGATGTTCTCACACTGAAATCTAGAAATAAACTGAAATAAAATACGTGAATACCAGTATCATTAAATATAGCTCTTATCCAACAGCATCGGTTACGTACCTAAATAGCAAAACATAATAAATTTAATAAAAATAATCTTACGCAAAATAATTACTGTGACAGTTCGACCATCCTGACAAGTTCCTCGTCCTCGAGGAATCAATCCCAAATTCCTGGAGCATCGGCATCAACATCCGAAGCGCTGTTATCTTCCGACAGTTCACGTGTACTTAAATATGGTTTCATCCTGTTACGTTGCTACGTTACTATATTCTCCTCTTCTACTTCGATTTGTACCAGGCAAATCTTCTACTGAAAATCTATCGTTCGGTAGAACTTTTTTTGTTTGGAATGGTCCTTCATATGGATGGCGTGAAATGGAATCGGTAGTTTCTCAATTGAATTCAATAGTTCCGGTTGCTTTCTTATCTGTTGTTTATGGTAAAAACATCTGATACACAAGTCAGTGTACTTCGCGAATTTTCTCATTCCAGGAAACCAGTAAATTCCAAAATGTCCAAACTCATCAAAACAGGAACGTACTATCTGCAGCCGTTGTCCTCTAGGTACAACCCACTAGATTCCAGACGCGGTAATTCGGTAAACCCGTTCGTGAATAGTTGGTGACAAACAGTCGATGAGTAGGGAACATAAATAAATGTAGTTATATAAATACATAAGTGAGATACATATTGTTTAAATAAATAATCTTAGCGTTCAACTGTTTTATAATATTCTTATTAATTAGTAATTAATATTTTTTTAACCATAGTAATATTTATTTTAATTATTTTTTTAATATTTAATAAACCTTATTTCAATTAATAATAATTTTTTGATTTTTACACGTCACCCATATAAATAAAAATGTTACAATATGTATAGTTTAAACGCGTACAAGGAAGTCGTTTGGTGGGTTTTTGCTTTGGTACCATCAGATGATTTCAATGTCAATGTCAAATGACAAGGATTCTTAAACATAACTTGAAAAATCTACAAACATTTTGTTATCGATTTGGCATTGCAAATTCAATTTAACTTAAATTTAAAATAGTGACTCATATTAATTACATACATTAGCGTAAAATGTGTTCATTGAAGTTAATTTAATTCGTAAGTAAGCACAAAAACCCATTTACCTACCTGTAATTACATATTCTTTCCGCTCTATAATTTGATTGGTTCTTAACAAGAATGAATGATTGGTGTCATCATTTTTCGCAATGGTAAATTCATCTTCCATAATTCTTTAAACAAATTCTAACAGAAACAATTGTTTTTCCTCAATTTTTTACCTTTTTTTAAATGTCTTCTATCTCTATACAGTTCGTGTAACCATTATAGAATCACCACCAAGGATAACCGATTTTATTCAGTACATATTGGAATTGCTGCAGTAATAAATTAAAATCATCTATCTTATAATTTAAATTTTTCAAATATTGACTAAATATGTTTTTACCTTCCGTCACCTTTAGGTAAGGAAGGTATTGTCTTTGGTCAAAAAATTCGGTGGTGATTTTTTGATGAATAAGCACGTTTTAGGGTCCCTAGAATACGATTTTACTATTTTTACGATGATGTCTGTATGTGTGTGTGTGTGTGTGTGTGTGTGTGTGTGTGTGTGTGTGTGTGTGTGGATGTGTGTGTGTAACAAAATTTTCGTCTACGATAACTCTAATACTACTATTCCAAAAATTATAATTCTTTCGTATTCCTCTTCGTTGCATCCATATGAAGAGCTGATTAGATTTTGGTTATAATTGGTCAACCGGAAGTACCCTTATTTGCAGATTTTAACAGTTTTTCTTGAAAAAACGATGTTAAATATCATTTTTTCACATTTAATGTTATTATAAATATGAAAGAACATTGTATTCTCTATACGATTTGACTGCATTTTATACTTCATATTAAATGGATATAGAGTTATAAATTTATAAAGAAATTAAATTTCATAAATTAGCCAGCTATGCTAGAAACAGCTACTATATTAAGAAAATTCTGATTGAAAGATGTCAGTGTCAAGTGCAATGACATATTCGTAGTATATTTGTGTCAGGATCTTTTTGCTCGAAATTTTCTGTATGAAATTTGTATAAAATACATACTACTGTCGAAAGGTAATGTACATACACGAAATTTATAATCTTTTGCAAGGAACTTTCTGTATGGATTTTATAGAAAATACATACGCATTTACGAAAATTCTACCGGTAGATACCGCATGGTACATGGTACGACTGTGTTCGAAAACACTACCGGATTCATGAAGAATCTAATCTCAAAAAAAAGTAGTGATGCAAAGCGAAGCGTGCGCGGTAAAAGTGGAAATGTGTTCAAAGTAGGATTCTGCTCAGTTTGTTAACTACGTCAAATTTCTAACCTGTTTAAAATTTTCAATTTTTTTCATAGGTTATGTATCTACCCTGTTTACCACTCGCGATTCTGGTAGCTATAACCTGATAAACAGCTATTTACTGGTAACAGTTTACCGGTAGAATTTTTGTAAATACCTCATATAACTGACGGAAGGTAATGTGCTGGCCACATCAGATTTTTTTCACTTAACGCGGTCGTATTGCTGAGGTAGTGCCTTCTAGGATCATTTTAATTTTTATTCAGATTGTTACTTTAGTAAAATAGAAGTGTCTCTTTTAATATGTAATTTAAATTTCGAAGACGGATCTCACTGGGAGTTGAACCCAGGGCTTTCCGATCTGTAGTAGGACATGTATCTGACATGAGAAAAATTCACGAAACTCACAGGGGTCTTGTAGTTCAATTGATAGAAGTTACAGAAAAAATTGCTGTATTTGAATTATAATAATAATAATAATAATAATAATAATAATAATAATAATAATAATAATAATAATAATAATAATAATAATAATAATAATAATAATAATAATAATAATAATAATAATAATAATAATAATAATAATAATAATAATAATAATAATAATAATAATAATAATAATAATAATAATAATAATAATAATAATAATAATAATAATAATAATAATAATAATAATAATAATAATAATAATAATAATAATAATAATAATAATAATAATAATAATAATAATAATAATAATAATAATAATAATAATAATAATAATAATAATAATAATAATAATAATAATAATAATAATAATAATAATAATAATAATAATAATAATAATAATAATAATAATAATAATAATAATAATAATAATAATAATAATAATAATAATAATAATAATAATAATAATAATAATAATAATAATAATAATAATAATAATAATAATAATAATAATAATAATAATAATAATAATAATAATAATAATAATAATAATAATAATAATAATAATAATAATAATAATAATAATAATAATAATAATAATAATAATAATAATAATAATAATAATAATAATAATAATAATAATAATAATAATAATAATAATAATAATAATAATAATAATAATAATAATAATAATAATAATAATAATAATAATAATAATAATAATAATAATAATAATAATAATAATAATAATAATAATAATAATAATAATAATAATAATAATAATAATAATAATAATAATAATAATAATAATAATAATAATAATAATAATAATAATAATAATAATAATAATAATAATAATAATAATAATAATAATAATAATAATAATAATAATAATAATAATAATAATAATAATAATAATAATAATAATAATAATAATAATAATAATAATAATAATAATAATAATAATAATAATAATAATAATAATAATAATAATAATAATAATAATAATAATAATAATAATAATAATAATAATAATAATAATAATAATAATAATAATAATAATAATAATAATAATAATAATAATAATAATAATAATAATAATAATAATAATAATAATAATAATAATAATAATAATAATAATAATAATAATAATAATAATAATAATAATAATAATAATAATAATAATAATAATAATAATAATAATAATAATAATAATAATAATAATAATAATAATAATAATAATAATAATAATAATAATAATAATAATAATAATAATAATAATAATAATAATAATAATAATAATAATAATAATAATAATAATAATAATAATAATAATAATAATAATAATAATAATAATAATAATAATAATAATAATAATAATAATAATAATAATAATAATAATAATAATAATAATAATAATAATAATAATAATAATAATAATAATAATAATAATAATAATAATAATAATAATAATAATAATAATAATAATAATAATAATAATAATAATAATAATAATAATAATAATAATAATAATAATAATAATAATAATAATAATAATAATAATAATAATAATAATAATAATAATAATAATAATAATAATAATAATAATAATAATAATAATAATAATAATAATAATAATAATAATAATAATAATAATAATAATAATAATAATAATAATAATAATAATAATAATAATAATAATAATAATAATAATAATAATAATAATAATAATAATAATAATAATAATAATAATAATAATAATAATAATAATAATAATAATAATAATAATAATAATAATAATAATAATAATAATAATAATAATAATAATAATAATAATAATAATAATAATAATAATAATAATAATAATAATAATAATAATAATAATAATAATAATAATAATAATAATAATAATAATAATAATAATAATAATAATAATAATAATAATAATAATAATAATAATAATAATAATAATAATAATAATAATAATAATAATAATAATAATAATAATAATAATAATAATAATAATAATAATAATAATAATAATAATAATAATAATAATAATAATAATAATAATAATAATAATAATAATAATAATAATAATAATAATAATAATAATAATAATAATAATAATAATAATAATAATAATAATAATAATAATAATAATAATAATAATAATAATAATAATAATAATAATAATAATAATAATAATAATAATAATAATAATAATAATAATAATAATAATAATAATAATAATAATAATAATAATAATAATAATAATAATAATAATAATAATAATAATAATAATAATAATAATAATAATAATAATAATAATAATAATAATAATAATAATAATAATAATAATAAATAATAATAATAATAATAATAATAATAATAATAATAATAATAATAAATAATAAATAATAAATAATAAATAATAAATAATAAATAATAAATAATAAATAATAATAATAATAATAATAATAATAATAATAATAATAAATAATAAATAATAAATAATAATAATAATAATAATAATAATAATAATAATAATAATAATAATAATAATAATAATAATAATAATAATAATAATAATAATAATAATAATAATAATAATAATAATAAATAATAATAATAATAATAAATAATAAATAATAAATAATAATAATAATAATAATAATAATAATAAATAATAATAATAATAATAATAATAATAATAATAATAATAATAATAATAATAATAATAAATAATAATAATAATAATAATAATAATAATAATAAATAATAATAATAATAATAATAATAATAATAATAATAATAAATAATAATAATAATAATAATAATAATAATAATAATAATAATAATAATAATAAATAATAATAATAATAATAATAATAAATAATAATAATAATAATAATAATAATAATAATAAATAATAATAATAATAATAATTAATAATAATAATAATAATAATAATAATAATAATAATGTTTATTTGTAATTCACCTTGTAGTATTACAATACATTAATTATTAATTAAAATAGGTGTATATTAAAGCATAAAGAAATTGACTCTTACTAATATTAAACAATTATGAAATACTAATTAAGACTGAAACTATAACTAAATAACGCTAACACTATTTATTTCCACGATATTACTAATTATTTATTTTACTACGCGTTTCAATCTTAGACTGCCGGTCTGTTGCAGACTCTTGTAGACTCTTTACTCGATATTTATATCACTATATTTATATCACTGTACACTTATATCATGTTCAACTGTCCGCCTACCGACCTCTACAGCGTCTATATACTTCACAGACTCAACAGCGTCACTTCAATGTCAGACTATTTATGTAACTAACTTTTTCCTTCCACAGCCTCAGTATCACCAACTATCCGTATGCCACAACACTATAACACCAGTGCCGAGTATCCACTCCAACTCGTAGTTACTGTCCTTGTGTACCTAGCTTCACAATACTCGTCAACACTACCGAGTATTCACTTTCACAGTTATTCCAATATACCAGTAACTTTCAGAGTACCTACTCCTACTCCTACTCCACTCGACCGGAAGTAATTTATCACGTCACGACCTGTTTGTTTACCTCGGTTACTAGCGCGATTACGTCATCGCTATAAATATACACTCGCTTATAGCGGCGGCGACGGCGGGCGTTCCACGTTACACTGCCCCCTCCTTAAGACTGTTTCGTGATGACGAAATCCGTGTATTACCATTGGCGTTTTTGAAAGTCTTAAAGACGAGGCAATTGATGGTCAGTTTGTTATTATCTTTGACCGCGAAGCGTTGTAGGTACAGAACATCTTAGTGTAGAGACTATCCATTACTCTATCAGATATTTTTCATGATTTATGTATTCAATCGGTCGAATAGATCGCCGCCTCGTGCTTCATTATCCATGAACAGCTGTAGATTCTTGAAAACGCGCTTTTCTAGTGGAACCTCCTTGTAACATCGGATAGAATCCTTTCCGATGAAAAATCAAGCATGACGACATAGTACTTCTCAACCTCCTGTTCCTGTACCTCTATACGCTCCACTCTCAATGAGCAACAACCCACAGTATCCGCCTGGTCTTCCCTTTTCAATACAAGCCCTGAGCGTCAGCTCAACAATGAAGTACGACGCCCCCGCCTCTATCTAATCCACTTCTCCTAGCTCTTCAAGTCTTCATTGTACCTTCTTCCGGCTCCTACCGAAACGTTTGTCCATTTTGCAGGCAGTTTCATACTACTATCAAACCTTTTTGTCTGTGTTCAACATCACTTAGTAGTGACGGTGGAATCGTGGCGGATTTCATTCCATTTCTGGCCAGAAGATAAATCAAGCTACCAATCTTCTCTTTAAGCCAATCAGTGATACAGAACCTACCCTCGTTTTGTAGCTCTTCATTCTTCATCTTCAACGCAAAATTATCTTCTTTGGTCCTGTTCCCATTCTTTTCTGCAACTTCCCTAAAGATCGTGTGCATCTACTTGAAGTTACACTTCAGACCAGTGATGGTGGATCTCTCGTTCTCTGTCATGCACTTGCGCCAGCTCTTGAAGATGATGTTGTTAAATACGTCCTTGATTGTATGGTCGAGCGTCTTAGCGTATAAAACCAGTGACTTCTTCAGTGTCTTGACAAGCGTATTCTTCCTCCCACCATTTCCGCACGTCCTGTTTCTCTCGGGCTTGTTTTCTTGATTTTCTTCCTTGCGATGAGAGATGACGTCATCGTCGTTATCTGATCCTAGTTTTAATTTTTTTCCACTCAAGCCGTCCACAGCGTCTGTATACTCAATTGACTCAACAGCGTCTGTATATTCAACTGCTCGGACAGAAGTCACACCTTTCACCTCAATGTCTGACTATTTATATAACTGACTGTCTAACTTCCACAGCTTCAGTATCACTGACTGTCCGTACACATCTCGACCCAATATACCATCAGCTTGTAATTTTAATTCATTTGAATATATTATACATGTGAAAGGTAAATTTTTATTACGGTAAGAATATGCTATTTCTGCAGTTCCAAAGTAATTTATTGTGTCACCTGATATTGATGTTAGATTTCCTACATTTTCTTATATTATCTTTTCGTCTTTCACAAATTTTTGTTTAAGAATTGAAACTGCAGCTCCTGTATCTACTAATAATTTTACTTTTTGACTTTTAATTTTTAACGTAATAAAATTTGGAGTTGCTGATAAAACTGAATCTAGATGGGGGATAATTATATTGGGTTCTACATTTTTTTAGTTTGACCTCCCGTGTTGAGGCTTGGACGATAGGTGTTGCCCGTTCAAATTTTGCGTTGTGTAGGATTGAGTGTTGTTTTTGTGGTAAGTGGGCTGAGTCCTGTACTGTCCTTGCTTTGTATAACTATTCCGTGCATTACTGTTGTAACTTGATCCTGCTTGATGTGAAATTGTTCTACCTCTATCGTAATGGTTTTGAGATATATTATTGTTAAATTTTCGGTAATTTGAATCGACATAACTGTTCTTATTTCCATTCTGATTGTTTCTATTTATGTAAACTCTGTTCATTGAATTCTGCCGGCACCCAATTGCTAAATGACCTGGCTTTTTACATTTATGGCATATGTCTTGCCTTCTTAATCTACAATCTTTAGCTATATGATTTGTTCTGTTACAAATGAAGCACTTTTTAATATTTGTACCTGGTTTTTTATTTACTACCCCAATTTCTAAATTTTGAAACTTTTGATTACATAATTCCATTTCTTCCCTTTCAGCTAGAGTCACCGCACCTTCAATTACTGTCCATTATTGTCCGAATATACCGTTTAATTTCAGTTCTTAGCCCTAGTTTAAATTGAAAACAATATTAATTTTGAAGCAAAATTTTCTTGTACTTCTCTGTCTTCTTTTAATAAATCATTTTTAAGTCGTCTAAGTCTGGTCGCAAAATTTTAAACAGATTCCCCTACATTTTGTTTACAGTTAGAAATTTCATTATAAATTTGTCCCGGCATCCTACGCTTAGTGAATCTTTCTATAAATAATTTCTTAAAGTCTTTATATGTAGTGAGACGGTCTTTCAGTTCCGGTCGGGTTAAGTAAAATTCGAAAGCGTCGCCTGTCAGTCTACATTTAATTAAGTCTATGACTTGCTTCTCGTCCCATCCTTCTATATTAGTTCTTAATTCTGATTTTTCAAAAAATTCAACCACATTTTCTCCATTAAATTGTTCTATTGTCTGCGCGACAATTCCAAATTGAAAATTTTTGCTACTTTCTTGTAAAGAAACCTGTGCCTTACCTGTACCCGAACCTCCCAGGCCACCGCTTCCTCCTGTACCAACACCACCAGAGCCGCCGGTTCCTCCTGTACCAGAACCCCCAGAGCTTCCGCTGGCGCTACCCGGCATTTTAACACTCGCGGCCGCGATACATCTATCACTAGACAAATTGATATTTGAACCCTTGTGGGAAGATCAGATATACTGATTTCTCTAATTTGGCAGATATACCCCTAAACCGCTGCCACCAATTGTAACGTGGGGTGGTTTCAACCCCAACACTACAAATTTAACTGGGTCCTTGCCAAACCGAGTAATTCAAACGCTACCAATTTTAGGATCTAGGATTTGGGTATGAAATAATTACTCAAATATAAAGTAATATATATAAATATATATATATATATATATATATATATATATATATATATATATATATATATATATATATATATATATATATATATATATATTGAGAATATAGTATAAAGTTATAATAATTTTTACTTGTTAGTTCGAATGTTTAAGACCGTCTGTCTAATTAGCTATTTGTTGTTTAATAGCTGCCTTTTTCCATGTCATCATAATTTTTTAGTGACTACAGTGGAAAATTCTATAAACTTATTATCTTGCAATAAATATACTGTAATCACTCTTCATAGATTGCCAACGCAACATATTCGTTGAAAGTTAATGAACTCTAAATGCTTATATGGAATATTTTAATCTGTACATGGCATTTCGAAATTCGAGGATACGCTTCTTACAACCACTATTGTCGAGTATTCACTTGCACTTGCCGTTACTGTCCCCGTATACCTAGCTTCCCATTCCCAATACCCTTCAACGCTACCGAGTATTCACTTTTACAGCTATTCCAATATACCAGTAACTTTCAGAGCACCTACTCCACTCGACACTTTACTGCATACGCTCACTACGATACTGCTGTGCTACTCAAACTCACTAACACTCTGTGAACATCTCTATATCTCTGAATGTAACTAACCAACTCCCGAGCATAGCTACGTCCCTTTTATACAGTTGCCATTATCTTTTAGAAAAGCCCTAGATTGTTCAACCGCATAATAACAATGAACACAAAAGGTTCAGGCGACCGGAAGTAATTAAACGCGTCGCGACCTGTTTGCTTATCTCGCCCGGCTACTAGCGCGATTGCGTCATCGCTATAAATACACACTCGCTTACAGAGGCGGCAACGGCGGGCGTTCCACGTTACATTATGTTTTAATATACTATAACTGTAAAAAAGTTCCTTGTTATTTAATTTTTGCCATTTTGTAACGAAAAAAAGATCAAATCGATTTCACAGTCTATCTGGTATCATGGCTTACCACAGGTTAATTAATTATTCATAATTTTCTCTTAAAGTTTTGTAATTTATATTTCCAATAAAAATTCACTTCAAGAATATCATTGAATTCGTAATTTTACGTAGTTTTCAAATATACAGGTGACACTGAAATACGTGCCATTCAAAATAACATTTTTATTCATAATTATTTTCTAATTTTCTTGATATATTTGTAAACTAAGCTTAGGAGCTCATAAAACATGGTATTTGGCATATTGGTAGCGCTTCCGGTTCAACCGGAGGTGACATTAACTTTCATATTTCAAATAGGAAGCCTATATATTTTAATATATTTGGAATCTACGTGAGAAATTAATCTGGTAATTTTTTATACCAAAATATGGAATGACTAAAATAACTTACTATTTAAACAATTAACTTAAAATTTACGCATTAATATTTCAACTGTTTGCACAGCTTGCCTAATATCATGGTTTAACATGTTAAATATATTTTTTTCTAATTTATTTCTTCAAAAAAATGCACTTACAGGATATGTTGAATTTGTAATTTTACGTAGATTCCAAATATATACAAATATATAGATGTCCCATTTCATGAATATGACACTTAATATCACTTCCGGTTGAACCGAAATCGCTACCAACATGCAAGGTACCATGATTTGTGAGCCCGTAAGCCTTGTTAACAAATAAATAAAGAAAATTGAAAAAGAATTATAAATATAAAATATATTTTGCGTGGCCCGTTTTTCAGTTACCTGTATACGAGTACATATAAAATATTCAAGTCTCTCATTTGAAATATGAAAGTTAATGTCACTGCCGGGTAAACATTTTGTCAAATATCATTAACTGTTAGCCTCTAAGCCTATTTTACAAACAATAAGAGAATTGAAAATAATTATAAATAAAAGTTATTTTGAGTGGCCTGTTTTGCAGTGTTTCCCGGCATAATTCAAAATTAGTAAATAAAACATTTAATTGCAAATGTTTCTAACAGATTCAACAGAAAAAATATATGTTAATATGCATGAACAAATTATTTTGAGCTATTGTTTAAGAACACTATTAGTCCAGTCAATGGATATCAAAAAGACCTTTACCTTACAATCAAAACCGTAACTTAAATAGGCGATATACTCGTATGTATTAATATAATATACTTGTACATATATTTTGTATTTCTTTATCGGTTAACCTAATGTCAGTAGCGATATAATTTAGTAGTTATCCCTCTCTTGGAAGACTTTATAAAGTCGAACTCCGTTCCGTTTTCAACTTCGGAATTTTAGTGATTCGTATCCCCACACATTCTCACATTGACAAAATCGAATCCCTTCCCTACCCTAACGGTTTCTCTCTTCCCCAATGCTGTGAACAGGACAGCGATGTAAATCTCACAATCTGGTCACGGTCGCCAATATATCCTGCACCAGATCGATGGAGGAACAGAACAGTGTCACTCATTCACTTATTAACCACACCATGTACCTAGTTTCTTTATTGTACCAATAAATTTCTAGAGGTATAATTTAGAATAGTTTAAAACTGAAAGGAAATGATGTAGTTTTTTATTAATTTTTTTCATTTACTATTTATTACTGGCCCTCTACGACGCGTTTCCCTAAGTAGGATATAATGCACATTGTCATTCCAATTTACAACAATTATCACAGGCGTGTATTATCATCTAATAAGATAGATAGAAGGGGGGCAGGAATAAGGTTGCTCCCAAGTCCGAAACTTGGGCCGGCGCTCCGCATATTAAATGCGGCCTAACACCTCGTGGATTCCGGTACCCCTATCCGCAAAAGTATACATCCAGTGCATGGACGAATTGCTGGAATACGGCTCTCGTGAATAGTTATTTCTGAGCCACTAGCGGTACAGTAGCTACATACGCATGTCCCAGACATGTTGAGTTCCCAGACCCATTATGAGAGTTTAGCTTACGATCATACAACTCTTCGGATAATTAGGAAACTACTACATGTGTTTGCGGCCACAAACTAATAATACAAATGTATATCTCGCATATGCCACGCATATCAAATGCACAAGCAGTGTATGACATATCAATCAAGTTTTACCACTCACCTATAATTACTGCAAGCATCTCGTCTTTTCTTTATTGACACTATTCACAGTTTCACCCACGTCCGCATATGACTGCTGGCACACAGCAACTAACTAGCCCTAACCTTTCAAGGGTCGGGGGTTGTTGATATCGTATTTAGGATTGGTAAGTGTTTCTGCCTTAAGAGCAATATTTACCCCGGGCGTTTGAGTTGAAAAAAGGGGTACAGAATATACATTTTTTCTCAGGATCCATAAAATATATCAATTTCAAATACAAAAATTATGTAGTCAAAGAATGTATCTAGGTCTGGATTGTGTTAGATTTTCAATTTTTTGGTTGTTATACTAAAAAAGAAATTAGTTAGAATAACTTATCTTTCAATGAAAAATTGACTGTAATAAATATAAAAACTTAAAATTTCAACACAACCCAAACATAGAGTTGACTTTGAAAAATACATTATAATTTTCAAAGTTGTTTTATTACGCCAAAGAAGAAAAATCTATGTAATAATCTGAACCTCTGTATACCATATTTTTGTAGCAAAATGCTTGTCATATAGTGTCGCCGTGCAGTGGTCTTAAAGGGAACTTTGATGAAAATCCGGTAACTATAAGTACGCAGTTAGAAACTAACATAATCGATAAACTTATTAGTAAAATATAATGGCAAATGTTTTCTAGAATTTCGGTTCGGCATGTCTACATTTACGTACAGATTAGAAGCGTTATACTCGAAAACTACAAGAGATGCTTCCTTCGGAAAAAATATTTTTATTTTTTATTTTTCATATTTTTTTTTTATTTATTTACATGAAAATATTTAAAAAATACATATTACTGTGGACCTAAAACAATACACTTAATATAAAACAGAATTCATATTAGTTAGATTTTATGACTAAATATTTTGATTGTTTAAAAAAATAGTTCATTAATTTCAAATTTTGGAAAGATTTTTAAAAAATAAGACGCAGTGAGCTATAGATAAAGGAAAGAAGAAAATTATGTGCGTTTTTTTACCAACCAAAGATTTGGGAAGTGACTTACTGTTTATTTTATTTCCCATTACCTTACAAAAGGCAACCTATTCTAGCACTAGTTTGAAATTCGAACACAGGTACTTGAGTAGCCTTCGGTAAAACAGGTCCAGCGCTAGGCGGTAAGCGAGGTAAGCGTGGCAGAAGGGCGCCAACAGGTAGAGGGCGCCGAAATTTTTAAAAAATGAAAAATAGTCATAGATTTTTCAAGAAAATTACGTATAATTCTTCAAATATACAGGGTGTAAATGAAATAAGTGCATTAAATTTAACCAGTAATGTAACTCAACAAGAGCAACAATATGTTTAAATAACTTTTTTTTCTAAGTCTTTTAGATTTTGATTTAAAATTCTTTAAAGATTTGCTGCAAATTTCGTTACCCGCCCATGGAAAACAAATGGCTCCTGCCGCTACTGCCGTATTCAAGTAGGATACAAACAGCTCAAAAATTGTCGGTTGTCGGTCACACTTGCAGTAATTAATAAACGAATCAGCGGAAATAACATTTATTATTAATTAATTCGTAATAGTACAATTTTACAATTAAAAAAAAAATTTTGGATAACAAAATTATAAAGTTGTGTATTAAACCATGCTTTTAATCACATGTGAATAGAGGAAGACAAGGAAGAAAGAGAAAGAGCAAAGCAAAAACATAGTTATTATGTTATGAGATGAGTTATTGTCGACAAATCATAATAGTTTAAATACGTTATTCAAAAAATGTAGGTATAAACTTTTGTCCATTTAAACGAGGTACATGAATACCAATAATTAGTTGTCCGTTTATTGTTCCCGCCCAAACATTTTTTAATGAAAATTTTTACAGCATTTTCGTCTGTCGAGATGTGTATTGAGCATAATAAATACACCTTCCCAAGTAAATTCAGTCTCATTAATGAACATTATGAGCCATTTTCAAAATTGAAGTCTGTTATGCGCTGAAAACATTGATCTTTTTGCACATGGTATGGATACAACTATTGCTTTTTTAAAAATTGTCATATGTGACACTGCGTATTGTGTTAAAGATGTACAAGATTAACAAATGTGCAAATATTAGGAACAGTATGATTAGGAAACGCTCCGTCGAAATGCGTTGGCAACTCTAGAGCACTGTCGTTATATCAACCACAAATTAAAATGTAGTAAAGATACGAATAAATAAATAAACCATAGGTAAGTAATTACAATGTCTGTGTACTCGCTATTTGTAAACGTAAGCATTTTGACAGAATTTTACCCTATAAACAAGTTTATTACTAATGTCAAAATTTAATTGCAACAACTGTCAGAACTGTCAATTGCTAAAGCAAAATTTTTCAGAGCCATTGCTACTGCATTCAATTATTAGAAAAATTCTTGGAACGACTCGTCAATTTACGGGGTTGTAAAAATGCTAATAAAATATGCGATTTCGCGAAAAAGTTATTAAGAAATATTGTTGCTCTCGACGAGTTATATTACTGGTTAAATTTAATGCACTTATTTCATTTACACCTGTATATCTAATAGATACTCTCGACGGGTTAGTCATGCTCCCAAATTTTGTACACCGTAATTCCCACAACGAGTATTTCCCTGACATTTCCCGTATTTCCCTGGTATTTCCCGTATTTCCCCGATATTTCCCGTATTTCCCTGATATTTTCCGTATTTCCATGATATTTCCCGTATTTTCCTATTTCCCGTATTTCCTCGTATTTTTACTACAAAAATTCATCAAATCATCACAAATCCTTGCTTCCGAGCCCTAATTTTGGTTTATTTTGTTGAATGAAAGACTATTGTACTGATATAAAGTCTAGTCACTATAGTAATTTAAACTCATTTTAAAACATTGACTTAGTCTGAACTCCGCCCTAATATAGAATAATTAGGAAATTTTCCCTCGCAATCTTTCTAAACAAAGCTTTTGTGCATTTTTTAGATATTTTCAAGCTAATTACGTCCAAAGCACTTCGTTTAAAATCGCCTATCTTGTTGAAAACTAATACGCATTTCTAGAAATGACGTATTCAGTGGCGGCTCGTCAGAGGAGGCAAAGCATGTTTATTTTTCATTCTATTTTCATTAATTTTGTATTAGTTACGTAGATGTAAATTGATCTTATGCATAATTTTTCTGCATTAATCATGTTACGCCTATTTATTAGACCGTTATACATACAACGGAAGCTAAGATCCTCTGCACCTTAAAAGTATAGTTCTTAAAGGCGTACTCCACACTCGTGCTGCATACACGATACGTGAATCAAACTACATTATATCTGCGTATAAGTCTGTTGTCTTCCCTTGGTCTTCGTGAATGCTCAGTATGATTCGTGACCGTAGCTGTTAAACCCCAGATCATCTATCTAAACTTAAACGATAGGCAACTGCGGCGGCAGCTACGGCGTGCGGCACAGAGTTATAGGTACTGCAGTACAGTGTACATGTTCAGTAGGTTACTTTTATTTTTTAAGGATATTTTTTGAACAATTTCAACACCCCCACCCCCTACCCTGTGGTGAGCCACCTCTTCGAGAAATCTCACGAGCCGCCACTGTGACGTATCTACCTAATTCACAATGAGAATACATGTATATTTTTATATTCGTAACCACAAAAGAGATATTTACACACCAAAGATTATTAAATAATATTACATATCCCTGTTTTGAAACTGCGTACATTGCATCACACGGAACAAAAGGCAACGCGTTTCTTTATGTAAATAAATGAATATATCATCACGGCATACTACCAATTGCTGGGTGTGCCAATCTGCTTTGTACACAGAATTCGATAATGATGATAATATATTTGTACCGTGCGGGCGTTTACCAGGCGTCACCTTACGGGCACTCATTGCTGGCGTGGAGAGTGCACCACAGGGGTCCATTTTGTGCCATTTAAAATTTGAAATATTTGGCATCGGTCAGGATCGTACCCGGTTCACCAGATTCGCGACCAGACACTCAGGCACGTGACTACGAGACAACAACACACAAATCCACAAATGTAACATGCGCATGAGCATGTAGCTCAACAAGTACCTAACACTGACATCTAAAGTCATCTTATGCACTTAGCGTTGACGCGCAGTTCAAATTCAAATTACTTGTACATCGTGAACATATCGGATATACTTGTGTATTATCGTAAACAAAAAAGAAATATTTCCTTCGTAGTTCCCAAATATTTCCTAATAATTGTCGGCTCCGGTGGCTCAATGGTAAGAGCAACGGCTCTCAGTCATGAGTATGCTAGGGGTCCTGGGTTCGAATCCCACTAAGGCATGGATGTTTGTATATGTAAACCTCTCTGTAATTGGGATTTAATCCTGTTGAGAGGTTTTTTATAAAAAAAAATCCCCGATATATCTTGGTAATTCCTGTATTTTCCTAGTAATTTCTGTATTTTCCTAGTAATTCCTGTATTTCCCTAGTAATTTCTTTTTGTGTACACCATTATTTTCTTCGTGATTAACCCCTCGGATACTCTTAAAATACGTTTATTAAAAGCAAATGAAATGTGAAGTATATTTTTCCAATTCGAAATTTTAAATGCCCAAACTCAATTTTACCCTTTTAAACACCCCAACACAGCGTTACTTTAAATTTTTTATTATTGTCTTGTTTCCGTGTATTTATCTTTTTTCTTTCATGCAACAAAGTGGAGTATTTACATTAAAAAGTAAAACTAAGTTAGAATTCTAAATGTTAACTTTAAACTGACAATAGATACAGATACATATTATAAACAAATCTTGGCGATAGTGATCATCGTCGTTCGAAAATGTATGAAAATCTTTTCTAATGAACAGCAAACCAATTCCATATTATGTAATATATAGGAGCGTTTTTTAATGTGTACGTAGGCGTACATGTGTTTTTTTCGTTAATCGTACAAAAATTTGCTGTACAACTCGAGTGGAATGTTCATATCGCCTTCGGTATCGTGCTCAAGCTTCATCCTCGTGCGGTATGGACATCATAACCATTCTTGTTGTACAAACTACTAATAAATAATTTTTATATTTTTTCTACGATTAAAAAACAAGGGAAGAGTTTCATTGACATTTATTCTTAAGAATGTATTGAAGATATTTTATTATATACAGGATGATTCAGGACGAGCATAACAAATTTTAACAAGATGTTGGAGAGGTCATTTCAAGTGAAAAATGTCATATATATATATATATATATATATATATATATATATATATATATATATATATATATATATATATATATATAGGTCCGACAGGTATATATTTTTGTTTCTAATTTGAAAACGGTTAGATATAGACAGAATTATGATACTTGGCACATGTGTTACATAATATAAAATAGTTATTTGTATATCAAAGGTTTAAAGTACCTGTATGTAGATGTATACCGAGACTAGAGTTTGTCGTCCGAACGTAGTAATGGCTGTTACTAGTTGAGGTAACAAGATTTTTTCTACAATAAGAACAACTAATCGATTTTTGCATGTAATTAATAATCATTTGCAATTTTCCATTTATATCACATCTATGAAAGCAAACATTTTTAATGTAAATGAAAACAATACATTATGGTCGACAAAGTAGGTACCTACTTATCTAGTTTGTAGATTATTACTATTCACAATGGTCTACAAAGATCTTTGGCCTGCAAATATTCACTTTCCGTACACAAATGATGTTCGAAAAGACAATTTTTTATCGATCATAAAAAACAATGATTTATAATTTTCTCAAATGTTTCGCAGCACTTCTCCCTTGATGACTAAGAAGTGGTGGGGACAAAAACAATAGATTTTTTTTATTCTTAGGCTTAACGATATTATTTCTTCGACTGCATTTCCGAAGTATTTGTAATTTTAAAGAAGAAATGTATTTTTGGCAATAATCAAGAGCGTTGAATTCAAAAAACTCTGAAAAATGAGAAACTGGAGAAACCATAACCTAAAGATTAATGTTTATACATTGTACATATATATGGAATAAATGAACGTGTATTCTTATATTTTTCACTTATACTGCAGTACAGATGATCTATTCCAGGCGAATATCCAAAGTGATCAAATATAAATCAGCATTCACAATGTCATTACCGTTCATCTAAATGAAACCATACAACCAAATCTGGCATTTATCTTCATTCTTAAGGTGATAAAATTTAATAAAATTAATTTAAAAACTATAGTTACACTATTTATATTTATTAAAAATAGCTACTCACCCATACCAATCCCGAAGCCAGCCAACTACTGGACAACAAAGGACGTACTAGAAGATTAAAAAGAAAAAAACCCTTTGAACTAGTGCAGTGCAGTGAATTGCAAGTGAAGTGGCAAAGTGATTGATAAAGAAAACTACACTAGTGGTCATCAATGGATGATCAATAGGCATAATCGTGTTAGATTTAGATCAGCAAAAAAACTAATGGTTAGTCATCTGACTAGTTTTAATTCTTATACAAATGCAATGTGATTTGTTAATTTTAAAAAAAAATTAAAAGCCAGATTGTTTTAGCATTCCTAATATATTTTCAAAGTACAGTGGTTTTAATTTACCCATATTTATTATAAGTAGAGTCATATTTAGGGTTTTTTTTCGAGTATTCTTATTTAATTAGGTTCACATAGTGGTATATTAAGTAAACCGCAGAAAAGTAAATAGAGGGTCAACATGAAAAATCAGTTTTAATTGTAAAATAAATAAGTAAATATACCGCCAACAATGCTTCTATAACGATAATTTTTAACATAAATAGTGCTTTATTCTTCTTTTGTAATTTCATCGACAAATATGAGTTTTCTAAACAGTGCATTGTAAGATAATTTTTTATATGATATATAATTTCCTATAGTTCTTAGAACCGTAACTAGACATAATATTTACGAGACAGCTACGTACATTGTACTGATTCAAAAAACAAATCTATATAATTTATCAAATTTTGTTTTTAAAATATTGAAAAAGAAACTGAAAAATTTAAATTTATATTTATAATTTTTTTTGTTAAAATAAGCTAATACAAAATGTAAAATTAATAAAATGTACTGAAAGGTTTTATCATTGTTGTATTGAGTCCTGAATTTTTTTAATGATCATTTGTTTATTTTGAATATTCATTAACAACTCAAAAATTTCTTTAATCAATTACTGTTATGTGATCTTCATTTTTAATTATTTTCTAAAACTGATGAACATAGCCAAGTTATACATCTAAAAAATGCTTATAAATTAAGAAAACAATATATAAATACACATGAAATTCTATTTTGATGGTGATCAGGTGTCGTTGTACCTCAAGATAACATTGACTGGGGCACATGTGCAGTATTTCTTTTTACTTTGACAAAAATTTAATATTGGTTAAAGATAAATTACATTTTCATATTAAATCTGGTAACTTTTCTATTCAGTAAGATTGCAGGTATGTTCATTTCTTATAGTGCAATATAATAATAGCGTTATATACTTTTTTTTATTAAGTATCTTACATTAATAATTATATAATGGTTCATTCTTGTATTCCCGTGTTATTTTATATACATACCTAACTACATTATATAAATTTATTTCATTCTTTATCAAATAGGTCAATCGTATAACTTGTGATGCACTGATGCACCTATTTAACTTATCAGCACTCATTAGGTAAACTAGTAGGTACTCTTAAATTTAACCTATACTAGAAAGTGTAAATTATGTTATGAAAATAAAAAAAATATACTAATTATTCATAAATATAATTCTACTTTTGTTTATTTTTTAACAAGAGGATTAAACGAACATAATAAAGTAACGGTATTTTAAATATTTTGTATTTAATTTATTTACGAATTACTCACGGCATACAATTTTTGAACAAAAATTAAATCTCTGGATTTCGGAATCAATTTTTACAAAAAAGGATCAAGAGATTAATGCCGGCATTGAGTTTATATGCAAAACAAAATTTATATCATAATATAAATGACATTATCATTTGAAAACAAATTATTTGTATAATATATTTTCAAATAACAATTTTACGCAATACAATTTACTAGTATGATTTGTAGCAAAAAATCGCACTTATAATTGCTTAATAATTGTGTATGATTTATTAGTCTATCTGATAAAACTATAATAAATTCAGAAATGGGATCGCCAAAACTTTTCAATAAAATACGAGTTATACAAGGTATAGATTCAAGTTAGTCAGAAATTGTCATTGACTCTTACTCATATTCGTGTATTGAGTTTTTTTTAGGGCTAAAGGGAGCTGTTACTAGCAAAATGTTAAAAAGTGAAATAGGAGAAGTAGCCGATGACGTAGTGAGTTCCAGGCTCATTAGGTGGTAGTTGTGAGTCTAAATACTTTCATAATATTGGAAATGTTTTGACTGAGTATAATCCAGTTAAAATATCCATAGATCAATGGATACAAAAGATTGAAGAATTTGCAGAAATATATAATTGGATTGATGCAATAAGGCATTTTGGATTATCCAAATTAGTAATTGTTGCAAAAATTTGTCGTGATATTTGGAAGTGTGTGGATAGAAAATGGAAAGATTGGAAGGATTTATTAATTGAAAGTTTCCCTTTCGAATGATCTGCTATTATTAGTCTTCCTCTACAAGCTCATAATTATACAAGGGCAGCTGTCTAAAATATAACAGAATATTTATATGAAAAATTATCACGATGCAATCGAGCGGGAATGGGTGAGGCATATACTAACGATTGGATAGTGAAGGATTTGAACAAAAACCGAGTTCAACACTATGTCGGACCACTGATCAAATATTCGAAACCCAGTGAACTTCTTGCAGACTTGCGATGTGCTAATTTCATTAATAATAATTCGGTAACACATGATAACCCGTAAAACGAAATACTCGTAAAAGATTGCTTCAAATCAAAACCAAGACAAGTGACCTGTTTTAAATGTGGCACTGCTGGGCATATATCTGGAAACTGCAGTGTCAAAGATAGAGAGAACATCGCCAAAGTTTCGATTACGACCAAATCAATAAATTTCATGCAATCTGAACATGATACACATTGAAAGTATTTTAAAGATGTATTGGTAATTGAGAAACCAATAAAAGTAAGTAGCAGATGTGTTACTTTAAGAGAAGATATAGTAAATAAAATTAGAGAACTATAAAAGAAAATACGCAAAGAAACAGATAGACGGATAGAAGACCTAGTGAAGATAAAAGTAGAAGAGCTTGAAAAGCAAAGAGAAAAGGTCGAGAAAGAAATAGCACGACGCGTGATGATGGAGAAACAAATCAGGGTGGAAAAAGAAAGTAGACACGAACAACAACTAGAAGAAGAGAAAAAACAAAAGGAAAAGAAACGATGGAACTTCAAGAAAATCATTGCGGAGAAAAATCGAAAGTTTGAGGAACTTCAGAAAAAACTGCCAGAAGAACGATTTGCAACAGTTGAAGACCAGAATTCAGACATCCTATGAAAAGAGAGAAAGACGACTCTTACATACGAGAAGTAGGGGACGCATGAAAAGGAAAGTCGACGACGATCCAGACGAAGAAGATGAAGATGGTATCGAGGACAATACCAAGGTCAGAAGGGCTAAAATGAAGTAAATAAATGATTTACGTAGTAAAAGAAAGAACTAAGTAGGTTTGTACGTAACCAAAGTTAGTTAATAATTAATATTCGAACGTAAAGTAAAATAACGTTTTGTCAAATAAACTTGTTCAACACTGAGTGTATGATTTATTAGTTTACCTGGTAAAATTACAATAATAATAGTATATTATTTAACGAGAATACAATGTAGGCTGTATTACAGGAGTATTGTAACCATCCGAGAGTAACGTAGTTATTATATCCAAGTCAAATACTATCCTTTATCTATAATTATCATTTGTAAAATGTACCTATATTATAACAGTTGTAGATAACATCATTTGTTTAACAATATCTTCTGATTCTACACTAGCTTCCAGTTCTTATTATGTAGGATAGAGATCCAAAATTACAGACAAAAAATATACATACTTCAAAGAAAAGCCCTAAATCAATAATATTTTTAGCATGGCCAACTTCATTGATTTGCGCTACGCTTATTATAGCCGTTCCAAATAGTTTATTCCCATATAAAAATTTGTCGTGAGTTTTTTACAGATTTGGTATGTAGAGTGACATCCAGTTATTTTTAGTTCAATTAGTAGTACAGTGTCAGCGTCCCTGATACTCCTTGGTCTTTGTCAATGAGGGTTAGAAATGCAAAATATGTTATCAGTAGTTAATTAAAAGTAAATACAATAATTCAAAATTTAATTATTAAAATCAATGGGATGAAATAATAAGCAGGATTGCAGTCCAAATTTTTATATTGTCTAGCCTGAGGCCAACGTTTCGCTGCCACTTACAACTTCATCAGAGCAAACTAGTGAAAAAGTGTTTATACTTACAGACTAAGGCGTTAAAAAGTAATAAATAAATATAAATATATTTGTTCAAACATAATGTTATCATCTAAATTTAAAAATTGTATGAAAATATTAACATTCCGCATTTGGAATTTTTTTTACAATGGTGATAGTGTAACAAATTTGTTCTTTAAATAACAAACCTAATAAGAAATTTACTAGTTGTTCGAAGAGTAGGAGAGATCCTTAAAAAATAACAATAAAAAATAATTATGGTGGCTGCTGAAACAGTTTGCAGATTCTACTATATGTTAAGCTAAAGTTTTTAATGTCCGTTCTGAAATTTATATCATTTAGGTCGTTTTTAATATGTGGCATTTGCAATATTATCCATTTGTTTAGGTTCGGGATATAAATAGTTCAGCATATAGTAGAATCTGCAAATTGTTTCTGCAGCCACCATAATTTTTTTGTTTTTTTACCTTCCGTCACCTTTAGGTAAGGAAGGTATTGTTTGCTGAGTTTTTGATGAATAAGCACGTTTTAGGGTCCCTAGAATACGATTTTACTATTTTTACGATGATGTCTGTATATGTGTGTGTGTATGTATGTGTGTGTGTGTGTGTGTGTGTGTGTGTGTGTGTGTGTGTGTGTGTGTGTGTGTGTGACAAAATTTTCTAATGCGATAACTCGAATACTACAATTCCAAAAATTATAATTCTTTCGTACTCCTCTTCGTTACATCCATGTGAAGAGCTGATCAGATTTTAGTTATAATTGGTCAACCGGAAGTACCCTCATTTGAAGATTTTAACAGTTTTTCTTGAAAAAACGTTGTTAAATATCATTTTTTCACATTTAATGTTATTATAAATATTAAAGAATTATTTATTCTCTATACGATTTGAATACATTTTATACTTCATATTAAATGGACGTAGAGTTAAAAAATTATAAAGAAATTAAATATCATATATATTAGTCAGCTTTGCTACAACTCTGGAAACAGCTGCTACATTAAGAAAATTCTGATTGAAAGGTGTCAGTGTCAAGTGCAGTTGACAGTATGTTTATGTTATAATTTTACTGGAAATATAGGATCTTTTGTTAGAAACTTTCTGTATGGAATTAGTATAAAATACATACAACTGCCTTAAGGTAATGTACAAGAAATAGAATCTTTTGCAAGGAACTTTCTTTATGACATTTATATAAAATACATAGAACTGACGGAAGGTAATGTGCTGGCCACATCAGATTTTTTATATTGTTTTTTAATGATCTCCCCTACTCCTCAAACAAGTAACATCAAGTTTCTTATTTAAAGAAAAAATTTATTACACTATCGCCAATTTTTTTTCAGTTTACTAAATAAGGAATGTTAATATATCATACAATTTTGAATTGTCGACGAAACATTATGTATGAATAAACATATTTATATTTATTTATTACTTTTTAAGGCTTTAGTCTGTAAGTATGAACACTTTTTCAATGTTAACAATACGTGTCAATATATGTCGTCACTAGTTTGCCTTGATGAGGCTGTAAGTAGCATCGAAACGTTGGCCTCAGACTAAACAATATAAAAATTTGGACTGCTTATTACTTCATCCCATCAACCACATCAGTTGGTAATTCCATATTACATTAAAATCAGTATTAATTTGTCACAGATAATTTGTCTAAATGGTACAATGTTATGTCATGTGTGGCGCCACTTGACGTTCTCTCCCTGTAATTTTAGTTTGTGTAATCTTAGTGACATTTGAGACGGCCATAATAAGTGTAGCGTAATTCAATTAAGTTGGCCATGAGTTTTAGGAAATTCATTTAGTTTCATTTGTGCCCCGTCAATTTCATGTTTTTAGTGTTACCCGGTATTATAATATAATAGTTCATATAGGTCTGTGTAAAATATAATGGCAAATGCAATGTCTTGTTAGATCGCGTTAGAAGTGAAATAATATTAAAATATATGATATATACTTATTTCTCACTTCCTGCATTCGACTCGTAACGCATAATTAATTATATCTTGCTTAAAATAGGTGCGTTACAAAACGTATAGCACAATAGCAATTTACTATTTTGATATATACTCCTATTTGTGAGACGACAAGAAAAGATCAGCTGCTCCATCGACACAAAACTTAAATTTCTTCACAGACATCTTCTTCAATATCTTCACACACTTGAATACGAAACGTTGATTGAACAAATGGAAGAAGAAATATTCTATACATATTACGAAGCAGACCAAAAACGTCACCGCAAATTACAACGTCTAATAAGCAAAAAAGAAAAAGAGCAACAACGAAAACAACAATCAACCAATTCCAGGCAAACAACAGACGCAACTTTCCACCTCGCGTAACTAATCTGTCCACAACAACTTTTACACCATCAGAATAAGACATCCGAAACTTCGGATTTAAATTCGCACCACATTTACCAACAATTGCATGTCATTTAGAAGCACAAATTTTAAAACACCCGACAAAACAAGAACTTACAACAGATATTACTAAAACATTACAAAATTTTAAGGTAAGTGAATGTGACAATCATAAAAGAAACCCGAATACTAAATCTTTTAACAATAATTTAAAAACTATTAAGGAAAAAATTTCGGATAATAATTTAACTGTAACTAAAGCTGACAAAAACGTGGGAATAGTTATTTTAGAAAAGGAACAATACACAGAAAAAACTAAAAAAAATCTCAGATAACAACATAACCTCCTTAACTAAAAACCCAATTAAAAATTATAACAAATCATTACGGAAAACCGTCAATCAATGTTCAGAAACACTAGCTAAATTCAACACATTCCCATATCAAAATTTAGAATCCAACTCACACACACCCATTTTATATGGTCTAATAAAATTACATAAACCAGATAAATCTATACGTCCCATAACTTCGTCTTTACAATCACCAGCTCACAAGCTATCAAAAACTTTAAATCACATTATTACAAAACATCTCAAATACAATTCAAAACACTCTATAAAAAATTCAACAGACTTAATCTACAATTTAGATAACAATTTAAAAAACAATGACAAAAATTTTATTTTAGCTTCATTTGACATAGTAAATCTATACACAAACATTCCTACTTTAGAAACATTAACCTTACTAAAAACCATTTTACAAAATAATCAAAATTTCACAAAAAACTATAATTTGGATGAATTAGACAGACAATTTGATAGAACTATTTAAATCAGCTACACAACAAAATTTCTTTAACTTTGATAATAAAACTTATAAACTGGAAGACGGACTTCCCATGGGCAGCCCTATAAACGGCTTATTAGCAAACATATTCATAGATAATTTAGAAACAAAAATTATGCAGGCACCTCTTAGTGAAAATATATTGTTCTGGAAAAGATACGTAGATGATATACTCATCTTATGGACAGGTTCCGAAACAGATTTACATATTTTTCATAATACTATAAACAACTTATCAAACATTAAATTTACAATAGAAATAGAAGAACAAAATAAAATGAATTTTTTAGACCTAACTTTAACTAAAAATAATAACACGATTTCCTACGATATATATATATATATATATATATATATATATATATATATATATATATATATATATATATATATATATATATATATATATATATATATAGAAAACCCACGTCAACAGATATAATAATCCCATTTAATTCATATCATAACCCTCAAATAAAACTAATTGCTTTTTATTTATTTTTTAATAGACTCTTAAAATACACCTTTAAATAAAAACGATTATCATAAAGAATTCAATACAATTTGTACTATAGGTTTAAATAATAATTTCCCACTTTCTTTAATGTACAATGTCTTCAACAAAGTAAAATACAATAAATTATTAAATAACAAAATATACAAACATATTAAACAAAACAGAAATTATATCTCAATCCCATACTATAAAAATCTTCACAACCACATTGCAGAAATAACAGAAAAACATAACAAAATTTTAACATCTAAATGACAACCGAATCTATACAAAATTCTTAAAAATAACACACCCAAAACAGAAAATCTAGAAAAAGGTGGCATATATAAAATAGATTGCAACGACTGCAATAATTCATATATCGGCCTAACTAGAAGAAACATTAAAATTAGATTCAACGAACACCTTAAAAACAACCCATCTTCTGCAATGGGCACACAGTTATTAAGTACAAACCATAAAATTACTACAGAAAATATACACCTTTTACACATAGAAACAAAATTACAAAATCTCATTTTATTAGAAAAATATGAAATATTAAAACATTTAAAAGATAAACACATTTTACTCAATGAAAACGTTAATTTTTCCAGAGCAACATATTTTCAAAAGTTTACCGCCATTTATTAACTAAATAAAAATACAATAATTTCCTAAATTTATAACCAAATTTCCGGCTTCTTTCCACAAAAACCTCATGAGTCCCATCTCTCTGGCTCAATGAAGACGTAAAAAAACATCTTTGTTATAAATTTAAATTCAACAAGTTTTACAAATTTGATGATGTCTATTTCATCGTACTAATGCGTCAAGACGGTTAGTACAATTTTTATATATATTTCATTTTTTAAAATTAATTTTTTTTCTAATTTTATGATTGTCACGTTCACTTAACTTAAAAATTTTCAAAAATATCTCCAATCTTACATTATTAACACAATCCAATGTCGCTTTTCAGCCCTATATTTACTAAACTCTCCATTTTATATTAAAAATTGTATAAACTGATATATTTTTATAATACAATTTCAAAACTTTTCAAAAAACTAAAAAAAAATTTCATTTTTTTCATTTTTATAATACATAATTTAAATAGTATAACACCATGTATACTATTGTAAACTTTATTTTCAGCTGTAGGCCTAAAGATGTCTTATAAAACGAAATCGATAGCCACATAGCATTATTTTATGAAATAAAATATTTTATAAAACTTCAGAATTCTTTTCCTAAATCCTATCTACGTTAATAACATGAATTCTGATCTGGAGTCATTCATCAACAAAATACTTTTATTAATTTTAAAATTTATATTTTGCTGGTTACACATTTTTCAATTTGAAAATAGCTAATAAAATTTATATAGGTACAGCTTGACTTGTTAGCGGCGGTCATGTATTTTCACAAACGAAAGAATATGTTTACACGTTACGTTAACACACAATTGATTGAACAAACTCGACTCTGAAATGATTTTACTTTCACTTTTTCATTTTTCGCATTAATTCATTTTAACTTATACCTTTATTTTAAGTAAAACGTTAACTGATACCTAAGTATATTTATTTTTTAATTTATTTTTAAAGAAATAATGTGGTATGTAACAATATGTTTTATCTCATTTAAGTTTCAAAGAAAATTGGGTGGATATATTATTGAACACTCGACCTTTTTAGAATCTTTTCTGAAAAGCCGGATTTTCATGCCACATAGCTTGACGAGCCTTGTTAGCTTGTCAAGTTACAACCTAAGCTCAAGATGTTCGAATAGGTTTCTTATTCTATGGCTTTCGTAGGCTACGAATTAACAAGGAATTGTCCAAAATCAAATCACGGATTACTGTTTTCCAAATTTGGAAAGCAAATACGTGTTGAAGCAAGTGCATCTTGCCTCCTTTTTCTCGTATCAGAATTGCTTATAACAAATAAAAATTCTCCATTTATTACTTTTAAATTTACTGCATTCAGAGATAAATTTAATACTTATAAATTTCTTATAATGCATTAAAATGAAGTACTTTTCTGGTAATTTATACACCATTACCATTTTTTAGTAATTGTAATTGAATTGCTTAATTTCTATTACCTTGAAATAATAACAGATACAAAAATACCAATTAATGATCATGGAGCAATAATTCATTATCATAGTAATTAATTATTTTACAGCTCCGGAGTGTACACATTACCAAAATTTATACTTTGCCTGTGAAATATACTTGCACAATGTACATCATTAACTACAATATCACATTATGGCATGTTTAAATACATAAAATCCAATAAAAATATTCTGAAGATAATTTTTAAATGTAAAATTTATGAATTTTAACCCCTTTTACATTGTTATTTATAAATGTTTAATCAGATAATCAAGTATGCAGTTTTTGTATAAGCTATATACATTAAATTGATCGTAGATGTTTCAAGTAAAAAAAATGAGACTTTAAAGAAACATTGAAATGCAGTTTAAAAATTTATTTCTGCTAGATGTCAACAAGAATATAATTTATAAATATTAAAAATTAATAATAAAATGATTAATGGATGGAGTCTAAGGTTAAATATAACTAGAACTAATAAAATTACCCCTTAACCTTAAAATTAATTTTAATAAAAACTTAATACGTATTTCGAGAGCTAAGTTCTCATCATCAGTAGTAAAACAAGGGAAAGTTAAACAGAGTAGTCAAGATTACTCAACATGTCAACCATGCCAGAGATCCTAACAAATCTGTTAAAAATTGGTACGTTTCATTGACCAAACATTTGTCTAAAGACGGCTTCACTGACGCAAATATAGATAGTAGTGGTCGATCGTTTGTATACTTGTACTCAATCTAAATTTAATTCTCTTTAACATTGAACTCGCGGCTGTGTTTAGAATTAGAAATTCTCTGTAATCCTTCTCCGCGGATCTGAGCTCGACTTCCTTCATATTTCGGTTAACCGCGAAATGTTATTAGACGTTCAATATCAACGCGAAATTTTAATTTCTTGTATTAAAATATCAGTGTAGGTTTACAAAACTTTATTAATTAAAGTTAAGAAGTTTTTCTCCGGAGTAGATGCGAACGATGCTCCATTGACGAAACGATGAACCGAATAGGGTTTGAAACAATGAGGTTATGTTCTTCTTGTTTTACCATTTATTGGAAAATTTCATAAATTTACAAGGAGATAATGATTATCAAACAAATTTATAGTATATGTACAAAAGAAAGTTTCATCAATAAATTTATGTAGAAATTATGAATAAATAAAATTCGACTCAAAATAGAGTGTATTTTAAATATTATACAATCAATTATTAGAAAATATATCATTCTGTCTATATACGAGCAGTAAAAATTATACAAGGCGGTATCGAAGCCGCACGTGCGCAGTGTGGTCGCAACATGGGTGCAATAAGTCCATTTGGGGAAAAACAATCATTCCGTAACATACTCGTATTTTCGCTTATTAACGCCACTCGTCACAGCAGCGTAAATACGAACATCGTTATAACCATCTAATTGATTTATGTTACAAAACTAATCGTGCGTTAAAACTTCATAATGCTCCATGATAAATCGTGCGTATGTGTGTCTTCATTATTTATGCACGATCATTTTTTTTATGTTTACCGATAGGATTTTTAAGGCAGTAGGCGTTATTTACAAATTTCTGATCAGCAAGTGATGTGAATCACTTACTGATGAGGTGGCGGAGCCGATATAGTATCTTAAGTATTAACAATGGTAAGGACAGACAGAAGTGGTGATTGAGTGAACGTAGCGATCGGTAATTCCTTAACTTTCGCGATGCTTATAATATTTTTTGCACCATCGACGCACAAAATTAAGAAAAATAAGATATGAAAATTATTTTGACATTAAAAAAATTTAGTTGCCATTTTTCAAGTAAAATTTGATCTTTGTTTTTATTCGCATACCGTCTCGCCTCCTGAACAGTAAGTGATTCACTTACCGATGTAATTCACATTACTTACTGTTGAGTCATTTGTAAATAAAACCTACTGTCTTGGAATCACTATCGGTAAACATTAAAAAACCCGATCATGCAAAAAGTACACAAAAACAACAATCAAAGCTTACTTTAAAAATGAGAACCAAAAATTTTCAATGTCAATATAATTTTCATTTTATTTTACTTTCGTACAAAAAAACGCAATAAGCATTGTGGTCAGTAAATGCTCTTCTACCGGTATCGTCTCGATCTCCAAAATCATCCTCAACCGGTAGGAAGCACTTACTGCCCTTAATACTTAAATAACTCTTATTTTTAATAAAGTTTTTAGGAGTTTAAATGTTTATATTTGTTTAATTTTTCCAATAACTTCATAAGACCTGTCAAAAAATTGTACCTACACTTTTAATTTTCGATTAATTTTAGACCCATGCATCAAAATTTGAAAGCATGGCGTCGCTTTTGACGCATGTACGAGTATAGAATATTGATGGTAGAGTTCTCATTAAGAATGTTTTGCATAATTTTCTTTTTTTTTTTGATATCGTCATTTTATCATAACTTCCCCTACTTTACACTTTAACATTTAGGTACCAAGTTTGTCAACTAGTGGACTTTAGTTAGTTTTGCCAGTGTAACAAAGTTAGACGTCTACAATTTAAAATAGATATATTTTTAAAATAAGATGATTTTTAGACTATTAATTCACGATTTTGACATTGGCTATATCATATACTAAATTTAGTGTTCACCAGAAGTAGTTAAATATAGTTACCTTTTTAATATATTTATAAAGATAACTTTGCATAAAGATTTAAAATATTAATAGTTATATAAAAATACTTACAAAATAGAACTCCCCTCAAGCTTGTGTTTCTATAAATGAATAAATAATATGCCTATTGTAATATGATCCTGAAAGACACAGAGACAAAACTGTTTATTGAGACATATTGACATTTTTATATGTTAGATAATATAGGAACGTTCAATACAAAACGTTTTAGAATTGATTTGAGATACAAATTTTTGCCTTTTCATGTTTTAAAGTGCTGCTGCATGATGAAAATTGGAATGGAGATTTTCCGATTACATTTTGTGTAAAATTTTTGTTGAGTGCTTAAGTAGTTTTACATATTGAATAAAAATTTTACTTCCCAGATAAAAGTTTAATAATACATTTGTATAAATTTGTTTTTCATTCAAAATCCAATTTAAAATTTCTAAATCAATAGAAATGTATTTTATAGTTTTTATGTATCTGCCAAGTTTGGATAATAAATGGATTAATATTTGGCTTTCAACATTGAAAATTAAATGCCGCAGGATACAAAATGACATATTTAATAATGAACTTTGGTTTATTATATTTGCTTCGTGTTCGTATATAATATATGTTTGAATAAATCCATTAAAATTTTAATATTTTTATTAAAATAACAATGAAAAGAATCAAGTAACTGCAATTAGATTTTTGAATCAAGTAGCAGGTCATGTTTGGTTTGAATATTAATAAAACATAAGTAGTTGATTTGACACCTGTCAATGGTCAATAATAGCTGTTTGTGTATTAAGAGCGCAAAATAGGACATTGTCGATTGAGAGGTTGTTGCCGCGCGACGCAGGAGCGAGGCATTCTTTCGAAATCGACAATGTCCATTTGCGCTCGAAACACACACAAGATTTTTTCTACAGTCGCCACAATGGGGTCCTCCACCATAACAAAAATTTATTTTTTATTTATTTTTACTTACTGGTATATTCCATTCTTCTTGAGCTATTGCTTCAATCTAATGTAAGCATTTTATACTTTCGTTTTTGTAAATGAATGCCCCATTTTATTTTCACAGCAGTGCGGCATATTGTTTGGTTACCTAAGTGGGTAATGTGTAACTACAGTGACATTAATTCCTGACTAAACGTTTCCATTAAGAATGTAACCAAGTAACATTTCTCAACATTGTATAGTTAGAAATTTGAGGAGCGAGCGTTTTTTCTACTTTGTCGCTCTAGAGCGGCAAAGTGACATTTTGCGTTGACAAAAGAGAGCGCAAATGGCTACTTTGTATATAGACTGTAGAAAAAATACTTTTTCATTGAATGGAGTCTTATTTGGAAATACTGTTTGTTGTATTAATTTTATACATAACTAAAGGTTATGGGTCCAGAATGAATAAATAGGTCGTGAATTTGTAAGTTGTGTAAAGCTTTATAAGATATTCGAAAAGTCGCGAAGAAAATAGAAAGTCAAGGGAATGTGATTAAGTTGACTGGGAATGCAAATTGGAACGTTTGGAAGTTCCAAATCAAGGTAGAATTAACGGCAAAAAATCTTTATGACGTGGCCGAAAAAGACATAAAGCTGGTCGATAACGCTGAAAAACCAGATGAAACATTAAAGCAGAGATTAATATCGTGGATTCAGAAAGACAATAAGGCGAAGGAAGTTATTGTGACAAGATTGGATGAAAAGCCGATGGGCTATATTTTGACATGCGAAACAGCTCATGAGATGTGGGACAAGTTGCTGTCAATTTTTGAACAGAAATCTGAAGTTATGGTCCATATGCTCCACCAAATTTTTTTTAATTATAAATATGAAGATAAAAGCGTGCCCACACATGTTCTTAAACTTGAGGAAATTTCTAATAAATTGAAACAGGCAGGCGAAGAAATGTCAGAAAAAATGCTGATAACGAAAATTTTGATGTCTTTGCCAGACAAATTTAAATATTTTCTTTCAGCATGGGAATCTGTTCCCACAGAAAATCAAAATTTTAATATTTTGATTTCTAGATTACTAATACAAGAAGAAAGAATGGAGCAAGATCAGTCAGAAAAAGAAGACGCCGACAACTGTGGATTACTACCAAAGAATAATAAATTTAGAAAATGTTTTCTTTGTGGCAAAGCTGGTCATGTTTGAAAGGATTGTTTTAAAAATAAGTTAAATAAAAATAATATAGTTTGTCATTTTTGCAAAAAGCATGGTCATTTGATAAAATATTGTCGTATCAGAATTCAGAAAGAAAACAACGAAAAGAAAAGACGGTTTGGTTCTTGTAAATAGTGGAGAACTAAATGAAAATAAATGGTATTTAGATAATGGTGCTAGTGAGTACATGTCATATGATAAATCTCTATTTACAAATTTTAAAGAATTTTCAGGATCAGTTACCATCAACATAGATTACCATTTAAACCAAGCACTACCCGTACTGAGGAACCCTGTTCACTAATACACATAGATTTATGTGGAGCAATGGAGAAGTCAAGCATAGGTGGTTGAAAATATTTTTTGTTAATTAAAGACAATTTTTCTCATTATCGCACGGTCTTTTTTCTGAAGTATAAGAATGAGGTTGTAGAGAAAATCAAGTTATTTGTTAACTCTTCAGAGAAAGATACCGGGCACACCGTAAAAATAATAAGCGATAATGGAACAGAAATAGTAAATTACAAAACAAAAGAACTTTTTTATAGTCATGGAATACGTCATCAAAGAACAGTACCATACTCACCGGAACAGAATGGTAAGATAGAACGCGAAATGCGAACTGTTGTGGAGTCTGCCAGAACTATGCTGAGAGCTGCAAATGTAGACAAATATTTATGGGCAGAAGCGGTTAATACAGCAGTGTATGTCATAAATAGAACAGAAACTAGTTTAATTAAAGGAAAAACACCTTTTGAATTATAGTCCAGTACGTGGGTATCAAAAAGGGGTGTTTGAATGCAAAAGGTGGGGTAATAGCGATTTTTTAGTATGTTGTTAGGCTTGGGGCCCTAATGAAAAATCCAAGTTTTCGACCTCGAGGCGCATGCGCTCGAGCCGCCATCTTGGATTTTAGGTACAAAAATTTGTTTTTTTGATAATTACTCAAAAACGGTGGCTTTCACGACAAAAGATGTTCTATACAAAGTTAAAGAGGACAAAATTTCCTACATTCTTTGTAGAATTTTTTTTTTGTAGCACACATATGTTAGGAGTTACATCTCCGTGAAGTTGCACTATTTGAAAAAAAAGTATTATATTTTGTTATTTGGCTGTTGACAACTAAAATAAATAATTTAAACAAATGCAAATCATATTGAAATAATTTTTAAAGAGACTCTACTTTAATTTTATATTAATACGCTGTATGCGTCAGTGTGCTTTGTCTAGCTTGCAGGAGGTTACGTTGTTATAATGGAAAATCCCCAAGTTGATTTGTGCTTTATTTGTGAGAAAACTTTAAGTGAAAGTGACGTTGTCGTTGTAAAGGAAAGAGGTGTAAAGACACTTTTAAAATCGAGTGAGTTACGAGGTAATCGCGCACATACGCTCATTTTGAGAACACTATTTTCTGTAACTGTGCATGGCGCATGTTAAAAAATTATATTAATGAAAAACTGATCGCCGCGTTTTGTCGTAAAAAGATAACGAACCTCAAGTAGCGTCGACATCCCGCAGATCAAGTATACCGACTTTTAATTTTAAAGTACAGAAATGGAGAGGCATAGAGAAAAATCCTGAAGACTGGGGTTGAAAGCATGGCGCTTACGGGCTCACTCCCATAACAATGGCGGAAAAACCAGCTCCCGATTCCTTATTAAAATCGGTATCTTGTAACTCAAAAAGGGGTGTGGTGGGGCTTGCAGCTGCCGAAAGGCTGGACTTAAATGTTCGGTTGTATGTGGCTTCTGCAACGGAGAATCTTGCGGAAATATGCCGGAAATCTGCATTGAAAGCGAGGACGAGGATGACGACATTATTCAGGCTACGGACCAAAACTACGACCAGGACACAGACAACTACGACCAGGACACCGACAATAACCAACCCGAACCATCGAAACGTACCAAAGTGTAGTAGAAATTAATTTTTGTAACGCTCTAAAGTCATAATTTACTATTCTTATATTTATACAAAAAATGCGATATACTTTTCGCCTTTAAATTTGTTTATGAAAAGTATAATACTGTTAAATGCTAATATTCAAGTGCCTTTTAGTTTTTCTTATAATTATGTAAAAATATAATGATATATAATAAAAATAATAAAATAAAACTCAACCAAAATGAAGTTTCCGCATTTTTTTTTTCAAATAGTGCAAATTCACGGAGCTGTAACTCCTAACATATGTGTGCTACAAAAAAATTTTCTACAAAGAATGTAGGAAATTTTGTCCTCTTTAACTTTGTATACAACATCTTTTGTTGTGAAAGCCACCGTTTTTGAGTTATTATCAAAAAACCAACTTTTTGAACCTAAAATCCAAAATGGCGGCTCGAGCGCATGCGCCTCGAGGTCGAAAACTTGGATTTTTCATTAGGGCCCCAAGCTTAACAACATACTAAAAAATCGCTACTACCCCACCTTTTGCATTCAAAAAACCCCCACATACTGGACTATTAGGGTTTGGGAAAAGACCGAATCCAGAAGACCTACACGTCTTTGGCTCAAATGTATTTGTACATATAGCCAAAGAAAAAAAGCAGAAGTGGGATGCCAAAAGTATGAAAGGATTATTTGTGGGGTATGAGGAAAATACAAAAGGGTATAGCATTTATTATCCACAAGAGAGGAAGTTTAGAATTGCGAGAGATGTTGTTTTTGCACCAATTAAAAATACTTTACCACCATTTGTAGACGAAAACGAAGATCTTTCAATACAGCAACTAAATGAAGATGAAGACCAAACACAACAAAATAAAATTGAAGACGAAGTACAAGGTTCTGAAGAAAAAGAAGATAATGCGTCACAGCCTCAAAATATTCAAGTATTGGAAATTACTGAATCGGAAAAAGACAAGAACGAGGAAAGAAATAACGACAAACAAGGAAGATATAATCTCAGAAAAAGAGCAACACTGAAGAGAACAGATAAGTTTGAAGAGACTTTATTATCGCATATTAACGAATCAGATGATTCAATCAGTTTTGAAGATGAATTGTGAAAACAGTCAGTGTTGGAAGGAAGCTGTAAGAAAAGAATTGGATGCATTAGAAGAAAATAATACGTGGACAGAAGTATACTTGCCTGCAGGTAAACAAGCAATAGATTCAAAGTGGATTTTTAAAACAAAGAAAAATGAAAAGGATAAACTTACGAATTTAAAGCTAAGTTGGTAGCTAAAGGCTTCCAGCAAGAAGATAGTTTCGAAATATTAGAACTGTATGCACGTGTAGCGAAGCTAAACACAATGAGAATAATGTTGTCAGTCGCAAATCATAAAGGTCTTGTAATCCATCTAATGGATGTTAAAAGTGCACTTTTAAATGGAGACATCAAAGAGGAAGTATTTATGCAAAAATCATGTGGTACAATTAAAGAAGACGAACGAGTCTTACGGTTATATAAATCGCTATACGGACTGAAGAAATCGCCACGATATTGGAACGATAAATTCAATATGTTTGTTAAACAAGAGAAACAGTCAAAGGCGGACTATTGTTTGTACTCCAAATCTGATGATGTTTCTCAACTTTACATTCTACTTTACATTGATGATCTGTTGATCATGGGAAATGTATTGAGTGAAATAGAGAAATTGAAATCAGCTCTGAAGCAGACATTTAAAATCAAAGACATGGGTAACGTTCGAAACTACCTTGGAACAAATATTGTACAATATGATGATATGATCCAAATAAATCAAACTTCCTACTTGAAATATGTTTTGTAGGGATTTCAAATGACCGATTGCAAACCTGTGTCAACCCCTTTAGACCCCAAGATGAAGATTTCAACTATTCCCTCTGAAGATAAAGAATTGGAGAAACGCTGTAGACAGTTAATTGGTAGCTTGTACGCTATGTTAGGATCTCGCCCGGACTTATGTGCATCTGTAAGCATTTTGAGCAGATACCAAAGTTCAGCCAATGAAGATTTATGGAAATCATTAAAAAGAGTTCTTCGGTATATTAAGGGTACAATCGATTACACATTGGTGTACCGAAAAAATGAGAATGCGGTCTTACTTCAGGGATTTGTGGATTCTGATTAGGCCGGAGATATAAATGATCGAAAGTCAACGTCCGGATATATATTCAAGATCTTCAATAACACTGTTTCCTGGTCATCGCGCAAGCAAGCAAACGTAGCTCTTTCATCAACTGAGTCAGAATATGCGGCACTCAGTCTCGCAGTTAGTGAAGCTTGCTGGCTGAAGTCTTTACTTCAAGATTTGGATCTACACTTCGAAGGCCTTATACCTATATTTGAAGATAACCAATCGTCGATTAGAGTTGCTAACAACCCAGAAACATCTCTTTATTCGAGACAAAGTTTCTAGTGGTGTGATAAATGTTTTGTATATTTGTTCAAAAGACCAGTTAGCTGATTCTTTAACTATAGCAGTTACTAAAGTTAGACTTCAGAGTTTTTGTTCTTGTGTTGGCTTGCAAAACAATTGTAAGGTTAAAATTTAAAGAATTTTTTAATGTTAGATTATTTTTTAATATTTCATTGAGAGGGGGTATTAAAATAACAATGAAAGGAATCAAGTAACTGCAATTAGATTTTTGAATCAAGTAGTAGGTCATGTTTTGTTTTGAATGTTAAAAAATAAGTAGTAGATTTGACACCTGTCAATGGTCAATAAAATATTTTTTCGTTGAATGGAGTCTTATTTGGAAATACTGTTTGTTCTATTAATTTTATACATAACTAAAATTTTAAACTTCATTCTTTATTCCTACATTTAGTTATGATTATGTCTATCTATCTAAATATGTTATCACAGCAAACTTTTAGATAATACGAGTAAATTGTTATACTTGTGTAACGTTTCATTTTCGACCTACATAATTATTGTCCTATTTCCATAACCTTCTTCGTCATCGCCCTTCATGTAAACAGTGTTGCATGAATGGATCGTTAGATGTTATTATATAGCTGTTATAATTAAATTCATAAAATACTTTGTTGGTAACCATTTCTAAACATACATACTTTTTAATTCTTTGTTTACACAAAGATCAGTACATATTTATCAAATTATGCCAGAAATAAGTTACCATATATTTTAATTTATCGAGTACGATACGAAATTTAAGTTTATTCATATAATGGGTGGAAAAGAGAGGAAAGTTTATATGTACCATGAAAACTTGAAAACGCATAGTGTTCCAGGAATTTCCACACTTTCGCGGATATGAAACATCAATTAGGAACCATTTTAGCAACATGGCAATGTATGTATGATAGCGGATAATTTTGTCACGTATACATACAATTAGAACAATGGTTTTTCTTAATTTTGAATATGTAACTACCAAACCATGTTAAAACTTTAATTACTAACATAACAAATAAATTGTTATTCACACTTCTGTGTAATAAATTTTCTAATAAATATTTGATTAATTTGTATATCGTATATGATCATACTAAGCTTGGTTTTAATATTTATGAACAGAAATCCTTAATTATCAAAAACAAATTATAATAGATACAACATTTGACCTATCTTTATTTATAAAATACAAAAATTTATTATATTTAATAATTGTCCTTTTTGTATCAATAAAACAAAAATATACATATTATTTACAAAGCCGGTTATTCAAATTCCTGTCAAGTAGCGCTACTGCCAAAATGGCTGCTCAACTTAATTCCATGCGATATAAAGATCAAAGGCTCCGACAGCAAGTGTCGCTACTGGTTAAGTGGCCTATTCAGAGAAACACAGTCATAAAGGTTGTTACGGGTATAAAGATTGTTACCATAAAGACGATTGTAACAATCTTTATGAATTTGTCAATAGCTAACTTCATTATACTTATATGAACTTAATATAACATTAATCTTATTTGTCAACGCTTTAATTTTATAAAATAATGAGTTGACAATTATGTTTAACATGCAAATGTGACAAAACAACTAAAGAACTATATAATATTTATGTGTTATATAACGTCTAAACTATTTAGAACGAGTATGTTAACTCCTACAAATGATCCCAACGTCATTGAAAAGTTATGGGAAGATTTAAATTTTTTATTTAACTGAATATTTAACAGAAAGCGCATTGGCACAAAAATAAATAATAGAGTTTTCAAGAATTCTATAGAATAACATATTTTTTAAAAATATGTATTTGTCAAAAGTAACTTTTTTTGATCTTATAATCATTATTCAATTCGAAGCAGGATTTATGCATCCTGATAAAAAATAAAAACACTAATATTTGGTAGAAAGGCCATTAATTATAATATTTGATTGACATAATAACCTGTCATACGTCAAATATCAGAAACAACAACGAGAAAACAAGCATAAATACATAGTTTTAGCAGTCGTTATGATAATGGTTGTCAAAGCACTTAACAATGCTGACGGTAACTGAGAATACCAAATTTGATTTTATCAAATTTATAGTACATACCAACCATACCGACTACACAAATATTGAGTTCTGAATAGACCTCTAAGTATTTTTATACGGTGGCTATGCCATGATCGCGTATCATAACGGATTAAATCTACTTTTCATCAAAATCAGCATTTTTTATCTTCAGTATTTAGGGTATGAGTTAGATCCATTGGCGAACTCAGAATCAATGTTATATTGTATACAAAATGGATGCCAAAACTGCTAAATCAAGCAAAGCGCGTTAAGTTTCAAGTTATTTGTATTATTTTAAAGTTTTTGTATACAGCTGTTCATTATAAATGGGCCACCATTGCTATTTCGAGAATTATAAGAGCTACAAAGACGTTTAAATGGGCAAAAAATTTCTATTCCACGAGACAAATTTCAAGAAAAGAATTTTTTTTGACCAGTTGTTCTCAAAATACGTGACTTAACTTTTTAATTTTGAGAGGACTTGTCATTGGAGAAGTCCTTCACAAACCAATCAAGAACCAAGTATTTCTTAAGACAGCTCATTAGCCTATAGAATATGTTGTAATTCTGATTGCTAATAAAATGTATAAAAGAAAAAAAAACTTTTTAATTTTAAATGCGCACATATATTTTTTATTTGCTCATTCGTTAGAGAATTTAATTCTGAATTCAGTGGTACACTATTTTTATTCCCTTACATAACGATTTTTTTTAGAAAAATGCATTTTAAGTTTTATATTAATTTGAATAAAATATGGCTATAATAAGAGTGTCATGATTGAAAAAAACGTGAATTGTTAGTTTTTTTACATGCATATTTCGTTTGCGTTGACATTTATTTATGATCAATTACAAGAACAAAACATTCACTTTTTTGATCAGGGCACTCTAATTCTATATCACGTTTCATTTTTTCCATTCGTGGCATTCTTACTATAGTCATATTTTAAACAAATTAATATAAAAGTTTATATGCATTTTTCTCAAAAAAAAAAGTAATCGTCGTGTAAGGGTATAAAATTTTCAATGAATTCAGAATAATATCTCTAACAAATGAACAACCAGTGACCGAAAAAAATAATTATTTTTTTATTTAAATTTGTATTGTGAAATAGTTCTCGAGATAGCAATGGTGGCCTATTTAAAATGAACATGCTGTATTTTCACCTTTTTAGAGAGGTAATGTTTTCGGTCCAAAATTCCTATTTTCCGTATTTAAGCTTTCTGCATTCATGCAAAGAGTTGGTTAGATTTTAAGTAAAGCTTGAAGCCCATAACAGTTTTTAATGAAAATCCATTGTAAGATATAAACCAAAACATTTTAATTTTAGTATTTGATACTATTATATCAAGAGGAATAAAATGTAGATTTTGGCTAAAATTAACAGACTTGACGTAATAATGTTCCATAACATTTCAAATTAAGTACTTAAGACTTATATACGAAGGAGAACAACATATTAAATTTGGGTTAAAATTAAACAACCGGAAGTGATACTTTACTTGAAGGTCTAAATAGATTTATGTGAAAAATATATTATGATATAATCCAAAACTTTTCAAATTTGGTATTTAAGAGTTTTATATGAAGGAGAACAAAATATTAGATTTTGAGTAAAATTCATAAATCGGACGTGATAATTTACTTGAAGCTCTGAACAGATTTTCGTGAAAAATATATTATATGATCTAAACCTTTTTAAATTTAGTATTAAAGACTTTTATATGAAGGGTAACAACATATTAGATTTTGGCTAAAATTCATAAACCAGAAGTGATACTTTACTTGAAGCTCTGAACAGATTTTTGTGAAAAATATATCATGATATATTATTATATACAGGGTGTTCATTTTAAATGGGCCACCACTATCTCGAGAACTATAAGAGTTACAAAGATGATTAAATGGGCAACAATTTTCGACCAGTGTGACTACATGTTAATTTTTGTACATAGAATTAGAGTGCCCTGATCGAAAGAAGCGAATATTTTGTTCTTGTAAGTGATGATAAATGTCAACATTAACAAATTATTCACGTATTTCTTTTATGGCTTTCTAATTCTGTCAAAAAATTAACACGTATTCGTTTTTTCCATTCATGACACTCTTATTATAAATAGCCATATTTTAATCAAATTAATATGAAATTTTACATGCATTTTTCTCTAACAAATCGTTATATAAAGGACTAAAAATATTAAATCACTGAAAGCTCTAACGAATGAGCAAATAAAAAATATATGATCCCATTTCAAATTAAAAAGTTAGGGCCCGTATTTTGAGAACCATTGGTCCAAAAAAATAATTTTTCTTTTATTTAAATTTTTGATGAAAACAAC
>OY720457.1:27373669-27381169 GCA_963082715.1 Harpalus rubripes
TATTAATATTAATATTAATATTAATATTTTTTTAAAATTTAATTTCAGTAAATGTTTCAAATCATTATATTAAATTAATATCATGTAATTATTTTACTATTGTGTTTTCAAAATGCTATATATCATAAGTATTTATTTCGTCCAAATAACTCTAAAATGTTAAAACACCATAACTGAAAGAACTAAAGCTGAAGTTGGAAATCTCAAAGCAAATTAGTAAAAAAAAAACTTTATCCAATGATATGGTTTCCCCAATATAGTTCCTATCTGCAACTATATATATTTTTTGGATATCATAGTTTTTGTGACAACCCTAGTATCTTCTGATTTATTAAAGATAAGAACTACTCTAATACATTGTTAAATTTGGTGATTATTCCCTCTTAAAGAAAATGGGAAAACTAGTTAAAATAATCATTTTGAGAAAGAGAAGCAATATAAAAATACGTGCGCAGTACAGTATCATTTTTACTGGGGTAAAAATCTAAATGGAAAATGTGTTTGTGTTGTAATGTAAACACTCCTGAGTATCAGCAAATCAAAAGCATACTCTCTTTTTATTTATATCTATTATTTGAAAAATAAATTAAAGTATCTCTATACTCATTTTTAAAACTAAATTGTAAGAGGGGTAAATTCAAAATTTTCTTAGTGTCATGAAGGTTTCTAATTAGCTGTTTACATAATATTTTTTTAAATTTTGAGACAAATTATTTAAAGTAAATGATATATTTAAATAAATATGAAACATGTTGATGTAGTGAAAATGAAATTTATTTATTTTAAATGTATAAATATATCTTCGCGTGTGTTTTAGGGTAGAAATATGAATTATAAGTTTACTCCCCCTAGTTTAAAAACGGAGTAACCTATAGTTTTATACACGGAATCAGTTCTGAAGTATATGTCCGAGTAAACTAAGTGACTAGTTGTGATTGAGATAATCGATGGAAAACAATTATTTATTGCACATTGGTGACCCCAGAAGTGCACTCTCTACATCTCATAGTGGCGTAGATTAAATGCCCTCTATAATAATGGGAATGTCATTGTACCAAAATCACATTTCAAAGATTGTAAAAGCCGACTTCCAACTACATATTAATTTAAAATTTCAGAAAACATCTTTAGTTCCTATTTCATTTTCTTTTAAAAAGCGATATTTAAATATTTTTAGTATTATACTACTGTAAAGTATTTTATGATTTTTATTCATAACTTATACACGGTGTCCCCTGAGGAAACTGACAAACTTTAACCATGTATTCTAGGGGTCATTCTAAGTATTAAAGTTCATATAAACTATGAGTCCATTCTTCTCCATTAATTGACCCATAGTTTATATGAACTTTTTTACATGAAATTTTCCCTAGAATTCATGGTTAAAGTTATGTTAAACATTTGTATTATTTTTTGTTTGTTTATTTTTGTCGATGTTTCCAAAACGGAAAACAATTGACCCATGCCTGTAATAACTTCTTTTTTTATTTAGAATGACCCCTGGAATACAGGCTTAAAGTTTGTCGGTTTCCTCAGGTATATCCTGTATGTTTTATTTTATATTATTCTAAAATAATTCTTTGACGGCTGTTGCTTTTTTTTAAAATTAAATTAACAACTTACTTTAGTTCACCTTATATCGGAAAAGCATCGACAAATTAAACATTATTCATTGGTTGGTGTTGTTGTTAAATGGTGGTCGTGATATTTTAAAAAATTTAAATATATTTTAGGGGTTTCAGCTTACAAACAAAACTTCTAAAGTTTAAAAGTGAACCACACATTCTTAAACAGTTTAAAGCGAAATTAACATATGTAGAAAATTTCAACCGCTTGAAGATTGGATGTGTATATGTTGGTCTATTGGGACTTTTACTGTTGCCATATACTGAGTTCTGAAGTAACCTTTTACACAAAGACGACAAGCTCGAATTTTATTTTTGACTTCAATAAAATGCACTGTTTTTGCGGTAAACGAAACCAATTATTTGGTGATAATAGGGATTAATATTATCTTAATACGATATTTTTTAAATCGATAATAATTGGCCACAAATAAATAAACTATACATAAATTTTGTAAACAAACTACAGAAATGAGATTATCATAGAATTCTCGTACCTAAATATTTCGTACAATTCTAATATTCTCTAACGGAATACATAAAGGTCAGTTTCCTATCAAATCATAGGGCAAAGTTATGAAAAGAAATCACACCTATAAAATTATTTAAACGTCAACTTTCATTCGCTAGTCATAGTATACTAGATAGATAAATTTGTATTTAGTTGAATAAAGAATACATATGCTGACATTGTAGAATATGGTTGTGTTAAGCCGGTTTTCCCTACGGTCGTAATATTTTTGTCGTCATTTTCGTACATAACAGATTTTTTTATATGAACAAAAATATTGTAATATTTGAAATGAATTCTTTTACAATAAATTAATTAAACAAATAAAATCGATATTCATTACTGGCAATTAATTTCCAAAGTTTGAACAATTTGAAAATTCAACAACATACGAAATTTTTAAATATTCGTTTTGTGTAGTACGTAATTACATTGTAATTTAATTGTTTAAAGGTTTATGAATATTCTTATTAAACCTACTATCTATGCAATAAATAATACGCTTTTATTTCATTACTTGTATAGATTTAACATATCTACATAAATATGAGTATCTGTAAGTTCTTTTATTAATTTGTTAATCAAAGTATGGAACTTAGATGTTGGGTTATTATTTAACTTCATGTACGTGTCAGTGTCCACCATGTTCGTGCTTCAATTTTAGATTATGATAGTAATTAGAATTTTTTTTTTCAGAAATTACTCATATTTATAATAATATAAAAGCGTAAATTTTAGATCTTATACAGAACATCTGTCGAAATGGTATCTATTTGATTTAAAGTTATGCAACATTTAAATTTCGCGCTAATTTTTAATATTTATTTTAGTAAGTTTATTCTTGTTTTAATCTTCTGACTCTGTTTAAATCAACGGTAGTCATGTTTAGATTTCAAAAGATGTCCGACATATTATTAATTGTTATAATAATTTTTTTGTATCCATTAACAACTCACAGGTAATATGAATTTTATTATATTCGTTGTTTGGTATATTGTATAATGTTCGTGTAAGAATTATTTACTTTTATATTTCTTCGATCTTAGCACTGATGAACGTGTAATAAACGCTGAAACGTATGCACATGAGAAGTTGATTTTTTATTTTGATCCTATTCCAACATCCGACAATCCTGACCAATTATAAGAACTATTTTTAGAACGATTTGTTTCTAATGAACTTTGTAATCGGTTAACTAAGCAACTAGGATAAGTCAAACATGTAGAACCTACCTAGGCATACTTATATTAATAATTTTTATTATCGTGGTCTTGTGATCAGTGGCGTAATAATATTATTATTATCATTATCATTATCATTATCATTATCATTATCATTATCATTATCATTATCATTATCATTATCATTATCATTATCATTATCATTATCATTATCATTATCATTATCATTATCATTATCATTATCATTATCATTATCATTATCATTATCATTATCATTATCATTATCATTATCATTATCATTATCATTATCATTATCATTATCATTATCATTATCATTATCATTATCATTATCATTATCATTATCATTATCATTATCATTATCATTATCATTATCATTATCATTATCATTATCATTATCATTATCATTATCATTATCATTATCATTATCATTATCATTATCATTATCATTATCATTATCATTATCATTATCATTATCATTATCATTATCATTATCATTATCATTATCATTATCATTATCATTATCATTATCATTATCATTATCATTATCATTATCATTATCATTATCATTATCATTATCATTATCATTATCATTATCATTATCATTATCATTATCATTATCATTATCATTATCATTATCATTATCATTATCATTATCATTATCATTATCATTATCATTATCATTATCATTATCATTATCATTATCATTATCATTATCATTATCATTATCATTATCATTATCATTATCATTATCATTATCATTATCATTATCATTATCATTATCATTATCATTATCATTATCATTATCATTATCATTATCATTATCATTATCATTATCATTATCATTATCATTATCATTATCATTATCATTATCATTATCATTATCATTATCATTATCATTATCATTATCATTATCATTATCATTATCATTATCATTATCATTATCATTATCATTATCATTATCATTATCATTATCATTATCATTATCATTATCATTATCATTATCATTATCATTATCATTATCATTATCATTATCATTATCATTATCATTATCATTATCATTATCATTATCATTATCATTATCATTATCATTATCATTATCATTATCATTATCATTATCATTATCATTATCATTATCATTATCATTATCATTATCATTATCATTATCATTATCATTATCATTATCATTATCATTATCATTATCATTATCATTATCATTATGGTGATTAATATTAATATTAATATTAATATTAATATTAATATTAATATTAATATTAATATTAATATTAATATTAATATTAATATTAATATTAATATTAATATTAATATTAATATTAATATTAATATTAATATTAATATTAATATTAATATTAATATTAATATTAATATTAATATTAATATTAATATTAATATTAATATTAATATTAATATTAATATTAATATTAATATTAATATTAATATTAATATTTTTTTAAAATTTAATTTCAGTAAATGTTTCAAATCATTATATTAAATTAATATCATGTAATTATTTTACTATTGTGTTTTCAAAATGCTATATATCATAAGTATTTATTTCGTCCAAATAACTCTAAAATGTTAAAACACCATAACTGAAAGAACTAAAGCTGAAGTTGGAAATCTCAAAGCAAATTAGTAAAAAAAAAACTTTATCCAATGATATGGTTTCCCCAATATAGTTCCTATCTGCAACTATATATATTTTTTGGATATCATAGTTTTTGTGACAACCCTAGTATCTTCTGATTTATTAAAGATAAGAACTACTCTAATACATTGTTAAATTTGGTGATTATTCCCTCTTAAAGAAAATGGGAAAACTAGTTAAAATAATCATTTTGAGAAAGAGAAGCAATATAAAAATACGTGCGCAGTACAGTATCATTTTTACTGGGGTAAAAATCTAAATGGAAAATGTGTTTGTGTTGTAATGTAAACACTCCTGAGTATCAGCAAATCAAAAGCATACTCTCTTTTTATTTATATCTATTATTTGAAAAATAAATTAAAGTATCTCTATACTCATTTTTAAAACTAAATTGTAAGAGGGGTAAATTCAAAATTTTCTTAGTGTCATGAAGGTTTCTAATTAGCTGTTTACATAATATTTTTTTAAATTTTGAGACAAATTATTTAAAGTAAATGATATATTTAAATAAATATGAAACATGTTGATGTAGTGAAAATGAAATTTATTTATTTTAAATGTATAAATATATCTTCGCGTGTGTTTTAGGGTAGAAATATGAATTATAAGTTTACTCCCCCTAGTTTAAAAACGGAGTAACCTATAGTTTTATACACGGAATCAGTTCTGAAGTATATGTCCGAGTAAACTAAGTGACTAGTTGTGATTGAGATAATCGATGGAAAACAATTATTTATTGCACATTGGTGACCCCAGAAGTGCACTCTCTACATCTCATAGTGGCGTAGATTAAATGCCCTCTATAATAATGGGAATGTCATTGTACCAAAATCACATTTCAAAGATTGTAAAAGCCGACTTCCAACTACATATTAATTTAAAATTTCAGAAAACATCTTTAGTTCCTATTTCATTTTCTTTTAAAAAGCGATATTTAAATATTTTTAGTATTATACTACTGTAAAGTATTTTATGATTTTTATTCATAACTTATACACGGTGTCCCCTGAGGAAACTGACAAACTTTAACCATGTATTCTAGGGGTCATTCTAAGTATTAAAGTTCATATAAACTATGAGTCCATTCTTCTCCATTAATTGACCCATAGTTTATATGAACTTTTTTACATGAAATTTTCCCTAGAATTCATGGTTAAAGTTATGTTAAACATTTGTATTATTTTTTGTTTGTTTATTTTTGTCGATGTTTCCAAAACGGAAAACAATTGACCCATGCCTGTAATAACTTCTTTTTTTATTTAGAATGACCCCTGGAATACAGGCTTAAAGTTTGTCGGTTTCCTCAGGTATATCCTGTATGTTTTATTTTATATTATTCTAAAATAATTCTTTGACGGCTGTTGCTTTTTTTTAAAATTAAATTAACAACTTACTTTAGTTCACTCGACAAATTAAACATTATTCATTGGTTGGTGTTGTTGTTAAATGGTGGTCGTGATATTTTAAAAAATTTAAATATATTTTAGGGGTTTCAGCTTACAAACAAAACTTCTAAAGTTTAAAAGTGAACCACACATTCTTAAACAGTTTAAAGCGAAATTAACATATGTAGAAAATTTCAACCGCTTGAAGATTGGATGTGTATATGTTGGTCTATTGGGACTTTTACTGTTGCCATATACTGAGTTCTGAAGTAACCTTTTACACAAAGACGACAAGCTCGAATTTTATTTTTGACTTCAATAAAATGCACTGTTTTTGCGGTAAACGAAACCAATTATTTGGTGATAATAGGGATTAATATTATCTTAATACGATATTTTTTAAATCGATAATAATTGGCCACAAATAAATAAACTATACATAAATTTTGTAAACAAACTACAGAAATGAGATTATCATAGAATTCTCGTACCTAAATATTTCGTACAATTCTAATATTCTCTAACGGAATACATAAAGGTCAGTTTCCTATCAAATCATAGGGCAAAGTTATGAAAAGAAATCACACCTATAAAATTATTTAAACGTCAACTTTCATTCGCTAGTCATAGTATACTAGATAGATAAATTTGTATTTAGTTGAATAAAGAATACATATGCTGACATTGTAGAATATGGTTGTGTTAAGCCGGTTTTCCCTACGGTCGTAATATTTTTGTCGTCATTTTCGTACATAACAGATTTTTTTATATGAACAAAAATATTGTAATATTTGAAATGAATTCTTTTACAATAAATTAATTAAACAAATAAAATCGATATTCATTACTGGCAATTAATTTCCAAAGTTTGAACAATTTGAAAATTCAACAACATACGAAATTTTTAAATATTCGTTTTGTGTAGTACGTAATTACATTGTAATTTAATTGTTTAAAGGTTTATGAATATTCTTATTAAACCTACTATCTATGCAATAAATAATACGCTTTTATTTCATTACTTGTATAGATTTAACATATCTACATAAATATGAGTATCTGTAAGTTCTTTTATTAATTTGTTAATCAAAGTATGGAACTTAGATGTTGG
>OY720457.1:27386169-27686169 GCA_963082715.1 Harpalus rubripes
GATAATGATAATGATAATGATAATGATAATGATAATGATAATGATAATGATAATGATAATGATAATGATAATGATAATGATAATGATAATGATAATGATAATGATAATGATAATGATAATGATAATGATAATGATAATGATAATGATAATGATAATGATAATGATAATGATAATGATAATGATAATGATAATGATAATGATAATGATAATGATAATGATAATGATAATGATAATGATAATGATAATGATAATGATAATGATAATGATAATGATAATGATAATGATAATGATAATGATAATGATAATGATAATGATAATGATAATGATAATGATAATGATAATGATAATGATAATGATAATGATAATGATAATGATAATGATAATGATAATGATAATGATAATGATAATGATAATGATAATGATAATGATAATGATAATGATAATGATAATGATAATGATAATGATAATGATAATAATAATATTATTACGCCACTGATCACAAGACCACGATAATAAAAATTATTAATATAAGTATGCCTAGGTAGGTTCTACATGTTTGACTTATCCTAGTTGCTTAGTTAACCGATTACAAAGTTCATTAGAAACAAATCGTTCTAAGATTGGTCTTATAATTGGTCAGGATTGTCGGATGTTGGAATAGGATCAAAATAAAAAATCAACTTCTCATGTGCATACGTTTCAGCGTTTATTACACGTTTATCAGTGCTAAGATCGAAGAAATATAAAAGTAAATAATTCTTACACGAACATTATACAATATACCAAACAACGAATATAATAAAATTCATATTACCTGTGAGTTGTTAATGGATACAAAAAAATTATTATAACAATTAATAATATGTCGGACATCTTTTGAAATCTAAACATGACTACCGTTGATTTAAACAGAGTCAGAAGATTAAAACAAGAATAAACTTACTAAAATAAATATTAAAAATTAGCGCGAAATTTAAATGTTGCATAACTTTAAATCAAATAGATACCATTTCGACAGATGTTCTGTATAAGATCTAAAATTTACGCTTTTATATTATTATAAATATGAGTAATTTCTGAAAAAAAAAATTCTAATTACTATCATAATCTAAAATTGAAGCACGAACATGGTGGACACTGACACGTACATGAAGTTAAATAATAACCCAACATCTAAGTTCCATACTTTGATTAACAAATTAATAAAAGAACTTACAGATACTCATATTTATGTAGATATGTTAAATCTATACAAGTAATGAAATAAAAGCGTATTATTTATTGCATAGATAGTAGGTTTAATAAGAATATTCATAAACCTTTAAACAATTAAATTACAATGTAATTACGTACTTCACAAAACGAATATTTAAAAATTTCGTATGTTGTTGAATTTTCAAATTGTTCAAACTTTGGAAATTAATTGCCAGTAATGAATATCGGTTTTATTTGTTTAATTAATTTATTGTAAAAGAATTCATTTCAAATATTACAATATTTTTGTTCATATAAAAAAATCTGTTATGTACGAAAATGACGACAAAAATATTACGACCGTAGGGAAAACCGGCTTAACACAACCATATTCTACAATGTCAGCATATGTATTCTTTATTCAACTAAATACAAATTTATCTATCTAGTATACTATGACTAGCGAATGAAAGTTGACGTTTAAATAATTTTATAGGTGTGATTTCTTTTCATAACTTTGCCCTATGATTTGATAGGAAACTGACCTTTATGTATTCCGTTAGAGAATATTAGAATTGTACGAAATATTTAGGTACGAGAATTCTATGATAATCTCATTTCTGTAGTTTGTTTACAAAATTTATGTATAGTTTATTTATTTGTGGCCAATTATTATCGATTTAAAAAATATCGTATTAAGATAATATTAATCCCTATTATCACCAAATAATTGGTTTCGTTTACCGCAAAAACAGTGCATTTTATTGAAGTCAAAAATAAAATTCGAGCTTGTCGTCTTTGTGTAAAAGGTTACTTCAGAACTCAGTATATGGCAACAGTAAAAGTCCCAATAGACCAACATATACACATCCAATCTTCAAGCGGTTGAAATTTTCTACATATGTTAATTTCGCTTTAAACTGTTTAAGAATGTGTGGTTCACTTTTAAACTTTAGAAGTTTTGTTTGTAAGCTGAAACCCCTAAAATATATTTAAATTTTTTAAAATATCACGACCACCATTTAACAACAACACCAACCAATGAATAATGTTTAATTTGTCGATGCTTTTCCGATATAAGGTGAACTAAAGTAAGTTGTTAATTTAATTTAAAAAAAAAGCAACAGCCGTCAAAGAATTATTTTAGAATAATATAAAATAAAACATACAGGATATACCTGAGGAAACCGACAAACTTTAAGCCTGTATTCCAGGGGTCATTCTAAATAAAAAAAGAAGTTATTACAGGCATGGGTCAATTGTTTTCCGTTTTGGAAACATCGACAAAAATAAACAAACAAAAAATAATACAAATGTTTAACATAACTTTAACCATGAATTCTAGGGAAAATTTCATGTAAAAAAGTTCATATAAACTATGGGTCAATTAATGGAGAAGAATGGACTCATAGTTTATATGAACTTTAATACTTAGAATGACCCCTAGAATACATGGTTAAAGTTTGTCAGTTTCCTCAGGGGACACCGTGTATAAGTTATGAATAAAAATCATAAAATACTTTACAGTAGTATAATACTAAAAATATTTAAATATCGCTTTTTAAAAGAAAATGAAATAGGAACTAAAGATGTTTTCTGAAATTTTAAATTAATATGTAGTTGGAAGTCGGCTTTTACAATCTTTGAAATGTGATTTTGGTACAATGACATTCCCATTATTATAGAGGGCATTTAATCTACGCCACTATGAGATGTAGAGAGTGCACTTCTGGGGTCACCAATGTGTAATAAATAATTGTTTTCCATCGATTATCTCAATCACAACTAGTCACTTAGTTTACTCGGACATATACTTCAGAACTGATTCCGTGTATAAAACTATAGGTTACTCCGTTTTTAAACTAGGGGGAGTAAACTTATAATTCATATTTCTACCCTAAAACACACGCGAAGATATATTTATACATTTAAAATAAATAAATTTCATTTTCACTACATCAACATGTTTCATATTTATTTAAATATATCATTTACTTTAAATAATTTGTCTCAAAATTTAAAAAAATATTATGTAAACAGCTAATTAGAAACCTTCATGACACTAAGAAAATTTTGAATTTACCCCTCTTACAATTTAGTTTTAAAAATGAGTATACAGATACTTTAATTTATTTTTCAAATAATAGATATAAATAAAAAGAGAGTATGCTTTTGATTTGCTGATACTCAGGAGTGTTTACATTACAACACAAACACATTTTCCATTTAGATTTTTACCCCAGTAAAAATGATACTGTACTGCGCACGTATTTTTATATTGCTTCTCTTTCTCAAAATGATTATTTTAACTAGTTTTCCCATTTTCTTTAAGAGGGAATAATCACCAAATTTAACAATGTATTAGAGTAGTTCTTATCTTTAATAAATCAGAAGATACTAGGGTTGTCACAAAAACTATGATATCCAAAAAATATATATAGTTGCAGATAGGAACTATATTGGGGAAACCATATCATTGGATAAAGTTTTTTTTTTACTAATTTGCTTTGAGATTTCCAACTTCAGCTTTAGTTCTTTCAGTTATGGTGTTTTAACATTTTAGAGTTATTTGGACGAAATAAATACTTATGATATATAGCATTTTGAAAACACAATAGTAAAATAATTACATGATATTAATTTAATATAATGATTTGAAACATTTACTGAAATTAAATTTTAAAAAAACTGATGTGCCACCACATGACCTCCCGTCAATTCCATGTTTGAAATAGGAATGAACTTTTAGTAAAGTATCACTACCGGTTGATCGTTCGTTAACAAAATCTAATTTGTTGTTCAAATAGATAGAAAAGTCTGTAGTACCAAATTCTGGATTATAATTTATTATATTTTTCTTCGAAAATCTGTTAAAAGCTCCTAATTAAGTACCACTTCCGGTTTATCATATAGGTGTAGTCAAAATCTAATATTGTTTCAAAATTATACACGTGTTTTAAATTAAATACCGAATTTGAGAAGTTTTGGATCATTTTTTAATATATTTTTCAAGAAAATATGTTTACAACTTCCTATAAAGTAGTACTTCCGGTTTATCAATTTTAGAAAACATTTAATATGTCTTTCTCATTAATATAAAAGTCTTAAATACCAAATTTGAAAAGTTTTGGATTGCATCAATTTATTTTTCACGAAAATCTGTTCAGAGCTTCACTTCCGGTTTATCAATTTTAGCCAAAATCTAATATGTTGCTTCCCGTTATATAAAAGTCGTAAATACTAAATTTGTAAAGTTTTTGAATGTATCAATATATTTTTCACGAAAATCTGTTTATAGCTTCATATAAAGTATCACTTCCGGTTTATCAATTGTATTCAAAATCTAAAATGTTGTTTCCCTTTATATATAGCAGTCGTAAATATTAAATTTGAAAAGCTTTGGAGTATATCATAATATATTTTTCACGAGGATCTGTCCAGAGCTTCAAGTAAAGTATCACTTCTGGTTGATTAATTTTAGCCAAAATCTAATATGTTGTTTTCCAAGATATAAAAATCGTAAATACTATAATTGAAATGTTTTGGTTTATATTTTAATATAGTTTTTCATTCAGAGCTTCAAGTAAAGTATCACTTCCATTTATCTAATTTTACCCAAAATCTAATCAACGAATTATATGAGTACAGGAATCTTAAATACGGAAAATAGATATATTTGGAAGTTTGCTATGAGTTATCGTGGACGAAAAAGTCGTCACTCACACACGCTCAAGCACACGCGCACACACACACGCACGCACACACGCACACAGGCGCACGCGCGCACACACACACACACACACACACACACACACACACACACACATATTCACACAGACATCATCGTAAAAATAGAAAAACGTGTTGTGGGACCCTAATTCGTGCTTACTTACTGAAAACTAACCATAGTAATTCAGACAAATAATTTGAATGGTATCTTCTAAAAATATTTAAGGCAACAACTGACCTTACTCAATGAAGTGCAGGGTATTTTAAAGTTTAACTGGTTTTACTTTACATATTACAGAGCTAGCACCATTTATATATGTGTGGCATTTAAGTTATCTTACCCAAATTTAGTTCCTTCTGAACATTCATGTTGGTAATACTAACTGAGTACTGCAGTATTTAACTTCAGATCTGTCAATTGTGAACTCGGTATTTGGTGTGTTCAAATTGTCGTTTGCTCGTCTGTCAAGTTTCTATTTTGTTTCAGATAGGAATATTATTTAAGGTCGTATAATAAATCTTGTACGTAACTCAAGTGTAAACAAGCCTTATGACTTTCGGTCATTACTTGACCTGAGGTCATAAAGCTTGTGTTTAATATGTATTTAAATCTCAAAATTTATTAAACATAACTTTAAAAAATCTTTCATTTAGAACATTAAATATGATTACCATAATTAAAAACATACTCATATCATATCATATCAAATGATGCCACATTCATTCTTAAACCATCCTCTACTTTATCGTTCCTCCAACCTACCTCAACCACTACCATCCAATCCCCCAGGTGGAGTGCGCAGGCGCGCGGCCGGCTCTCGGCGGCCCGGGCGTCGGGCGTCAGTCTCCCGTGTGAGCGCGTCGCGACGCTTGTTCCGGACGGTGACGCCGACTTGATGCTGTAGTACGGGACTCGAACTCCTAACTCGCTATCGCTAGCCGTTCGTGAAGGTGTTGTGGCAATATTAGTGAAAGGTGGGTTAAGAAAATAAAAAATTGTGGATTTTTATAGGATGTTGGATGGTAAATTAGTTTACAAATAAGTTTCTGAAACAAATTAATTGTTGTATTTGTTATAATGTTTATGGAGGTTTAGGGAGTAATAAACAGTATAAAATCTTGCAAACTACTTGGTTTTACAAAACAAAAAGTAATTACAGATATTATACACTAGAGAATGATTATAAATATTTAATACAGCTTCAACAATTTCTAAATATATCACAAATTTAAAGAAAAATTAAACTGTTAGTATTTAGTAAAAGATTGTTGTAAAATCCATTTCAATTAATATAAATTTATTAAACAGAGAAGTTAATAAATTTTGTTAAGGAGGACATAAAACATAAGCGAACAAACAAAATTTCAACGTATAACAAATTTGAGAATGACATTTTTTTATTTATACATTCATTATTATTTAAAAATATACATTTCTTATTTGAAATATATTAAGTAATGCCATAATCAGTTGATAGCAAAATTTAACATTTTGTTTTTATAATGTAACCAGTGAAGCACTTTTCATTCATTAAATAAATATTATTAGTACCCGCTTATTATTTTTGATTTGATAACGTTTTATTATAATCAGGGTAAGAAATCGGTTTAAAAAACCGTTTAGTCAGTTATTAAAATTAGTTAACCGGTTCTTTAAATCTATAAACACGATTTTTAACCGAAACCGATAGTACCTATTTACTGAGATATATTAAAACCGGGTTTTTAATTAGTTGCTAACAAGATATGGAAAGTGCACTATTTTACTATTTTCATTTTTTTTAAACTGTAATAAAAGTAACGATTTAGTAAAGAATATACCGGTTTTTGAACAAAATCGTTTTAAAAATTACGTATTTGATTTCGGTTACCATCCGTTAGTTTTTCGGTTTCTAGCCCCGTTTAATTCTATGTTCAAAATTGTATAAAAAAATGTCAGTTTCAATTATTTATGAACTAAATACGGGATGAATTATTATCCCATTAATTTTCCGGTAATTATATTCTTAATACTCTTATAGTATATGACAATAAAATATAAAAACATAATTTTTGTGATTAGTGATGAATACAACATACCTATTTGTATTCGTACATTATTTAAGTAATAAATTATTCTTCACTGATTAAATCATAACACTTTTATTTTCAATTCATTGTTCGAAAAATTTATTTGTATCTATGGTAAATTTTATTTTGTGCTTGAATAATCATTTTTCTCTGATGAATTTTAATTTTCCACCTATTCATAAATTAAACTTTTGTATTTTGTGAAATAAAAATTTTATATTACGAACTTCATCAGATTAAAATTATTTTTATTTGTTATAATTTCAATGCGAGTTTTTTGGTGGTGGCTTTATTCCCTCCAACTCTAAGTGAAATGAAAATTTAGGGGAACGGTTCACAGCGTTTAATTTCTCCGTGTTTAGCATAAGTTCGCTTTATGGGGAATAAATTTAATTTATTTGCTGTTTAACGCGCTTAATTCTACTACGTATGCGAATATTGATATAGTAATTTCGAGGTGTACTTTTATGAAGATTTAGTTTTTTGGAATTTAGGCAAAAAGAGAAGATACTACCAAAGATGTGGAATAGTTTATGTTAGGCTATATTTATGGTTGTGGATGTTTTAAGTTTGAAGATATACGAGCAGTTAGCACTTAAACAATAACCTTAACTGCTCATTTTTATCTGAGTGGGAATAATAACCTAGTTTTATTACTAAATCACAAAAGTTTTATATTATTGTTTTCTTTCTGGTAAAAAGTGTTTCACAACAAATTAAAATGTCTTTAAATACATTTTAGAATTAGCTTTAAATATTTATAGATACTAAAAGTATTAAACCGAGTGATGCAAGAATTTTAATAAACTGTAGAATTATAAATTTTTTTAAAAATTTCACGTTTCTCTCCAGAACTTGAACTTCATTGTCAAATAATGACATTAGGTATTGAAAGATTCATTGTTTTCATTGGATCTTTGTAATTTATTTGGCATTTCGCCAATTCGAAATAAGTTTTTGAATTTTCGTTTCAATCCACACTAAGGTTTGTTTTTAACTATATTCTAAAATTGCTTCAGAGTTTACTAGCTTTATATACATATCTTTAAAGCGTCAAAAAACTATATTTGTTATCGGTCTAGACCGGTAAAACATAGGGACTTTTATGGATTTGGTACTACTGTTTTAGTGATCTATCAATATTTTAATATTTTCAACAAAAGAATTTGCGAAAATATTACAAAGTGTAAATAAATAAGTATAGTAATTATAAGTAATATTGCAAATTCGTAGTCAAAGGAAAGTGCAGTTTCTAGTCTGGTGATACAAATTATTAACTACTCGTATTTTGATTTTTTTTTAAATTGTGTTTATGTTACTATCCACATATTCATATTGCCGAGCCACACTATATTCGCAAAATGTATGAAACCACCAGGCTAAATATTTTGTTACCATGGCAAACTAAGTATTGTGATCTTAATTCTTTAATAAATGTATTGTATATATTTATTGAGTTTTTAGATTCTATCCTAGATAAATTATTGCATGATACACATTTGTAAAGCACCTTCAGTCGCTCGTGTTTTAATTCTGACTCATTTGTCATTTAAGACTAGTTTTACGTATCTGTGTCGTGAATAACTATTGATCACAAAGTTAAATAGTTTTTAATGAATAAGCAATTTTAGGTACACTAGAATTTGATTTAAACCTTTATAAGATAAAATGTGTGGGTTCTTTCCGCTAAGATAATTCATTTATTTAAATGCAATAATCTTATTTTTTGTGAACATTTGAATATTCTAATTTTTGAGAAGTACAGATTATATTGTCGTTTGTGATTCATGTGATACATTAAATAGTATGGTACATATGTTACTGGTAGAGCATAATTTCTTTGCATTTTATATGTACATTGCCTTGGCAGTACATATATTGTAGAAATGCTTGCGGATAGTGGTAGATATAACTATTTCAACATTGTGTCATGGAACTATGCCTACGTTGTAAACACACTTCACTTCTTAGTGAACATATTGCCAAAATATCTTTACGGAACTGGTCAAATACAAAATATATACCACAATCTTCTTTATAAGTACTCCTTGTTTGCCTTCAACTTCTTTAAACATACTATAACATAACCTAATGCCCGGCGGCTCAAGTTTTGCGATAATTATTTTGTGCACTAGATTAGATTATGTTAAGGTACTCGTATATATAGAACCGTTGCAAGCTAAAAAGTTAAAATATTATTGCCAAAAAAATTAAATGAAATCTACAAATTTAACATTATGGCTTGATATTTATAATGATAATAATATAAAATGAGTCATTCTACAAAATGCCTGGACAGTTTATAACATTAACTCGAAGGTTTGGACCACTCCGCTTTGCGTCGTGTTCCAAGCTTCCTTCTCAAAAAATAAAATGTTACTTTTAACACTTATATCATAAATAACTATTATGTAATACATACCAGTATATCAAACTTTATAGACATTCATTATCACAATTTTTTAAAAATAAATTATTATTCGTGATAAATATTTTGAAATAGACAGGGTTACTTTTCCCTCAATACACTTTTATTGAAGCTTTTTATTGCTATTTCTACAACTGCATTGGAAAATAATCAGTCTCGATTGAAACAAAATTTTTGCTCGTTGCTTTGCATAGAAATGAATGATTTTCCCATTATCATTGCACAGTAGCCGTTGCCGATAAATTATGGCTGAATTTACAGTAGTCAATCTGCTTTTGCGCATAAAATGCATTAAAATGTACAACGTGCCTAGATTTTATGGTAGTGCTATAAAAATCATAATACGTTTTTTTACGGACTTGATATTTTGAGATGGTTTGCTAAATTCAAAATTCCTCGGTTTTGCAAATAAAATTTTTATATGACATTTATGTTTGTTTATATTTCAATAAATTTTAATAACGTCCATCACGTTTTGTATATTTTTACTTATATATCTTCTGGTGTACTTTATTATGGGTACATATTTGTATAAGAATGAACTCTAACTTTTATATCTTGTACGAACAAAGTGTTACAACAAAGTAAGAAATAAAAAAAAATCGAAGAAAAGAAACTAACTTGCTAAATTAACGCATTCCGATATTATTAAAATAATTTATTATTGACAGTTTCAGTTATTTCTACGTTAAGATAAGAGATATATTATTAGTATATACAGAGATTACATTATAATCTTATTTGAGTGTATTATTACGCGTATTTCTTTTTACCTGGAATAAAATTAAACATGAACTATTATTTTTAATTACTACGAGTATAAAAAAAGATTTATTTTATCTTAATTTATTTCTTCACAATACACTATCATTTTTTGCTTCCTCATCATTACGACCATTGCTATTCTAATAATCATAACAAAATCTTGTATCGCACTAATCTGCGTTTTTTCTGAGAACACATGATAAAAATTTAGTTTCTTGCAAAAGCTAGTTAGTTGTATATTTCAGTCTGTAATCTAATATTGTATAATTGTAGAATTATTGTTTGGATTTGGTTGATGGCATTTTTGTTATCATAAGTTTTGATGTGAAATTTTCATAGCTGGGTTTGTTGAAATTATTGTGTTGCGATTTTAATTAAAAATTAATATTTTTCAAATGTGTTTTTGGCTCAAAATTTTCACTGATTGTGATAGAATTTATTCCGTTGTAAGTATATCTTGAAAAAATGTAACTCAAACTACTTTTTTTTATTTGTTTATCCGTCAACCGTTAACTACGTATACTACGAACAGGAACAAGCAAGCGTTTGCAATATGTTAAAACTTACGAGGAGAATGATAATTCAGATAGTGCCGAAATAGATCGTGATGAAAAATCTTAGCAAATAGTTCTACAGAGCTAGAAACAGATTCTGAATGAGCCCGTTTCACATTTTTCAAAAAGTATTTTAAATTAAAATTTACGCAGAATTTTTCTCAGCAATAATTTTTATTTTAATAATTTGTTATTATTTTCGTAAATAATGAAATAAGAAGATTGGCGCCAAAAATAGTCATAAAAACAACCCCCCCCTCATTCCTATGACATCTAACACTTACATTATGTCATTTAAAACTGTTGGGCAATAAATTATTATTATTATTATTATTATTATTATTATCATTATTATTATTATTATTATTATTATTATTATTATTATTATTATTATTATTATTATTATTATTATTATTATTATTATTATTATTATTATTATTATTTACTGCCAATTAGAATATTATATTCTACAACAAGTATTGTAACGGCCCATGTTCTACACGAGCATATAGTTTTCGAGTGTGGATTATATTATTCCAAACGTGTTGTAGACTATACTTTCTCCAATAAGATTTTAGAAATTATACAAAAAATGTTGATTGATTTATTTTTAGTGGCGTACATTCCGTATCTATATCTTCATTGTCACTTGTCATTTTTCTCCGCAAAATGTTACTTAATTAATTTTCGAAGTAATATATTATTCTTTATAAACATACTGCTCTAGAGATCTCCAAAAATCTGCAAAACTTAATAGAAAACTATAAAGCCATCTAAAACGTCAAACGCAAATTCCGAAATGAATAAATAAATATAAAACAAAGAGTCAAACCCATATCAACATATTTTGATTTTTCGAAAGCCGTGTGGAATTATACCAAACGGTTTGATTTAATAATATTCATTTCAGTATAATTTTTTGGTTGTGGAATGTGTAGTTTCCAAAATAGTGTTGGAAAAAGAGTTTATCCATCACTTAGTTTTTTTAAATAAATAAAAGTAGGCGATGTATGTACTTTGACGTCACATTCTGTTTCAGATCAGGTAACTTTTTCAAAATATTATACAAATTTCAAAAATTAATTGTAAAATATCTAATGAATATTTCGTGATATTTTTAATTTTGAGGCTATTTAAAGAATAATGTCTTTTTAAATTTAATAATTAGAAGGCATATAAAAATTCTTGCAACAGCCCTATTCTTTAAAAAGAATGTTGTCCTGATTAATATGTAAGTCAAATAAAATAACTTTGTAATGCATGTATAAAAATTGTAACATTGATTTATATGGGTGAAGTGTGAAAAATAGAGAAATTTTATTAATTAAAATAAAGTCTTATTAAACGATAAAAATAAGAAATAAATAAGAAAACATTATTAAAAGATACCGAGCACTATGAATAAACAAATATTAATTACTTTTTTGACGACTAATAATCTTATTAAATACTTCAAAACTGAGATTATAACATAAGACTATTTATTTACACGATATTCATTTCACCAACTCTTTATTTATGTCACTGTTTTTATTTATCTCACTACGCATTCCAATCTTCGATTGCCGGTCGGTAGCAGACTGTGTGTAGGGTCGACCATTCAACATTCAACCGTCTGCCTTCAACTACCTACTCACTGAAGTCAACTCAACTGACTAACTCTCTCCACTCACTGAACTGAACTGACTTCACTAACGGAACTGAACACAGTGCTGCGCCGCCTTTATATATCGTGCAATATTCTAGAGAACTACGCGAACATACCAGAACAAGGTATATATTATAAGTTGTAATGACACTAATCACAAGCGACTGTTGTATATTGTCTGGGAGAATTATAGTCATAACGCACAAGTAGAGTTTTTGGTTTAGACAGATTATAGATACCTTAATTAAATTTTTCTACTTCAATGTAAATTTGACATGCCATAAATAAAAATAATCTATAACTAGTGAATGGCTAATAATAGTGAGTTATAATTTATAACTTAATTTACTTACTAGTAATAATGAATTACAATAAGTATCGAGAAATGAATATATCATACAATATTTTGACACTCTCTATTGAAATGTAAGTAATCCATTTATAATTTCTTAGTTTCCTATGTTTTTATATACCTACTATGTAGAAAATTATGGATTATATTTTAATTCTAATAATGCACATAGTTCTTGCTTTCATTCATATTTTAAACCGGATTTTAATTATAATTTATTATTTAATTTACTTTGATATTCGATGTTAAATATAAAATTAAATATAATGCAGTATTTATGTTTGTTTAAATATCAATGAATTTTAATATATGAGTATGGCTTCAAATTAAATAATAATTAATTTTCCTTAATCAGTTATTTTCATACATTTGCATATGATAATAAAAATATTTGTTTAAACAAAACATAGCTTCATTCAAATTAATGATATTTGGAGAGAATTTATATTATAACAAAATTGCATCTGTTTTACATATTAATGAAACTGCATTTTCATAAAACTTATATGCAAACAAGATGAGAGCAATAAGGCCAATTACCCCATAACTCCTGAATACACGCTGAAAATATTACGGTCCTAGTTCATAAATTCTACTCTCATGATCACGATAATATGTAATATGCTTCAAAAATATCAAATATCACCTTTTAGCATTATTCACAATAGCTAAATTAAAATGAACACAACACAGATAGAGAGCAGGAAATAACGGATGATGAGGAAAGGAACGCTAAGTAACATACAAATGAAGAACTGACAATAGATGATGTAAATGCAATGCAGCAGAAGAGATATTTTTATTGGAATACGTCTATATTGAATACTGCAGCTATAAATGCCCAAGTTATTTTTAGAGAAAATAATAAAAATTTTAAGACACCTAGACGAAAATTTATTAAAACGTTAGGCTTAGAATTTATACTGGATCAATATAAACAGCAGGAAGAATAGTATAAAATTTACTACAGATTTACGCCAAAAAATTAATGATATAGCCGGTGAACCTTCTGCAGAACAAAATACTCTTGCAACAATTGTAATAGATTTTTATGTCTAGAACATTCTGTTATTATGTGCCAAAATTGCCTATATTTAAATAGCGAATAAACTGATATAAATGTATAATTGTTCCCACTCTATATTTTGTAGTTCTTGTAAGTCTATTGTGATGCCATAATAACTTTATATTAATTCTTAAAATGAATATATTTTTTGTGTTGAGATTTTATAGCACTAAGTGTGTTTTGTGTGCAGAACAAAAACCATAAACCTAATTTTCATTTAATGCACCTTTATCATCTCTCTAATAAGTAATATGTTTACAGTAAAATACTCCTAATTTGGTATGTACAGTAAAGACAACATTAAAAAAATTATTTACTTTCAAATAAGAGGGGAAAGCAGTCTGATACACTAGAACAGGGAATATGAGAGAATTTATTTATTAATAGTTAGCGGACGAGACACAGCAGCTAATTGTATGGCAATATACACGGCGTGGTCCAGAACTGCCAACTGCGGTGGTTGACAGCGACAGCGTAACACCGTACCTCTAAATAAATGTGCTGGTTCAGACTTGAGAATATCTGCGTTGGTGCTTAGGTTATAGTTGTAATAAATGGTTGTCAGACTCCGCTTGCACTAATTTAATAAGTATCTACGATTTTTATTATTAATCAATTTAGGCTATTAGCGCCTGTCGCTCTTGTCTGTCACTGCGACCTGTAACATCTATTATCTATTGTAACATGACCCTGTCGTAGTTTTCAGCTTCAGTTTCCGATCTCATTTGCGAGTTAAGTCTACTTACGGGCACAGCTGGACATATACATATAATGCGTTTCGATGTTTCTCCGTACTCTTCTCTGACACATACTCTTTTCAGGTATAGCTATCATACATATACGGTATTTCAAAGGACAATAACTAGTAATTATACCTGTCATAGTCTTAAGGTTCTTCTTCTGAGAGCTAATAGTTCTTTAGCGTCTGGTGATGAGGGTGAAATGAATTTATTTGTCTAAGGCCCGCGGAATGTCTCCTGTATGAAGCTATGGCTGCCTCCTTCTACTTTTTTTATTTACTTCTTTATATGATGTTTTAATAGTCCACAGGGAGATCAGGCACATAATGCGGTAATTTAGCTCCCTTTTTTGTTAGCTCATTGAAATATAGTAGAACAGGTGTCTATGAATTCCTTTATTTGGTAACCTGGATGAAATACACACACTCTAGTTTCCCGCGGCTCTAATTTAGGGACTCGAAAAGTTGAGAAAAATTTGAAATAAAATATACATAATGAAATATGTTTAAAATTTGTAGTACATGTATGAATATATAAAAAGATTTTTTTTAGACAAACTAATAAGAACTTCAAAGTTAACTATAATCCTACAATTCACATTTATAACTTGATGGTAATCAAATGTACAAGTACAGGAATTCAAGGAAAAATATACGAGTACACAGGAAAAACAGTGCGGCATCTTCAAGTACCTATAAGAAATTTGGAAGAAATTGAAAGAGCATAGAATGAAACAGGCATCGCAGAATGTTGCTCAGAATCTAATAGAATCTAATTCTCGAAGAAGCGGTAATAAGGACACACTTCATATTAAATATCTGTTATTAAGTCAGGTTGTTTGCTGCGAAAGCTTAATCATTTGTACATCTAATATAAACTGTCTCTAAGCTGAGTTACATGCATTTTTTTGTGAGGTAATTTCGGCGACAACTAGTAATAAAATAATCTATAAGTATTATAGTAAATATTAAAAATGTATTCATTTTGTGTGCAAGATTTTGGAAAATTTCTGTTAAATTATCGAATATTTTCTAATTTTCCGCATTTAAAAGTTTATACTTTTGTCAACTATGCAGGGAGTAAGGTAAATATGTAAATGGCTAATTAATTAATTACAAATCAATCATTTGTAAAAGGGTAAATACTGAACATAAACCGTATGACGACAATATGTAAACAGGAGCACGGAAGCCATTTAAAACAAGTTGAAAATTGCCGTGTGCAGTGTTAATTCAATGGTGGGTTGACTCAGTTTACATTGCGCACATAGCGGATGCACACGTAAACGTAACGTAATAGGTAACTTCACGTTACATATGAATATGTACTCCACAGATTTGTTAGTTACCCAGTTGAATGCAAAATTAATATGATTAAAATATTATGCAACCAGGGTATGACCAATAAACTAGTTTGAAAATAGAGATAATTAAATTATATGATATTTTTCAAGAAACATAAGATATATTACACTTTAAAAATATAATAAGGGACGATACATTAAAAGAAAAAGTGCTATTAAACAACTAGAAGTATTTAAGAAATTAGATGAGAAGGCGAGTTAAAATATATGTAGGTACTCTCCTTTTTTAACTAAGTTACGTACAATATTTCACTATGGCTGAAATTAAAATAGTTTGAAGAAAATTTTTGATATTTATATCGTTATATTTATATAATAATTTTATTTACACTTATTTATTGAATAAAAGATATAAAATTCTGTTAGGGATTTACTAGCCCTATAGTGAGTGTTGTTCCAATTTAATGCTGTGCTATTTTTACATTAAATATACGTATTATCTGGGTTATTTAATTATCTTTTTACCAACCTAGAATAAATTGTTTATATTCCCCTGAATAAATTTACTTTTTACGTGTATCTTTACACATACTAAGAATTGATTTTATATTATCGGTAATCAGTCTGTCATGTAAATCGAACTCTCTTCAAATTCGAATAACTGACCTCAGACTATTATTTGGTGGACTACAGTTAAACTTAAAAATTAGTCTTCAAAATAACAATGTATGCTGGGTACCTTAAGGATACCAGCAGTAAAATGTAATATAAAAGAAATTATATTATTTTGTATTTTAAGAATACGACACATTAGATTCCGTGTGAAGATCTTTTGAATATTTACGACTACTGAAATTAAACACCATACATAAATTCGTTAATCGTGGGTGCTCTAGACTTGCTTCTCATCAGTCTTGTTAACGTGATGGATGAGTTTAATCACTTGATACCAATTTTCCAATGTTTGTAAAATGGTCGCGTCCCGTGTTGCTTTTACCTCTCCTCTGTCGCGTCCACAACTCATGATACTCTCCTTGATATTCAAAGAGCTCTCGGAAGATCAGTACCGTTCTCTTTGGGAATTACTATTTTAAATATTGAAGTGATATGTTGATAATGTTTATTTCTTTAAAGCACAAATATGTAAATAACGTTTCAGTTACATGGGAAGAGCGATATGTCTTAAATTTTTGTTAATGGAAAATTAACCACAGATGGCATACATTGCATAGCGCACAATTTGTGTATTAAGTAATATATTTAATATGAAGTTATCTTCTGCCTACTTACTAATATTAATTAAATTTAACTCATTTTGTGTTGTTTATTTGATCGAAAAAAATATTCCTTTTTAAACTAGAAGGAATTAATTAATATTTTTAGGCATAGGTACGATTAATAAAAATAAATTTTCCATTTTAACATTTTGACATAAACTCTAGCAAATTATTAACATGTAAGTTTCTCTATGTGAACCCATAAGCAATCTGGATATGATATCAAAAACAGTATGGAATAAAATAATAAAATAAATATTTGTGCATCAAAGAAAGAAAAATATTTACTTTAATTGTGTCAGCTCTTACATAGTGAAACTTATTCATTTTAAAATTAAAATTATTATTTTATTATTAAAACCACGTATTTTCAATAATTAAGAAAAAAATATTTACTTTTTCTGCGTAGTGCACACAAGAATTTTCCTAATATCGTTTGGATAAATGTGAAAATGTTACTGTTATTATTAACAATAAATAAAGCTACATATTTGATACACACGAAATGATGTCTTCTTTTCAGTAATGAGTGCGGGAAAGTACTGGTAGACTATGTTTTGAAAATACTTTTCCACATTAGGTGCGAGAAAAATACTCTTCCTAATCCTAACTCATTAGGAATATTGAAATAAAGAACTTTTGCGAACGGAATTAGGAAAATATGGTAAAAATACTGCAAATGGGTAATAAGAATGTAAAAAATAATTGTACTATATTGTACCTACTCGTATTGTTGAAGTTGAATAATATAGGTATTGTACGCTTTGCCATAAACCGCTTAATTAATTTCACTTTATAATCGGCAGATTATTAAGTATACAGAATATTTCACACGCAATATAAAATTCACATGCTCTAGGTGACAGATTTCGCATAAAACCATTTTATACTACTTTATCATTAAGGCAGCTAGTGTATTACAGTTTTATTTATGAGTGTTTAACTACTAGAGTGAATTGCCCATAAATTAAACTTCACTTTCTTGTTTCAGATTTCCCAGAGATTCTGTCATTGAAAATGTGTAAGACTGCTGACGTGGGTACATAGACTCTTAGCGTCAGTGCGGTGTGGTGAACAAACAAAACGGAATTGTGTAAAATGGTGCAGTGACTTTAGGCGGGAAAATGTTGGCAGCGGAAGGATTGCTTTTTCACCTGGCTGTTTTTTCTTTCCTGGCCACAACAGGTAAGCTACTTAACTTTATGAACTTTTCTACTCAGTATTTTTAATTCGAAGAGTGGTGTACCTATGTACTTGCGCATACGGATAGATGCAAATTTTACATGATACACTACTAAAGCGAGGTATTAGCATTTTTCTGTAGGGTGAATTTTAAAATACTGGATGTAAATGCATACATAAATTACATTAAATTAATAGAAATGTGTTTGCAATAATAATTTTAAAAACATATATGCTTATTTCGATATATTTACATACTATACCTAATAAATGGGATGGGATATGAAGGGTTCAAATCCCACACGTAACAACAAATATTGACCGTAATATATAAGAAAGTTCTTCTCTGAGTTTTTAATGTTCGATCAACACAAGCTTCCGGTGAATAATCAACATTTCTACAATACATACTCGTAAATATAAAATTTCTATCTTTCATTATACATATGCTCGAAAATTATGTTAAGTATAAGGTGTAAACAATTACTTGAAATCAAACAGCATTTATTCTTCTTACAACACCGACGTTTCGGTGCACCATCTTCAGGGTCTATAACATGTAATAAACAAAATAATACATACAAACTAACATGCACATTATCACACTTACAGTAAGATCTTATAAATTGGTACAATTCATGTACACAGAATACATTCGTACAACTAAATATTCAAAAAGGTAGATACACATCCTTTTTCTCTTAAAAACGATAACCGAATAAATCGGAACCAACCTGAAGAATATTGCGAAGGATTCTTTGGTGATATCATAACTACGGACTCCTATTGGTCGGCTGTCCACCAATGAACGTGTAAAGCTATTGTATGAAGTTAAATAAAATGTAAGGAAATTATTGAAACTTAATTTGGCCTGAAATTTGCTTTTTCCTTTTTGAACTTCTCATCCAATACAACATAACAGAAAATTGAGTAAAATATTAGTTACATTGAAAGTAGGTAAGAAAAAAATCATAAATGAGAGAAAAAGATTTAAGAAAAATGTAAGTTTTTGAAATATTTGAGATTTTAACCGTGTATACATCTACGTCGCAACTAATGCTAGTTGTACTAAAAACAATTATGTTTTTTAATATTGAAAATCAAACGAACTTTCATTTAAAATAATAAAAAAATTATACTGGAGAACCCCATTAGATAGTTAGACAGTTAGTTACATAAATAGACAGACAGTGAGGTGAAAGGTATGAATTTTGTCCGGGCAGGTGAATATACAGACGCTGTCGGGTTAGTTGAGTATATAGACGCTGTGAAGGTCGGTAGGTCGGACAATTGAATGTAATGTAAATAAATAGTGACATAAATAGTTGAAATAAATAATCAGTAATATCTTGTAAATAAATAGACGTGTTAGTATTAATTAGTTAATATATAAAATAAAATAAATAAATATATCATCACGGCTTATTACCCATTGCTGGGTGTGTCAATCTGTTTTGTACACATATTTCGGTAATGACAAATAAAAATAAAATAAATATATTCGTACAGTGGTATTCTACAGTCACTGTTAAATTTAAAGATCATCTCGAAATGAATTTAGAGGTGACCTCTAAGAAAAACGTATTCTACAGTCAAATTTTACCGCTGTTAGCGCTAACATTGTTCTTTAACCATACATGTGGCTACGGGCACCTTTAAACATTTAGCAGAGCTCTGTTAAGTTGCAAATATGGCCGACGATCATGGTTTTGCAAGAAATTCGAGTTTTGAGGGATGTTTTAGATTTGAACAGAGGACGAATTAGAGTTTTCCAGGAAAGAATAAACCCATTTGAGTTATATAATGATGAAGAATTCAGGAGAAGATATAGATTGAAAAAAGAAACTGTCAACTTCGTCACTGATTTGGATAGGTTAGAAATAGAACCAATTTTACATCAAGAAAAAGAGAAACATGAATAAATTATTCATATTACCTAACCTTAAAATATCAGTTCAGTTTTTGAAGCATTCCTGTCATAATTTACTTAATTTTAGGTGATTTACATGATGTCAGTCAGGCCACTGTATCACGAATAGTGGCATATTTCTAAATTATAAAATCGAGAATAAATAAATAATTTGTTATAAGTTCATGTAGTATTATAATTATTACAAGTTTTAATTTGTATATGATACCTGTATTGTGTTAATGCTGTACTCTATTACACAAAATTGAAATATATTTCGTAAGTGAATCGCACTTTGTAGCCAAACAAACTTTTAAAAAAAAAAATCAATTATTTACGAACCGATCTTTATAAATTACAATTATTAAACTTCAATTTTGACAGTTAACACACTGTTGCCATATATTATTTTGCTTAGAGAACATCCTTTGTTAGCAATGCTCTGTTACCGACAGTAGAATAACATAAACCATAAAAACTAACAGTCACCTCTAGCTAGACAGCGTCTCTAAGCAATTTTAACAGTGACTGTAGAATACCACTGGTAGTCTTTAATTAGTATTTAATGTTTGTTTAACTATAGTAATCGTCATTGTTATTAACTTTCAAATACTTATTTAGCGTTTTAATAAACATCAATTTTAGTTCATTCTAATTCTCTAATTTTTACACTTCACCCAAATAAATAAATAATTTTTGTCAACGCTGTCCTACAAATTTTCATTTTTTCATCCATCACTTTAATTCTGCTAAAAGTAGGATAAAACTGTTTGAAATTTTGAATTCAGTATGATATTTGCACCGCGTTGTCTTACTGTTTAAAAATCAGAGTAGTGTATGAAAAAATGAAAATTTGTAAGAAAACGTTGACAAAAATTATCTTAAAATCATCGATAATTTACTTCTTTCGATTCCACAATGAATTAAACTATAAACAGTAAAAAAGTAAGACTAAGTATTAAATTATAATATTGTATATTTTTGAGTAATTTAAATTTCTTTCATAAATTGTTAATTTGATTAACTATTTATTAGCCCAACGTTTTAATATTGCATCCTAAGTAGAATGTGTAAGAATCCTTTTTTGTATAAAAAATGTTAAGATTTAATTTTTTATTCTTACAAAATTTTGATGCGGGCAATTGTTTTCGAGAAAATGGATAAAAACCTAAAAATAAAACGCCATTTTTACTAATTGGCGAGAGTTTCCTATGGTCTGATTTCCAGAAACTTTTGATAATGTTATTCAGCGTATTTCTCTGGACATAATTCCGTAAAAAGGTAGATTTCTTGGACTACAAGGCATGTGTTACCACCTTTGTTAAGGCTTAGGCTGCCAAAATGTAGAGAATTTTGTGGTTATCAGCTGGCCTTACAGGCTCGTTGGAATGCGAAATTATTTTTTTTAAAAATCGCCTGTCATTTTCATTCAAATTTTATGATGTTACTCAAGTAAAAAACTCTAGTATTTAGTATTTGGACAGTTAATTAAACTCATTTTTTAAAATAAATTTATGGAAGTTGGCACAAAAAATCTTGTGTCATCCATCCAGAAATTGCTTTGCGAGTGCTCGTATTTACATACGTCGCGTCGACTGCAGCTCCATCTATTAGTATATATTATGTGTTTAGCCACACACGCAAAAGTGCAGTTTCTAGACTAGTGATACAAATAACTAACACGATACATTGTAATACGAATAATTTTAAGCATATACTGCGTAATATTAACTTATATTTTGCTTTAATATACGGGCAGCTGCGCAACTGCTTTAATTATAAACAGCCGATGAGGTGATAAAAGGTGAGAAGCCTAATAAGAAAAACCATGACTTGATTAGTTAGCAGTAAATTCCCGCAGAGCCTCGGAGCGGCCAGCATTTCTAACCACTGCACCGGGGTCAGCACTAGTAATACGAGTACAATATTTATATACATGCTTAGTACATGTAATGGATACCATATAAAATAAATATAAAATATCAAGTATCATGCAATAATAGTCAGAGGGGTTGTTCAATATTACGTCCGATCAACATTGTGTATAGAAAAATTACTTAGGTAATGGATTATTTTGCATTTTTAATAAATGTAAAAAATACTAAAAATTTTCAATAATTTTCGTACAAGAAAATTTAACTTAAAGTTTGAGTATATATTTTGTATACAATATTCCGAAATAGGTTCTGGGTGTAAATATTTTTTTGGTCGAATGCTTTATGGTAGGTACAATGTGTTCAGTATAAATCGCCCACCATTGCTATCTCGAGAACTATAAGAGCTACAAAGACCCTCACATAAAGGTATTTTAGTAGAAAAATACGTACGTATTTTTTTATTAATTGAATTAAAATGTAAGAGTTCCGCGAATGAAAAAAATGAGTATATGTTAAATTTTCTACATATAATTAGAATTCCATGAAAGAAATACGTGAATATTTTTTTGTGCGTTGACAGCGAGGATGACAGTTATGATTAATTAACATAACAAAATATTAACTTCTTACTGTAAGGGCACTGTAATTTCATGTAAGAAAAAAGTAACATGTACTCATTTTTTCCACTCGTTGCTCTCTTATTATGGCTTTATTTAAATTAACTTAATATTTAGTATATTTTATAACGTGTATCGAAAGTGAGAAATATCGTGCGAGTAATACGATATTACTTTCGAAGGGAGTTGTGAACACTATTTTTAGACGACCACAAAACAAATGTTTTAAAGAATTTTATTTCAAAAGACAATACCCAGATAGTTTTTTTTTTCAAACAATCAACAAAGGAAAGCTGCCTGCCTATTTTGATTTGCTTTCATCACTGCGACATGACCGAGGATATAACCATATCGTGCTAGGACGATATTCATATCATGCTAGTGGACGATATATTCAACTTTCTTAGGTAGGCTACTGTTGCGATATACAGGATGTTATGTAAGTAATGTGCCATAGTCCATGTTATAACAAAGATAACTAAAAGAAGTTATAATCTGAAATTTATTTTGCTCTTTTTAGCGATTTGTAAAAGTTATGCGACTGTAAAGTCGCCCAATTACAAATCAACTTCTTAAGTTAAAATCTAAAAATCAAGTTGTTCCAAAAACAAGGTTTGTTCACGGTAGCGATCCCGGACTAGTTTGAGCATCATACGCATGCGCAGTTTCGTTTGAGTTGTTTGCGGTACGACTCCGACTGACACATGATTGGTCTTTGTTGGGCAAGTACTAATCAGAAAAGTCCGGATGACGCTCAAACTAGTCCGGGATCGCTACCGCGAACAAACCGAATATTTGCCAGTTATCATAAATGACGTTGAATTTGTAATCATTGGAGTAGTAATTTGATGTTTAGAAATGCCTGTCACTTTCACTAACCAAGAATACACCGACATACATTAGGTGTACGAAAAAATGCGCCAAAACAGTGCTGCTGGTGTTAGACGATACAGGAAGTTTTACCCAAGTAAAATGGTGAAAACTTTAAACATTTGTTATAACTATTTTTGTCATTAATAAAAAAATGTTTTATCCATACTCCGCCACTGACTTCAAACCTTCAAAAATGACAAGTGTAGTTGTTTTCATTCAAACTGCTGTGATTTTTAAATTATTGTTTACTCAAATAAATTTTTCTTGTTGGTCCACTGTGAAATTCTTTTATAATTGCACCAAACACATTAGAAAAGAAATTATTGCAGAGTACGATACATTGCAACCTTGTTTATTAACTGGTAACGTATGGCACATTACTTACATATCACCCCGTATATTATTTTCTAAAGAGGTCGCCTAAAAAAAACGTTATATACGTTTTTTTGCAAAAGTCTGAATTAAATTCTTTAACGAATAAGCAAAAAAAATATATGTTCTCTACTTCAAGAACAAGCATTCCCTTAATTTTGCGTATTTTGAAAAAAAAAAAATTCAGTTGAGAATTGACACATTGAAATGAGGATGTAATTCATTACGTATGAATATACCATTTGGAATGTCCCCTCAAAAATTTTACTCTTATTTTATACTATTCTCGTATAATGTATAAAAATTCTTACTACAATTTGTTGATAACGTAGTAACCTCTTTAGTTTAATTAATTTTCGTTATTCTAATGGCTAATCTTACAATTATAACTTTACCTGCCAGTTAAATAAACGAAACTCAAGACAATTGAAATGACATATTTATCATTACAGTCAATAATTTGATGCAATATTATTAATTTATTTGGAAATAAATATTTTAATTAGCATTTTAAGTTTGAATTTAAATCAAATAGTTTATGAGTATGTTCTTTAATTTTAAAAATTATATTGAGTAATTTTTATTTAGATAATTAATTATTGAGTATCTTTGTCTACAAACATATTAACAGCACCTTTTCCTTTATTTATAGAATTATTAATACTGTTGTAGTCTTCAAAGCAAAATAAAAATTATTTGCAAACCAGCAGGCCAAACGAACCCTTTATTTTTTCGAAATATTTAAACTCGTAATATCTACTTACTTTTTTTTCTTTCGAAAACCAATACTATTTTTTCCACATCAACTCACATAAAAACAGCACGAAGACGTTTTAAACACAGCGCCGCAACTTATATTATCATTTTTCATCGAGTAGGTAATTTCATCGAGTAGGTAATTTCTGAGATATTTCTTACGTTGTTTCCCGCACAATAGAATTAGTTTTTCGTCTTATTAGTTTTCCGGGACGTGCAAAAGTTTTTCGATACATCTGTTTCGGTTTCGATCTACTTCACTATTTAAAGATGAGAGATATAATTTCTTATTTTACATGAAACACGGCGAATTTTCTATTTGATAATAATATGAAAATTTTACACGATATTTTCTTTTTTGTAATTTTCACAATCACTAGGTTCAAGTATATGCATGGATAATAAGAGACATTCTTACCGAGCGCGTTAGCAGGGCAAATAGATGAAATAATTTGCATAAATGTAAGACTAGCTTATAAATCGCCATGGTGGTATTAATTATTCGCTAGAGGAGCATCATCAGAATTTTAAAACTAGTAATACAAGTTGTCGGAGACTGAAACGCAATCACGAGAAGGAAACTACTAATTCGCTGCCCTTTTACTATAATCGATCTAGACTGCCCTTAAAATTATTTCCGTTGGGAAAGCAGCCGGGCTAGATGATCTCTGCAATGAACAAATACTTTATTTTGGTTGGATAACCAAACACTGTCTACTTTCCCTTTTTAATAAATGAGTAGAATCCAACAACATTCCTATGATACTGAAATGCCAATCACTCTCCTATGTTGCTTGTACAAATTATTTGAGGGAAAGATACTCAATTTTATAGTTACCATCACTGACGGCCAAATCATTCCTGAAAAAGCTAGATGTTCAGGGTATTCATGTACTACTCAAATACTCAACCTCACTTAGCACATTGAAGATAGCTTCGAAAATCATTTAACTACCAACGGAATATTTGCAGAATTGTCGTCAACATATGACACAACAAATCACTAAATGCTGCTGAGAAAGATTTATGGTATCACCACGGACTTCATGCTTTTCCAAGTTGTATCTATCCCCCATCCTGAGGAACAGACGATTCATCGTGAATCTGGGGTGTAACCGGAGCCGTTGGCGTATACAGAAAAATGGACTTTCCCAAGGAAGTGTCCTGACACCTACTCTTTTCAATATCACACCAGAAATTTTGCTTATGCAGATAATCTAGCCATTGCTGCACAGTGTACTATTTTTAAGAATAACGAGAATACTCTTACAAAGGTTCTGAATGGATGAACTAAATATTATAAAAATAATAGTCTTCGCTAAAATGCTACTACACTATATAAAGCTGGCGGGGAAGGCAGAGCACTACACGTATTCTGTTCCACCAATCACCAACGTTTACAAGAGAAGTGGCGAACAGTCGGCCAAATGTACTCTCGAAATAATATCACTGTAAAATAGTGTTTATGCCATTCATCTATCAGTTAGTCTAGCAGTTAAATACTGATCGACAAAGCGGTTCATGTATTGCGTATAACAAGACATAGTAAAATGTTACTAATCGTAGTGACGCTTTACAGAAATGTAACATCCCTCAGAGCTTTTTCCTTTCGTGTCATGGACTGTAAAACTATATATAGCTTATTCCATCTTAGAAACCGAGAAGCAAATCAAGCCTTAATAATTACATCTGATGGACAACCAATTCAATTCATGCTATCTGGACATTAACATTAGACCGAGTTTAAACGATTAATCATCAGTTAATAAAATCCGAGGAAAAACAGAAAAGAATAATCTTCTTTAAAAATTAACTTGCACCAATCTATTATATCTACTTAGCGGCATAGCTCCACGAAATTTTTGACGATCACCGGCCAGTATGGTTAAACGTTCTAAACAGTAACATGATCCTTGGCACCCAATGTTCGGACAAGAACCTGCTCGATCACAACTAAAATCTAGACAGTTTCCTCAACTCAGTGCATTCTCTAACAGCAACCAAGACTGCAACAATGGGTCTGCTCTCCGCTCAGATGTGAATCTACCACCAGGTAATAACCAGAAATGGTCCATTTGGAAAACTCTAAATCGCCTACGAAGTTAAGTAGGAAAGATTGGACAAAAAATTTTGCGCGTAAAATTTATTTTTCAGAATTAAAATTTATTAAATACAAATTATTTATACTTATATTAAATATATATTTCAATTACAATAATTATAGGAAACAAAATAAAGACATCATTATGTCTAGCTCATATAAATTGGACCATAACTTAAAAACAGAGTAAATGTTTATATCTTGATTAAAAGAATGATGCGTAATATTTAGTTCAAATATTATTTTTTTATTAGTTATTGTTACACACTTTTTGATACATTTCATGTATACAAGTGGTGATACAATGGCGATGAAACAGTTTTTCTCGTCACGTTTTTATAAATTTACATTTTAATTCGAGGCTGATGCAGATGAAATTATGAAAGACGCACACAACCATGCATTATCCGGGATTCGAACCCAGGACCCTTGGAGCGTGAAGCAAAAGCGCTACCGCTACTCCACCGGGGTCGGCTAGTTCAAATATATTATCAAGTTTACATTAATTAAAACTTATTCTTGACATGTTAATGTGCGAAAGTCTATTATTTTTGTGCAAAAGAAACTGGGATTTCTGAGCAAAACATTGCAAAAAACTAAAGTATTTCTCAAGGAAGGATAAGAAATGTAATTTTGCAATTTAAAAATATTACGGCAAACGTTAAAACAGGACGTTTTTCGAAGATTACGAAAAGGGATGACCATGTTCTACGGGCACTTATTATAGAAGATCGCAGAGTTTTTTTCCTAGATTTGCCTGTGAAATGGGCAAATGCGATTTGTAGACCGATCTATAAAGATATTTGTCTGAGAAGTATGAAAGAAACTGAGATGTGGGTAAAATGAATCATCGTAAAACAATTTAAACTCGTAATTTTTCATCTAGGCGATGGAAAAGTCTTTCCACAAAATAAAGCAAGTCCGAATTTTAGTTTTCGGACCAAAAAAAAAAAAAAATCAGTCTTGTTTTTATTTCGCCCAGATAAAAATATTACCAGATTGTTTTACAATTATTCATTTTACCTTGTGGAAGCCCAAGTTTCTTTCGTACTTCTCAGGCAAGTGTTTTTTAAAGATCGGTCTACCTATCGAGATTGTCCATTTGACAGGCAAATCTGTCCGTAGAGCACGGTCATCTCTTTTTGAATTAATCGAAAAACGCCCAGTTTTCATATTTTTCTCAATATTTCCGGTATTTTTACTGTAAAATTATGTTTCTCGTCGTTCCTTGAGTTGCGCCAGATCGCTTATATTAAAGACCATAGTTAAATATTTGCACAAATAGAAACAAATGTCACAACTGACATTACGTTTTTTTCATCGCAGTCACATATTTTGATTGGATAACATTGTTAGCTACGTCGTTTAAAATAAGCGATGTGTTACATGATACAGCCGATAATGTATTAATTTTGTCTTTTATAATTATTGTAATTGGAACAAGTTGAATATTATTAATTCATTGTTAAACTATAATATATGTAATATACAGTGATCAAAAATGGCTTAAGGTCACCATACCACTTTTGTTCCAAAATAATGTCAAAATTATATGACAGGTGCATGAAATTTGATTAATATTATTGCAGTACGTTGATTCATTTTCATTTGTTTCGCAAACCTTCGAGAAAATCTACCTAATTTCTTTTCATTATGACTTTTAACGCCGAAGCAAATAAAACGGGTCTTAGGATTATTCTTATAGCAACCAACAAAATTCGAAAGATACGTCTAGGTAAATAGTAATGCTGTCATACTAGGTAAGCGTCAAATGTCAAAATCGTATGGGGCGGCACGCTTCAGTCATTTTTGATCACTGTACATATTTGTTTTTATGTAGGTAAATAATTAGTATTTTATAAATTTAAATTCTGAAAAATAAATTTTCTGCACAAAATTCTTTGGTCCAACACTTATGCGACTGGGCTTGTATATCAATATTATCTGTATTGAGCTCAATGAAGTAAGTGAATGGCTTGATGTCGCTGCCCGCTGTAGTCTGCACGACTGAACGGTTTGCGGGTTCGAGACCTACAAAAGGTATGATTTTTTTCACCGTATGTAACTATGTTATGTAGTTTAGATACAATATTAAATTTACTAAAATTCTATTAAACATCCTCGTATTTTTCATAGAAACTATTCAAATTTGTTTAGTACTATGATAATATTTTCGAATCTACCTATCAACTAAGTGATAAGTGACCAGTTGTGTAAAGAGTATCTCAGAGGCCGCTCTGATTGCATACTAATTAGTGATTGCCGAAATTAATCTGTATTATAATAATTGAAACTTTTTTTAAGTATAATCTAAAATTGTCATGTTGAATATATTACAAACTTTGTAGTCATTATTACTTATATTGATTGTGATAAAATACGCGTAGTATTTACTTTAGAAGCAACTATACTTCATTACAGTTAAGAAGACAGCGTTGGCTAGCATAGGGCTTCTAAAACTTGCTTTCTGAATGGTCGAAATCGCGGGCAAGTTTATATAGAACTATTTTTGCTTGGCTATCTATTCATCTCTTTCTTTGGAATTATATAGGCGTACAAATATATAGTATGCAGTAATGTAAATTTACAATTTTTAATTTATACAATAATATATGTAAATAGTACTATAGTAAAAATTAGTAGATAGAGCAAATATTAATGTGTAATTAACCAAAATTTTAAAGTAAAATTAAAATAATTTCATCACCTTAAAGTAAATGTTTGTTCGTACAACTATGTAAAAATAAGATCTGTCAGTTTCGTGCTAAGCTTAGATTTGGAGGTAAAATCCTATCATTCCTAGTTTGTATTAGCCTGTAGAAACGAACAATACTGTAACAATATGTTATAAATGACGATTAAATGTTAGCGCTGAAAATTAGAATATTAAAACACATTTATCACCCAAACCGGTATATACAGTATTAATACAAAAATAATAACAAATCTAGATGACCGTCGCCTGGCCGAACCCGGTCACGCGGCGGTCATCTAGATTTGTTATTATTTTTGTATTAATACTGTATATACCGGTTTGGGTGATAAATGTGTTTTAATATTCTAATTTTCAGCGCTAACATTTAATCGTCATTTATAACAAATATATTCTTATTTAAATGTAGTTTTTGAAAATAACCTGATTTATAAAACGACTATGTTGAGAATATTTACTTTCTTTATTAATAACTATTGTTCTACGGTTTTTCAACTTAATTTTATACAATATTAATATATATTTCGTAATAATAATACTAATTTATTAAAATAAAGTTTTTTCATTTATCTCCATCCATAATTAAATATCACTAGATTCAAATTTAGCGCCTAATGTTAGAACTAAAATTTACGTTTTCTACAGCGTACTTAGTTACTGTCTTCTTAACTGGAATAAAGTTTAGAAATGTTTTCTTTAAATCCAAAGTGAATTGATTTTTATTTATACTGAAATATCATAACTAGAATATACATGTAAGTAAAAATTCGTTTTTATTTGATAGCAACATAAAACAAACTCATATTTTCTTTAGAATACTCTCAGTTTTCTTTTCCCTTGAAAATATTTTCTTTTAAATTTCGTTTCTCTCCCATTTTTGCTTACGTCTTCTGCTTCAACTCTCCGTCGTCGAAGTGAAAAATATTGAGTTAAACGATACATTACTCCACATGTCGGACACGTGATGTATTAAAATCTAAAAAAGGAAACGTGTTATCCTAAAAGGAGAGTTGCATTAGCACGTCACCTTCAGATCGATTGTCTTACAAACTCTTTCAAAGGATGAACAAGTCTTAGTGAAAGATTTCTCCTTTTCGAAACGATAAGAGTTCCTCGTTGTTGGTGTATATAGCATTATAGATAAGTTTCACATCCATTATTTTGTAAAATTTCTAGTTATAATGCTTACTATACTACCTAACACTGAGAATTGTTAATGCAATTAGGACATAAACTTATTCTATGGTTACAATTTTTCAAGTAATGAACCCTAAAGTTACAATAAGTTGATTTTATTTTAATAGTTTCTGATGAAAACGAAAATTAATTATTTTTTAGTTACGCAAATTTTCTTGAAATGTGTTTTGTGCTACATATAATATAACTTTCCGGTTTCAATATTCATACTGGTTAGTCATATTGAATACATGTAGGTTTTTTTTGTTACCTATCCCAATTGAAGAATCTTACTGATTTAGTTTTTACCTACATCAAAAAATATACAAAGTGGACAAATGTCCGCCTGCGGTATTATACTCGCATACACAAATCAAGAATTACGCTGCCCAGTGGAATTTTTACGGTTTTAGCAGCATATCAGCCAAAAATCTAATATAACCATTGAACATGCGTCGCGGAATATACCGTGTGTCTGTCGTAAAGGTGTACAAGGTGTACATAGGACGCGTGAAATAAAAAATTTAGGGCATAAAATTCTGCATCTAAATCAATAAACAGGATTACCGTTACCTGCTTTGTAACGACAGAAATTAATTATGAAAATGTCGAAAATTACGTTGAAAATATCGACAGCCATGGAAATAAACAAAAAGAAATAAATGCTTGATGTTTTATCAAATTGTCAGAAACGTCAAATAAGTTAACTTACGTTGTGACAGATAAAATGTCAAGTATTTATTTATTTTTTGTTCAATTCCATGGCGATATTTGCAACGTAATTTTCGACATTTTCATAATTAATTTCTGTCGTTACAAAGCAGGTAAAGGTAATTCTATTTATTGATTTAGATGCAGAATTTTATGCCCTAAAACTTTTATTTGACCCGTTTTTGCTTAAAATAATTAGGCGAGCAGGAAATTGCAAATACCTGATTTCCCATGTTAATCTCCTATGTACACCTTTAAGACAGACACACGGTATATAATTCTATGGATTACAGTTTAAATCAGTCAATTTACATGTGTAGTAATAGAAGAAATTAAAAAAAATTGTCGAATATCCAGGATTGCTATTCATATCTTGGAAAAAAGTAGTGACCATCCAATGGTCTGATAGCATAATGGTAATGTGTGCGCTTGATTATAAACGCAATTCGGAGAGTCAGGTTCGGAACCAGCCGATAGCAAATATTTTTTTAATTTTTAATTTTCAAAATATTTTTTAATCATTAATTTGTTTTTAATCTTTTATTGATATTTAATAAAATATGAACATTATTTTTATAATAATAGTAGTGTCAATCATTGTACACGTTTTTTTTGTTGCTCTCTTGTTAGTAATCATTTTTGGGGTAAATCCAGTTTTTATATATAGTGCTCTATATCAAACTGTTGTGCTTTTTGCGGTGAACGTTTTCTTATGTTCTACATCTTCGAACTTTGGATCTGTGAGTGTGTTTTCGTGTTTTAAACAATGTGACTAATCCATTTTAAACATATGACTTAAATCAGTTTTTAACTTGTTTTTGTTTATTTGTTTTTACTTGTTTTTATGCATCTCGTCGACGCACACACGCTTACTCCTTGAGACTGTCAACCAACTTAACTTACGTGCAACTGTTAATTACTTTGTTATTTTTAAACAAAAGCTTCTTACGTGACTTAAAAATGAGTTCAACGTGTGGAAAATGTAGAAAAAAAACTGACATCAGAGTCAATTGGTTGCGAGGGTTCGTGTAATAAAACGTCACCGAAGTTGTACCAATATTTCTAATGATGAATATATTCTTTACTCTACGTCAAATAATTTTTTCTACTTATGTCCTACTTGTAAAATTAACTGTACTGTAACAGATAAATCTAAATCTTTAAACATTGAAGCAATAATCACTGATCTCAACGCGAAAATTTCTAAAATCGCTGATAATTTATGTTCTGATTTTTTCACCAATGCTCTTAATAATATAAAAAAGAAATTTCTAATCACATTGATGAATCTTTAAGTGCTATTAAAAGTGATATTTTAAAATCTGTTGAACTAAAAACTGATAAACTGTCGTCATCGTTTCTACCTCCTTCTTCAGCCAACAATGTCTCCCTCGCCAACATTGTGCAGCGTTCTGATCCTCCTGTGCTTATCAAGCCTAAGAAAACTAATCAGTCAATAAGTGTTACTAAATCCGACATCCTGAAGAGTGTTGATCCAGTTACTTCAGACATATCTATTACCAGCGTGAAAAATGCTAAGAACGGTGCAATAATAGTTTCCTCCAGTAATAGTAACTAGGATCCTAATAAACTTAAGAATCTTTTGAACAATAATCTAACTGATAAATATGAAGTTAAACAGCTACCTGTACTTAATCCACGAATTCGAATCACTGGTATGACAGACAAATTCAGTAAAGACCAAATATTAAATTATTTAATTAATCAAAATAAGTCGTGTTTTTCTGACAACTACAAATGTGATATACTTGATATTTTACCGCTAAAGAAAAATAATAATATCTATCAAGCTCTAATACAAACAGATCCTGATTCCTATAACAAAATTATGAACTCTTCTAAAGTATTTATTGGTTATGATTATTGCTCTGTATACGACGCTATTGATATGAGACGTTGTTACAATTGTTGTGGTTTTCACCATTTTGCTAAACAATGTACTAAAGATAAATCCTGCCCGAATTGTGCTGAAAATCATTCTATTGCTGAATGCAAATCTACGACTTTTAAATGTATAAACTGTCTCAAATTTAATGCTTCTAGCAAATCAACTTATGATGTTAACCATAGAGCTCTAGACTTCAATTGCTCTTTTTATATTGAGACATTGAAAAAATTTAAAAGTTCTATTATTGGTAAATAGCAATTAGAGAATAATTATGAGGTTAAAAATGACAACTCTAAACTTAGCATTTATTATCAAAATATTCAAAGTATTAACAATAAAATCTCTGTTTTACAATCTGCAACTTATTCTTGCGATTACAATGTAATAGCTTTTACTGAAACTTGGCTGAAAAACAATGTTGACAACTCTGAAATATGTGTTAGCAATTATAATTCATTCCGCTGTGATCGAAAGCATCAAATTTGTAATGTTAATCGAGGAGGTGGTATTCTCTTAATGGTTAATAAAAATCTGACATCTTCCAGGGTTGATTTAACTCACTATAATGATATCTTGCCTGATATTGTTGATGTATTATGTGTCAAAATAATTCTTAATTCAAAACCATTTTATATCTTAACACTTTACATTCCGCCACAATTAAATACCACAAATTATTGTACCATTTTCGATTTTCTAGAACATTTACCATTTCTTCAAAATAATAATTTCATATTATTAGGAGATTTTAATATCCCTGAAATTACTTCTAACTCAAATTGTCCTAAAGTTAAGTTACTAAATGATTTTTTAGATTTACAAAATTGCGAACAATATAATAATATTCTAAATAGTTCAAATAGATTGCTTGATCTAGTAATTTCTAATGTTAAATGCTCTGTCAATCGAGCTTACGAAAATTTACTGGAAGTTGATTATAATCACCATCCTTCTTTAGAGTGCATAGTCGATATTTCTGTTGTCAAAAATGATATTGAAAATAAATTTGATAGCTTCCAGTACAATTTCAAAAAAGCTGATTTTAACAAAATGTATAATCTTATTGGAGAATTTGATTGGTCTACACTACAGAATTATTCTGACGTTAATGAAGCCTGTAACTTTTTATATAAGAACCTTTATAATATTTTTGACCAGTGTGTACCAATAAAACGTCCCTTTAAATTGTGCTACCCTCCCTGGTTCACTAAAGAAATTAAATTAGACAAGAATAAAGAAAAATACAGAAGGCTTAGTAATAAATTTCCAAACAATTTGTATTATTTAAATTCTTACAAATCTATTAGAAGCAAAATTAAAAGTAATATCAAATTGGCATATTCTAATTATATCCGAAATTGTGAAAATTCAATTAAAAATAAACCTGCCAAATTTTGGAAATTTATTAATAGTAGGAGAAAAACACTATCTATTCCTTCAGTCATGAAACTCAATAACAGGGAAGTTTCTTCCCCATGCGATATTTCTAATGGTTTTGCTTCATTCTTTGAATCTGTTTTCCTACCAACAAATCCCACCTATCAATCCCATTTGCCTGTTTTTTCCAATAATCCTATCTCATTACTGAATATATCCTCTGATGACATTGAATCTGCAATTCGTAAGCTTAAATCTAATCTTTCTTGCGGTCCAGATCTTGTTCCTAGCCTAGTTATAAAAGATTGTTCATACCCTTTGTCATTTGCACTAATCCATATCTTTAATCTGTGTATTAAAACCCACACTTTTCCTACTAAATGGAAATTGACTAAAATCACGCCTGTTCATAAATCTGGTTCTGTCTCTGATGTATCCAATTATAGACCTATAGCTATCCTATCGAACTTTAGCAAAGTATTTGAAAGTATTATATATTCCAAAATTTATTATCAAGTCAAAGGTTTAATTTCTCCGTGCCAACATGGTTTCATGAGTAAAAGATCTACAACAAGCAACCTAGTTAATTTTACTCATTTTACTTCTTCTATAATGGATAATAGAGGTCAGGTAGATTGTGTATATACAGATTTTGCTAAAGCCTTCGATAGGATAGACCATAGTGTTCTAGTTAGTAAACTTCTGTCTTACTCTTTTTCTCCTGCTTTAACTAATCTTCCAGCCTCTTATCTTTCAGACCGCAAGTTATATGTCCAAATACGTGGCTTTAAATCTCATACATACACCTCAACATCTGGAGTACCCCAGGGATCTAACCTTGGTCCACTTTTATTTCTTTTATTTATCAATGACCTACCCGCCAAATTAAATTGCGAGAAACTTTTATTTGCTGACGATGTCAAAATATTTTATTCTGTAAAAACTATTGACGATTGTTTACAACTCCAACATGCTCTTAATTCTATTAATGAATGGTGCTCCATCAACTCGTTATCTCTTAATATTAGTAAATGTAATATTTTATCATTCACGAGAAAATCTCATCCTCTTTTGTTTGACTATAAAATTGATAATAAAAGTTTACTTCGGGTTAACATTATTAAAGATCTGGGAGTAATTTTCGACACTAGATTGTCATTTGTTCATCATATTAACAATATTTACAAGGAATCCATTAAATTGCTTGGTTTTATAATACGTAATACCCGATCATTCAAAAATATTTCTTTTATATTTACTCTTTATTATTCATTGGTGCGCTCTAAAATTGAATACTGCTCTATTGTATGGAACCCCACTTACGAATATCATCAAGATTTTTTAGAAAAAGTTCAGAAAAAATTTCTAAAATTTATATTTTTTAAAATAAATAATATTTACGCTGATTATAATATATCATATTGCGAATTACTCGAGATGTTTAATATGCCAAGTCTTTTGGAAAGACGTGAGGCTTACTTAATTTTTTATTTATCCAAGTTAATTAATGGCGAAATTGATGACCCCTTATCCACTAGTTGTCTTAACTTCCAAATTCCTCGTATTTCCACCCGCTACTCATGTACTTTCTATCTTCCTACTCCCCGAACTAATGTCCTTCAGGTTTCCCCCATTTATCGCATGTGTTCGTACTACAATATTAAATTCTCTAATTTTGACGTTTTTCTTCTAAAGCCTAGTCAAATTTTCAAATGTATAAATAATAATATCCTTCAGACATTTTAATCTGTTAATTATTATTCTTTATTGTATTGTATATTTTTAAGTGTGTTTCCTGCTCTTTCATTGGGATTAATCCTGTTGAGCAGTTGTAATAAATAAATAAATAAATAAATAAATAAATAAATAAATAAATAAATAAATAAATAAATAAATAAATAAATTATATTTTGTAATATCTGACTCACACTGATTACAACAAATATTCCTGGATTTGTTTAAATGGACCAATTAATTGACCTGCAAGATCTCCTGCCCCTTAGATTTTTACTTTGGGTCATTTAAAATTTAAAATTAACGGCCATTATGAATTGACCACTTGAGAAGATCTTACAGCAGCAATAAAAAATGACTTCGTGAGTGAAGAAGAGGCGGAGCTAAACTCGTGACGTAACAATATGGCCGGCCTAAGGTAGATGATCCGTTTTCCACTTCTGTTTATTTGATTTTACCTGATTCGAATCTTTGTTTCCTTGAATCTAGTACTGGTTTATTTACAGACCTTGGAAGATTAATAGATGGATAAGCATTACGATTGCAGAGTTTTCTTTGTGCAGGCATGTCTATTGTCTACAAGTTTGGATTTCATTACAAAATATATTAATAAATTAGGGAAAGAGCTAGGGAGAGAACCCAGGAACTCCCTATATATATATATATATATATATATATATATATATATATATATATATATATATATATATATATATGTATATATTAATAAAGGCATGTAGTGATTATTATCATGCAGTTATATCACCTGGCAAAATATAATTTTCCTTTCTCATCTGTAAAACGAATCCATAACTTTCGTCCATCGACTATTTCAAATTATCCTTATAAATTTTTCAATAGAATTTTGGTTTCTGTTCGGAAATTATGCAAACTAATATCTGGACTTCTGCGGGTTAATGTAAATACGTTAACGCAACAAAAACGTGTTGAAGTTTAGATATTGTTATTAGTACTGCAAATTTCACACCACTCACAATTTATTTGTCAAATAAATGAATGTTAATTTATTTCACTACCGAATAGCCTTACTTCAAGTCGACATCAGCAAAGCAAAGTGCCACAACAATGTTATTATCGGCTCGGGTTTTGCTAGGTACAAAATGGCGGTCATTTTGAATATTTGTTGTAATTTCTTAATTCCAACTGTTGTAATTAGTCCGGTTTATATTTTATAAGATAAATAAGTTGTGATACGTATAACGTTTAAAAATTAATAAAAGGTTAAACACATTCATAATAAAAATAATTTTGAAAAGTAAATATTGAAAAACAAGTTTTGCTGTCGGCTGGATCCAAACTAGTTTCTCCGAATTTTGTTTATTTTCAAGCGCACACTACCACCATACTAGCAGAACCGTTGCTTGCAAACTATTTTTTTTTTTTCGAGATATGAAGAACAATCGTGGAAATTTTACACTTTTTCTTAATTTATTCTAATAATACACATGGAAATTGACTGCTTTGAAATGTAATCTATGGAATCAGTACCACCGGATAAAAATACAAAATTTCAAATTAATATCTTGCACTGGGGAGATACTATTCACAATTAATTGATTTTTCATGTTAATCCTCCATTTGTTTGTTGGCCTAAGACACTATATATATATATATATATATATATATATATATATATATATATATATATATATATATATATATATATATATATATATATATATATAGGTGACACTGAGAAACGGGCCACTCGAAATAACTTTTTTATTTATAATTATTTTTTACTTTTCTTGAATATGTGTATACTAGGCATAGGGGCTCACAAATCGTGGTGTTTCATATTTCAAATGAGCCATGATATCCTGTAGGCCGTGAAAACAATTGAGGTAATTGTTTAAATAGTAAACTATTTTTGTTAGATTATTTATTTTGTTACAAAAAAATAAGCAATTTGTTTACACTTACCTAAAATCATGGCTCATCAGGTTAATTGACCATAATTTTATCTTACGTTTTTATAATTTATTTATTCAGTAAAAATTCACAAAGATATCGTTAAATTCATAATTTCTCGTAGATTATATAAAATATGTAAAAATATATAGGGTATCCCATTTCAAATGTGAAATTTAATGTCACTTCCGGTTAAACCGGAAGCTCTACCATCATGCCAAATACCACGATTTGTGAGCCCTATGCCTAGTATATAAATATTCAAGAAAAAAAATTTTAATTAAAAAAGTTAGTTCGAGTGACCGGTTTTTCAGTGTCAGCCTGTATATATACAGAATGTTCATTTTATTTGGCTACTATTGCTATCTTGAGAACTATAAGAGCTACAAGGTTGGTTAAATTGGCAAACAATTTCTATTTTACACGACTATTAAAATGAGTGAAACAAATAATTTTTAAAACCAGTGGTTCTCAGTATACAACTTTCTTACTTTAAGTGGGACAGCCTATATATTTTTATATATTTGGAATCTACGTAAAATTACGAATTCAACGATATGCTTGAAGTAAATTTTTATTGAAAAAATAAATTACAAAAACCTAAGGGAAAATTATGAATAATTAACCTGCTAAGCCATGATATCAGGCAGGCTATGAAAACAATTGAGATAATATTGAGTAATTATTAAAGTCAATTGTATAAATAGTAAGTTATTTTTGTAAAATTATGTATTTTGTTTCAAAAAAGTAATCAATTTATCACAGCCTTCCTGATAAGCATATCGTTAAATTCGAAATTTGACGTAGATATCATATACACAGAGTGGTTCAAAAATACTGTAAAAATTAAGGGCATATGGTATTGACCAAAATGAGTTTCCGAGATTTGAGGCAGTGAAAAATGAGTTTTTATGGGGTTTACGTCTGCTATCTCGAACACTATAAGACATACGACTTTAATTAAATGGGATATTTTGTTTACCTTTTAGAGGTCACCTTAGATGTGCTTTTATTTAAAATAAAAAACAAATAATTGTACTATGTTATATGTTGTGGCGACCTTGGTCAATATTTAATTTTCAAACTATTAGAAATAGAGAAAAATGTTTCATATAAAAGTTTATTGTTTTTTTATAGTCTATTTACTGACATATTTTTCGCTTTTCTCGGAAACAGTTGAAGATCAGTCATGTTGATTAAGCTTTTATACTTATTTTGGTCAGTACTATATGCCCTTAAATTTTTTACAATATTTTTGAAATATATATATATATATATATATATATATATATATATATATATATATATATATATATATATATATATATATATACGCATATATACAGTGTGCTTCTTTAAAAACAACCAGCGCTTTTTTTAGGCGAACTAATGACTAATGTTATATACAAGAAATGATCAAGAATAAGGAACTAATTTACTAATAATAACAAACCGAAAATTCGACCAGTGGTTCTCAAACGGCAGAAGAAAATTATATATTTTTTAATGGTATCCTATATAATATTTTAGTCCATTAAAGAATTTTTTTCTGATTTCATCGCTATAAATATGGTATAGGGTTGTATAACAATTATTTCGAGAGAAATGATATTAAAAATAATGCTATAATATTGCAATAGGCTATGCAATTCACAGGTATACGTCTGTTGCCTAGTTACGCTAGTAGTGAACCCATTTTTATTACATTATTTCTAGTTCTTAATACCATATTTCTCGAAATAACTGTTATACAACCCTATGCTATATTTATATTATTGAAATCAGAAAATAATATTCTACTTAAGGGGTTAAAAAAAGGGTGCCATTTAAAAAAATATAATTTTGTTCTACCGTTTGAGAACCACTGGTTAAATATTCGGTTTGCTACTATTGATACTTTATTCCCTTATTCTTGATCATTTCTAGTATAAAATATTTTTCTCTAAAGTTGTTGGTTCGCCCTAAAAAGCGCTGGTTGTTTTTTTTTAAATGGAACACCTGTATATTTTGACAAAATAAGATTCTTAATAAATTTCTCTTGACAATGATGTGTAACAAGTCAAAATTTCCCTTTAAATTATGTCCTATAAAGCAAATAGAAATATGATAAAAGTAGGCTATGATATTCTATTGTTTATACCTGTAACTTCTGTCACACTGGTATAAACAATAGAATATCGCAGCCTACTTTTATCGCATTTCTATTTGCTTTATTAGACATAATTTAAAGCTAAACCCTTACTTGTTATACATCATTGTAAAGAGAAATTTATTTAGAATTTCACTCTGTATATATATATATATATATATATATATATATATATATATATATATATATATATATATGTCGTATTTTGAGAATCACTTGTTTTTAAAAAATGTTTTGACCATTTTTATATTATTAAATAGAAATTGTTTGTTTCTTAGTTAATTTAATAAAGTTGCACTAAAAATAAATTTTTAACCTCCCTCCCTGCATTTCTATACACATATAAACGTAAACAAACATAATTTACATTATGTCCGCTATAGAATGAATTGAATGTTTCGAATGAGAGATGTACTCGTTGATGTGAGCCTACTGAGATTAGAAATAGGATTATTTTGGAAATAATTATATCCACATATGTACATAAATGGCGAAAAATAGTTATTTAACTATAGAGTGTTTTAATCAGAACGATTAAATATGGAGATATATTAACGCGTGAGCGTATAGCGATTCCTTTAATTGTTGAGATTGAATCGCCGAGTAACACACGCCTTACTTACAACATTTTTTGTTGATCGCATGTTATTAAATTCAAGAAAATCTGGTTTTATTGCATGACAAATTTTTAAGTTAGCAACCGTTTGACACTTTTTAATATTTTGTTTGACATTAATTGATTGATGAGAACTTAGAACACACATACGAACATATTTTTTTACAGAAAGTTGGTGCGTGCAACTATACCTTTTCAACTTATTCAGAAAAAGTAAATTCAATTTCAAATAAAGTAGATTCAATTTCGAAATATTAAATTCAATTTCAGAAAAAGTAACTTCAATTTCAGAAAAAGCAAAATTTAATTTCGGAAAAGGTAAATTGATATTTTGATATAACTTTTCTGAAATTGAAATTGAAAAGGTATAGGACCAAACAGTGGTGTATTATCCTACCAGCCCATGAAGGCTGGGCTGGGCTTGTGGTGTGGCGCAAAATAATTAGGGGCATTTTAAAACACAATTGAAAGTAAAGGTCCCTGTTACACAAAGCAGTAACCAACTGTCGGGAGAATGGTCATTTTGAACTCTTAAATGAATTAAGAGTTTTAAGGAAGTGCTAAACTTTCTAACACAAAATTGAATAGTTTAGCCGTAATGGCTACTGAAACTGATTTATTAAATCATTTTGATTTCACAGAGATTATTGAAGTTTTTGGTAATAACGAAAACAAAACTCTAAAAAATAAATTTACTTAATGTCGATGTTTATTGATTTTTTTCTGTACATTATGTTGTAATTTTCTTTATTTTATATGATTATTTAAGTTTCGTTTACTGTTTTAGTTTAGAAATTGTTTATTATAATTTATTCAAGATATGTTTTATTTAAAATAAATATCTGAGAAAAAAAATCTTAAATTTTGACACTTTCTTCTTTTTGCACCTAAGTACAAACCACCTTTTTTGCTCTGTTTCTTTGCCATGATTATACTGTATAAATATACGAACATATTTTCACGACACAAAATCAAATTTTGAAATACTGTGCAATAGTAAATAAAATCACTCTTCTATTTTTACTGTTGAGTGTATTGGGGTGGAGCTAAGTAGTTCATCATGGATGTCTGGAATTTCGGTGCATTTCTTGAATTTTGTTTGCGTAAAATGTACGTTTAGTTTTCCATTAAAATTGCAATAAATATAGCGATATTCATATAAAAATTGAAATTTTATTAAACAAAATGAATTTCTTTTACTTTGTCTAATAACAGTTTATTAAAATTAGACTTTAATAATAGTGAAAAAATATCATCAATATAGGCATATTTTAACTGCATATAAATAATTATTAATACATAATTTTAAATATATATATATATATATATATATATATATATATATATATATATATATTAGGGAAATGAAAAGGAGAACTTAAACTATACGATAACATTTTATTTTTCATGAAAATGTTAAATTTCAAGTAAATTTTAACGGAAAAACAAAGCACCACTTCTATCTATTCTAACTGCTAGAAGTCAAGCGCCTAAAGTATATGTGTGCCTATATTGCTTCCACATAGGATATTATCAGCTGCATATGACCTTAGTAGTTACGCGATCGTAAAATATAAAAAATAATAGGTAGCAAATTTTGACATGTGGGAATGCCTACTGGTAAAAATGCTGACATTTTAATTAGTATCTCATATTTGAGTATTGCATTTTACATGCTATTAGTTTCGACTCTTCAACGTTATAATTTTATTAGAAAAATAGTTTCTCTGGTGTATTTTAGTACAAGTATTCTAATCAAATAACTAATTAAGATTGTTTGTATAAGAACAAAAACTAATCAGTCATGAAACTAGAAAATTCATACACTGAATATGAAATGTTATTGTACGCAACAATGATGTGTACGATTGTACTATATTGATTTCTAGTTAAAATTTTATTTCAAATAGTTCTATCAATAAAGTAAGGTGACTGACAATTTTTATTTGACGATTTGCACCCTTATTACGTCTATGTAATAGTTCATATTCATAGTTAGCTAAAAGGAATATACTTTGTATTCTGACAGTGAAATATATAAAAATAATCTTTCGGAAGAAGATCGTTGAAAATGTGTTAGAGGATATATTTCGCTTATGGTACAACATTACATGTTACAAAAATTCCATTATTTAGTCAATTTTTCTGCACATGCAACTTGTGCATTAGTTATTATAGTTACCGCGTGATTGTTTTAGAGTTAAAAGTAGAGTATTTGCCGTTTGTCTAATTGTATAGAATTATTTGTTTAAAAAGAAAAATGTAATATGGGTCAGGGGTTTCAACAAATACGCAATTTTTTCTTCTTCTGAAATTTCTTTTTTATTCAAATAATATTTCAGATATGCTAGTTCTAACTTTGTTCGTACAGTTTCTATATATGTAATAATTTAGATTTGAAGCCTTCAATCAATATTAAGCACGCTTATTTCGGCTGATGTACTTGAACATTTAATAGAGACGAATTAATGCACTTAATGTCGATTTTATTTCTTCGTATCACATTTTTAAAAAGTTGCAAAAAACCAACCATGTTGTGACAGCGTTTCACACTGCAAGTTCAATCTCAATTCATCCAGCCTTACTATATCGACACAGAATTTCTAAAAGAAAAAAAAATAAGACTATAAATTGAGAATTACATATCTAAATATTTGATAGAAATTTTTTATAAATATAATATTCATTTGTCCTGAAGTTATCCACGTATCACTCAGCTGCTGGTCATTCGTCATTCGTTTTTACTTTTTCGTCTGATTAACATTTGTCTACGTTGTTCGTTGTGTATTCTTAGGATTTCATTACTATTGCTTTGTTGCGTATCAAATCTGTAATTTTCAATACAAACAGTAACAGTGGTATTCTACAGTCACTGTTAAAATTGCTTAGAGACGATCTCTAGCTAGAGGTGACTGTTAGTTTTTATGGTTTATGTTATTCTACTGTCGGTAACAGAGCGTTGCTAACAAAAGATGTTCTCTAAGCAGAATAATATATGGCAACAGTGTGTTAACTGTCAAAGTTGAAGTTTAATAATTGTAATTTTTGAAAATAAGTATGTTTGGCTATAAAATGCGATTCACTTACGAAATTTATTTCATTTTTATGTAATAGAGTACAGAATTAACACAATACAGGTATCATATACAAATTAAAACTTGTAATAATTATAATACTACATGAACTTATAACAAATTATTTATTTATTCTTAATTTTATAATTTAGAAATATGCTACGATTCGTGATACAGTGGCCTGACTGACATCATGCAAATCACCTAAAATTAAGTAAATTATGACACGAATGCTTCAAAAACTGAATTGATATTTTAAGGTTAGGTAATATGAATAATTTATTCGTGTTTCCCTACCTGATTCTACTTATTAGCAACCTTTCGCATAAAAACGTAATGTTTACAGGATTTGTAAATCGGCGCTAATATATTTTTCTTGATGTAAAATTGGTTCTATTTCTAACCTAATCAAATCAGTGACAAAGTTGACAGTTTCTTTTTTCAATCTATATCTTCTCCTGAATTCTTCATCATTATATAACTCAAATGGGTTTATTCTTTCTACTCTACTCTAATTCGTCCTCTGTTCAAATCTAAAACATCCTTCAAAACCCGAATTTCTTGCAAAACAACGATCGTCGGCCATATTTGAAACTTAACAGAGCTCTGCTAAATGTTTAAAGGTGCCCATAGCCACATCTATGGTTAAAGAACAATGTTAGCGCTAACAGCGGTAAAATTTGACTGTAGAATACGTTTTTCTTAGAGGTCACCTCTAAATTCATTTAGAGATGATCTTTAAATTTAACAGTGACTGTAGAATACCACTGTAACTGTTTTTCGAGTTGTGTTTTTTGTATGACGCGGCAGGTACTATTAAAAATATTTTCTCACTATTTTCGCTAATATTTTGGCACGATGGCACACCGACATGTTTACTTTCGTAAATGTCATGTTATCTTTAAATGTCACTTTGACGTTTAACCTAATGTGACATTCAAAATGGCCGCGTTGATGGAACGCTCTTGACAAAGGAGAGGCGGAGAAAAGCAGCCGCGTTTTAAACAATGTCATTTTTAATTGCAATTTTTTCAGTATTAAAGATCGATATGAGAAAAATAAAGAAGAACAGGTCTATTATTTTCCATTACTGTATCGATTAAAGTTAAAAATGAAAAATCATGCATGACAAGTACTTTCTTGGTTTACGCTGCCTAAATAATTGAAAATATACAGTAAAGTCCCATTTATCCGGGCGCCGCTAGATCGGACCCGGTATGTTTAATCAGATGGTCATATTATCCGGGCTGAAAATGAAAGCATTAAACATATAAAGAGATCTCTTAATAATATCAATAAATAAAGCCTATAATCCTTTAATTTACACTAACAATGTAAAGTAACATACATATTATGAGTATTATATATACGTGATTATTTATAGACTGTTTTTTTTAATGTGCACATATGCAATTAACATGGGAAGTCTGTTGCCCCCTGGTTTAACTTACAACGATGATTGTGGTATGAGTAGAAAGATAAAAAATTTCTGCATCAAATGACATCAAAAACATGTAAATTATGAAATATTTTGGTCCCATAAACTAATTATTACATTATTATATTTTGTATTAATAGCAATAACCATGGCATTTTTGAACAAAAAGGTAAACAAATGTTTGACATGTTGTAAGCGCACAATAATTAGTTTTTATTGGACGTTTTGTATTAATATAGAATATAACCTGGCTTTATTTAATATTAGCTTAGCAAAAAATTAGAAAAATATTACCGAGAGTTTGTAAAGAACATTGATAAAAAAACGCCATCTAGTGCTTACAGGTTTGTGTTTATTTATACATAAAGCAAAAAGAAGTGTCGACACTTTGATCCAGATATTGATTAAGGAGGAGAAAAAATGGAAAAAAATGTCGACAATTCTCATTCATATCAAAAAATTTTATGGTTTGATAATCAGCAACTTCAAAAACTACTTAATTTATTTAAAAAAGACAACGATATGGAGTCTTGTGGCCGCGTGCCCGAGTGTCTGGTCGCGGATCTGGGGAACCTGGTTCGAAGCCGAACGACGCCAAAAGAAATATTTCGAATTTTAAATGCCACAAAAGTAACCCCTGTGGTACTCTCTCCACGCCAGCAATGAGTGCCCGCCAGGTGACTCCTGGTAAACGTACTCACTGTACAAATATGTCATCATCATTACATCTGTGTACAAAGCGGATTGGCATACCCAGCAGTGGGTAATTTACCGTGACGATATATTTTTTCGCGATATTCTAAAAACTTTTATGGCGTGACAGCATCAGCATTTCTTTTAAAACTAGAATTATTTTCATATCTGAAGCTATTTAATGGCCCGATTTCTGGGATGATTATTTACAAAATTTGCACCTAATATTGGCCAATAGCTTAAATGTTAAGAGCGCTACTCCGGCAAAATAAAGGTCTTGAGTTCGAATCCCGATGGCTGACATAACATTTTCACAATTTATTTCAAATATACAGTCTGTGAACCATTGATAATCTCTTTATCAAGTAAATTATTACTTGTGTGTAATAACTTTTCTTTTACGGTATGTAATTTGCTTAGCAGATATCATTTAATTGCAAGGTTAAACAAAACTTTTAGCGGCAAATTGCTCTCGTTATAAAAAGAACATTACATTATCAATCATAAATTATGTATTATGTTGCACTGTTCACTAATGTAACATTCATGTTATATTTATTACGAAATTTATTGCTAATATTCGAATTAAAAATTTCAATAATTTATATTGTTTTACCGCGAATATGATTTTTTGATTAGGATCTATGAGTACCGACATAAAGAGATAGGCACAGCACAAATAATAGATAAATTTAAAGAAAAATCCGTAAAATAAATAAATTTCAATGCTGCTATTTTTAAATAAAAATTGTGTTTCATGACGACTTAATTTATATAAATTTATCATTACAGGTATTTCCATGAATTATAAGTATTTCAGATTCAAAGGAGTATTTAGTAAGACTTGTTTTAATTAAATTATATAATTAGATCAAAATTACAAATATTATATGAGATATATAGAAATTTAAGAGGAATTAGAGTAATACGGATATTATTTGAGGAATAATTCGGTAACATGTGAAAAATATTTGAAACAAATCGTTACTCCCGCAGTATTACAGATAAACAAAAATTATTCTGCGGAAAATATTAGGTGTGTGGCGCGTATAATTTTGAAACTAGTATTTATTTTATACTTGTGCAGGTGGTATTAATTCTAAAGAATAATAATGAATAAATCTTTTATAATAATATAACCAAATTGGCGAAATAATATTTATCGTTTTAAACATTATATTAAAATGTAGGCTGAACGTGGTTGTTATACAAAAAGTACACATAATATATTCCTGTATTAAAAATTAACGTATTCAAAGCCGTAGTACAGGAAAATTTCAATATAAATCCGACGATAAAATTGAAGGAGTTGTTTTTGTATGAAAAGTGAATTCTTTCACATCATAAATATTTAAGCTCCGTTTCTCAAGTGTATAGGTTTGAGGGGTATAAAGACGAAAAAATAATATTTCGGAGACAAGGGAAGATGAAGAGCAGATTACAGACTCTCGTTGCACTGCGAAATTTGCCACATGTTATTCTAAGCATTTAAAATTCATAAACCGTACTAAAAATTAATATGATGTCGCGCAGCCCTCAGCAAATGTTGACGCAAGGAATTACCATGAAAAATTTCTATTTGGAATTTTTGCTAGAATACTTGAGCTGCTCTCGCGTATAATGGCGCAAAGGTGGAGAGAATTTTAAGCGAAATTAGGCGGAAGTCATTCTCAAGTCTTAATTTTATAATTATGAACTTTACGAGATTACAAATGATGAAATGTATACATCATTAATAATATTTAGAACTGACATTCTATGGTATACTGAAATTCAAATGATAACTTTTAATCATAAATTATTGTAAAGAGCCGGGCTATCTTTAGAACGTATGTTTTATTTATTGTTAGGTTTCATACTTATATTGTTTTGTAAATAAATTCATAGCAGACAAAGATATTTTAAAATAGTAGTATGTCATCTAATACATCAGCTTACTTTCAAATTCTGTTGTCGAAATTGATGTGTATGTGCTTTTATGTAGTTTTGTAGGATGTAGTAAAACTGAATGTAATAGTTATTTACGAATAGAGGGTCGAAAGAAAAGGTTTACGCCTGCAGGCGAAATTTGAAGGGAGTAAGCTACAACATTTTACGCACTACTGTAATCAAATGAAATGACTGTAATTTTTTTTTTTAAATACATGCAAACCGTTTTTCTATTTAAATATATAAAATATTACTTTGCACGCCACGCCACAAAACATCTAAACAATAAGACGCGTTGCATTGCTATTTGGTTATGTGATATTTTTTTATGTCAAGTTGGAGAAAATTTCTGAAGAAATTCGTCAAGCAATTCTAATAAAAGCTAGGTAAACTTTAGCAGGACTTATATATATTTTTTATAAAATTATATTTTTGACGTTTTGTTTACCTGTCGCCAAGCATTTGCTCTACTTTACCGCCCGCAGGGTAACTAAGATGTAATCAAACAATTTTAATACAGCTGTGCGTAAAAGAACTAATGTATTATTTGTACATGTAATGCAATATTTTGCAAAATTTTACATACCCAGAAAAAAGTGTAAGAAAAAAGAAAGAAATAGTATTAAAATAGTAGTATGTCGCTAAGAAAACTATAGTGTATGTGCTTCTTTTGAATTTTTGGACGATGTAAAATTGAATCTAGGTAATTTATTTTGTGTACATTAAAATGTAATATTTTATAAGAAAAAGGTGCAACAGGGCACCGAAACGTCGCTTGTGTAATAGAATAAATGCTGTTTGATTGAGATTTTAAGTAATTGTTAACACCTAATTAGAAATAATGTTCAAATTTGTTTTCAATCTGGTTCGAACCCGAGCCATCAATATCATAACCACATTCAGCCACGCTCCATACGTTTAGGAAATGACATGCAATAAAATATTTTTTGGTTATCATAGGTTATACAGATGTCTCAAAAGTGACGTCTGTGTTTTATTTTTTTAGGTTTTGATTCTTGGGTCTGCGACAAACCGAAAATTAACATGAAAAATATTTCCAATTGTTTTTCGTCATCAAGTTATTGATTAGAAACAAATATTAACATTTAAATTATATTAAAAACTCGTAATAATAGAAAAGAAAACAAAGTGTTTGTCACATCTTATGTTACAAAATATATTCAAATTGGATGCTTCCTACTTTGATGCAAACATTAGCACGATTTATCATGCAGGCATGACCGCTCCGACACTATTCTTCCTGTTGAAAAAAATTTATAAATTGTATGCTTTCTAAGACTGCAAAATTTTTAAGTTTATATCGCCCAGTTAACCATCGCTTTGTGTTGCTCGCCCAGTTGTCTTGTACCGCATATTTTCGTCTATAACGCCGCAGCAGCGTTTACACAAACAATATAGCCAACTTAATTAATTATGTGAAATGTGATTCAACTAATTACTAATTGAAACGACCATGTGTTAAAATAAATCATGCGAAGGTTTGCCTTCAAGTAGGAGGCAACCTCTTCAAACATTTATTGTGTGAAAAAATCGATTTTAACGTGATATTATCTTATTATAAATCCTTTTAGTTTTTACAGTTCATGCAACATATTTTTTGTATGTTAAAATGTACAATAGATACCTTACTTCATATTAAGAATTCAATTTCAAATACAAAATAAAAAACGTGGTAAACTGTCAGTTATTATCGATTTTATTGATAACCGGCAGCAACAATAATAATGTTCCTATCAAAAGAAATGGTTCGTTTTTATATGACAGGAATTGGAGTATTATAGAATCTGACAATAATATTTTATGAAATATTAAGTAGATCATTAATATCCATAAAATAGGAAATATAATATCATATTTTATATTCATTTGTGGTCATTTATCGAAATGCTGTATCATATAAAATGCCCGCCTATCTTTTTAGCTGAATCCGAATCTGTTTATGATACAAAGAAAATTAAAAATCATATCATTTTGTATTTTTTTATGTGACAAATAACTATAAATTTTAGTAAATCCATCAATCCTTTTTGGTTATGAAACCGGTATACAGAAGCTTAAGAATCGCGAATTCTGAGTAGCTAATATCTTTCAACGTAGGGAAGTTAAAAATATTATAATAAGGGCGATATCTTATACTGGGTGCCTACTTTTTTACATAACTAGGAAATTAAATGTTAAAATTTTAATTTGGCGATATTTCTTTACCTATTAATTTTAGAAAAAAGTGTAATGAAAAAAAAATGAGAATGAAAATGTGCATAGATGAGTACCAAGTTTGTTGTCCATTTGAAAGAAAATACTCGATTTAATTATTAGAATTTGTGATTTTTTACTTTTAGATTGGCTTCCTATTATTCTAATAATAATAAAATGAAAAGAAATGTCAAATCTGTCAGATATGTCAGAAACTACAAACATAAATTATTGTTTTATTTTTCATGGCACTCTGATAATTGCCTTAATTCGTGTATTTTCTTCTGCTGTTAACTCGTACATAAGAAGTAATCGAACAAACTTGGTACTCATCTATGCAATTTTTCATCATGAACATTTTTCATCATTACTTTTTTTCTAAAATTAATATTTTCGGGAAAAAATACACACCCGGTATGTGTATTACTACTATACTGAAAATCCGATTGTAGTATTTCTTTGATCGATGTTACTTTTCTAAATCGCGTCGCGTTCTTTAACAACTTGTATTGGAAACAAAACATATTTAGGATACAGAAAAAGAAAAAGCAACCTCTATTTTCATCGAAAATAATATAAATATTTTTTATTGCAGTATGGATTTGTCCTCAACTACTGCGTAGGTATACGAAGCGAAATTTTCAGTGTGTATTAATAACTCATATTAAAATATGAGAATTATGTTATGATAAAAAATCTTATATATAACTTTATTTCATACAGTTTCAACATATTTTGGTTAAAAAACATAAAAAAATTGCCACTATAAGAAATAGTGCAAATAGAGGTACCCACGCATTCATTGAATCATGTTTTTTTTTCAAACAAACACTTGCTACATTTTATGCAGCTGACAATTTTTGTTTGAATGATTTAGAACAGTACATGCTATACTTAGATTGATTATATATTCTGCTGACAGTCTGGCCGCATTAGGGCCGGTTGTACAATTACAGTTTAAACTGCAGCTTAAATTATCGACAGTTTAAAGTTAAACTAAGTTTACCTGTAGTTTAAACGGCCGATCACGAGCGTTTAACGAAAATGCAGTGGTTTAAACTAAGTATAAACAGTAAACCGTTGATGTACAACAAGATGTTTGCGCGTTACCATGGTTTTACAATAACCATAGTTTAAACTGTGATTGTACAACCGGCCCTTAATGAGGTAAAGGAAAATTTTCATTGAACTGTATGATATGATGTTATCTTTTGATATATATATATATATATATATATATATATATATATATATATATATATATATATATATATATATATATATATATATATATATATATACAGGGTGTCATTTTAAATGGGCAAATAATTTCGATTTCACAAGTCAAATTTAAAGAAAACAAAATATTTTTTTCAACCAGTAGTTCTCAAAATTCGGGATCTAACTCTTTTATTTTAAATGAGAATATATATTTTTTATTTGCTCATTCGTTAGAAAATTAAATTTGAATTCAGTAATATAATATTTTTATACCCTTATATAACGATTTTTTTGAGAGAAATTCATTTGATTAAAATATGGCTATAATAAGAGTGCCATGAATAGAAAAAATGACTACTTGTCATTTTTAATACATAGAATTAGAGTGCCCTGACCAAAAGAAGTGAATTTTTTGTTCTGGTAAGTGATCATAAATGTCAACATAAATAAAATATTCACGTATTTCTTTCATGGCACTCTAATTCTGTCAAAAATATAAATTTTAATCAAATTAATATGAAATTTTACATGCATTTTTCTCAAAAAAATGGTTATGTAAGGGAATAAAAATATTATATCCCTGAATTCAGAATTAAATTCTCTAACGAATGAGTAAATAAAAAATATATAATTCCATTTAAAATTAAAAAGTTAGGTCCCTTATTTTGAGAACCACTGGTCCAAAAAAATATTTTTCTTTTCTTTAAATTTGTCTTGTGAATTGGAAATTGTTTGCTCATTTAACCGTCTTTGTAGCTCTTATAGTTCTCGAGATAGCAATGGTGGCCCATCTAAAATGAACACCTGTATATAATGTAGGTATTAAGTAATAATATTCACACGTATTAATAAATGACATACAACACTATTAGAATATTAATATGAAAATAACATCTATTTCTTGCTCTTCAAATATATTTAATACATATTTACATTCTAAATAAATATCTGTGGTATAAAATGTGTTTTGATATACTCAAATTTTCATTAATGTACATACATATTTTGCTACAGTAAAATATTAAAAGTACTATATTACGCTATTTTATTCACTATTTTGATTGAGTAAATTATAGGAGAATTTTGTATACTCCAATTTTGATCATAAAATTAATGAATAAATTGACATAGTTCATCAGTATTTTTCATTTGTACTAAGAAATGCAGTTAATGTGTGACACACAACAGAAACATTAGATTTTTGTGCACTTTATCTGGACATAAGAGAAATAGTTTGTTTACTCTAAACTTATTTAACATTTACCTTAAAAAGGATATTGTCAATTTAGGAGTAACTTAAAAGTTAAGCTAAAGAAGTGAAAAACCATCAGTCTTCTGAACAAACTTTGCGCATGAAAGGAAACAAAAGAAATAAATATAACGAGCTTTCGTACGTAGCAAATGTTTCTACAGTAACTAGGAAACCCATACAAACGAATGTAAAATTTTTTGTCTTTAATTTAAAATTTGCAACCATTTTTTTTTCATGTTACGAGTTTGTATAAAATAGTTATTTGTTTAACTAAAATATCAAATTTACAGCAGAGGCTGCCGGATGAATGCTGTCGAAGCTGTAAATCTGTGTTTAGTACCGTTTTGAACACATTTTTTGCCGATTTTAGAATTATTAGAGTTAATTTAGTGATTATTTTTAGTACCTATTTTGAAAGTTATCGCTATCAAATTATGTTGCTAAGCGTTTATTGAATAGTTGCTATGTGTTTGTATAACGGTTGCTACGCAATAGGCAGTAAAAATAATTTTATTGCCTAAGCCGTAAAAGCGATATTTTACAGACTGGCCGTGATCGGTATCCACGCCACGCTCGTTACCTTTCCAAGCTGGAATAGAATGAACTTAGCAACGTCTAGCTATCAGACACCAACTAGGGGCTGTAACAAAGGGTTGCACAGGGTGGGCTGGCAACACAAATGGTAGTAACGTAAACCCCATGGCAAAATAATATTAAAAGTAGTAAGTGTGTGTTGTCATAAAGTCACCCTACGCGCATGGCTAGTTCAATTTCAAATCCCGAAATTACATAAGTACAAATTACAAATATATTCTGGCTTTTAATAGAATGACCAGACCAGATGCAATTCTGAAACCTGAACTCAGTTAAAAAATTATATTTGAGCGTATTAAAAATCGTTAAAAATATCACACACATCGATAACAGATACCTAATATTTTTATTTCCCACTACCTTAAGTATGGAGGTATAGACATCATACTAAAAATGAGATACCTATTCGCTATTTTTTATCTCATTCAAAATTATTAAAATTTTTGCCTACAATCTAACTGAAACCTTTTCAATTTCTACTCAGTAGCCTAAAGTTAAAATGATTAAATTCATGTTTTTTGTTCGTAACTGGGAAGCAAATTAAAATATATAAAATGTCTTTACACAATTAAATCAATTGGTGGCTAACCAATGACCATGAAACCATGAAAGCAACAATTTGCTGCAGCGCGTATATGAAGATAATTTCTAATATATAAAAGAAAGAGAATTTGTTCCATCCTTTATAGTAAATTATAAATGTTAGTAATGAATGTCTACGATAAAAATATGATAATTTGATAAATTTGATATAGCACAACTCAAAATAGAGGCTAAATAATGCATTAATCAAAAAAAGTCCGTAATTTGTAAGATTTGCTAAATCAACATCTAGGATTTCGCTGAATGGATTTCAAGTTCCAGACGAATCGGCCAATTCTTTGGCTGAGAAAGGATTTTTATTAATTGGATTATTGTCACAATCCAGGCTCTGGAAATTAATTGTTTTTAGGATGGTTTGGACGTATTAAGACGTATACAGGAATGGACATGAAAAGAGAAATCTTAGGATTAGCGAATCAAAGCCACAAACGGATTTTCCCCTTCGTCGGATTTATGATTATGGATGTTATTTTGTATCCGGGATTACTTTTTTGTCTCACATGTTTTTATATTTTAATACTTAGAAATTTCTGATGGACTTTTATATTCAAGAGTAGCAAGCCGTAATGATCTATTTATATTAATTTTTAATGGGGTACAAATAAATTATCATTTATTATTGAAGCTTGATTCTAGTATCTGAACTTGTTTTTCAGTTTTATTGTATGTACAGAAATTGTTGTAAATATCACAATACACATTTAAAGTTGCAGAGGACCAGTGGAGAATACCAACAAGTCTTACTCTTTGGTAAAAAAATATTTAATTTATATCGGGTACATTATTTTGTTAGTTATACGGAAGGATTCATAACGGATGTACCAAAATCAAACCATATATTAGGGGAGGCAATTCTGTTTTATATTTCTCATCAAACATATTAATTAATAACTCAGATACTTTGTATGAGGATACGACTTATTTAGATGCATTTTTATACATCTTTTATTTCTGTATCTAAATCACAGGCTTCTCATATTGAGGAGCTTAGAATATTTTTTTTATTTCTACTAATAAAATATGTATTATGAACAATGCAAAAATTCATAAAAAGGTACTCTTGCTAAAACTTGATAAACGCAGTAGTTTTTGAGATATTTTAATTTTTAAAAAAAATCAATTGATTAAAATATCTCAAAAACTACTGCGTTTATCAAGTTTTAGCAAAAGTACCTTTGTGTGTATTTATTGTATTGTTTGTAATATTTTATTAGTAGAAATTAAATATTGTTAATAGGTTTAAAAAAATAACGATGATAACGTTCAAGGCTTGTCTATATATCAATAGGTGAGACACATCTGGTTGAGACAGAAACAGAAGTAGGTGTAAACATGCATCTAAATAAGTAGTATCCTCACACCAAGTTTTAAAATTTATTAATATTTCCGGACATATCTTCATATAGTAACATTTTTTACTCAAAATGATTCTCCCAATATATGGTTTCATTTGCATAGCTTTTATGAATCAGCCTGTATATGGCGTAATGTTCAGACATATTTTTTAAACTGAAAAATATTTGCCCGTGAAAAATTTCGTTACACTTGTGACATAATATATGTAGCTACAAAAGAGGATGAAGTTTAGCTAAATGAATGTGTAATTCTTCCGAATGAGCAATAACTTTTACACGCCAGTAGAGTACTGTATTTTATCCACTATTACTCAATAGGAAGCAATATTGTATGGTCTTGAAAATAAATATTAATAAACTATAGTAGGGATAATAGCTATTTATAATGTAGGTAATAAAATGTAATATAATTTTGGGTTTTTGTGAAAAGGGAGTTTGGTCGCGACGCGCGGCGAGATGATTAACCCTTAGAACAAAAAAGCACTTTTAACGCGTAAATTATACAATATTTTATCTACAAACTCTATTTTTACATTCCGTCATACCTTTAGGTAAGGAAGGTATTGTTTTTGGTTAATAAATTCGATGGTGAATAAGCTCGTTTTAGAGCCTGAGAATACGATTTTAATATTTTTGCGATGATGTCTGTATGTGTCTGTCTGTCTATGTATGGGTGTGTCTGTGTGTGTGTGTGTGTGTGTGTGTGTGTGTGTGTGTGTGTGTGTATCTGTGCGTGTGCGTGCGTGTGTGTGTGTGTTTGTGTGTGACGATTTTTTCTCCGTCGCTAACTCCAACACTACAAATTAAAAATAATAATTCTTTCGTATTCCTCTTCGTTACATCCATATGAACAGTTGATTAGATTTTGGTTATAATTGGTCAATCGGAAGTACCCTCATTTGAAGATTTTAACAGTTTTTCTTGAAAAAACGCTGTTAAATATTATTTTCCCACATTTAATGTTATTATAAATATTAAAGAATATTTTATTCTCTATACGACTTGATTGCATTTTATACTTCATATTCAATAGATATTGAGTTAAATAATTATAAAGAAATTAAATTTCATAAAGCAGCTACCTATGCAATAACACTGCAAACAGCTAATATAATTAAAAAACCTGATGTGGCCAGCACATTTACCTTCTATCAGTTTTATGTATTTTATACAAATTCCTTACAGACAATTTCTTGCGAAATATACTATATTTCCGGTACATTAGCTTCCCTCAGTTCTATGTATTTTGTACAAATTCGATACAGAAAGTTTCATAAAATTGATTCTATATTTGCAGTGTAATTATAACACAAACATATTATGTCATTCGCACTTGACATTGAAATCTGCGTATCAGAATTCATTAAACACTCAATCGATTTTTTGCCCAAATACAATCCCTTCCTTACCTAAAGGTAGGACGGAAGGTAAAAATTATGATAGGCAGATGTCAGTGTCACGTGTGATTGACATGTATGTTTGTGTTATAATTTTATTGCAAGTATAGAATCAATTCTAAAAACTTTCTGTATGAAATTTGTGTAAAATACATAGAGCTGAGGGAAGGTAATGTACTTGACTTATAAAATCTTTCGCAAGAAACTGCTTGTATGCATTTGTATAAAATACATAGAACTGACGAATAGTCAGTTTTTTTCTTATTTAAATATGAATGCCTAATAATTTTTTGACATATCAAAAATGTCGGTTTGTTGTTCCATTCGTCATTACTTTGGTTACTAATTAACTTTAACACTGATGTTAATAGTAATAACAATGTGTTACAACACTGGTGACATGACATTTTTAATTCTAAAAAGAAATGTTAAAAGTCTGCTTTTAATAGTTTTTGTAAATAAAAATACTTTAAAGGCTATCACACCCAGTCAAACGATTAACGACATAAATGCAATATCATTAAATATAATATGTCATGTGTTAATAAGTTTACATGAGCATGTAAAACTGATTAAAAATGACCTGTCAAATATTATTAAATTTGTCAATGAACCACAAAACAAGAAACACAAGGAAAACAACCTGAACCAAAACAACTAAAAGTTTATATTTGTGCACGTGATGTGCAAGTTGCGACACGAGAGAGAACTATTTTTGTAGCAATAATTTCTTTTTCTACAAATCCATCTTTTAATTGTAGAAAACATCCTAACATTGTAAACAATATATTTTAGTAATGAAAAATTCTTTTTACACTATCATAGAAAAAATTAATTAAATTTACCTGCATCAAGTACAAGTTTAATTATTGAGTAGGTACAAAATGTGTAATTCAAGTATTATTTAAGGCTAAGAAATTTATTTTTAAAAAAATCATTTAAATTTCTAATATAAGAGTAAGAACATTGTATTAAATAAATAATTAAAAGTAATCAAATAAGTTGACAAGATGAAATTTTAATTTAAGGACTTTCATTTAAATTGCTTCTTTGTAGAGATTAAGATTTGTGAGGCGTTTTTATAATAAAATGATACCTTTTAATGTTTTAAGTATGAGATTAAAATATAATTGCTGTCGAAGGAAAAAGTATTTTTCCTGATTAATTTATTTTGACATTAAATTTTAAGTAGGTAACAAAGACTTCCTATCTTTCTGACAATAAAAGTCCGCCCACGTTCCAATGTGTACATTTTCATCAAGCGATTTTGTGAAGTACGAGTAAAGTGTATTGTTTCCTGTTTGTAGTAAAAATATTTATAAGAAAAAACATAGACGGTATTTAAAAATATACCATTTATTATGAAAACATTTTGTAGAGAGTAAAATAAAATCTCCTAAAAAATCGCCTTGTGAGTGAAGTACGGTGTATTTACAGGGCACAGTGTAAACAGTCCTGAGGAAAAATCAATAGATTATTTTGTCCTGCGATCCGATTTCATGTGGCGGCCATTTCCTTATCGCGGCACAAAAAATAACAATCAGTTGTATTGTTTGCCTTAGGATAGTCCTGGTCCTTTCCACTGGAAATGACAGCGCTTCACAAACTTTTAATATCATTTAATTTTGGCTTTGTTTCAGTGTCATGCTGTTTTATACACAACACTACACTAGTGAGAACAATGGGCTTAAATTGCACTTTCCGAACTTATATACGAGTAAGCGTTTGAGATGATAATTGAATAAAAGTATTCAAATGTTTTATTGACTTTTATTTTTTATTTATATTATAATGGTGACAGGCAGTTGGTGGATATTATCCTGAAAGTTTCCTTGTTAAAAATTTGCAAGTTAAATATCGGTTATATTCTGTTTAATAACCAAAGGAGTTAACAATTTTTATTTAAGCAAATCGAAATTTCTTACAATTGATAAATTTTCCTCCGTTATTTATATAAAAACAAAATAGATTTTAATATGTCCGGTTAATAGGTCTGTTTTTATGTTATCAAAAGTTTTAAACCAGAAAAGCGGCGAGTCGCGGTTTATCGGTTAACCACTGTTATTTACAATGTAGAAACCTAAGAATTACTGTTTTACAAGATTTTTAAAAAAATTCTTATACAAAAGATATAATAGTTTTATATTGTTTTTATTGAATTACATTCAGAATTCATATAGGTACAATAGCAAATTTTTAAAAAACCGTACGCTTGGATGTGTTTATTAAAAATACTACATGTGGATGGTAAGATATCTACTTCCAGCACTAGACTCTACGAACTTATTGTCTCATCATAACGTAACTGTCGGTTAAGAGAAAATTATAGCCACAATATTATAGCATAAGTTGTAAAAATTATACAATTGTAAATTTTTCGCTGCGATGTTTGTTTTGTAACTAACATTGACAGTTGAGTCAGTGTAACAACCAGAGATGATAATACCGGACAAGTAAGAAATATGTAAACTACCTGTGTTTGCTAAGCATTTAATTTTAACGCTTGTGTCTTATATTTGACAGCTCATTTTAAAATTATGCAAACATTTGCATTACAAACAACCGTTGATTGCACTTATATACTGCATGAATAACTATGTATTATTGTTATTATTTCTTTGTTGTGTTGTAAACAATTTAATATCAGCGAAATAAACATACCATAACATGATTTGCTCCCGGAATTACGGCGATCTTTCAAGTACCTATGTGTCTTTCCTGATATGTTGTCGGTCTTGTAATTGAATTCTGTTAACCACTATTCAGCTTGTTCAAGATTACATTTGACTTCAAATGGAATACGTTTGAGACTACTAGGATATGAATTGTCGTACTATATTTGGGTAAGATTTAAACCGATGTCCTGTTATGTTGTTATAATGTGGAAGTGGGAATAACATGATTATCCAATTAAGTGCAACTGTATAAAATATATAATAACACCTAGTTACAAAATTTGAATTTCCATATAACGTTAAAGAATATAACTTTGACATTGTACAGGTTTCTCATTTTCGATGTTTTTTTAAGGTATCTCGGGTAATATTAATGATAGAGCGAACCCGTTTGCACATTGCAGGGTCAACTTTTCGAGAAAAGTATGATAGTCACCACAGGAATTTACGATCTTCTTTTGTTTCTGAGCTACAGACAAAAACTCGTTTTCGCTCATTTTGAAAATATATCATATCTTATTTATTATGATAGTTAGAGAAAAAATGTTTTTATAAAAATTTTACCGTTTTTTAAATAGAATAAAATGGCGTAATTAGATTTTTTGAAAACTTAATAATTCTCTAGATATAACAAAAAGTAAAGATTTTTTAAATAGAAACCTGTGTTGAAAATAGTCTCGTCGTTTCGCATATATTATAAGCTTTTCAATGATATATAACAAGTCTTCATTCTTTTGTTTTAAACATCAATAACAGACGAATTATTAATTTATTGAGGTGAAAATATTGGAAATTATTAAGAAACAAATGAAAAAAATTATTAGCAATCATCATTTGTTTATTTTGATTCAATATCTATTAATTTTGTTCTCAAAATTATTCTTAACCAATTATTTTCGGGTTAGTTATATTACTATTTATCGACGTTACAGTTGGCTTTGACACATTCCGAACAAAACGGTTTAATATGCTTTTGAAGTAAATAAATTGAAAAAATGAGTAAAACTTAAACAAATACTATTATAAATATGCAAACTATGATCTAGTATAGATTTTTTCATTTGTTTCTTAATAATTTCCAATATTTTCATCCCAATAAATTAATAATTCGTCTTTTATTAATGTTTAAAACAAAAGAATGTAGACTTGTTATATATCATTGAAAATCTTATAAATTAAGCAAAAAGATGAGACCATTTTCAACATAGGTTCCCATTTAAAAAATCATAAGTTTGTGTTATATCTCGAGAATCATTAAGTTTTCAAAAAATCTAATTACGCCATTTTATTCTATTTAAAAAACTATAAAAGAAATTTTAAAACATTTTTTCTCTAACTATTATAATAAATAAGATACGTGATATTTTCAAAATGAGCGAAAAACGAGTTTTTGCCTGTAGCTCAGAAACAAAAGAAGGTCGAAATTTCCTGTGGTGACTATTAAACATTTTTGGAAAAGTTGATCCTGGGATGTGCAAATGGTTTTGCTCTATCATTAATATTACCCGAGATACCTTAAAAAAACATAGAAAATGAGACACATGTACATTGTAATGTAATCTTGTGCAATATTGTGAAGCATAGCGAGACGCAATTGAACGAAAAGAAATGAGGTTTAACAAAGTCAGCAATATTTATTAGAAAGTTCTCTGTCGATCAAAGAGTTAGGGCAGTCTACGTTAACTCCTGGTACTGATAAGTTGTCACTAGGTTACATTGGCCTAGTTGAATAAGATTGTTATCATGTCCGTACGTCATTCAGATTCGGTCGTTGTATATTACATAACGATAATATTAAATTACAATTAAGTTTATAAGCACAAGTGTACTCTCCTTTTTCACGTTATTCGTTTAATGTTTAACTTTATTTGCCTGCAGTCGTCAAGCTAGTATGTTTAGGTATGATGCTATGGAAAACATGGAACAGTTATGTTAATTTCATGTACATACATTATACTGTTTAACATTTTTTTCTACAAAAGTTATCACGATTATTTTATTTGGCTCATAGTAGTACAATGCACCTCAGGAGTAATTTTTTTTATTTGAAAAGTAGCCAATTAGATTCGGGCTCGGGTCACCAGAATTTCAACTTGTCACTTTACTCACGAGCCTTATTTAATAATTAATTCCGTTCCTTAGTACTAAAAAAGTTAATTTCCAACATTGGCGCCTTTGAGTTATATACACCAACGAATATCAGGAAAAAATCTATAAGTATGAGACAATTGCACATTGTTAATTAATTAATAAATACGAATAAAATAGTGCTACGTTTCACGAGGATTTTTGATAATTAAAAAAATCAATATACGTTTTGCCAGATATTGGCATAATATACATTAGCCATTTTGCACCAAGATACAGAAGTACAACACGTTCCTGAAATAATTTTACTGGAATTAAATAAACTTTTGTAAGAATTTATCTGGAAGTAATTTCATTAAAATACATAAAATTGACGGAAGGTCATATGCTAGCCACATCATCTCATATTATGGTTTGACTAGCGAATGAAAGTTGACGTTTAAATTATTTTATAGATGTGGTTTCTTTTAAAACTCCAGAGAAGAATAGAATTGTACGAAATATTCAGGTATGAAATTTTTGCATGAACCCATGTAAATACTGGACTAGGAAAACATTAAATATCAAAACAGGGGTACGATTAAAACATTTTAAACATTTTTCGTTTATGTTGATTATAACAACATATTTTGATCTTTAAATTATTTAATTTGGCAATTCTATGAAATAGGATTATTTGTAATTTTCTCTTCCTGTAATTCCGGGTTGCTTACACCTGAGACGAACGAACTAGAGTTTGCTGTATTAAATGTTTTAAATACATCTCTGAATCCTGTTGCTAAGGTCATTTTAAATGCCTCCTGGTATTGAGTACAATTCTAATCTTCTGTAACGGAATACATAAGGGTTAGTTTCCTTTAAAATCAAATATAAGGAAATATTTTCAAAAAAAAAACCATCTATTAAATAATTTAATGTCAACTTTCATTCGCTAGTCATCCTAAACGGTTGATAGGATTGACCATAGTATATTAATTAACAAACTTCATTCTTTATCATTCTCATCTCTACTCGTTGCCGTATTATCATCCTACCTTCATCAACGTGAGTCATTTGTCCAATACCAAAGTCATTCTTCATCTAGATTCATTGCTACATCCGGCGCTCCTCAAGGCTCTAACCTTGGACCACTGCTTTTTTTGTTATTTGTTAATGATATTACAAATGTTATTGACTGTGAAAAACTTTTATTAGCCGACGATTTGAAAATTTTCTATTCAATCTCTAAAGTAAATGACTGTCATAAATTACAGCAGGACCCAAGGAATGTTTCAGAATGGTGTTTAGGAAACAACTTGCACTTGAATTTAAACAACTGTAATGTGATGTCTTATACCAGAAAACTCACACTACTGACTTTTAATTACTCCTTAAATAATATCCCTTTATCTAGAGCTCATTTGATCAAAGATCTAGGAGTAATATTTGACACTAAATTGTCGTTCGTAGATCGCTTGAGGAACATTTATAACGCCTCATTCCGTCTTTTGGGTTATATTTTTAGAAACACGCGGTTTTTTACAGACTCTACTTCTATCCTTACACTATATTACTCTCTAATTAGGACCAAATTTGAATACTGAAATATTATATGGAACCCCATTTATGAAGTTCAACAAGACCTAATTGAGGCAGTTCAGAAAAAAAAATTGCGATATCTGTTTTTTAACGTCAATGGCATCTTTCCTGATAGATCAGTATCCGATACGTCGTTATTAATTATGTTCAACTTAAAAAGTCGTCAGGAACGCAGAGAAAATACTTTAATTATGCATATTTATAAATTGATAAACGGCTTAGTTGATGACTCCCACTCCCTATCATTACTAGAATTCCATGTACCCTCCATTAGAACTAGGCCCCGCTACACATTTTACCTTCCTTTTACTAGCTCAAATATTAGCCAATCCTCCCCTATTTATCGGATGAGTTTACTTTATGATACCATGTTTTCAGATGTAGATATTTTGTATATATGTAATAATCGTTAATAATTTGTATATATTTTTGTATTAATTCTTATGTCTCTCCCTACCCTCTTATGGGTTTGTAATCTAAATAAATAAATAAATAAATACTACCAACTTGATAATGACGAAAAACTGATTTAGGTCAGAATTTTCAATCTCAAATAATTTCGTACAAACACTAACCGAGAAAAAATATTTCAAATAAAAAAGATATGTTTATCGTTTATCCTCTGAACAACTTGATTTAAAACAACATAGTAAAATAGTATTGAGGTTATTATGGTATAAAATTTTATTTAACGTACACTAAAATACTTTCACGGCGGAAATTATTACGTTTCCTCTGATTTTCAGGCTTTACGCATAATGCTAACAAAAAAATCTTAATATAATATTCAGACTAAGCGGTTAGCTGGTCAGCGTTACGTTAGTATAGGTTAACGGTGAAACTTTGATAAGAGGGTCTTCGTGGTTTTAATTATAGTGCGAAACCGACTCTGGAGCCAGCCAATCACCCTTCTAGATATATAAACGTTTGTTGAGGCAGGTACGTTATGAAATTTACGATGAGATCCTAGTATACGAATAGTGTTTTATTTCCCTTGTATGGATTTTGTCTCATTTATCGAAATAATTTGTTTCACAAACAGTTCACCTTTATTCTTTCTATTTTCTCATATGCAATTTTTGTGTCTGTGATATATGTACAGATAGAGAAACTGAAAGTTATCTGATAAAATTATGGCACATACGGCATATGGCTCACCAGTTCACACTATCTCTGTGTTCGTTCTCGCTTTGTGCCATCGTTCACGTGCTGTGCTCTTTATATCGCTCATCGTTCATAAAACAGCACACTAGCACAGATAACTCACCGCTTAGTAAATGGCACAGCTGCACGAAATACAACACGGAGCAGGGAATAGAGCTGAGCAATGTTACGCTCACTACCCTCTACGCTATGAGTCGTTCAGAACATACTACACTTGCGCAAGTGAGTACAGTAGTCACAGAACACCTGAAGAGTGCTCGTGTATTTGAACAACTCACTTTAGGGACCGGAGCAAATTGACTCATTAAAATTGAACGAACGACCCATAACTAAATCTTAGTTTTCTGGAAGCAGTTCTCGAGTTCTCATAAAGATATTTACTGCTCCAGGAATCAGTTTCCCGATCTCATTTGCCGTGAGGTACCTTTTATCTAGATGCTTAAGACTACTTACGGCTACGTATAGACATTCACATACAATGTGTTCCGAAGTTTCCGTCCACTACGCAGAGTCGACAGATACTGTTTTCAGCTATACTAATTTTACATAAATTGTTTTTCAGAGGACAATGACCAGAAAGATACCTGTCATAATTCTAAGGTACTTTTTGCTGAGAGCTAACAGAATTTTGGCGTTTGTCTTCGTCTGACTAGTATGAGGCTATGGCTGACTCCTTCCAGTTTTTGACCTCCTACTTTATATAGCTTTTCAAAAGTCTACGAGAAGGATTAGGCCCGTAAAACGGTAATTTGGCTCTTATTTCTACAAGCTTATCTGCTTTTTCATTGTCTACAACTCCCTCATTTCCCGGTACCCAGTATAAAGTGACGTGATTGTGTTTGGCCAGCTGTTGAAATGGTGTTCGTGTAATTCCAGACTAGCTTTGACTCACACTTAGTGCCTTTAAATCAACCTGGCTGTCTGACATTGTGTTGATTAGTGTTCCTTTGAGACCATTGTTTAGGTTTATTTGAGGCCAGAGATTTATTGCGGAGATTTTTTCTTGAAATATAGTGGAACTGAAGCCTACGTATCGATTTATGTGGTAACCTGGACCAAGTACATCGACTCCAGTTTCTCCTGAGTCTAGTTTTGAACCATACGTAAACCAGGACAGAGTGTACTTTTGGAAGAGTGGCTCTCTTACTGTTCACTGAAGGCAATCTTGTCGTCATTGTATCACAGAGTTACATGATCATTTCATCTAGTTGTACCTCCTTTTGAATTGCTACGTGGACTACGAGATATCCAAAATTGAAATGTTTTGCCCTACTGAGTGTAAGTTCCTAGTGCATCGCCTCTTTCTTTACTTGAAGGTGCAAAGGCGTTAGACCTAGAACCCTAGTGCTGCAGTGGGATAGGTATTCATAGCACATTTAATACAAAGACAGGCTAATCGTTGTATTATCCTCAACGACGCTTGTGTTGTATTTTGTTTGACTTTTGGCCCCAATACTAACGATGCGTAGATGGTCATAGGTCTGTCTACAGTGCTGTATAACCAGTAGGTCATTTTTGGCAGTAGTCACCAGGTTTTACTAAAAACGCGATGGCAGGTGTTTATAGCCACTTCAGATTACGTAATAATTTTGTAAATGTATGAGTTCCAAATTAGTTTTTGGTCTAAAATTATTCTTAAATTGTTAACGTCTTTTGAAAACAATTCTGATACCTTTCAATGAGAAAGTTTTGAGTGCTAGCTTTCTTCTTCTAGTGAATGGTACAAGAACTGTTTGGCTTGTGTTCACATTAAGTTCAGGTTTCTGGTACCAGCGTTGCACAAGATCTATAACTTTCTATGTTAATTGTGATTTTATTACCTTATATCATTCTTTCCTCTGACTAGAATGCTATGTTGTCTACATATCCGTTAACAATGTAGCCAGCTTTTGTTAGCTTATTAATGAGGTCGTCAATAAAAATACGTCAAAGAAGAGTTGATAGATCTCCACCTTGTGATTCCTGATTCTCATTCTACTGAATCTTTAATAGTTCATACCCTAATTTTCAAACTATTATAAATTTATATTAGCCGATGTTGGTACCGATATGTTCAAACTGAGAAAAAATCTTGCCATTAGAAAATCAGTCACTGTAGTTCAGGATTTGATGGAAAATGCATTTAGTCATAAAATAAACCAAACAAAAAAATAATTTGGTGACGATGAAACTTTAATATATGCTACAGTAGAAATGATATTTGAAACTTGTAAAAAAATTATTACAAAATTACATTTGAATGACCTAAGAACTCTAGATTATATTCCAATTGTTAATAAGAAAATAAAAGTTTTATATACTATCAAATTATTTTTTTTGTTATTGTGAAACCACAAATCTCCAGATGGATGTCACTTATTTGTATTTATTGCATCAACTAGCTTCAAATGACATTTCTTGTTCAATTATACTTGAAATAAAGTACTGGTGATAAAGTTTTATTTTCGTTTCTGGAATTGAAAATATATGGCAAAAAGAGAATGTAAATGAAAATCTCTGATATATTTATAGCTTTGCTCTTTATCTACTCAATGTTAAAGGCACGATTGTGGACCACTGAACCCAAATGTTACTCAAAGTTAAAACTTACTAACTTTTAAGATTTTTTGCATTTTACAAAAAAGTGGAATTAAATTTATACAGGTGAATATGTCTAAGAAAAAGTACAATGTTTGAAATGGTATTTTGCTTGCAATTCAGTTACACAAGTGTTGATTTATTTATTGCTTTATATTAAAATCGCCCCATTCCTTTTAACACGACTGTTATTCGTCTGATTACACTGTTTGATGAAACAGGTAGTGTAAAGAAATTGTTCAGAAAATGTAGTAATGTTAATGAAGAAAATGTAAATAATGAAAGAATTAATGACAACAAATTAAACGTACTTTTATGCGTGACAGAAAACCCCACCACCAGTGTACGACAGATTGGTGCTGAATTAAATCTCCTTCCTTCCATCAGTGCACAAGATATTAAAAAATAAAAATGATCGTTCCTACAAATTTTCAAAACACCAAGAAATATTTGAAACAGACAACACTGCCAGGAGTGTATTTTGTGAAATAATTATGGAGAGAGCAAATTTAAATAGAATTTTTGGGGAATATTTGTTTTACTGATCAGTCTACTTTTACACTACACGGTGAACCAAATAAACAAAATTTTCGGTACTAGAGTAAGGAAAACCCACATTTAGTCATAAATACCCGTTCACAATACCCCTAAAAAATTAATGTATGGGCTGTAATTTTTCGAAGACTTATTATCGAGCCGTTTTTCATAGACGATTCATTAAATAGTAATAAATATTTGGATTTGCTACAAAATTATATTGAACCGCTATTAGAAGAATATGCGAACGATGATAATGTGGTATGGTACCAGCACGATGGACCAGCACACTGTAGTGAGGATGTAAAATCATATTTGAATCAGTGTTTTCCAAATTCTTGGATTGGACGAGAAGGTCCAATTCACTGCCCTGCTAGATCTCACGATTTAACATCGTGTGATTTCTGTTTATAGCCATTTCTTAAAGAAAAAGTTTACCAGCGCCAGTATAATAGTATTGATGAAGTGAAAAATGCTATAATAGAAGAATGTAATAACAAAACCAGTGACACATTTAAATGCTGTTCGTTAGGAATTTTACAATAGATTGGGACATTGTTTAGCCATCAATGGCGATGTAAATTAAATTGAAAATTTGCTTTAGTTATTATTGTTGTTAGGTAGTATTTATTGAAAAATAAAAAAAAATATTTAAAATTATGAATAAGACTTTTTTAATTTAGTGATGAAGTTTTGTAACAGAATTACTGATAAATAATTTAATGAAATTAATAATTAATAAAACATGACAGATCTCATCTGTCAAATTTAAATAATACAATTGTTTAACATTTTAATTTTATTTCTTGTCATGGTACTCTGTAAATAGCTAAAAATTATAACTTATTTTACATATTTCTCATGAAAGTAACGTATTATATCAAAAAAGTTTTTAATTCTGAATATTTTTTGTATTTACACTTTTGTTCTGAAATTAATAGGGCAGACATGTAAATTTAACATTTTATTTCTATGGTCCATAAAAGTATATACATATATATATATATATATATATATATATATATATATATATATATATATATATATATATATATATATATATATATATATATATATATATATATAAAACTATATAACTATAAGAGATACGAAGTCGGTTAAATTAGGGCAAAGTTGTCCCGTAAGTAGACCATTTAAAGATGTATTTGTTTTTCCCGAAATATTCAAAGGTCACTAGATAAATGTAAAAAATAAAATTTTGCTGATTTTTAATTTAACAAATAACTTCTAAAACATATTGGTTGGACTTGCATTGTCTTTATTTAAACAGAAATAACTTCTAAATGTGAAACAATATGGAATTTTGGTTTGCACTTTTTAAGGATATGTTTTTATTTTCTTTTGAACGACTATGCTCCAATTATTTTATCACTGCTAGATTTTGAGTTATGAAGTCAAAGATATGAAGTCAAAGATATGATTTTTATATGGACGCCATATTGGAAATTTACACCATTCAAAGAATTTATTTTAACTTTCCAGCGATGTATAATTTATTGATATTCATTTGTTTTAATCAGCAAAAATGCAACAATTATTAATTTTATAGGGTAATAACAATGATTATGACAATGAAACAAATAAAAACATAATAATTTTCTATTTTCATTTCTAATTTCCTAATTTAGATCTGAAATTTTATTCAGTTCAATTAATATTGATATTTTTATATGGACCTCATAGTGGGCTTCGACCATATTGAAAACGAAATTAGAAAAGTGATTCAGAGTTGAATAAGTTAAAAATATGAGTGAAAATGAAGAACATAAACATACAAATTAGCATATGACTAATACTTAACTTATTATTCCTTTTGTTTCAGTACCACAATCATTATTTTTACCCTATAAAATTAATAATTGTCGCATATTTGCTGTTTGAAACAAATGAACATCAATAAATTAAATATCGTTGGAAGGCTAAAAAAATTCTTCTTTCAATGGTGTAACTTTCCAATATGGCGTTCATATAAAAATCGTAACCTTGAGCTCATAACTCGAAATCTAACAGTGATAAAAAAATTGAGCGTAGTCGTTCGAAAGAAAATTAAAAAGTGTCCTAAAGAAGTGCAAAACAAAATTCCATATTGTTTCACATTTAGAAGTTATTTGTTAAAGTAAAAATCAGCTAAATTTGATTTTTTGCATTTGTCTAGTGGCCTATGAATTTTTCGGGAGAAACAAATACATCTTTAAAATGGTCTACTAACGTGTCAACTTTGCCCCAATTTAACCGACTTCGTATCTCTTATAGTTTCCGAGATCCCAATGGTGCGCCTCGAAAAACGGATACCGTGTATAAACAGGAAAAACTCTTTAACAGTACAAAATAAATAAGAAAAGAAAATATGTGCCTTTTTTCACTTATTTCACAATATATTGTTTCAAACCATACAGCATTAACAAATTAAATTGGTGGAAAAGTTTTCCTATTTAATAGTTTGGAAACCTCTGTGTGCCACTAATATGGCAACAATAAGGTAACATGTTAGGCCAAATGACAGTTAAATGGGACAAAAATACGGCTATCTGGAAAACTCAATTAATTCCAGGCGAATACTACACGCATTGCTTTCTGGGCGCTCTACCTCGGCGCCGTCGTGTGTATCCACTGCGGCAACCGCGCTGCAAAGCCAAACACTTTGCAGATACATGGAATTTCATTTAAACTTACTAATTTACCTAAATCATTTCATCATCTGTTAGAACTTTGAATATGAATATGGATGTAGTTTAATTAGCCTTGAATATACGTAGACTCGGTTTCTAATTATTTCAGTTAGGTACAATTTCCAACAATTTAGACAAATTATATTAATCCTGCATAAAAATATTTTTGATGTTTCGTAATAACATACATAGAATTCCTGACCCGTGACAAAACTTTATTTTAAGAGAGTTTTGCTTGTAGAACAAGGTATAAAAATATGATATATGACAATGAGATACAAAATATTCTACATATTTCATAAATTCTATGAAAAATTCATGGTTTTCAACAACTCACTGAATTATTAATACGAATACACTACACTCGTAGGTAATATACATGAATGTAACAATCACTTTTTGGAAGATTTTATACATAGACGTAAATGTTTATAATATAAATTCAAATTCACTAAACCTACTTATGAAAGGTAGGTACCTATATCTCATTTTAATTTTTATATTATATTTTATTATATTCTGAATATTACACCACAATTTTTTTTAATTACTTAGTTTAACAGATATATAGAATAATTATTTCACATTAAAGCAGACGTATATTCCATAACTATTTTACCTCATGAAATACTGTTTGTTTCTATTTATTATACATTTCCTTTTACAAAATGCCTTTAAGCTTATTTTGACTGGCTCATTTTCTTTATTGCTATTAAACAACTCATACTATACCATCATAACAAATATTGATCTTAACTGTAAATATGGTAGGTACCTGCTGTAATATTTATTTAGTAGTAAGACGGTTTGACGCTGCATACCTACGCCATTTCCTATTAATACTTGTATGTACAATGGGGGATCTCGAGCCTGTATGCTTGTGTCTGGTCACGAATTTGAGATCCGGGTTTGATCTCGACGGACCGATGCCAAACTTATTTCAAATTTAAATAGAACAAAAGTTATGCACTTTCCACTCCAGCAATAAGTGCCCGCGGGGTGACGCCTTGTAAGCGACCACATGGTACGAATATATGATCATCAAAGCAGATTGGCGTACCCAGCAATGGGTAACATGCCGTGATGATACATTTTATATATAGATGCCCATTTTATTGGTTGCCGCCTGAATTTTTAAAAACAAGCTAAACAATATATTTCATAAGCCACTTGGAAAATTTGAGTACTTACTTTAAATCGAATAATCGCAGTAGGTATAAGAGCAAAACAAAATTTTAAAAACCAAGTCACTTATGAAATAATGTAACATGGATTGCCTGTTCATGAATTTTCAGGCGGGAACAGATGAAAAAGGCATCCTGTATGTAAAATTTTCTGTTTAATTCACGTAAGTACAAAAAAGTGTTCCGTAGCAAACATATATATATACATATATATATATATATATATATATATATATATATATATATATATATATATATATATATACTCAGAAAATTGTTCAGAAAAATGTTGTTCACCAGAAAAAGGAAAATATTTAAGTGGAACAGAGCAAATACTTGGGTTTTATAACATTCAAAACAGATATACTCCAAATATGTATGTACGTAGGCCCAATTGCTTAACACATTGTTAACTTTAATCATGTTGCTAACTTTGACAAGGCTTATTTTCCAATGTATTTTTAGTACGTGCGATCGTTTAATGTAACTGGCGCTAGTCCTAATGAGTAAGCAGTATGTCTAAAAATATTCCTTTTCATTACAATACATATTTTAACATGATTATTCCTCTTCCTGAACCTTTGTTCTTCTATAATTTGTCGTACAATAAATCGTCCTATTAACATCTTATTAAACCCGTTAAGTATAGTTTTCCATGTAATTTGAGCATCGATGTCTGTATTATTCTCAGTAAATTACCCTAGTTAATTCTATTCATGACGGTATTGATAAACATGAACAATACCAGTCAAATTATTGATTGCAAAACGTATAAAGCCTCTCATATCTCTACTTTATTGAAAATAAATCACAGCCTTTTATAGCGCTCTCGTAAAATATTCATATTGCAAAGAACTCAGCTTTGGTACAACAATTTTATGGATTTCTAAATGAAAACTGCTCTAAAATACATATTAGTGTATTATGACTTAATGGAAGAAGAATGTTATCTATATAACGATATTTGCATCTAATAACAAAAAGGATATAATTTTTAATACAGATTCCAGATTCCACTATATTATTGTTTGATTATATATTTTTTATATTTTGCGTTCATAATGAAGTCATTACGATACGCAATTGCGTATCGTAATGACCTTAATTTCGATACGAAATTTTTTGTTTTAGACGATTGGTACTAGATGACGTTTCTTTAACCCATTTTTACCTAATTTATTTTTAATTAATTGGCAATTTATTTTAATAATATAATGTCGAAATTATTATTATATTTTTTATTTAGGGAAGATTATTTACATGAAAATGTACAAATGGTTACAAATATAATCACAAATTGAGTAAGTAAATGTTATTGTAGAACGCGCAAAATATAAAAAATAGTATAAAGAACTCATTTTATAAGACTTTCTTTCGCACTTGTCAATTAGAAAACTCGCTAACGCTCGTTTTCTAAATTTTGACGCATGCGAAAAAAACATGTCTTATAAAACACGTTCTTTAATATACTATTGCAGGTGTCTCATATTCTCATATTCTTTAACAATAATATTTTCTACTAATTTTCAATAAAATTCACAACCATTTGCCCAATTTCGTCTCTGATAGGAGTATCTATTTAATTTCTTGATGATGACCTTAGTGGTATATATATATATTGGTGTCTAATTTGCACCGTCTTCGGGATAATAGAACTTTTTTTAATTAATAATTAGGTTTTTATATACCATAAAACGTATTTAACAGTGCAATCTAATATTTTAAACCTGACCCAAAGAAATGTAAATGATTTTGAATTGAGAAACTCTGTATTTAAAAAGTATCATCAAACAAAATAGCCCTGAATTTGAATTTATTTCAAAATATTACATTTGTGAAAATATTTATTTCCATGATTTAAGATTAAGTTTGCTCATTATAAAATTGAGGCAGTGCCTGCGCAACCTGCGTCTTTTGTTTGGCGACCCGTGGCAGTTACCACTAGTTTACTTAGCTGGTTTTGATTACATTTTTTCGTAATTTATATTACTATTTACACAAAATAAATATGTATTAATGAATTTTTTATGAGTGCCAGATTTTGTTTTTGATTTAGAATTTAAATTCTTAATAAGGATAGGATGTCAAAAGTTTTAATAAAAAATATTTTTATTTAAAGAAATAAAAAAAAATAATTTAAAAATCTAATTTGTAAATTAAATTATTTTACATCCCAAAATTACTTGGTTTATTATTCGTATTGTATACGTGTATTCGACCTAAATTTAACGAGTTACATTTATCTTTAGAAATGGGAAGACTTTTAAATACTCAAAAAACCCCCAAAAATAGCTTCCATTATTTTCACTTATATCTTTTTAATAACTAATCACGGATTGTTGCAAAAATAATCATTTTTCCAAATAATATTTCTTTCCTAAACCGCGAGAACTAAGTTTTTTTATAAAAGTATTCATGCGAAACATTCCATTTTTCACACTCGTAAACATTTTTACCTCCAACAACTACCAAACATTAATCTTTGTACAAAGCGAAAGTGTTTTCATCATTATGAACCACTCCCGAAGTATACGAGTCTAAATAGGATGTAACACGGAATACGATCCATAAACGAAATAAACGAATAAAGAATATTTCGGTTTTCATTTCTTATAAAATATGTAAAGCATTATATACTATGCAAGTATTATTTTGACATAATAAAACCTATAATAGTACACGATGGGGCCTAGAAATTTTCTTTTTTAAAGGCGAATAAAATTAAAAGTAGGTATTGCTGATACACAATTTTTTTTTTTTTTATATTGTATTAACATAGTTGGAAGTTGTAAAACATGTGGTTTTAAACAAAACAACTTGAAGGAGGTGGCCACCGTTCTCTATACACTGATGCAACCGATTTCTGAAGGTCCTCTGTACACGATCCAACGTTCGAGCTATTTCCTGCCGAATAAGATTCTTCAGCTAAAGCAGCGTTGTAGGGCGGTGTTTGTGAACCTCTGTCTTGAGATATCCCCATAAAAAAAATACATGGCGTTAGATCGGTCGAGCGCTCCGCCCCCACGTGTTGTCGCCTCGAATCAAGATGAGCCGTCAGGGGAACATTATTGCCTTCAATACTCTAACGCCATGTGGCCATCACCTTAAGATATTTTATTTAAAACTACATTATTTAAAACTTGAAATTATGTTCTTTGATTATCCAAAAATAAATTTTGTTTATCAGCAATACTTTTTATTTTATTCGCCTTCAAAAAAGGAACTTTCTAGGCCCCATTCTGTATATTGTACAGAAAGGGAGGGGAATGCAAGATTTATTTCCAGCGGTTTGTAGTTTGAAGCTAGAGGGCAAAACCCAAAGCCACAAAGCACCGAAGTTCACTCCTGAGGTGCATATATAGTAGTGTCCGCTTATAACGAACCACTAGTTGCCATCGAAAATGGTTCATTATAATAGACAACAGAACAAGTTATAAATTTGTCATTTAGTGAATATTTGATTTAAAAAAATCAACACTCAACATATATATATATATATATATATATATATATATATATATATATATATATATATATATATAAAATACCGCATGTTAGTTATTCAAGTCTAAATGAAGTTAAGGCCTATCCTTATAATCGGTAAAAGAAATACACACATACCTACTGGATAAAAAACTTTACATTTTGCATACGACTCGAAACCGAAAATTCTATAAATTATAATAAGTTCGTTAAATCCAGGTTCATATGCGATAAATTGATAAAAATATAGTTCGTTATATACGAAAGTTCGTTATAATACGAGTTCGTTATGTGCGGAAAAATAACATTGAACTTATGACCGTTTCTTTCATACCTTTAGAAGTGGTTCGTTATAAGCAAGAGTTCGTTAAAAGCGGGTTCGTTATAAGCAGGGTCTTGAACCGTAGAAAATAATGGTTCGGTTTCGAAACTTTTCAGTTTAAGAAACATATTTGGAGAAAAATAATTTTATTTTTATTCTAATGTCCCCTTGGGGAGAAACTTCCCGTCCGCTTGTGTGCGTGAGTGCGTTCTGGTCTCATAAATCATGAAAGTTACATGAAAAATATATTAAAATGAACTTTCGATTTTAGCTGCTGAACGCACTCAAGATTCAATAATTGATAGCTTTCCTGACGCTTTTTTAATTATTGATTGAAAATATCCTCCGTTAAATCAACGTAGACTGTTTTGGTAACAAGTGAAGACAATTTGAATAATTTGCAACACCTGCTTAATCTGTTTCTTTTACTTTAAAAATGTTAAATTAGAAGGGTTGAAGCGGAAACATTGTTTAATTAAGTGCTTGCGGTGATACATACATACATACATACATAAAATATAAATTTATGAGAGCAAAATCAAGTTAATTTAGAACATTAATTAATGGTGTTAAAAAAGGCGCTGTAACTTTTATTTATTGTTTTATCTGAAACTTTATGTACATACATTAGTGAAGGTACTAGCTTTGCGCAAGTATCAGTTTTGTTACTCTTTTTAATAATTTACTTAATTTACTTCGTGAAATTATTATTTGTTTTTGTATTACATTATTTTTTCTGTTTTGCTTTATTTTTAATTCCTGTACTTAGCTTCATCATGTAGAAGTTAATAATTAAGTGAGCACGAAATGAATATAACATGGCAGTTAACGAAACGTACTCGCTAAAAATAAAATACTTGATTATATATGAATGTAAGATAAATATATTATCAAGCCTTTTACCCAATTTGAGTATAACAGTTCTGCTTGATTTAGTATTCTGCAAGTTAAATATTTATTCGCGAAACAGGTTCGAACAAGAAAAGATAAGAGAATGTAAAAGAAAATTGTCGTATAATGCATATTTGCGAAAAGAAAATATATTTAAGTTTGTGATTTTAATTGGATAATCGTTAATATTAACGAAGTAGGTATTGATAAAAAATATTTATTAATGCAATAAGAGTGTAATTTTATGCTTTATTACATGGGGATATTTATTTCGAAAATTATTGACCAAAATTTATAAAGCTTGTTTACACTTGAGTTGCATACAAGTTTTTTTATACGACCTTAAATAACATTCCTGCAACAAATTAAATATATGACAGACGAGCAGACGACAATATGAACAACAAATACCGACAGATAACAGATTTGAAGTTGAATACTGCACTTTTCAATAAGTATTACCAACATGATTGTACAGAAAAAACTAAATTTAGGGAATACAACTTAAATACCACACGTGTTTTGATGGTGGCAGCTTTGCAATTTGTAAAGTAAATAAAATACGAAAATCGTTTATATTACACATCGGAGTATATTTTCAGAGTTCAACCTTAGATCACTAGTACTTTGGTACATAAATTGTTTTACATTGTGTGGTTCAGTGTGTTAGATCATATTAACAGTATATGCTATTAAATAAGTTTATGTGTTTTAAGAAGTTAATGGTTGCTATGGTATTGTCTAGGATCCTGGCTAGGGTTTCTTTAAGTGTTGCTGGTACATTACACTGTTGCCTTTGGGTGTTGTATTTATTGCACTCGTTTAAGATGTGTTCTACTGTTGATGGTGTGTTACACGTTTCACATATAGTCTATTGTGATTTTTATAGTAGGTGCATGTGTCCTATTCGCAATCTTGTCAATCTTGTCAAAACGTTTTGTGTTTTTCTTTCTTCGGGTACTATCTGCTGTTGTACATCTTCTTTTATAAGTCTTAATTTGTTATTACTTTTTTCTTGCCATTTCAGTTGCCATTTTTATTTTATTTTACTATGGCTTTTAGGCCTGATACTGGGATTGGGATATTCTGAGGTTCTCCATTGGTGGTTGCTTTTTTTGAAGCTTGGTCGGTTTTTTCGTTTCCATTTATTCCTGTGTGTGATGGAACCCATATTACCGATATTTCTGCGCTTTCGTTGTTCATGGCTTGGTGCAGGTTTTTTTTGTATATGTATGTTTTTTGAGTAGGTGTTTGTTAGGCTTTGTATTGTGCTGTTTGAGATTACAATTTTCTTTGTTGCCAGTTGGGTGGTGACGTCAGTTTCTATCTTCAAGCTGAAGGTTTCGGCGGTGAAATTGCTACCCATTGATGGTAGCTGGTATTTGTGTACAAGAACTTCCGTGACTACACTAACCCCGGTGTTATTGTTGTACATGGATCCATCAGTGTAAATGAAGCAATATTGACTATTTTCGTTTTGAATATCTTTGAAAAGGTTCCGGTAGAGCTCTAGCGGTGTTTCGGAATCAAGGAATTTTGCCAAGGAGGGTGTTCGTAGTATATCTGTTTCCTTTGAGGTACGGATGTTTGTGTTTTTTGAATGTATGAGTTAATTTTATATTGCAATGTTATGTAACTTCTGTTTTATTTTTAAATATTTTATTATATGCTGGGTTATTGGGATTACTTGCCCATTCAATTACGTAATTTAGGATTAGCTGTTGTCTTCTATTTTCCAGACGTGGTTCTTCCATACTTCTACTATTGTGCTGTCAACATTTTATAGCATTTTGTAAACTATGATCTATAAATTTCTGTTAGATGTACAATTTCTTTACTTTATAAAATAATGTTTCACAATTTTAATATTTGCTTTAAATTTTGCGTAAATAGAAATAATAATAATAATTTGTTTTTCTGATATAACTAATGATTTTATTAAGAGCAACAGCTTTTAATTGCTACTTTATTAAACAAATTCAAGAAAATAATTAATGAATAATTGACTTTAAAATGGCAAGTATGTATCTATATTTCTGGTTTATATATTTATTGGCTCGTACTTTTAAAAAGTGTCCGATTTTGCGTTAGTGTTCTAAGTAAAATAGCTATTTTGCTATTTTTGCTGTTGAGTTGAATTCTTCGCTTCAAGCCATGTTTTGAAATATAGATAAAATTTCTAGGCCTTCCAGGTTGTTAGTTTTTATCGTCGTTGTTATTATCGGGAGAAGTTTCGAGAAAAATGAAAATCCATCAAGGCTTTCCTTCCTGCGTCGGTAAAGCAGGTCACTTCTTAGCTCCACTTTCGATTTTCTTCTTCCTGGGTGAATCATTTCGTTATTCGCTCTCACTCATTTACTTCTCTAGTTAATTAGTCTTGTGAATACCTTCAGATCTCAATACTATCTGCGACTCTTTCTGTTAATTAAAATATTATCTGAATAAGCAAGACGCGCTATCCTCGACACAGAAATAATAAATTTTGCTTTCGAGAGGTTTCAACATAATGAATTCGTCAAATACGGGCCAGGTTTCCCGGAAATTATAATTTTACCAGCAAATATTTCTTTTTCTACAGTCTATATACAAAGTAGCCATTTGCGCTCTCATTTGTCAACGCAAAATGTCACTTTGCCGCTCTAGCGCGACAAAGTAGGAAAAACGCTCGCTGTCCAAATTTCTAACTATACAATGGTGAGAAATGTCACTTGTCTACATTCTTAATGGAAACGTTTAGTCAGGAACTAATGGCACTGTAGTTACACATTTACCATCTTCACAACACAAGTCAATCTGACATATTATGACTGCTCTGTCGGTATATTACATAACCAAATAAAATGTCGCACTGCAGTGAAAATAAAATAAGGCATTCATTTAAAAAAACGAAAGTATGAAATGCTTAGATTAGATTAAAGCAACAGCTCAAGAAAAATGGAAAATAACTATAAATTAAAATTAAATATAAAATAAATTGTGTAAACAGTTGTGCTGCCACCTGCAAAAGTTTGGCGTGAACGCTCCCAATGGACATCCACTTTTCCACTGCACTAGTTTAATGTACTTGAAACAAATAAATTTTTGTTATGGTGGAGGACTCCATTGTGACGACTGTAGAAAAAATCTTGTTTGTTTCGAGCGCAAATGGACATTGTCGATTTCGAGAGAATGCCGCGCTCCTGCGTCGCTCGTCAACAACCTCTCAATCGACAATGTTCCATTTTGCGCTCTTAATACACAAATAGCTATTATATAATATTAATATTTACTGTTCCCTCATATTGTTTCTTGCATTTTATATTAGATTTTCTTACACAGGTGTGATACTCGAATTTTCAACTGCTACCATGGAGTATGTGACCTTAATCAAAGTTAAAGAAAATATTAATATATTATTAATATAAAGTGAAAAATAACATACCCTAATTATTGAAACTTTGTCCATTAGCATAACCTAACATGAAGAACAAAACTTGCAGACGTGACTTTTGTGCAGTAGGTTAAGATATATTTAAAAAAATAATCTGGCTACGATATAAAATTATTTTTTTAAAAAATTGACGTGGGTATGATATCTTGATTTAGCTTCCATGTTTCGTTTTCCAAATAACTAATTTTTGTTAAATAAATAAATTGCTGGGTGTGTCAATTTGCTTTGTACACATATCGCTAATGATGGAATATTTGCAGCGTGCGGGCGCCTACGAAGCGTCACCTCACGGGCACTCATTGCTGGCGTGGAGAGTGCACCACAGGGGTCAATTTTGTGCCATTTAAAATTTGAAATATTTAGCGACTTAACACTCGGGCACGCGGCCACGAGACCCCATAATTTTTGTTAAGCTTAATTTAATTGATAATTGAATCTTAGCTTTAAATATTTTCTCATTCTTTTCTATTTAAAGTTATAATAGAGTAAATCTTATAGAGACCCGCAATCCCAAAGATGGCAGTTAAAAGATAAATTCACGGTTTACGTATTTCTGGAAGAAGATTATTATTTGTAAATAATTTATAGTAAATGTACTGATACGTTCAGAATAATATAACATTTTATACAAATATTGTGGGAATATATATATATATATATATATATATATATATATATATATATATATATATATATATATATATATACAAAGAAATGATGTTACACATCACATAACAAAAATACTTTTAAAAATTATTTTTACAAAGTAATTACATGCACCTATGTACTTCTATATTTGTCGGGTTGTGTTTTGTCGGAAATTTTTGTTTAGAGCTTTATTTGCGATTTTCTACTTTTTTTATTACATTCAAGCGAGATCATCTAAAAATGGATACATACGAGTACGTAGATATAGACTCACAGGCATTAACATTATTTTATTAATAATGTAAAAATACTACTACACATACGAATATGTCGAAAACTTATTTAATATTCGTGTTCGTGTGAGTCAAATATCTAAGTATTAGGTACATAACTTTGTTCCAAAAAAAATTAATGCAATGTGATTTATAGGAATTTAATATAACTTGCATTGTAATGAAGTTTTCTACCTAATAGAAGTTGAAATTGTATATATCAAGATATTATTAATTGCTGGTTAAATACATGTTGCCACACGAATTTAAATGCATTCGTGTACCACTGGTCACGATATGGAAAGGTTAAAAACTTTTTCCAATAATTTTATTTTGAAACGGAACCAATTAATTCTATTAAATATTTTATTACACTCTAATGCTTACTTATAATTGTAATTAATTATTACTCAATTTAGTAAATTCTATTCTAAAATATTTATATTTGTAATATTGATGAATTGTTCAATCATGTATTTGCATTTTAAGTGCTACACAAAAAGAACGTCTAGTTGACAAGTTTCAAAATAAAAATCAGTTTCAACTCGATTTGGTTTTCAGATACACTCAAGTATAAAAAATATTGTCAGTTGTAAACAAATTTCGGTAGTCAAAATATCATTTTCAATTCTACTTTTTAATCGTTCAGCATAGAGTACACAAATAACATTTTTTGTACATTGTGCTATGTCAAGGGATTCAGCCAAACACTACAAAAAAAAATCACTTCGATTTTCAGTGTTATTGTTGCAAACACTACAGGATTTAATAACAAAAAATACATGAGGTTTTCGACAGAATAAACATGATGCTTTAATTTAAAACCTAGGTGAGATATAAAACAATACAGATTGAGTTAATAGTTTGTTTTCGTACCGAGATGTATATCGGCTTGAATTTGCCAGAGAGATATACGAGTAGGCATAGATACGAGTAGAGCTAGCGGTTTGCGGTTTCAATAGCGGTCACTCTTGGGAGCAGATATAATAGAGCATGCATAGTGTTGCCAACTTTAAAAAATCATTTTTGAAATGAAAATCTGGGACATGGGCATAAGTCGCGGGAGGCAGTATAATCAGTATAATCAATTTTTTAAATTAGTGGTTATAGTTATATAATTTAGTTTGTTAGGGAATTTGTGTGAATTTCAAATTAATTGTAAAGTAAAACACTATTTAATACACATTGGTACGTATTTTAACCTTTAAAACAATACATAATTAACTAGTAACAAAAATTATAATGTAAGCAAATATTTATATATTCGAAAAATAAATTTATTTAAATTATACTGATAGATTCAGTAGATAGAATAATTTAAAAATCATTGAAAGAAAAAATGTTTCCATTTACAACTTAAATATGCTTTCATAAATAATATATATTATATTATAAATATTTCTTAGTGCTGAGTTACAAAGAAAATTTGATATGTAGTTAATTTTTGTTAAAAACAGTCATACCTTTTAATTAAAAAAACATTTTAACTCAAATAAATACGTTTTATTTATTGTAGACTAATTATAATATAAAATTAACTTTACGTTAAGATAATACTCTCTAGTTTGTTCAAAGCTGTAATTCTGTATATAATTAAGAAAAACGCAACGAAAACTGTCAATTTTTATATAGATTTACTGATCTGTACTAAGACTTACATGCCTATACAGAATAGGGCCAACTACATATTATTTATAAAAATCTGGTGTGGCCAACACAATACCTCTCGCCATTTACACCCGCATAAAACAGATTCAGTTTACCCTTATTTTTGGATTAGCGAATTTTACTCTAATTTTGACAGTTTATTTTTTAAAATATAGTCTAATCTAATCCAAGTAACTACTTTTTTAAAACCCCTCAACGGGATTAAATCCCAATTACAGAGTGGGTTCACATTCACACACACATCCATGTCTTAGTGGGATTCGAATCCAGAGCCCCGAGGGCACTCATGACATGAGGCGTTGCTCTAACCATTGAGCCACCGGAACTTTAATAAAATGAAAATTAAATTTTAAATACCGGGATAGAATAGAATTCACTAATCCAAAAATGAGGATTGGTTTAAACATTTTTGCGAATCATTAATTTTTATTAATCTAAATACATACCTACATATTTACTTATGCTGGAAACTGTATTGAATTCCTTTCCTATTGTTCTATTTGTCCAGACCATGTAATAGTCTATGGATAGTCCTTTTCTTCCAAGCGCTAGGTGGTGCCAGGTGCACTATGGCCGACGCGATAAAATTAAGAAATTACATTTAAAGGTATTTTTCGAAGAAAAACTATTTTAAGCTTTTAGTAAAGTGCCATTTCCGGTTATCCGATTTTCACCAAAATCTAATTGGCTCTTTCCATTACAGAAAAAGTTCGAAATCGTGAAAATTTTAAAATTGAATTCTAGGGACCTTAAAACGTGGTCATTTTACCAAAATCTCGATATGCGATTTTTAGCACGATCCCTATACCTTCCTTACCAAGGATAGCGGGAGGTAAAACTAGTACCCGCAATTATTTTTTGTCTTTCTAGCTGTATTTATTTTGAGATTTTGTACACTTCAACAGGTCTCTATGTAAATCAGCGCCAATTTTTGAATTACTGTACTTTATATATTCGTTTGACCTGTTTTCCGGGTCAAATGCGGTCCCGTAAGTACTTTGAACGGGACGGATCAAAAAAGTTTAAGAAGCGGGACGTCCCGGAAAATTCGGGACAATTGGCAACCCTGCATGACAATGGATGGGTAAAAACTAAATTCTAGAATGGAGTTCAAACGATTGTGGAACAATCGGCGGGATTTATAAATAGATCGAGTCAGTGGACCGACGCCAAAATTATTTCGAATTTAAAATGGCACAGTCACCCCTGTGGTGCAAAATAATCGCCAGTAAATTAATCGCTGGAAAATTGAGCGAGTGAAAATTCATCGCCTGCAAATAGGTCGTTAAGAAACTTGATGCCCAGATAAACTGATCGACGAAGTATTGATCACATAAAAAATTGATCGCAAAATTTAATCGACAGGATATTTATGCATACAAAATATATTGTTTATAACAAATCTATTGAGTTACAAATTACAAATAAAGCACAGAAATCACGCATGGAAAGTAAGCCTGTTTCACATTTTTTAAAAGTATTTAATAAAACCTTTATGCAATATAGTAATAAAAAATAAAAAAAATATATATTCGTAAATAATTAAATAGAAAGATTTGAGGCAAGAAATATTCAATAGTTATATCCCAAGTGCACGGCAAATACCTGAATATTTTCTCGAGTGCACGGACGTGCACGAGCGAAAACATACTGATTGTATTTGACGTGCACGAGGGGTATATTAGTAGAATATTTCCGAGAGAAACTTCACATTCGATACTTTTATTTATTTTTATACATATTTAATATTTAATTTAATCTGTCACATAAATGTCAGTTGTCAGATATTTTTCAAAATATTACACAAATTTCAATATTAACAACTAAATTTTATGAATATTTCGTGATATTTTCAAATTTGAAGCTTTTTAATGAATTTAAACTTTAATACTTAGAAGCCATATAAAAATTCTTGCAACAGCACTATTCGGGCTGAATTTTGCGCCTTAGTTTAGGTTATTGTTGTTATATTTATATTGGGATAGGAATAGGTGGTAGAGGAGAGAATTTATTCTAATATATATTAACAGTGTATCTATATGCGGCAACCCAAACATTTCTCCTCATACCACCACACTTCAGTTATACGACTATTTTGAAATAGAATTTTTACTTTAGGTAAACTAGCTCCTTAAACTTTGAAATCTCCAGAGGAATCAATAAGAAATGTGATGTCTACGTCTAGTCACTAGTACCTTAGCCATACACAATATTGACAGTATAAATAAATACTGGACGTAAATAGAGCGTAAATAAAATCTTTAGGTCCGGTATTTTCGTCTATTGTTTAACAATCTGCCATTTGTTTTTAACTACAAGTCATAACAATAAAATATTTTTTTCCGTATTTTCAACTTTTGTTATCTTCCAAATAATATACTAGAAGTTGACGTAGAACGAACTTCATGTGTCGTTAGAAAAATATAAATTTCTTAAATCAACAATTCATAAATATTGATTACAGTGACAAAAATAATTGAAAAGTAAAATATCGCCAAATTTTTCATTTATTTTTATGAATCAAAATATTTTAAATATTTTTACAGTTACACTAATTATTTTTTTACCTTTGTGTTTTTTAGAGAAACGAAACCGTTTTTTAAATTCTTTGTCACTCCAAAAGATGAAATATGTAGTCGACTCTGTGTCTTAATATATATTTTAAGAACTAAATGAAATATTAAGGTGAAAATATCGGTCCTTAGCCGTATAAAAATAGAATTTTATGGAAATTACCATGTTGTTTTTTGTAAAATATTTGTTGCTTGTATCGCAAAAACATTTAGCCATCAAAACAGTCATCTGTAGAGCTCGATTGATACGAGAACCGTAGGTTTAAGTATGAAGAACTGTATCTTAATTTTTTGTTAGCTGATGGATATTTGAAGAAAAGAGATTGAAAGAGCCATCATACCACGTGGCCATGATATTAAAATAAATATTGATGTTAAGGAGAAAAGGCGGCTAGCTCTTTTGTAATACAGAGTGTAAAAAGGCTAAAATTTTACGTTATTGATTTGCTGATTCTCCATAATTTTTTTGAAAAATTTGGAAAATTACTCTTAATTTTTCATTTAATTCTTTTTTATAATTAATTATCTAATCACGTAACAGACGTTGAATAGAGAATAAATTAATTCGTAATTAGTTTTAATAAAAATTTCGTGTCGGCAGTGGCGCACTAAACAAGAATGAAATGAAAAATAAGGAATAATATCCCGTAGTTTGGAGAAAAAATTGGAAATGTAAATACCCTCAATTTTTTACCCTGTTTTTAACACCCTGTATGCGTACGGTTGACAGACCGAGGAATAAAGTAATTTCTACCGCCTTGGCATCAAAATAAATATGAGCAAGAATATTTGTTCACCTTATAGGTCCTTAAGATCTACATATGGCAGATTGTACCGTGGAGAGTAGAATTAAAATAGTAGTTTGTACACCAAGAGTAAATATGATATCTCTATCGTATTAGGATGAGCAATGTGTCTATTACTGAGTTTACATGCAGTTTTCAAACCGTTTTCAAAACGTTTTTAGTTTTGAAAATGCCATGTATACAGTGTCAAAACGGTTTTAAGTTATCTCAAATCAAAACTAAAATTCATGGGTTTGTTTTGAAAACTAATTTCAAACTACTCATGTAAACATTTATAATTCAGTTTCGATATTGCGCATGCGTACATAGCATAACGTTTCTGTCGCTTTGTGTTATTTGGTGTTACTAACGTACAAATAAACTGACAGTTGTGTAGTTTTAGTGCGTAATGGTATGAAATAGAAAAAATAATTGGAATAACGCCAAAACGAAGAATTTGAAATGAAGAGGATATGTCACTTACATCGGCCAATTGCGCATGCGCCTCAACTGGTTTCAAATCAATCTGTAAATCTGTTTTGAAAATTGCATGTAAACAATTTTGCGTAATTTTGACTGAAAACTGAAACCATTTTCAAAACTGCATGTAAACGTAGTATATATATATATATATATATATATATATATATATATATATATATATATATATATATACCGGGTGGAACATCATACCTGTGTACATAGGCGATTCATATGAGAAAAACAGTTTTTTCGTGCGCATTGCTCCCCAAATTATTTTAGACAAAAATGCTTCAAATAAATGTTGTAGAGCATAAAATTCTGCATCTAAATCAATAAACAGAATTACTTTTACATGCTTTGTAACGACAGAAATTAAATAAGAAAATATTGAAAATTACGTTGAAAATATCAAATAGCCATGGAATTGAAACAAAAATAGAAACAAATAAATGTCTGACGTTTGACAGATAAATAACTAATTTGACGGTAAAATATCAAAATGAATTCAGTTTATTCTAACGAAGAAAGGGTTTTTATAATAAAAACTTTTTATAGTGGAAATTGTTTACGTATAGTTAGAGATTTATTCGCCGTGAAATTTCCAAATAGGCCAATTCCAAGCGCTACAACAATACGCGCGTATGTTCAAAAATTTGAATCCACGGCAAGTGTTGCGGCGGAAAATAGTACAGGTAAATTTAAATTTGAATATTTTTTAAGAGATTTACAAACAAATCATATCTTTATTTATAGGAAATAAAAATAATCGCATTAATTTAGAAAACGAACAAAGAGTTCTGGAATTAATAAATTTTAATCCTAAATTAAGTTCAAGAATAATAGCGCAGGAATGTGAGATTGCTCATTCTACTGTATTGCGCATTCTTAAAAAAACATAAATACCACCCCTATAAGATGCAATGCCATCAAGACATTTCGCCCATTGATGAAGAAAGTAGGCGAGTTTTTTGTGAAGATATGCAAGAACGAGCAAATCGGGATCGTGATTTTCTTCCATCTATTTGCTTTACCGATGAGTGTACTTTTACATTAAACAATGAACCAAACGTTCAAAATGATAGGCACTGGGCTCTAGAAAATCCAAGATTAAATGTTACCACCAGAACGCAATATCCTCAAAAAATTAATATTTGGGCAAGCATTTTTAATAGCAATATTTTTGGACCATTTGAGATCGTTGGCAACTTAAATTCTGAAACATACTTAGAACTCTTGATTAATGAGATCGGCCCTGCATTAGACAGCGTAGCGCGCGAAAATCAGGAGGTTTGGTTTCAACATGATGGCTGCCCAGCTCATTTCGGAGTAAGTGTTAGAGATTATTTAAACCAAGCATTTTCAAATCGCTGGATTGGTCGTGGTGGAACTTTAAATTGGCCAGCCAGATCTCCTGATTTAGCACCTTGCGACTTTTTTTTATGGGGTCATCTTAAATGTAAAATTTATAAGCAGCGCCACCCAAATATTAATTCATTGAGAGAAGCTATCATGGAGGAGAGCGCCTTAATCACAAATAGGCAGCTCGCTAATGTAAGAAATTCGTTCTACAATAGACTTGGTTATTGCTTGGCTGAAAACGGAGGATTATTCGAATATTTGTTAAAATAATAAATTGTAGTGATTATTTTATTCAGAGAATTACTGTTTGAAATTTGAATTGTAGTAGATAGGTCTTAATGTTTACATGAATTATTTCCAATTTAAAAAGATTTTCAATAAAAATCCTATAAACAATAAATATTTCATTGAAATGTACAATTGTCGTAATAATAGGTATGGAGATTTTTGTATGAATTTAACCCAGATATGCCCATGGCTTGATGAGTAGTTGCATTAATTAAAAAATTTGAAGATTTATTTATTTGGGTATTAGAAAGATACCTAATTACAAATTAAACAAATTTATTTATAAAAAATACAAAAATAGGGCCGTACTATATATAGTACGGTGGGTATATTGATAGCTATTAAGATGATTAATTTTTCAGGTGGTAGTTTACAAAACATTCGACATGAAGTCCCCTGTCACATTTTCGGCACCTGGTTTTGGCTCTTTCGTGGCATACACAACTTACAGCCATAACGAATTGGTTTGCCATGTATAAATTGTTTACATCAATGGCGACTGAAATATGGCACCATGGCTTCATCAATACTACACATTTCTTCGAGTATACTTTTTTGTATAAACTTTGCCTTCAGATGAGTAAATAAGAGTCTCACTTTGGCAAATTTATCTGATTTGTCCAATTTCGAATTGTCAGCAATATGAAAATTAGATAAAATATATTCAAATTTGTTCCTCGAAATAGCTTCTGCAACCAAATTATTATGATTGTCTCTCTCTCATATTCCCAAAACATTCGTCTTCTTGGTATTTGTATATATCCATTTAGCAATAAAACTCTTAAAAAACTTTTTATTTCTCATGAGGAAATTGACTCATTTCTGTTTTTTTTTGCCTAGCATAGTTGTTAGATTCTAGAACGATAATTTCCAGTAAAACATCACTAAAGAATTGTGAAAAAAGCTCCAGCGGTGATTCTAAATCTTCATGATCGGTACAAATAGCAGATGTACGAAAATCATAACTCAAATCATCGTTCACCCAATGATAATTTTTCTTCTTTTTAGCATACTTTTTATTTGAAGTAGATTTTTTATTTTAGAGACGACTTTGCAAATTTGGGAGCGGTATTTCATCCTCAGACGAAAAGTCCTCATCAGAATATATTTCCCTTGGTACTGACCAAGTTGTATCAGCTTTCATATTTATTTCAACCCATGCTTGTAATTGGGAATCAGGTAAATTATTTATATCTACAAAATCTTCCTCCCCAGAATCTTCATCCGTTACATTTTCGTTGCAATTTTCAGGCGGAAAAATTGTCAAAATTTCCAAATTATCACATTCGTCGTCTTCTTCTAACATTGCAAGGGCTTGTTCCCCTATGCAACAAGAACAGAAAGATATATTTATGCCCACTGTACTATTTATAGTACACTAAAAAGTAATGGTAAATATAACCATGATTTTGATTTCTTTCATAATTTTTAAAGCATACATATAATTTAGTAACTTTTCAACATAATAAAAACTCTACATTATAATCATTCAAACAACAAACTGCATTAGAAAAATACATACCTAGCAAAGCGAATCTCATATTCTGCCATTTTCTCAATTTCACGTTTTTTAAAATATCACTGTGAGAAAATAAAAGATTAAATTACTATTTTAAACGTTCATACACTTCAAAAGCTACCTAGTGAATACTTCTAAGTCATTTATTGTGTAAAATATACGTAGGTCTGGACAAGTCTCAAACTGAAAGGACTGTACTATTTAAAGTACGGTGAGCATATCTGGGTTAATTTACCTATTTATTTGTTCCTATTTTTGTTTCAATTCCATGGCTATTTGATATTTTCAACGTAATTTTCAATATTTTCTTATTTAATTTGTGTCGTTACAAAGCATGTAAAAGTAATTCTGTTTATTGATTTAGATGCAGAATTTTATGCTCTACAACATTTATTTGAAGCATTTTTGTCTAAAATAATTTGGGGAGCAATGGGCACGAAAAAACTGTTTTTCTCATATGAATCGCCTATGTACACAGGTATGATGTTCCACCCGGTATATATATATATATATATATATATATATATATATATATATATATATATATATATATATATATATATATCTGTACCGTGATCTCACGAGCTTAAAAATGTGTTGGAGAGAGAGAACCATCTAATTCAATTATAGAAACTAATGCCAAAAACAAGTTAATCAATCCGTGCATTTATCACGTATTAATAATGAGTTTGAAAACTCTAGTCGTATAATTTACTTATTACTTATTGCCAATCTGTTTAGTATTATGTTATACATGATTTTCATTTTGCTTGGAATTGCGATAAATTAAATAAATTTTGTTTCTTTTTTAACTGAATTTTATTTTACGAAAGCAAAAACAAAAACGTTACATTTTCTTCGAATCCTACATAAACATTTACAAAGTGTAGAACAGAAATTCACAAGATCTGTGATAATTTATTGTAATTTAATAATTTCAAGTAGTTAGCATGGAGAATCTGTACGACCTACAACTTGTTTATATGCGTTTTAAATTATTCAAATATCGGCCTGTTTTCTTTTTTTTTTAATTATTAAAATTAATTAAGCTGCAAAGTTGTAACTGTACTTTTACTAAAATTCTTTACACACATAACCAGTATTACATATTAATGTCAGTAAATCTTGAACAATTTGACTTAATTTCTTCAAAGTATAAGAAATATACATAAAATTTAAAAAAATATATCAAGCAATGGGATATTCTATTACAATGGAATTCAAGACAAAGATCAAATTAATGTTTTATCAATAAGATAAAAAAAATAATAATATAAAAAAATACTCAAATTATTATATTCAACATGGCATCTCGTCTAATATGGTCTAGCGTGTAATACTCATTATGTTTATTGTCTTTCTGACGTTTCTCATAAATTTTGTACATGCGTACAGTAAAACGGAAATAGGATGTTGGCACATGATCTGACAGCTGATATTTATATTTTTATGCTTACTTGTTGATATTTTAACAAATTTGGAAACAAATTATTCATATTTTTAACCAGATACTGTTTTTCTAACACTTGGACAATATTTTTAAACATTATTCAACGTAATTTCCCTTTTCCATTTATCTATTTCTATTTTCTTGATTAACTCTAGATAACGGCATTATCATAACGCTGTAACCAGTTGTTTAAGTTGTAGGGAATGTTTATGTCATAATGTCACATACGCAACATTTAAAATATGTATTAATTTAATAAAATTGTTCCCCACTTAAACGAAACAGAAAACAATAAAAATTTAATATTTGTGTTTCGAGCAAGTGGTATTAAAAAAACATTAAAAAGAAGTGGAATACGCCATCGAGTGTCTTCTTTATTCTAAACATAGGAATGATGTACAATATTAAAATTTCTATTAGCGATTCTTTTTAAGAACCTACGTATTAATTTGACAGTAAAAAGTGGAAGGTCAAACGTTGCTCAAAATTAAAAACTGCATTTGTTTAACTCAGAATTATTAGTCAGATATCTTTGTATCTCGTAAAAATGACATAGGTGATTTTAATATTTAACAGTTTTTAAGTAATTTAAGTACTATCATGAGGTGAAGTAATAACGATTTTCGAATTTATCAATATGAAAATTGCAATATTAATTTACATTGCAAGACCGTTACTCAGAACTTTACGGGCGTGCACCGTACCTAACGAACGAGCCAAGCGAATTTGTTATCCGTGCGAGCACGTAAATTTCGGGTAACGATTGAGAATTTTACAATGTTTTATGATATATATCGTAATCAATTTTAAAAAAAGAATATTGGAACCGATAACACAATACATTAAACTATTTGATCGAAATAATATTTGGAAACATATGGCGAAGCGAAATATTGAATAAATAAATCTGTATACATGTTGCTATAGTTTTAACAGCCCATAAATATTTTCTTTACCACTAGAGACAGAGTTCTGTAATAAGACGTTTACGATTCAGTATAACGTAAAATAAATGTTAGTGTGTTTAGATTATTGTTTTGAATCGCAAATCTTGGAAAGATATCTTTCCATGGCATACTGAAAATTATTTAAAAATTGTTAAAATTATTATTATTATTATTATTATTATTATTAAGATAACTGAACACAGATATTATTATAAAGAACTTTTATCCTTACACTTATTGCTATAAAATTAATAGGTAATGAAATATCGCAAATTAGAAATTTAACTTTGTATTTCCTATGTTCAGAGAAAAGTGGACTCCCAGAATATATGCATTACAAAGTAGACTAGTTAAAGGAAAATTATTCTAAACAGGTGATTTGCTAGGTTCTTTGTTTTGTTTTAAATAGTTTATTTGTACCAGCAATAAGCAGAGCTATATTGTTATTGTCAACAAACTCAGTAATTCCTATACTTTTAGAAAGCTTTTAGGATAGTTTTAAACTGTAATCGATTCGAATTGCCTGCATCTAAGTGAAGTGAAGTGAAGTGTCTTGCAATGAAATTAATTCAACATTACATCGAATTGCAGGAATCTAAACGACAGGCAAATTGATTCATTGAAATTCACATTAAATACCTCACATTACTCCCAACGCCGGCGTTTAGCAAGTGAATTTACACAGCTATAACCCAGGAACCGCGAGAGTAAGAATCCTCTTACTGAGGAACATGCAAAGATATAATGTGGGGGCATAACGACGCATACACATACTCAAACCACAGAGGAGGACTCTGCAAATTTTAAAGAGGAAGGAAGCATACATTGTTACTTTTGCACTTTGTCACACGTATCCGTAACTGGAATCTATGTCTCTGGTTAGTAGATTAACATAAAACTGGAAATACATTTAACATATCATTATTGTTATTAGTTAAATTAGATTAACTTTTTCGCCGAGAATATAGTTGTTATATATAGTATGGAGTTTGTCAGAGAGTTAATATATCGTACTTTGAAATAGAAATTTGAAGTAGGTGCTTTACATACAATAACCGTAGACTGACATTAAATACGAACAAATTTGGAATAAAAAATGGGCGTATTCAAATTGAACAGCAGCCGCCAGTGAGCGAGGCAAACTGCAAGCATATTGTTAAATTACATTTTAATTATCTTATCTTCTAAATTTGATACAACCTTTCGAAAATAATATGTAGTGTGAAAATACTATAAAAGTTCATATCTATTCTTTCTAATTGAATGTCACTCATTTTTAAAGCACACATATTTCACAATAATATTTATTTTTTATACTGTTTGATTTATATTTATATGGAAAATTATGACATATTGTTTTGGTTTAGTTCGTTGTAAATTTTTTTCAAACTTCATGATAATATTTTACAATTAGTTTCGGTTTTAGTTAATTGAACGTAATTGAAAACAATTCTTATAAAAACTGTATAGTCTGTAACAAATCAGTTATAGGCCAAATTTTTCATATATTCTACTATCTGAACTAATAGGTTTATGTTCGACATAACAGAATAGTTGTAAACAAATAAAATAATGTATGTGGTATAAATTCATAGACCAACATTTAAATTTTTTTCTGGAGAAATGTTTCACTTAGGGAAAAACCGCAAAAATTGTTGAAATCGACAAATACCAACATGAGCGTTTCTTTAACAGCATGCATGGTATTTCGCAATGAAAGTTAAATACGTGGAAAATTATTCCTCACAAATGTTGTAGTACAAGTAATAGGTATCTTACTTGCTTACACTACACGGCCAGAAAGTTGTCAGGGTAGCCAATCGCTTCTCAAGTCTAGGCCATGGGATAATCTACTATAGTAAAATTTAACTATTTTAATATTATGGATTTATCATATCACCATCAGTTGTAGCATGTGATGTAGGTTTTTCCTGATGATGATACTTCAAAAAATATGAACACGAGGCTGTACTCTAAAGCGGGAGGTTCATATATGCCATTGCCATTGATGAAGATGTCACCTGATTATTGTGTTTTGTTTCTTTACCTTTCCCACATTGGTTGTATTATTACATTTGACATCAAACAATAAGCAATGTGGATATCTAATATGAACATCGAACATCAATAAAATTTAAAAGAAATGAATCAGACATTTATTGTTTATAAAAAAAGCCCTCCTCACACCGCCTACCAAATAACTATTACATGCGATTATGTCTTTACATTTCAGCAGTAAGCTACGATGTTATCAATTTGAACTGTCATCGAGACAGTGTACCTCATTTCGGTGAAATTTAAAACTTTTTAAAAAATAATCTTACTCAAATTTAATGAAAATCATCTTAAAATTACATATTTTAATTTTAGAAAATTGGTACCTAAGTAGTTTCAGAAAAAAATGAATATTACTTTATTATATTAAATTTTCTAGTGTTTGTAGATAACACCCTATGAATTAGTTAATCCCGATGCCAGTTACTGACAAACGTTAGAAATAAATGAAAATTAATATAATAATAAGTATGGTCGTAGACAAAATATTGTGCTTAAATCTGCATTATAACATTGAATCCTATATATGTTTTATAGATCTCTAGAGTTGTGTATCAAATTTAGAAGTTGAACCAGTATGCAACGATTCTAAGTATACGAATATACGCTCAACTACAATTATTTTTATGGAGATTTTATACATTGCTTCTACGATTCCATTTTACCTTGTTTTCTTTAAATTATTCCTTATTTGTGTATATCTCTCTTTGCTTATCACCGTTTACCTTCCGTAATCCACCTCTGTCAGTATTCCCCTTGATCGTTAAACAGATAACCGTGGTGAAGTGTTCGAGGGCGAGTAATTTGCCTCACGCAAATACGAGTACGAGGACGTGAGCGTGAACTTCAGCGTGACACACGGGATCCCGGCTTCGGCTTCCGCATTCCCTCCCTGTGCCTTGTGTCCTTGCCAGCCACATTAAACACACCTGATGCATAATGAAACCACACCAGGGATACACAAACTTCGCATACAAAAATGTGGATAGAAAGTGTTATAGTCTCTCGGTCATAGTTTTCAACACAGAAATTAGGGATTACTAACTTTCATTTAAAGTTTATGCCCTCAAACAACACTAATAAATTCAATCTAGATGTAGTTCTAGTAAAACAAGTTTTTGTGCAAATGTAAACATAGCTCGTCCCGGTCAAAGTAATCAAGACTGGAATAAGATGAATCATGGATCTATATTATGTATACTGAAAATCATGACAGTTTTATTTATTTGGTACTACTCGCCAATACAGCTTACGTTCTTGACGGTGTAACAAGGCGACTGACGAACGATTTATTATAATTGGTAATTTGTAATGTTCTATTTTTATCAACAATTATAGCAAATATGCGAAAATTGTATACAATATTCGAAAAATCATCCTACAACTACAGTTGCGTTTGCATATCACACAAGTATTCATATCATTAATTTTAAATTTGGCACCAAATATTTCATTCGTACCTATAATAACGAATATACACAATAGTTCGGTTTCGCGAAAGTTTTGAAGCCCGAGAAAATTCGCGGAAGAAATAAAAAATGTTTTGTGCCGTCATGTTTTCAAAGTTCGTATATATTTTTTTCAGAATTTATAATCTACCAGTAAAAACTACAGTATTCTTTTCTAGCCACCCACATTATTATCAATATTATATTTTAAAGGAAAACTGGTTGTGATACACACGAAATCGATTTTTTAAATTAATTTTCAGTTTTGAGTTAACCTCTGATTGCATAACCGACACTTTGATTAAAACTAAAGATGGTCTCTAAATAATTAAACAAATGTTTTCTCTGTAATTATGTCTTAATCTGTCGGTGACATAATTGCCACGCGCGCATGATCTAACGTGTGTAAATATGTACGCAACTTGACCTTGTACCCAAACGTACTGGAACTGTTCTAGAATAAATGTAGAACCGTATATAAGCGGGGGAGGGGGCTCTGCGCGAGTCAGTTCAGTCTGCAAGTGGACAACCTACAATCACTGTTATACTGAAACGCGTGGTGAACATAAATGGTAATTGAAATAAATATAGTGAAATAAATATCATGTAAGTAAATAGTGCTTTGTTTTATTGTTTAAATAATCTAAGTGTTTAATAATATATTTTGCCTTTAATTAATATTTATACGAGTTATTGTTTATTCTTAGTGTTCGTTATTCTTATTAACTTTTCTTATTTATTTCTCGTTTAATAAATTTTATTCTAATTATGAATACACTTTTTCTCATTTTCACACTTCACCCAAATAAATTAACTGTACATTATATAAAAAATTCTGATTATAAGTAATTTATTATTAAATTATTTATTATTTATTGCTACACGCTTTTTATTCCAATATGTGTATACATACCGGGTGGAACTCGAAATCCGTTACATAAGCATTTAACAAAGGAAAACAGCTTCTTCTTGCGCGTTGCTTCCCAAATTATTTTAGAAAAAAATACGTCGAATAAAAAGTGTATACCATGTAATTCTGCATTTGAATCACTAAACAAAATAATTTTGTATGATTTGTAACGGCAGACATTTAATATGAAAATGTCGAAAATCACGTCAAAAATAGTGATATCCATGGAATTAAAACAAAAATCATAACAAATGAAAGATTTTCTGAAAAAGTCTCACTATTTGACAGTTAAAACATCAATCATTTCTTTGTCTTTTTGTTTTAATTCCATGCCTGGCCTTTTAAACTAAAATTTTCATATTTAATTTCTAGAGTTACTAAATAATTTGAGGGGTAACGCTTAAGGAAAAACTATTTACCATATTAAATGACTAACGCCATCCTGTATAAGTGGTGATATTTTGTGGGGCTGAGACAATTTTTTGCATAAATGTTTATACCATTGTATTTTGCACTCGAAAATGATGAAAGTCATACACAACAACGATGCCTTATGCGGGATTCGAACTCGGGATCCTTGGAGCGTGAAGCAATAACGCTACCGCTACTCTACTTGGGTCGGCTAAATACTAAAAAACTTAAAGTAATACAAAATCAGAAACAACAGAACTATGTTGTATAGAAAATCCTTTATATTAAAATTATATAAAATAATTCAATTAAATTGGTCAAATTTTTGGGATAATAGTTATAAGATAATAATAATGAATAAAATATTTAAATAAAGCTATATAGATAGTAAAACTTGATTTTTACATATGTATTATATTTCAGTTGTACATAAACTAATGTGTGCATTTATCCGTAAAACATCGAATTATTTTTTAACACGGCTAAATCCTCAACAAAAACTTCCACTCCCGTACACTAAACATACATTTCGCGCACACGGTGCCCAAAATATAATTTTTGTTTTTCGCATCATTTTTATAGTACCTACTTAAATTGAACTTTTATTCTTATAAGATGAAAGGGAGTAGAACAAATAACATTTTGTGGTCAATAATGATCGATATTGAAACAGGAACGAAAACTACTTCCACAGCATCAAAAAGCTAGACTTTAATTTATTTACGGAAACATTAATTGGACTTTAGAAAAATGGAGTAATATCCTTTTGTTACTAAGGAGACTACGGGTGGGATTTGACAATGATGACGTGAATATACCAACCATCTTATAAAAAATATGTTTTTATTTTTCTCTAGTGATAACGGCACCATTAACTATTGCATGAGTTGCAGAATCTCTCCCTACGAGTGGATTTTGCTTACATTCGCCAGATGGGAAAGACAAAGTTTGAAAACGAACAAGGAAAAGATTATCTATATGAGCGAGAGTTTGTGATGCCCAGGTGCCTCTGGTGGTAGTAATAGTATTATAAAAACTAACCTGGGGGGCAATTTTTTATCTAGAAAGCGATAGCGAATACAATTACTAGTGAATAAGTAAGATAATCCCCACCACTTTTTGTCAGCCATGTTGTCTTATTCCGACTGAATACTCCTGCTGAATATGTATCCAACTTGTCTGGAGCTAACGAATATCGTATTCAGTCAGAATAAGACAACATGGTTGACAAAAAGTAGTGGGGATTATCTTACTTATTCAGTATGAATGTTATTCGCTATTGCTTTCAAGTTACAGACGGTAACCCTTTGGAACATATTTGTAACGGATTAGACAAGCAGGTTAGAGGTCTTACCGTTGTACCAACTAATAAATGAGCTCATTGCGGCACTTCAGGAAGAATAAGAGAGGGTTCCACAAAATGATGTTCTTGAGTACATTGGTAGTATGGTCATCGTGTGTAGGCGAACTCAATATGAAGTAATTGTTATTTATTTAATCTGGACTGAGGATTGAGTAATTTAATTACCAGTAGCTTGATGAATTCTTTATCTCATTTATCTTGATGTGTCCAACGATCTACTTCCCTTATAGTGCAGGAACGGCTATCTTAATAGCGTCCATAAAAAGTGCGTAAAGATAAGTGCCTATATCTATTATTGGTAATAGAATTGCCACACCCAACCACAAAAAATATTTATTTGTTTAAATTTTATTTATAATTGAGAAATAAATTTGATGGCTTTATACCGTGACTTATGAAAATTATGGACGAATTTATGTTCCAATATTTAAGAATAATCGAAAGGTTTCTTTTTATAAAATCTATATTAAAGGCGAAATCAATATGCAATTATGTTTCTACTTGTACATTTAATTAAAACTTTTCTGGAAGCTTTATAATATATACTAATAATAGTTATTTATATAGCACGTGCAATAAATATTTTTTAGTGAAATTTACTTTGCTTTTCACGAATAAAGATTTTAAATACATGTGTAAATATAAATTAAAAATTAATTACAATATTACATTCAAAAAGTTATTTGTGGTTAACAAACATAAAGGGTAATTTTATATTTATTTTATATCATTGTTAATTATTACATGCAATGATGACCCACTTTTTATTCTCGAAATGCGTACTTATATACACAAATTAGCTGACTTTATCTCGTTCATAGAAAATATTATTGTTATGTTGTTATTATTTCTTTAGATTATGTATTCATATTTTTCTTGGACCATTGATATTGCTTTAGTCAATTTAGGAACGGCTTTTGATCCTTATGATTAAGTGATATAAAAAAATTGTTTTACAATAATATAATTGTTGTATAACTTCTAACCACAGGTGTTCTGGAATATTCTAGAGTTTTCCAGACCTTCATAATTCCGATAATGAACATTCATTTTTGTATTCACAATTTCCGCTCACCTTCAAATTTGAGTCTGCATACTTTCTGAGTATATTCTAGCATAATTCCATAGCGTAATTTGCTAGAATAACTTATTCCATTAGCAATATTTTCAAAAGGTTTTATAAGAACCCAAGCTCATAATAGTATAGCCGGATTACATTTTCAACAAATAATAAAACCTACATAAATGGTGACATTTCTACAAATTTTCTTTCGACTGCTTTAAATATAGACCGAAAACTTACTAAAATAGTGTGCTACAATGTCAGGGGATAATTGATAATAGTTTTCGCAATCAACTTCTAGTTCAGATTTATCTTCCACCGAGACCCTTTATTTTTGGCACCACGAGTATATGAACCACTGTTTAAAAAATCTGATGTGACCAGCACATAACCTCTCGCCAGATATTTTACCTGGTTGTACGCATAAAACGAAAAATATTTTTTAAGTACAAACACATATATTCATGTCTAACTACAAAATAACTCTCACATATATTTGCAAAATCTATATGATATTTAATATAAATTATCTACAATTCATACATTTTCTTTATACTCAATATCCTGCAATTTTCTTTTTCTGCTTTCCTTTTCTTTTTCTTTATATTCGTCATTTTTTCGCAAATTCCTTTTAATATTCTTTTTTACGTATATTCTTTTACGTTGTTGACTTTTTTTTATTTTCATAATCTTCATAATAATGTACAAATATTTTTTAATGTGGCATACAAATATTTTTGACAGTGACATTTATGTGTCAATTACAAATATTTGAATTTCTTGCCTTGTAGTAGTTTGATATGAGAGTTTTTACATCAAATTATTTTATATGCATTGCTTTATCTCTAAATCTATAGAAGATATAATAATGAATTTATATTTATTGAATAAAGAATTTAACGTTCTTTAATATAAGTATTTACATAAATTTTCGATAAATAATATTTAGATGATTTTTTCTTGTAACTATTACTTCCGGTTGTCCAATTGTTACCAAAACTTAATCAACTCTTCCCATTATTGTTAGATTGAGAAATCCGTAGTTAAAAATGTCTTAAGTCTTATAGTATTTGAGAAATCGTGAATCCAACATCCACACGTACATACGAACATCATCGTAAAAATGTTATAATCGGATTCTAGGGACCTTAAAACGTGTTTATTCACTAAAATCTAGATATGCGATTTTTAGCATTGATACAATACCTCTCTTAGCGAGAGGTAAAAAACAGTGCGTAATGTGTAATAGAATTAAAACTGTTATTAATAATATAGGCGATGTAACACATTATTAAATGGCGGAATACTTGAATACTCATTCAGTTTTTGTAAGTATCAAATCTATATTTTGAACTAGACGGAAGAAATTTGTAGTAATATCTCAACATTTGAGTATGATTTACAATTTATTTGTTGAAAATGGTATCCGCCGGAACTATTATGAGCTTGGGCTTTTAAAATCCTGTGGATTTGTAATGCTATATTATTCTTATAATATAAAATTTTATAGATAATGATACAGAATATTATTTTCTATTAATCTCTAAATGTTAGTTGTATGCTGATACATATTTGTATACAAAAAGTATGAAATTATAAGAATTACAGGAATTATAATTAAAGCCGCTTAAATTCCCATTATAAAATAAAACATTGTTAAGGATAAGTTAAATATAACCTACAAATTCACTGTCAGAAATAGCAGCTCAATTAAAGTGCTTACCCGCGATGAAGCATTATTCATTTCACAAATGAATGCGTGATAAGCATTCAAAATATGAATTCTGCAGTAGTTTATTTGAAAGGCAGCAAAATCAGATAAAAGTTCATAGGAATGTGATAAAGCGCATTATCATGTCTGTTTTTATACGTCATTACTCGGTACAAAAGTATCGCTGAGCTTCATATATGCCGTGTACCATGTAAGCAGCTCTTTATCAGCGCATATCGTAAAAACAATTTAAAGTAAGCGAAGTGTAAATTGGGTTTTAGCACATGTAACATGTGTAAATGAGGCTTTAGTTTTGAGAGTAATCAGAGAGGACGACGGCGACTTTTAAACCTTCTGTAATCGGGGTAGGCCGGGGTGTGCCTGCTTTAATTTCGTGTAAAATTACTCTTGAACGTTGCTTAAAGTTAATCCAACTCGGGTGGGGGGTCTGCAAACCCGGTCGACCAATTGGAACCGAGGGATTAATTTGCAATAACGGTCGTATCAACACACGTTGCCTACAATAATAAAACGGATATTTCATATTAATGCTAATGCTTGACACTTCGTTCTATTGTTAGCACCTACCTACTGTTCCATTTCCGGTTAAATTACTAGCCTTTAATCCCACTTTAATTGTACTCGATATTAGAATATAATATGACCTCCACTTATACTTTTAATTACTAATTCTATAATTGCTCCTCATACTTTCGCGAATTTCGCAATAATAATTAGATTTATTTCAATGAACGATTCTATACTTGTTTAGCAGAGAACATTAAAAAGTGAGACAAATTATTTATGACCTTTGTTTTCTATTGAAACTTCCCATTACGTCGTATAGTGAGTATGCAATATCATAATTCGTTTAATACGAGTATGAAAAGTAGGAAATTGCATGAGGTGGTTGTGAAAATTTAAAAGGTAGAAAATATATCTCTTAAAGTTGTTGCTACATTATCGAACGGAAAATCAATTGTAAAAGATATTTTCCCTAAATTTATGTTTCCTGGCAGTGTCGCAAATCGAAAACGAAACGATCGTCCTCGAAAAAATTCTGCATATATTGACAAAGCTATATAGGATGAAAATTTATTGCAGCAAAGAATGCAAGAAACTTTTTAGTAATAAACTTTTCGATAAAATGAATGATAATATGAATCATGTCACTATGTCAGATATATTAATGAAGTAGAACTTTGTAATAACTACTTTTTCGAATAAATCCAATTTTTAAATATTCAAGAATTAGTGCCTACAATGCACGGTGTCCCAGGACGCACACGCTGTCGGTATTTTAAAAACTATTCAATACTATTTTACGAAATTTGGTATCTAGAGGTTTCCCGACATGCCCGTTTCAGCTAAAATGTATTCAAGACAGCACTTACGGTTTTACCGGAAGTATGCCCCAACTTTCTTATTTTAAATGGAGTGCTATATTTTTTATTTTACCATTGAATTCACAAGAAAATTTTATATATGAAACCATAAAAATTTCACTCATGATCAACCATTTCGGGAGTAATTACGCTTTTTTGATTTTTTCACTAATAACGGCCAATTTTTTATCACTGTATATCTTGCGAATGGAAAGGAATATCTATAATCTGTAAGAACAGTTTTCTAAAGAAAGCTCTTGTTTACAATAATATAAATTAATAATCGACAACTTTTGAAAATTGTAATTTCTGCATGAACGTAAAATTAAAGTACACAAAATTCAAAAAACTCATTTTTTTAAATAGAACACTATTTTTTATTAAAATGATTTTTTTTAAAAAAATGGGTGTAATTTGTGTAGCATGTCTTATTATGAAAGTTGATAGATTTTTAGTAAAATGGAAAATATTTAAATTGCATTTATTTACATTATTAGTTACAATTTTCATAATTTGGCGATTATTAAATTATATTATTGTAAACAAAAGCTTTCTTTACAAAATGGTTTTTACAGATTATAGAAATTCGTTTCCATTCTCGAAATATAGAGTGATAAAAAAGTGGCCATTATTAGTGAAAAAATGAAAAAAGTTTACGCCGAAAGTGTTGAACATGAGTAATTTTTTGTATGGTTTCATATGTAAAATTTTCTGGTGAACTCAACGGTGAAATAAAAAATATAGTATTCCATTTAAAATAAGAAATTTAGGGTCTACTTCCGGTAAAACTGGAAGTGCTACTGTTTTGAAACTATTTTAGCTGAAACGGGCATATTGGACAACTCCTAGATACCAAATTTCGTAAAATAATATTAAAAAGTTTTTAAAATAACGATAGTGTAAGCTCGTCCTGGGACACTTATGTGTGAAATTATATTAAAGAATACATAATTTCAATTTATTCGATGTTATTTTATCCAATATTTGACGAGTCAGTAGTCACCGAGAATGACTCATCGTATCTCGACATTGTAGTACAAATATATGCACAATTTACGCACAAATCTAAACTCCTCTAACTTCACCAAATTGACGAGAGTGTTCTCATCCGTGGCTAAACTTAAAATGATATTTTTGACACGTATGGGATACATTTTGTACTCCACTTAAACTGCCTGTAAATTGGCAGATAGTTAATTCCAATTTTCCAATATATAGATAAATTACTCTAATTTTTAATTTATAAATAATATATCACACGTGTGTCCAGGTATTACCGAATATATTAGGTTGCCACGAAACATTTTATTTTGGAATATTACTACTCCGGAGGAGGAGTGGTATCCTAAAATAATATGTTGAGTGTATTAACAAAATATGTTCTGATAATACTGAACACACAAATGGTATTCGTATGATTATAGATAATATATATATATATATATATATATATATATATATATATATATATATATATATATATATATATATATATATATATATATATATATCATCACGGCATATTACCCATTACTGGACGTGCCAATCCGCTTTGTATGCAGATATCGGTAATGATGATGACATATTTGTACCGTGCGGGCGTTTACTAGGCGTCATCTCACGGGCACTCGTTGTTGGCGTGGAGAGTACACCGCAGGAGTCAATTTTGTGCCATTTAAAATTCGAAATATTTGGCGTCGGTCGTGATCGAACCCGGTTCCCCAGATTCACGACCAGACACTCAGGCACGCAGCCACGAGACCCCATGATTATAATGAATAAATTTGATGACAAGAATAAAATATTTTTTTTGACGTTTGTTGATAAATAAAACAACGTGGTCACTGTGGCGATATTACATTTGGACCGAGCGAATATACAAAAGCGATTATACCACGTCCTTCAAGGCATATTCGCTTTTCAATACATAATAACTAAGTAAAATTCTTAAATACCATAGGTTGAATTAATTATGAATTGTACAATCAGTTAAATTTTATTTACAAAGTAACACTTTTAATAGCTCATCTTCAGTGAAATATTTTCTAGTCACAACACCACTGTTGATCATTTAATATATCTTTACAAAATGTTAACAATATTGAGTTCTTCAGTTATTAATGCATGAAATGTTTATTATCCACAATGCAAGTGTATTTGTCTTTCTGATGGCAGTATTGTCGCTTTGTGCAGCATCGCTTTTGATGGTGTTCGTTTTATTATTGATACGCAGGTTTGTTGTTGCTAGTTTGTTTACATCGCCGCTGCCTTGCCGTCAATTATAGTTACACCGATTTCTGTTTACACCAACGATAATATTGAATATGACATTATTTAGATAGTTGGAGATTTTACAGCAGAATATTTAATAGAAATATTTGAAATTGCCTAACAAAAGATCAAAAACTAACCATCTGTAGGAAAACTGAAGCTTACAATACTTTGGGACTCACATGGCCCAGGACTGAACCATCGCTTTTGATGGTGCCCGTTTTATTATTGATCCGCAGGTTTGTTGGTGGTAGTTTGTTTACATCGCTGCTGCCTTGCCGTCAATTATAGTTACTCCGATTTCTGTTTACACCAAAGATAATATTGAATATGACATTATTTAGATAGTTGGAGTTTTTACAGCAGAATATGTAATAGAAATATTCGAAATTGCCTAACAAAAGATCAAAAACTAACCATCTGTAGGAAAACTGATGCTTACAGTACTTTGGGACTCACAGGGCCCAGGACTGAACCATTTGTGAAGAGAGGAGTACGACAATAAACAGTTACTGTTAGTGTGAGATGTTTACTAATAGGCAAATGCTAGTATTTTTAAACAAAAGCCGAAGACAATTGTCCGGTGTTGTGATGTTTGACCATGCTTGTCCACAATCTGCTGCCACATTGCTGAAACCCTCTAGAAGCACAATATAGTTTTCTAATATTTAAAAGATATCTAACTAAAATCCAAATTCTTATTTCAAAACAAATATTGTTCATTGCTACCAGTTACCAGTTCAGTATACAAATAAAAAAATATATTGACGGGGGTACCGTCTATTCAGCTCTTTTTTTGGAAACTTGTATAACATTAGACAAGTTCGTTTAAGAGCAAGAACGTACTTACTAGGTTAACAAGTAATCTTAATATATTTTTTTATTTCTACTGAAACAAAGTGTATAATTAAATTAATCATCGAACTATCCTCTGCTGAGTAAAACAGTGTCGAGTTGGCGGTGCCGAGTTAACCATTACTGGTTGTGTATTCTAAAATTAATATCTGGGATACTAAATAGCTTTGATCAACAATAATACTTTAATAAAAAAAATGACTAAAATAATAGACTATTCATAGATCGCATTTGGCTGAAAGTGAGTTCAATTTGGGAAGTTAATTATTGCTTTTGCAAATATGCGCAATGGTAAACTTTTTTATGTACGTATACTCGTAAATGTAGGTACAATAAACTTTATTAATTGAATTTTATTGAACAAATTATAAACGTGCATAAGAGTTTTCTATTAGGGGATATTTTAAAATATTATTTAGAGGTGTGTATAATTTAAATAAATAGATAATCGTTAAATTAGATACAGGTTCCCATTGAATAAAAAATACAATAAGATTCGGAGCAGAGCATTTCTCTGAGTTCCTGTTCAGGTCTATGCAACAAATGGTGATCTGTGAGTAAGAGCCAATGCTTTTTAAGTTATTACACACAGGCAAAATTAGAGGAACAAAATATTTTTAATGACTGAATTTGGTAGCTGCAAGTTCACATTGAAACATTGAAATTAAAAAATAAAATTTCCTTTATCTATGAATTATTAATTATTGCCAAATATTAATTATTTTCCATTAAAAACTATTCTCATAGTTGAAATACTTAAAATTGAAAGAATAGCAAAAACTGAAATGATTGCTAACTCGAATTAAACACCCGTATATTCAATTAAACTAAATACATGCCTAGCAATATGTACCTATTCGTAACAACTTGATATGATATTCAATCTTTATTAGGAAGCTATATTTTTCGGTATTATATTCTATATATATATATATATATATATATATATATATATATATATATATATATATATATATATATATATATATATATATATATATATATATTAAATATGTGATTTTGCTGTATGCGTATAATGCCATTTATAAATCCCACATGAAATAATAATCACTATCTCCTCTTCTGCGCTAATCAGAATACTTATAATAAAATAAATATCAAAAAACATTGCATGTTAATTTAATTTTAGTGATTTAATTATAAATTAGTCGTAGATAAAATAAATACATCTCGCTATAATACGAGCGAAAAAAGAGAGCAAGGATGGGGTCCTGCACCATAATAAAAAATAATAAAATTTATACTTTATACTTAAAGTATTACTCAATAAATAACGATTAAGATGAAAAAAACAATTTTTAATAATTACTTTGCGAGATATTTGAGGTTTGTGGTCAGTGTCACTATGGCGTCATATTAGTGCTAGCTTTCTCTCGCTGCCTACTATAGAGCCTCTGCTAGAGAAAGATATAGCAATATATGTCGCTGTGACGTCATGTTGGCATTAAAAATCAAATGTAGTTAAACTAAAAACAATTAAGACTTTTTAATACTACGAATTGCTTCAAAATTAAAAGAATTTCATTTAAAATAATAAGAAAATCCGAGTGCAGGACTCCATTGTAATCACCCAAGGTAACAATAGCTTCCATTTCAGCGTCGGTGTTATAATATACTACTTCAAATTATAAATAAAAGATTTGTTCGCACAACAGTCAGAAACCGTCACGAATCATTATGAGCATGCGCATCTGTTTAATAGTGTTCGAACAAGAGAAATCTTAAATCTACAATTAAAAATCATTTGTTCGTTCAGCAAAATATTTCAATCTCTGATTAGTTTCCAACCGTCAGAACAGTCCGCGGATTTTTTTTTTTTAGTTTGTGACTTGCGCAGTAGAACTTGTAGCTATTAATGAGCATTGGATAGTTCCTGTGTGCACAAGTACTAGCCAAAGCGGGAAAAAAATGTTATGTAAATTTATGTAAACCAGAAATAAACGCAGGAATCAAATTTTAGAGAATAAAGTACGTAAAATATTTTTTTCCATGACAACATGGTAACAACAATCAACAGAATATAAAAACCAGGTGGTAGTAATAACAAAAACCTTTCATTCTGTTCACAGAACATAAAAATTTCAAATCAGTTTGAAAGCAATTTCATACTACGCACTCGTACTGAAAAATCAGAAAATACTTGCTTATGTTGTGCGAACAAACCTAATATTACTCACGTTGAAATTACTTTATAAAGTAAAATATAGGTACTCGTATAAGACGTGATGGCATATTATTATACTCTTTACTCTTAAAATGGTATCCTCTATTCAATTTTATTTGCAAAAAATATCAAAGAAGCCTGGGTGTGGGATGTTGGATGGAAAGCTTTGTGTGTTGACGTTGACACTGTCACCGTGTAGCGTGTTATATTACACCTTTGATTAGAGGTGTGCCCGAGTGAAAAGATAATCGCACAACGGACCAAGCTATGAGAAACATGAGCATGCGAATATTCACCTCCTGTACTCTTGTGTTTATACTCATCACTGGATATGGTTATAGAGAAGCGGGATTATGCCGATGAAAAATTATAAGCGAGATAGAGATACGACATAGTGTTTTAATGTTATACCACGATATTGTAATATCGCTCTTTCTCATATTCAAAGTACGGTGTCATGAAATATTAATAAAAAAATCTGATGTGGCTAACACCAAACCTCGCGCTATTTAATTTTTATTAGTTTATATATATATATATATATATATATATATATATATATATATATATATATATACTTACATACTTAGTTATTGCGCAAACTGTTTTAAGATCCATTCCATATAACTAGGGTTCCATTTACTAGTTTCTTTTTAAAACGTTACTGTTCTTAATTTGAAATGATTAGTTCTTTGACAGTGACATTTATTTGTCAGTTTCATACATTTAATATATGAACTATGTAACCAAAGAGATTTGCTTGTTTGAAGCGTAGGCTCCGGGATTAAATTTATAGATAATTTTATAAATTTATCCATAAAATATATAGAAAAATCACATTAATCCCGAAAAAATAACATTTAAAAGTATTTTTGGAACAAAAACTATTTTGGGCTTCTAGTGAAATGCCATTTCCGGTTATCCGATTTACATCAAAATCTAATAGGCTCTTTCCATTACAGAAAAAGTTCGAAATACAAGGTTTCAAAATTTTCTGAATGATAGTATTTGAGTTAGAGTAAAGGATCCACACACACATACACAAATAGATACACACATACTTACACACAGACATCATTGTGAAAATGTAAAAATTGGATTCTAGGGACCTTAAAACGTGGTCATTTAGCAAAATCTCGATATGCGATTTTTAGCACGATCCCTATACCTCCCTTACCAAGGGTAGCGGGAGGTAAAAATAGGACACTGTTAAGCGAAAAGCATTAATTTAAATGAGATATTTAAGTTTCATTTAAATTAGGTATGTATTTTTAAATTTCAATTGCTTAACAGAGAATTAAAAGCATATCATTTATCTTTGAATATACTATACGATGTAATATTTCTATTTTATAAAATAAAACTTTGTGTTAAATAATCGTAATATACCTAATCTAAAGTAACTTATCCTAATCTAATCTAACAAGTGTTGTGACATATCATTTTATAAAGGATCTAGACCAAGGTCAAGGTCTTTACAATTAATATGTAGCGACATCAAGTTATACTCGTCGTCTTAGGTTATTGTAATTCTTTTTTTTGCCGAAGTTACTTGGCGACAAAAGAAAAATAAATAACTAGTTACATCTTGTCATTACATGAAACTGGTTTATTTTACATTTTTGTAGCGGCTGATATCGTTACAACTGGTGACAAATATGTTCTAGATCAGATCATAGGTCAATTTCTGCGACCTCGTCTTTTTTCAGATCAGAAATTTGGAATTTTTCTTTTTAGATCATAAAAAGATTTTTTCAAATTCTTTTTATTAATTATTTATTAAATAGGAATACAAACAGTAAATTTATTACAAAGAATATACTTAGCCGTATGCCTTACATATGGGAAGTATATGTAGATACATAGGTATAGTCCGTGCCAAATCTCATGAGCTGTTACGCAGAAAGAAAAACTCTATCTTTCTCTTTCTCTCTTTCCTATTGCCTGACCTTTCTCTAGCTGTCTCTCTTATTGATCTGCGCATTTCATAGCTCATGACATTTGGCACTATTTCTATGTAGTTTTATTAATGCTGAATTAACGAATAAAGTACAAACCCAAACAAAAATAATAATTTTAAACGTTAGAATTGTTGAAATGTAATAAATTAAGACAGGTCATATTAAATAGGCAGACAATCATTATATGCCATTGAATTTTTTAAGGGAGTTAAATAAATTACAACCCAATTGTATTTAATATGTTCTTGGATTATCTGGTTTTAAATTTTTGTATTTTTTGTTTCTTCATTGAACGTGACCTAAACTGTTAGGTAGGTACTTAAAAAAAAATTCTCTAAGTTTATTTAAGTTTTCTGTATATTTGATCTTTTTTAAGAACATAGATTATATAGTTCTTAAATCTGGATCCACATCAAGATCCGAATATATATATATATATATATATATATATATATATATATATATATATATATATATATATATATAAACCATACTAAATGAACTAGATCAGTGATTTAGATCAATTGATCTAGATCAGTGACAACACTGAATCTAACAGAACTGCACATAACGTACTTCTTGAAAGTATCTACCCAATAATCGCACATACGGTATGTGATTTTAAAAATATATTTACCTGAAAATATTTATGCAGAAACAAATACAATTTGCTAAGTTATTTAGTAACTAAAGAAGCTATTCTCCTAAAATAAGTACATTCCTCTTTCCTCTGACGTATAGAACAATACTTGTTCCCTAAAGTTAGTCTTCTACTATTAAATTACCTTTGATTTATATGTTGCATTGGCTGTTATTAGTATTTTTGGTAAAAGTGGCAATTTACACATTAAATTAAAAATTATATACGAACCTTTAAAGAATTCTCGAAAACTATGAGACATTTATTATGTTGAGCATATAAAAGTTATAACTTCGACGTGATAAATTAAAATTGATGATAAAAAATAAGTATTACCGTGCCGAACAAAATAAGAAAGTAACCTAGATAAATACAAATCACATTTAAATGCTAACCCTTTCTCCCCTGAATATGTATTTCAATAAATATGATTATCTACATACACTATATAATATGAGTAGGTATATACAATATTCAATTTTTGTGTAGTTTTCGGATCAATGTAAACCGCACGTAATCTCTGAGACACATAAGTTTCTGCAGTAACGAGAGGTTTGACGCATATACTTACATACAAAATTTATACCCACGCATAAATCCTGTAATTTGTGTATATTTTTCGGAAAAATACACATACACATCATTATACCAACTTATTTTAATAGTAGATTTTACCTAATTTAACCGACTTTGTGTCTCGTTTAATTATCTAGATCCCTATGTTCGGCATGTTATCCTAGACCTAGATGTATTGTAGTGGGTATTACTTATGCAGGGTAATTCATAACAAGTGTAATAAATTTTAATAGTTTCTTCCTCTGGTTATTTTGAGTAAAAAATGTCATTAACATACCAATATATCTACAAGAAGTAAAATTTTAGGAAATTGAAAAAAATATGGGTGAACATAGCACGATGTGAAAAAAAAAGCAAAATGACACATTAAAACATAAATATAAACAAATTTGACGAAATAACCAGCGGCAAAATTCTAAACGAGGCCCATAATTTCCCAGTTGTAGTGCTTGAACTCGCATTACTGCACATTCAGTAGCACTAAAGTCATTCATGTGAAATTAATCATATAATTAAGGTGCAACGATATCAATTTAACCCTTTCGCGGGCGCGCTTCTGAAAATATCATGAGCGGGCGCGCTGCGGCATCGTATTCCACAAGTGAAAAAAGCAGCAATTCGATATAACTAAAATTTAGTCTTAAAATTGTACATGTAGAAAACAAAATGTATCTTACAGATATAAACAAAAAATGCATTATTTTTAGTATGGTGTGTTGTTATAATAGTCATTTGAGAATACCTGAAAGGGTATGATTTTATCATACAAAATATCATAAGTGGTAAATTTTCACCGAAAAATTTTCAGATTGTTATGAGACCCGGTTGCCTAGCAATTTATTGAGTGGCATTGTCAAAAAAATCACGAGTTGTCAACGAGTGATTTTTGATCAATGTAACGAGATAAATTAGCAGCAGGCTCAAGTAAAGCAATCGGAAAATTTAGCCGGATAAAATTTAACCACGAATGCTATTCGGATGACTATTTCTAAAATTAAAATTATGTGATAATTTAGATTTTATGTTTAACATTAAAAAAAATTTGCTTATCAAAACTCACTTACTAGTGAAAAAACAGCATCTTATTGGTTTATAAATTTATGAGTGAAATAGTCAATGGAAATGTATTTGATTTATGTGAAATATAAAATTCCGGCATAAAATTCCTAATGCCACTACACGTCCGCCGCAGGGTAAATAAACATGCGGTATTAAATATTTGTTTTTCAACGATTCTTGATTAAAAATACTGAAAATTAACTGTTATTTATAAAACTTTAATAAATATCACAATGTGAACCTATATTTATATATTTTTACTGGAAATAACAACCTTCATAAATTATTAAAATTCGTAACACTCAGAATACCAGTATATAAAATCTCTTTTGGCCATTTTGTACATTATTCATTAATATGATAATTAGATGTCATAATTTTAAAATAGGCGAATGGAATACTAAGTAGGTTCTGGATCAGACTGTAGTATTCAAATCCGACCTAGTTACTTTCTATCAACAGCTTCCAAAATTCCTATGTGGTTCATTCTCTGCATTCCAACATGAAAGCCTTGACATGTTGGCTGGTAATATTCCAGGGCTAAAATATATTGTCTACATAGCTTCCACATTTTAAAGTACAGGTGGAAGCCAAGATATTCATGTAAGAAAACTAATAAATACTGAAAAAGTAAATGGAATGTCTATTTTCTCTTAAGAAAATAGTAAAACTAATGGAATGTACCGAAATATTAAATTAGAAGTTTTTTTCAAATAAATAAATAATTTTATTAAATACAGTTTTTAATGAAAGTGATACTTAACACTACATAATCTTATGACATTAAACTAATTAATAACTGCTACAACTACTACAACTTTTCTATTACAGTAGTTTTTTTTTTATTATTGATTAGCACTATAAACTTATTTAACGTCTACTTTAATTCTATAGAACTAGACATGTTATACCCTACTCGCTGCCACTGACTTACTTGTTGACATACTAAACTATCAGCAATTCAAGTTACTTCCTCTTCCTCTCAATTGAGTGATAGTTTCGCATCAGCTCGTCGTGTGCTTCCCTTTGATGGTTAAAGATTCGTTGACGCTGCTCTCCAAGTTAGGTGGAACTTGTCTCAATGGCTTGCTTGAAGTATGTGCATGTGTCGTATGTCCCAGATTTATATACCTTATGTAGACAGGATATTCATATTCATCGTACAGCTCTAAAATATGTAGCTCGATTATAAAAAAATCACTTTTACCTATTCAAACATTTTTGTTCTAAGCATTTTGAAAGTAGGCTTTTCAAGATGTCAGTTTAGAACAGAAAGTTGAAGTTTACAGTTGGCTGAACTATTTGCAGTTTTTGTGCATATTTTTTCTTTCTAAGAGTACAACATAAAAATACCCTTTGAAAACGGTCTTTCGCGTCTAACCGAATTTTTTGTACCATCTTAAAAGATATGTATTTACAAATTTCCTTGCTTTTAAACAATTAATTTATTATAAGTAAAAAAGACGGTTTGACATTTAATAAACAATTAGTTTTGCAAAAAAAACTTATTTCCCAAATCGACACTAAAGTGCACGATATCACTCCGCGAGTTTAGCCAAAATAGTAGCTATAGTAAAAATTTGCAGGCTCATATGTCAAAATTCAACTTTACGTACTCATCTGTCAAACTTGAATTAACCTAAATTTCTACCTTCTATAAATATTATACATATTGAAACTTTCTTTCATTGTATATTCCGTGTTCACATATCAATCAACTCCATGAAGACTATGTTTAACTATTAATTTTTAGGTTCCATCTCCATCGCAATAGCTAGCATTAAATTGATCTAACGTCTTACAAATACCTAACATATGTTTTTAATTAATAATTTAACGATTTCGGAAGAAGAAAAATAATGTATACCTCGACACTAAACTTTTTTTTATTACTGATACGTCTCTTCGGCTGTCGCCTCGTAGAATAAATTCCATATTCGTAATAAAAAAATAAACCTTAGTGCCTAGGTATATACAAATAACTATTATTGTTATAATATTTTAGAAACGTCACTATTGTTGTCACATTAGCTGTCATGTGAAATTTCAAGTGTCAAAGTGACTTTTAGATTAATGGCCGTTGCTATAGTAACAACAGCTGCCGCGAAATTGGACTTCGTGGACTGTGTGGCGCCAGCAAAATGTTTAGTTCGCGTACAGTTGCACAATAAATGCTATAGCCACTCGTTTGTTTAAATAGCAAATAAATTGTTTCACTATTTGCAGTTTCATAAGTTTGAGGCAGAATATTAGAAAAATCTTTGTCGCTATCGCTATCGATTATTTTCTTGCTCAACAAAATAATTGATGTTTAGTTTTTTTTTTTAATTTTCATTTTAAAGTTATAAAATATTTTGGCATAAAAGCATATTGTTTTACAAGTTATCCAAAGCTCTCTGCAAGTGACACGAATGTATTAAAACTATTTTATAACATTTTTGAACAATCGCTTAAAAAATCTTTTTTAGCTTCATCTGATTTCCTGGCTTATTCCATATTTCTAAATTACTAGGCTGGTAACTTACTTATGCAGGAACATGTTTATGCTATGATCGTACTTCCAAATGTTACAGTATAAAATATTGTTTTATTGAATTTTGAGGCTCATAGATCCGCGTTCGATATCCTATTTTGACATTTAGTATTTAGATCTACTTCACAGAAATACAGCTCCGAATAACGCATTGATGACATCTGCTAGTTTACGTGGAAACACTTTATTAGAAAAATAAGAGTGTATTATGCTATTAATTCAATTCGATGTTTAAAATTAAAGACATTAGCAAGAATTGTAGAAACCAACGTGATATTTTAATTAGTCCTCGTCATCTTCAAGTTATAGTGTGCTCCTACGAAACTCTAAATGCTAATATCTAAACCAATGCCGTAATTTAGGGCATATCACTTTAGATATTAAGGTATGATAAAAGTATAACTTTGGACATAAATTTAAAAGCAATTTAGAAATCAGTGTATTCATATTGTAAAAATTAGAGTTTTGCTTTTGATAAACGAAAATAGCAATAAATAACTGAGGATGATATATGAACCAGAAGCAATAATAAAGGGTCGAAATACTTGAACATATGAATGGTATTGCAGTTGTGTAGTTTTTCCGCTGTTATAGATAAACAACAGCGGATCATAAATATTTGGGTGCAGATAAATTTGCCGGACATTAAACAGACGCGGGCAGCTATAAATAATACTCCGGACGTTCTGGCTGCCGTGTCCACTAACCCGACTCAATAACATTCCGTCACAGCTAGCGACGGCGATTGGGGGAAAACTTTATAAAAGAAATAACTTCCTCTTCAAATACAAACCGATTTTCCCATATATCTTCCAACAACTTAATTGAAACTAGCAGAAACAAATATTTTTTATATTATGGATTGACATGATACATACTCGTATGTGTATACAATATTTTGTAATGGTCTCCATTAATTCGCTAATATGACATTAAAATTTTCATTACATAAATTGTTTGGTCAAATATTTTTTTAAATATGGAAACTGAAATGGTGCAATAAATATGCCGAAGAAATAATAAAAACCTGTCCACAATAATGAATATTAGATGAAAATTATGAAAAATAACACAATGGGATAGGAGAATATTAGTTTATAGTTACAATTATTTTTGTATTCAAAGAAAACATAAAATTATAAATACAGAAACATTGTTAACACTATGCAGAAAGCGAAAATAATAATGCAAGAAAAAATTAAAACAACAATCATGAAATATAATTTAGGAACCATAGGTATTTCAATTTCAGAAAAGAAAGAGAATTACAGAAATAAAAAGTTGACCATAAAATTATCTCATTTAGACCTTTTTTAAATTTACATCATTGTTTATACATTGGAGTATGTAATTTAGTAGGGTGAGTTACGTCAGAATTTCTACGGAATCCAAATAAATACATGCGGTAAAATCAACCAAAGCAGAATTCATGGACCTTAAACAATTGTTTTTGTTTTTTGTCCTGTGTATATTGCGATAAATTATAGGTATACTTATTACTTCATTTATCAGGAGAGAAAAAAGGAAGTGGATTCATTCATAAAATCATTCAGAAAATTTCATACACTAATGCCACAATTTCGACAAGATAAACAATGGCTGTATATTTACTCTATAAATATGGACACAAATTGAGTATTCTATTTGCCAATTCTATTTATTTTTCTGTAAATGTCATAATGAAATTACTAGCAAATAACCAGTGACTACGACAAAACCCGTGCATGCAGCGAAAGTAAATAAATCGCTGCAGTTTCGCGGATTAATACGTAATAAATTCGCGCCAATGTGGGGACTGTCTCATGTAGCTGCATACTTTCAGTCGACGACAATTTGGAAATGCGAAAGTTTCGCTATCACTGCGAATATTTCGATTTTCCAAATTGTCGTCGACTGAAATGACAGGTACCCACACTTCTGCGAAGTTATCATGAAAACGTCCGCAAAGCTGTAGCAATTTATTTACTTTGACTACTCGCACGGTTTTTTTCGCCGACGCAGTTTATGTGCCAGTGATTTCATTATATTTACAGAAAGCTATACGCAATGGTAATAAAATACTCAATTTGTGTCAATTTTTTAATGCAAATATAAAACAGTTGTTTTATCTTATCGAAATTGCAGTATCAGTATATGAAATTCTCTGAAATCCTTATTATAATTTTATGAATAAATATACTTTCGTTTCTTTCTCCTGACAAATTAATTAATAGGTATATACTTTAAAACGGTATACAAATAGAAACCTGGCATTATTCTCCAAACTGTGAAACATCAATAAAAGTGCCTCTTCATCGTCTGATGTAGAGTATATTATCGCAGACCCTAACACAAAACTGACGCTTTGGTATGGATACACACGCGAGTTTCGTTGCCGCAATGAACGCGAAATTGTTATCGTAGTCACCGCTGCGAATATTTAGCGTTGGTTTGGGAGAGCATTTATTCATTTCGTATAAAGGCGGATTTAAATTTACAATACCTTTATATGAAACAAGTGAAGATAAGTGCATGTTTCGACTTCGCATAAACATACGATTCATGCATATTTTTTTATAACATGCGTAGAGAGATTAGACACTTCAAACTAAGTGAATTTTAAAAATGTGTTCTTCCTTTAATAAGTTTCAAAATACTACCATTATTATTAATTTCCATAGAAATTACTGGAACTACAGTTTCTCCAAAATAGTAGGCAAAATTCTTACTGCACTATGGAAAAGTATAGAGGAACAAATGATCCCTAAACGAAGTGAATATACTCATATTAGTAAATAATTTAGAAAACGCTTTATATCGAGCCAAGTTGATAACAATTTTCTACATTACATAGGCAATGTAAATTATTTATGTATCTTTATATTCATTTATCGTCTGGCTTAAAAACAGGAAAGGTATAATTACAAAAAAAGAAAACATTAAATATGTATTCATTAATATGTACTAACTACAATATATTTGTTTTAATAGGTACTTAATAGAATTTTATTAGAAAATATTTCATAAAAGCATCGAATAAAGTACTATTTCCTGTTTGTTGATCGGTAACAATATTACCTGGAGAGGTAATAGTATTCAAATGCCTGTAGGGAATCGGTAACATGGTAGACTTTATTAGATTTCTGTAAATATAAAAAACTTTTTTCAGGAAGCGATTATAAGAAGCCAGCCAACTCGAAAAGAATTTCCTCGATGTTCTTATGAACTAGTAACACCAAATAGCAATATTGAACTTCTCTCAATTCTCTCAAATCAAAAACTCTTGATGCTATCGGATCTATAAAGCTTTTTGAAATGAATTTGCAACCGGATATGATATTGTGTCGTCGGCATTTCCAACCAATCTCAAAGTTTCATGTTCATGCATCAAAGACATTTAATGTAATTTCAATAGTGGTCCTTTGTACGCGAGTCTGCCACCAAGCTGCAGATGCATCACGACAAAGACAAACGTATTATTTGTTCAGTTTTTACGTTAGTTATATTACAGCTTTATGTGATACAAGGAAAGAGCGTTTGTTTGTTACAGGCAAACAGATATTTTTTTATTCTGTCAGTATGTGCAACGTCCATTCCCGCTGTTTTATTTTACAAAATGGTGACTGTTAGTTAATAATAACTCGTTAGCAAAATATATTGAAACAATGAAATATAACTTCCTGAAATACATATCGAATATAAAATCGGTAGAGAAAAGTAAAAATGACGCAGACAAGTTTTTTAATATAACGATGTCCATATTAAAAAAGTACCTATAAAGTATATCTTGTATTACGATATAAATATGTATTATTATAATTTTATTTTAATGACAAATTATAAACTAAACCTTTTTACCTCCCGCTACCCTTGGGAAGAGAGGTACAGGGATCGTGCTAAAAATGGCACATCGAGATTTTGATAAATGACCACGTTTTAAGAGTATGATGCACCCCCATGAAAATATGCGAAAAAGTGGTATAGAAATCCGGTCATATCTTTGCAATCACTAAACTTTTGATAAACAAATAAATTGTAGTTTATAAAACAAGAATCAATCTACGTATGATTGGTACTATTTTTTTACTTTTTGTTTTTATTAATTAGTAATTAATTAGTAAACTTGGTGAAATTCGTCATTTTTCGATGCAAAATTTATGAATAATAGAAGCAATTTTTCAAAAAAATATTTCCAATTAGACCTAGATTGATCTTTAATTAACCCAAATTATGTCTTATTTTTGGTTTTCATAATGTGATTATTATAATATGAACGGATTCCCGAGATACTAATTCGCTAACTGATTCTGTTAAAATGAATCATGCAGTGCTGCCCTCTACACCATACTGTTCAAATCTTCGAAATTAAGGAAAGATACGAAATTCGGAAAGTTCGTTTTCGTAGACAAGGATAGGCATATACTGATGGATTTACAGTATTTACACAAACCAACATCCCTTGAATATGGGTGACCTAGGTAGTCTCAGGCCTTAAAAATTCCACTTTCCCTAATTTTTCCAAGAATTCGTAACGATACCAGTCATTCAAGAAAGATTGTGCATCAAAAAGAAAATATTGAAAATTTCACTCCTCTTGCCTAGGTGAACATAAAAACTGTGCTGATTATTTTTGCACAAGACGGGATACTGATGATGATGAAAGTGGAATATGTCTATAAAGATGATTTGTTTTGACAACAAATGGAGCTAAATTTAAAAAATTTTATATGGAACATTTATTAGCTTAACCCGTTTCACATTTTTTTAAAGTATGTCAAATGAAAGTTTATAATACAATGATAATAATTTATTGTTATTTTTGAAAATAAATAAAAATATTGGCGCCAGAAATAGTCGTCAAAAACAAATCGCCACTTCTGTGTTGTCAAAGAACATATAGCACGTCATGCATTGCCAATATAATATAAAACGTAGGCGATAGTGTCTCACATTTCTAGTTGTATGAACTTTAACATCACATTCCGTGTCAGATCAAGTGACTTTTTCGAAATATTACACAAATTTTAACTCAGTTGATTTGTATACGCTTGTTACTTTGACAAGACCAATGTTTTGACTTATTTTAATTTTGAACTGTTAAGAAGTTATTTTTAATTTTATGTTTTACTGCCTAAAAATTGTACAATAACATTTTAGCAGTTCAAAATCAAAATAAGTTAAAAAATTGGTCTTGTCAAAGTGACACGCGCACACAACTCTGCTTATTCCAAGCATCTCATAGTCGCTAGCGCCCTATATTTAATTGCCATATATATATATATATATATATATATATATATATATATATATATATATATATATATATATATATATATATATCGTGATATTTTCAAATTCGAAGCTATGTAAGAAACAGTATTTAGAAAATTTAGCGATTAGAAGGCTTATAAAAATTCTTGCAATAGTCCTATTGTGGATTCGAGGTTGCAAAATAAAAAATAATTAATTATAAATTTTAATTCTTTCTTTGTTGGAAATACCATCCTTTCTTTCTCGTATTTCATACTCAACATTTTTGTAAATAAGAATCATGTATTCATTGGCAATTTTTTTATTCTCTAAATATTATTTATTTTATATATTTAATAAAACAAAATTATTTAGATATTTTATTATTTTAGATACCTATATAATTAAACTAAAAAAACTAAAATTTATTAATACCTAATTAAAAAACAACTTATATGTATAAACAAATGAAAAAATAAGTTATACGAGTACATAATTATAGAAAAACTATTTCTAGAAGCAGTGAAATGCGATTCAGCTGTAGTGTTTTAACGAAAATTTCCGAAAAGTGTCGAACTAGTACACGCTCGTTGTGTTGGCGTACTTTTATTGCCCAAGAGCTCCAACTCCTCTTTACCCGACCCCGCGTAGCACCACTAGCAGTAAGGGTGCATCATACTCTTAAGGTCCCTAGAATCCAATTTTAACATTTTCACGATGATGTCTGTGTGTATGTGTGTGTGATGGATCCTCCACACTAACTCAAATACTATCATTCAGAAAATTTTGAAAACTTGTATTTCGAACTTTTTCTGTAATGTAAAGAGCCCATTAGATTTTAGTGAAAATCGGATAACCGGAAATGGTACTTTTCAAGAAGCTCAATAAGTTTTTCTTCGAAAAATACCTTTATTGTTATTATAAAAATTAAAGATTATTAAATGTTCTATACATTTGCATTAATACTTTTTCTATAATATTTTATGGATAAATTTATAAAAGTATCAATAATTTAAATCCGAGAGCCTACGCTTTAAACAAACGAAACACAGTTATTCATATGTATGTAACTGACAGATAAATGTCACTATCAAAGAACTAATCAATTCAAAATAATATTAGTAACGTTTTAAAAAGAAAAAAGTAAATAGAACAATAGAAAAGGAATTCAATACAGTTTCTAACATAAGTAAATATTTAAGTATGTATTTAGATTAATAAAAATTAACGATTGACAAAAATCTTTAAGCTAATCCTGATTTTTGGATCAGTGATTGACAGATAAATGTCACTATCAAATAACTAATCATTTCAAAATAATATTAATAACGTTTTAAAAAGAAAAGAAAAACAGAACAATAGAAAAGGAATTCAATACAATAAATATGTAGGTATGTATTTAGATTAATAAAAATTAATGATTCACAAAAATGTTTACGCTAATCCTCATTTTTGGATTACTGAATTCTATTCTATCCCGGCATTTAAAATTTAATCTTCATTTTATTATAGCTCCGGTGGCTCAATGGTTAGAGCAACGCCTCATGTCATGAGTGCCCTCGGAGCTCTGGGTTCGAATCCCACTAAAGCATGGATGTGTGTGAATGTGAACCCACTCTGTAATTGGGATTTAATCCTGTTGAGGGGTTTAAAAAAAGGTAGTTACTTGAATTACATTAGACTATACTTTAAATTTTAAGAAATAAATTGTCAAAATTAGAGTAAAATTTGCTAATCCAAAAATAAGGATTAACTTAATCTTTTTTGTGCCTCGGGCTGCAAATGGCGGGAGGTATTGTGTTGGTTACACCAGCTTTTTTAAACTAGTGTATTGCAAGGGTGATTGAGAAAGTTATCTATATAGCCATTAAACGAAAATCGAACTATTATAATTTTGCTGCTAAATTATTATAACATTTGTCTGTTGTTTACCATTCTAAGTTCAATTTGAATTTTGTAGTTTCTGCAAAAATGAGTGAAGTGAAAAATCATTGTACTAAATAGCAAAATTCTTACAGACAAAAGAGAGTAATGTACCAAATATTATACATTCAAGAATGATTAACGTATCTACGAGTATATGGGAAAGTTCCGACATTATATTTTACAGTTATGGTGTTTACACTTTCTATTGATCCAAGAATTTATCGAGGGTATTCGGAAGAACGAAAGGCTTGTGGAAATGAAACAAAGTTGGAGAGTTGATAGTCATGACAGAAGCAACTAATTACAAAATTAATTAACATTCATTTTTCTATTCTATTTTTTCTTAAGTTGTAAATTACCCTAGTGTTTAACGATTTTATGTATTTACAGATTTCTCTTTATATATTTGTAAACTCTGATTGTAGTATTATGTGCAAATCTGATAAATTAAATTGGAGCAAAAGTGTAAATACATAAAACTGCATCAAAACCTAAATTTATTGATATATATATATATATATATATATATATATATATATATATATATATATATATATATATATATATATAATAGGTTCATGTTATGAGATAAATGTAAAATAAAATAGTCAACTTTAAACGTTTTACAGAGTGCCATGCAAAACAAAACATAATTCGAATTGTTAATATATTTGCGATTACTTATAAATAATATAATGAATGCAAGAATTATTCAAACTTTATGATTAATGTCATGTGTCAAACTCAAGCAATACAACTGTTTCTATTTTGTGCTATTGCTCATTACACTGTAAATAGCTAAAAAGGTATTTTGCCCGTCTTTCGCTAACGAAACGCATGTATACAATTAAAAAATAATTATATTTTGTATTTACACTTTTTACATTATATTACACATTTCAAAATCTATACCTGGTATACAACTAAACATAGGTATATGTCTTCAGTGCTTCTTTAATTGTGTGGCACCAAGATGGAGTAACTTCGAAACTATCAGAAGCTCATATTAAAGTTAATACAGAATAAAAATTACGTGTGTGGTATAAGTAATATAAGTATCTAACAAATAAGTAATAGAAAAAGAGTATCCAACTTCATTTATTAGTATACTTGTGTCTTTTATATTAGTGTACAAACAAACCATACAGTAGAAAAGAAATTTTAATCGACATTACTCATAAATAATTTTGCTTTACATAAAAGTATTCTCGAAATATATCATCTGTTTGGAATAATTGATATTTACTATTGCCTATAGTAACTGTACAGGGGTTTATTGTGACGATTTTACTGAAAACTTTAAACTATAATATTAGAAGTTTCTATGGCAATTAATATCAAAATATAAGATAGTATTTTTAATTTTATTAAATGTAGAACTCGTTTTTGTTGTACAATAATTTTTTAAAATATTACACTCTTTTTAATATTAGCGCGCCTTCAGCCTCTTTTTCGCACCAGTTAGAAAAAGTGTTAGCTAATCTGTAAAATGAAAACACGGAAATAGCTATTTTCTATTTCTTATAATTATATGACTGGGTGCGGGTGTTAATTTGGCATAGACATACATGTTTTTTCGGCCAAGTCCAAGCCTTTTGGAATAATATCACAATATTACTATTTTAATGGGGATATCACACGGATGTACATACCTGCAACTTGTCACATATTATCTGCAACTTATTCGAAAAACATCGCGCAATCACACGACAACAGTCGCACAAAACAAAGGAAATTGCAGATAATGCGTGACAAGTTGCCGATACGAGTGATATGTGACACTCTTGTAACCTGTTTTGTAGAAATACTTTATTTTGATAATTTTGAAGAATATCAGTAACAAATATTTTGAATATAAATAAATAAATATATCATCACGGCATATTACCCATTGCTGAGTGTGCCAATCTGCTTTGTTCACAGATTTCGGTAATGATAACGACATATTTGTACCGTGCAGGTATTTTCCAAGCGTTATCTCACGGGCACTCATTGCTGGCGTGGAAAGTGAATATAATTAGGAGTAAATTTCCCAACTGAAGTACAGATTAGGTGTTAATAATTACTGAAAATCTCAGTTATACAGCATACATCAACCATTCTTAATTTGGATTTAGTTCTTATACATTTTTAATTGCTGGATACAATTAAATAAATTCTTACAAAGTAGAGGTTTAGATGTAAACTTATACCTTCAACAGACCAGAGTAAGTTCTTCCAGCTCATAATTATAAATTCGAGTATAGACTTAAATACATATGTTTATACATTAAGTTTTATAAACATTGTGCAAAAATTGACAAAGAAAAACACATATGAGTACACATCTATTTGTTTTCACTAAGAATTGCATAATTCGTACATTATAATATGTTCTAGTATCAATTCTGTCAAATATCTTCTGAACTAAAGACGACTACCGAATATTTTTTTCTGTAAAGAACATGTCGGATGAACAAGTTCTAACAAAACCGCTAGTGCCAGTGTCTTGTCACCAAGGACGCGTAGAGTTGTAAAGTCAAGCTAAGGTGAGCTCCGATACGAATTCTTCCAGACAATCATCTGGGGACACTACGAAATTGATCGGCTATTGCGCTGTCGTAAAAGTTACAAAAAAGTTTATACAGTATGGCAGAGTTTTATTTAAAGTAAAAGTGCAATGTTGTTAGTGTTCAAACAAAATGTGGCGACTGAGTATGCTATTAAAAACAATCCTTTTATTTCTGCATTTGATAAGATCACAAGAAAACTCTTCTATTAAGCGTTTGTGTACTAGTAAGCTTTATTTTAGCTAAAAGAACAATTATGCATAATTATTGAGTAAAATGAATTACTACATTACTTTATCTGTTATTTCATATTTCAATGTAATTTATTTTTTTCTTTCATATTCACTTTGTTTTGATTGGAATAATATTTTCAACAATAATAATAATAATAATAATAATAATAATAATAATAATTTGTATTTTAAAATGAATGGAGCATGTAACCAATGTTTTCTAAATCTGTTTGAATACAAATTAAAAATAAAATATATTTAAAATTTTGTTTAACGATAAGCAATAAATTGCAATTAAGCTCTATGTGCAAATTGCAAACTAGTTGCGAATTTTGCCGTGAAAACGTACATTATTCAAAAATATAATGCTTCGTCGTATTTCACGTGTATAACAACCTTCTGAGTCAACTTCCTATGAAGTCTTCGTCAGAAGGTGGCCAGCACAGCAGGTAATCACAGACGCGTTTCGCACTTCTTGGTGCTCATCAGTGTGATGTAACCTGGGGGCCTCTGTCTCATCCACAGAGGTGGAATCACGGAGCAGAGGCCACCCAACCTAGCTGTGCTAGCAACGGTCTTATGACCGTTCGCTACAGGTATCTGGCCTGTAGAAGGTAGTGTTAATACCCACAGAGCCATCTACCTGCAAAAGGCTTGACTGAGCCAAAATTGCAAATTGCAAACTAGTTGCGAATTTTGCCGTGAAAACGTACATTATTCAAAAATATAATGCTTCGTCGTATTTCACGTGTATAACAACCTTCTGAGTCAACTTCCTATGAAGTCTTCGTCAGAAGGTGGCCACCTTCTGACGAAGACTTCATAGGAAGTTGACTCAGAAGGTTGTTATACACGTGAAATACGACGAAGCATTATATTTTTGAATAATGTACGTTTTCACGGCAAAATTCGCAACTAGTTTGCAATTTGCAATTTTGGCTCAGTCAAGCCTTTTGCAGGTAGATGGCTCTGTGGGTATTAACACTACCTTCTACAGGCCAGATACCTGTAGCGAACGGTCATAAGACCGTTGCTAGCACAGCTAGGTTGGGTGGCCTCTGCTCCGTGATTCCACCTCTGTGGATGAGACAGAGGCCCCCAGGTTACATCACACTGATGAGCACCAAGAAGTGCGAAACGCGTCTGTGATTACCTGCTGTGCTGGCCACCTTCTGACGAAGACTTCATAGGAAGTTGACTCAGAAGGTTGTTATACACGTGAAATACGACGAAGCATTATATTTTTGAATAAGCTCTATGTGCTTCCAAAGACTTATCGTGATGTGGAATGAACTAATTTTTGATAATAAATTTTATTACTTTTACCTTATAGAAAAATAATTAAAGAAATCTATAATAATGTTATAATATGAATAAAACTATAATCTCTTGATAAATATTGGTGATTTTTGTTTGTTTAGATTAAATTATCATATTAAAAAATATTCGAAGAAATGACCAAATAATTTGTTTAACACTTTAACTACGAAGTATATCACTGCTTTTTTTCTCAGAAAATACGTAATAACATTTGAACTATGGCCGCCTTACATACATACACTCGGCGAAAATCGTAAATATATGTTGTGACCACATTGAGTTTATCTGATGTGACCATGAATATTCAAGACTTTGTCAGAAAATTAGTTTACACTGCTCAGTATAAAATTGGAGTTTTTTTTTTTTAGAGTTGATAAGTTTAAAGGTTTAGGTGTTCTATTTGATTCAAAACTAAATTTTAATGAGCGCATTATGTACTATAGTGAAATCTGCATATAAAAACTTGGATTTCGTAATGCGCTGTTCTCAAACATTTACTAAAATATATACGATAAAGAAATTGTATTTCGCTTACGTACGATCAAAATTAGAATATTGTATTCAAGCTTGGAATCCAATATCTAGTAAATATATTGATTTAATTGAATCTATCCAACGGAAAGTTGTAAAACATTTATATTTCAAACTTAATAAGCGGTATCCTACTTTTGATTATGACGTCTTCTTGAACACTTCTTGTCAGCTACGGTGGCTGAATGGTTAGAGCAATGGTTCGTATTCATGAGTATGCTAGGGGTTCTGGGTTCGAATCCCACTAAGTCATGGATGTTTGTATATGTAAAACCTCTCTGTAATTGGGATTTAATTCTGTTGAGAGGTTTTTTAAAAAAAACAAAAAAAAAAACAAAAAACAATCTTGTATCTTTAGATACTCGTAGCAAAATTCAGTCCTGTATTTATCTATACAAATTAATGCACAACATCATATATGATCCAGTCACTCTTTCTTCAATATCTATATCTGTACCCAGAATAACTTCTAGAAAAACCCGTACATTTTACTGAAAAACACCACGTATAAATTATGAGCAAAAATCTTCTATAAAAACTATGTGTTCACTCTCATTTATGTATCTAGTACTCTTGACATTTTTGGTGACTAAGTTTAAAAGAGGCTTAATTCAACAATTTTTAGTAAAGCAATAAATGGTGTCTTTTGTATGAGTACTGTTTCATTAAGTAATTACTGTATGTGATCTGTAACAGCTTATACTTCTATTATTTTTGCATTATTTTTGTGTCTATTTATGTGTTCATACTTGCTTCTGACATTTTTTGTTATTATTGTGTAAAACCGACCTGTAATTCGGATCTTAGTATCCTGTAGGTCTTGGTTAAAATAAATAAATAAATAAATAAATAAATAAATAAATAAATAAATAAATAAATAAATAAATAAATAAATAAATAAATAAATAAATAAATAAATAAATAAATAAATAAATAAATAAATAAATAAATAAATAAATAAATAAATAAATAAATAAATAAATAAATAAATAAATAAATAAATAAATAAATAAATAAATAAATAAATAAATAAATAAATAAATTAATAAATTAATAAATTAATAAATTAATAAATTAATAAATTAATAAATTAATAAATTAATAAATTAATAAATTAATAAATTAATAAATTAATAAATTAATAAATTAATAAATTAATAAATTAATAAATTAATAAATTAATAAATAAATAAATAAATAAATAAATAAAAGCTGTGTACCTATTTTGGTACCTATTCATGAGATTATCTCGAAAAAGATGCATTTCATCTAATGTCGGTAAGAGTAACGTTTTAATTGAGAGGTCAAAAAATGCATTAAACCGTAAGATTAAAAAACTTTCTGTTTTATTTCCATCACTCTTCAGTAACCAACTTATGAGTGTTGCGATAATTTGAAGAAATACGGTATACTTTGAAAATATAGTGGAAACATAGAGTATACGGCTTCTATATAATAAATATCTAAATATACAGTACATTTCATCAACACGGAGATAATTTCAATATAGATCATTTCTAAAAAAAAAAATAATTGTTGGGTAAATTTCCATTAGTTATTTTAATTTTTATAACTTTTTTCTCAAATATTTAAAAAAAATCAGAGGGAGAGTAGGATAGGGCATCTAAAATATCCAGGGTTTATACAGTACACGGCGTATACTCGCGTATAACCTTCACTACACCTCTGGGTACGGAGATAGAAGATTGTGATGCTATAAAGTTTAGGTATTTTTGGTGGAAATGCATTTTCTTACTTCGTTTGCAACGAATAGTTTTGTGTTTCCTTTTATTTACTTGTAGATTTGTGTTTTCACCTTTTTCAATATTTATTTATAATTATTTAACAGTTTTTATGGTATTTCATAAAACTCATTTCTATTATACAACCCGCAATATACTTTACAGAAGCACAATCTCCTGTCCCTGTATGTAAGGTCGTTGTTCTCTTTAAAACAAATGCCTGTATTCGTGGCCGAAGTTCGCAGCCTTGATACTATTCCTGGAGTTATATACAAACCGCTGGATGGAAATTTAAAATAAATGTTTAGGGATGAAATGACCCTTAACGTACTGAATGTGTCGGAGACCAAAATATATGTACATCTCTAGGGTCATCTTCAAGAGGTTGTATCATATGTAAGAGACTAAATCGGATGTAAAATAGAACTTTATTGCTTAATAATGTTTAAGGAATAGTTATGTATATATAGTTTACGTATTGACATTCTTTCGTGTATATTGCGGTATGTAGTTAGTAGTTAATTTAAATGGGATTAGTTGTCGTCTATCAGTCTAAATAGTAAAATACATACACGTGTCTCTAAAATACGTGGACATGGCTTAATCACCTGGGCCTAAAAAAAACGATTTAACTAGCTTGCCTAAATTCAAAAGCGTATAGTTTAACCATTAATATGCTTCAAAGAGCTGTATTTTTTAAACTTATAATAGTAGAACGTTTTTTCGTCTTTTAAGATGATATTTGTTATAATTAGTAAACCACTAGTGTATGAAACTTAGTAGTCCATAACTTTGTAATACCAACGTCAATAAACTAAAGTTATTGTTTTCCAGAGAAACGTATTCAATAGAAAACTTTTCTATCTCTACCTAAGTTGTGATATCTATAAAGATTTAGACAGAAATAATAGTATATTATGCGAGTTTATAATGATAGTTATTGATACACGAGCATTAAGTTTACGGTACGAGCCATGGCAGATAAAGTAATTCATGCGAGTGTATTAATAGTCATTATACATGATTTGCTTACACTATTTATTCTACGACTATTCATAATAATTTTAAACAATAAAATATAAACCAATAAATTGGTTATAAAATTTAACTGTATCATAATGATAATCTGTATCGAAATGAAAAGAAAATCTGTATCATAATGATAATCTGTACCGAAATGAAAAAAAATCTGTATCGCAATGATAATCTGTATCGAAATGAAAATCTGTATCTTAATGGGTGTCATATTATACATACATGACAGGTATATTAAAGCATATGAGTATAAAAATAAAATTAAGTAACTGCACCGTGCAATGATTATGCCATGTCCACGTATTTTATAGACGTTCTGTATTTTCGCAACAAATGTAAGATATTTTTTGAACATTTAGGTAGTAGAGATCATAATGATCATAATAAGTCAAAAAGTCTTTATAAACATGGGTCCGAGAATGAACCGTTTCTGAGATATGGTAGAATAGCTTATCATTTATGTATCCTGATTAGTGCCACTTTAATTAATTACTTAGTTTAAATTTCTGAGGTATGATAGCTTTTTACATTTTATATTAATTTATTTATTTATTTATTTAACTTTAAACCTTACAGACAACAGTCCAAAAACAGGTAAAGAAAATTACAATGCCTTAAGAAATAAGCAAAAACATTGCATACGTATAAATGCATTTACGCTGTACCTTCTCTAAAGTTCATGATTACATCACATTACGCAAATTGGTTTTTGTACAATTAAATATGTCACAAACATTGTTAATTTTATTGTAATTAGAACACATAATGAAAATAGGAGACTTTTGTAGTAGACTAATATTAGCTTTAGGTTTGTAAAATGTACTAACTTTACGAGACGCAATACGAGGTACTGAAAAATTAAGTTTAGCAACTAAGTAACTACAGTCAACTTCATTATTTATAAGTTTATATAAAAAAGATAAGCTTTGTTCAGAGTGTCTGGTTTCAAGAGAATAGAATTGAAAAGTATGGAGCAATTCTTGATGACTACATCCTCGAGCGGGATAAACGTTATAGGTTCTGAACCACATGTACTTTAAAAATTTACGCTGTACCTTTTCAATTGCTAATATCGAGCTGTCAGAACGCGGATATCAAACTAAAGAACAATATTCTAAACTAGTTCTCACAAGCGTAAAAAGAGGGATTTCAAAGCAACTATGTTTTTAAATGATTTTATATTACGTATAATAAAACCAACTGTTCTGTTAGCTTTGTTCACCGCATTGATTACATGGTATTTAAATGTTAATTTTGGATCAAGGGTAACACTTAAGTCTTTCACAATAATTGGACGTTTCAAAGGCTCATTGTTTATAGTATAGTTGTGCTCTACAAATTGACGTTTGCGTGTATATGTCATAACTTGACACTTTTTTATATTTAAGTAAAGTTTATTAACAGAACACCAGTCATGCATTTTATTCAAATTTAACTGGAGTTGTAAACAATCTTGATGAGATCTAATTGATTGGAACAATTTCACATCATCTGCAAACATAAGCAGATTACAATTTTTTATAACATCGGGGAGATCATTAATAAATAAAACAAATATTAACGGCCCAAGAACCGACCCTTGCGGGATTCCTGTTTTTGCTATGAACGAGTTTGAATAAAATCCATTAAATACTACACGTCGAGGTCTACAATGCAAATATGATACAAAAAAATTTAACAAGTTATCAGTAAATCCAAAATTTCGTAGCTTTTGAATTAAAATGTAGTGATCGATGCGATCAAACGCTTTGGAAAAGTCAGTATAGACTACATCAACTTGACCGTGATTGTCTAAAATTTCAGATGTATACTGACAAAAGGAACCCAAATTTGTAAGGGTTGATCTTTTTACCATAAACCCATGTTGCAGCGGTGAAATAAAACTTTTAATTTGAGATAATATGATATTGTACAATGCAATTTCAAAAACTTTTGCAAAGTTGGAGAGGAGAGCAACTGGTCTATAATTTTGTATATTAGAATCCTCGCCAGATTTTAAAACAGGGCATATCTTAGTTTCTTTCCATATCTCTGGAAAGGAACTTGACTTTAGACAAAGATTGAAAAATTTTAATAGTGGGCAGACTAATATATTGGAGCAATCCCTTATTAAGAATGATGGAATTTGATCTGTACCAGATAATAATTTGTTGTTTAATGATTTTATAGCGAGATTGATGTCCTCTTCTTTAAAACATGAGGCTGTAACCGGTGGAAGGTTATTATAAACTTCGTTGTAAATTACGGCATTATTAACGTTACGACAAGAATCAGTATACACGCTATTAAAAAATTCTTTGAATAATTCCAGTATATCCTTGGGGTTATTCTTGACGATATCATTGAAATGCGTAGTACCAGGGGTCCTACTTTTATTATTAATAACGGACCAAAATGTTTTTGGGTTCGAAGTTACTGATTGCTCGATATTTACCAAATAAGCGTTGTAGGCGATTCTAATTTGATATTTAGTTAAGGTTCTTAAACATTTATATTCTGACAAATCGGTATCATTTTTTGTTTCTTTATACAACAAATTAAACTTGTTTTTCAGCTTGACATTAATAATTATCTCTTTATTGAACCAAGGAGGGTATTTCTGGCTTTTATTTTTACGTTTTGGAACATATAAATCAATAATTGAATATAAAATATCATAGAATTTTTTACACATTGAATTACTATCAGCATACTTCTCTAATACGTCCCAAGATGTATTTAATAATGCTTCATACAATTCATGAAAATTAGCTTTTCTAAAGTTATGATATATACTACTAACACAACAGTTAACTAAATTGTGAACAGATGTAATGCTAAAGATGATATTTCTAAATTCGTTCAATCATAAATGTTATAGGACTACCATTCAACGTCAATCAGTGTTAACGAATGGACAAATGCATGATCTTGATTTCTTGATCTATGAGTCTGATAGACGTGCAGAAAACTGACAAAAATTAAAAACCCTACCATTTCATTTCCGGACCCATATTTATTTAGACTTTTCAACTTAATTTGATCTATACCGCTTGCTTATCAGATGTCTTACACTTTTCTTTAACACACTCATATAAGTAAACAATGGGCTATATGACCATTTTTTTCTTATCATTGACAACATTTATTCGATATCATTAAGTAAAAAAATCTATTCATTAATTCCCACTTTTAGCTTTGTAAACTGCTCTTTCAGTCTCCTACGTGTTGTCAGAGATATGGCATTATTACGTAAATTTTAATTTCAAATACTAGTTTCAGTGAAATTGTAAGATAATATGTAGTTTTTATCATTATTATTGGTAATCACCATAGTCAATGGTTAGTTTTTATGCTTTATGTCCTTCAATTCGACTATGGTCTTATAGTCCATTATTGTTAAGAAATAGTCTGTATTTTAGAATACGTGAAAATTAATGGGTAACAATATATTGTAACATAAATTTCTATATGTATAATTATTTCTATAGACAGTTAATAAAACAATAAACCGTTAGAAATTTGTATGTTAATATTTTCAATAATTTAATTGCGGTCGCATTGAAACATACAAATATTTTGAAATTAATTATATACGAGTATTGTGTAATTGGATTTTGAGATACTCAGACGATGAGTTTAAAAAGCTATTACAGATAAAAATAATTTTGTTCATGTGCAATTTTAGTTGGGTAAAGGTAGAAAATGACATTTCATGGAGAGTTGTTCGTGTTACTATAAATCTCATTTGAGAAAACAAGCATTAGTTTGTTAATGGCATGATTCTAAGGATTCTAAAACTAGGTCAGTGCTTAATATTCCGGGTATTTTGGTACGAACAAATGACAAAAACTGTCAGATAAATATACACGTAAGCTGTAATGAAACGAAGGCTGAAGGCAGAGGAGTAATTTGCTTGACAAATTAGAGGGAATGCAGATTGCGACAGCAGCAAGCAGGCGCATTGTTCCTCGTGCGCCGCGCAAACACCAACAAACTCCGTCACCAAGGTTCATTACACTAACAAAATCATCACATATCCATTCACTATACGCCGCATTCAATTACAACTACATGCGATAATTTTGTTTTCGAAACATGAATTACACTATTGTCTGCGAGCTACGACATCTACTCAGACTCAGGATCATTTCAAGGATTTCAGAATAAAATTTAATTTACACTATTACATTACACAAATATTTAGCTTTCAGGGGGTACATACATCATTATACTTTCGATAGTTTTTAATCGAATTCTACATGACAGATTTATTGATTTACATTTATTAATAGTTTAGTTATCAATCATAATTTAACATTTTTCCTTTTGATAATATTTACTCGTATTATATTTCATTATAGCATCATACCGATTACACAATTATAATTTAACAACTACTCATTTAGACACTTTAAACGACGCTTTACAAGACATTCACTTTTTAATATCTCCACATGACCAAATCATTTCAACTGACTCACTCCAACTCTTTTAACAACATTCTTTCTAACCATACATTCTTCATACACTAATTATTCCTTACATTCGTTTTGTTTTCCTGCCCATACCCAATATTAACTTCCATACATCAAAGCAAGCACTAGCTCTCCATTATATACACTTAACCAAGCTTCTCTAGATACGTTTACGTTTCGAGCAAACCTACCCAGAACACCCATTACCTTACACCACGAACTCACTCTTCTTTCAATTTCTCGATCAATTCGACCATCCCCTGACATCATGCCACTTACACTCATTGCTCCAGTTTCACTTCATCCACTAACACATTGTACACAGTCATTAATTTACTACTTTCAAATACTAACATCTTGGATTTATCAACATTCAACTCCAGATTCATATTTCTTTCAACTACATGCATTGTTTCTATCATTCTTCTGAGTTGCTTTTCATTTTCACCTAAAACAACTACATCATCCGAATGCACAATATTTTCACCAATATGTACACCATCCATTTCATTTAACGCTCTCCGCAACAACACATCCATTTACAAGTTAAACAACCATGGAGACATACTACAGCCCTGTTTCATACCAACATTTATACGAAACCAATCACTCAACCTACCATCAATTTTCACAGCAGCCACACTGCCCTCATACAACACTTGAATCGCTCCCAGCCAGTTTCTATTCACGCAGTACTCCCTGTGTACATCCTACAAATTGTTAAGGTTCGCACCTTACTAATTAAAACCTTACCGAAAAGCTTCCCGACTACATTCGACAAACTTATCGCGCGAAAATTTGTACATACACTGAAACTGCTTTTGCCTTGAAATAATATAAAAAAACAGCTTCTTTTCTAATCATCAGGAACCAAGGAACGTATGAAACAAAATCTAAATACATAAATTAAGCAACCTTACCATTCCCTACACGCCCCAATGCATCACATGCATCACTTTCATCTATATCATAAACATCTTCATTATCATTTTCACTGTCAGTTTCACTACAATCGTCCCTCTCAATCTCACCTTCATACAAACCTTTAAAATACTCACACCATCTATTCCTCACATCTGATTCATCCCACAATAACTCTGCATTCGAACTTCTAACAGCTTTCACAACTCGACCACTTCTATCCCGGAGTCTCTTATTCCTACTAAAATCATTTGTCAATTTTGCACTCAACAAGCCATCAAATCGCTTTTTATTTTCTCTCACCACTTGATTATCCCATTTATTCTTTCTTCTGTACTCTAACATTCTTCACGCAAACGCCCAGGCGAATCCTTAACATTTAAAAACGTCAAATATGCCCCCTATTTCTCAGAAGTCGCTTCTTTCACTTAATCATTCCACAATGCATTTTTCGGACAGGAATCTATTCTGATTTCACCACAAACTTCTTTTGCACATTTGAGGAGGAAATTGGACTCACGTTCGGGCAATGATTCATTTAACCTTTCAACATATTGCACTCTAACATCTTCATTAAAAAGAGCAAAGGTTTTTACACGAAACATTTTCCCAGAACCTTTCATCTTCTTTCGTCAACATTTATTCAAACGGATTCGCGATACAACCAAATAATGATCATTCGTACCCAATTTAGTGCCTCTTTTCACACGCATATCTACTACCATACTCCTCAATCGCTTATCATAGACAACGAAGTCAAGCACACTACGTTTCGACAATCATGAAAACGCCCCAATACATTCCCAGATATTCGTTTAACACCCGCTCATCCATTCAAATCAGCACACACTATCACTCTCTCACCCGGATCAAACAAATTGAGTTGATGGGTAGGTATGCTTCCAGACTTTATTTTAAATTCGTTACCTCTTATTATATTTAATATTTGCTGTTTGCTAATATAATTGTTGATACATACGCCTAGCATTTTCAAACATGCTGCCTTTATTCCCATATCTATATTTCCGTAATTTACCCGTTTTTCACTCGTATTGTAGCCAGTGTCACAGAACTGAGTTTATAATGTTAAGCAGCAAATATTTCGAATGGTTCACTTTCCTATGATGTGTGATGAAACTAGTTCACATTCTCTACGTTCTCAGCAACACTATACTTCGTCTATTTTAGTGTATTTATATTTTACTATATACTATCTTAAATAAGTCTGACCACGTGCAAAAACAAATAATTCTAACCAATAATAATAAACAGAATTCTATAACTTTAATAGGAAAAGATGAAAATAATTTAAATATTCGCAGTGCACCCAACTATGCCTGGTTATATGTTGGACAGGTTCATACTGATACAACTAAAAATGACGTAGAGTATTCTGACAAAAAAATGTCCTAATAAAACATTCGAGGTAAAAAAGGTGTCAAAAGAAACAGCAAACAATAGTTCCCTCCGCTTTTAAGCGGAGTTTGATTTTCTCGAAGAATTAAACACCGAATCATTTTGGCCCAAGAGAATAGTAGTTCGGAGATTTAAATCTTTTCGGCAACAACAAACAACTAACACCCAGCAATTAAACTGAAACAGTTCCAATTACTTCGCAGTGTTTGCCAAGTGTACGAATTATGCATCAAAATATACTGTGCATACGTAATAAAATCGAAAAATTTGAAATTTTTCTCGATGGACATCCCGCAGACATTATCTGTTTTTCAGAGCACTGCCTGCAAGAAGATGAAAAATTAGCTTATACTATAAAAGGTTATAATTTAGCTACAGGTTTCTATAGACACACTCATTCTCATGGAGGAGTGTCAATTTTTTACAAAAATAATATTGCTTTCGATACATTAGATTGTGTTCAGGAATTTAACATTGAATGTGAATTTGAATGCTGTGGTATCAAATTTGCACAAAATAATATCTTAAATTATGTACTGGCTGTTTACAGATCCACAAAACTTAGTTTTTGTAAACAGTTAAATAGGTGTTTATCTAAACTTTTTTCGCATCATTATCCTATTAATGTATTTATTTTACGGGATATTAATGTTGACTTTTTAATTGATAGCAACCAAAAAAAACTACTGAGATAATATTTTTACAAACACAGACCCACATAACTACGCATCTAAAGTATATCACAACAATATATCAGATCATTCAGCTCAAAGGATACAAGTCAAATTTAATGCAAATTGTGTGGTAAGTAACTCTGAAATTGAAAAAAGATTATTCACGCAAGAAAATTTGTATAACTTTCTACTAAAATTAAATCAGGAAAACTGGTCTGATGTTTATCTTAACAATGATGTAAATACTTGTTTTAATTATTTTCTCAATACATTTTTGTACTACTTTAATTTAACACATCCAAAAACTTTGGTTTCAGTTAAACAGAAAAATATTAATTCTTGGATAACAAATGAGCTAAAAGCTAAGTCTGTAAGAATAAGAGAATTATACATTTTATATACAAATGGATATATAGATAAAAGTTATTACAACAAAAATGATTATCGTAAAAGGATTAGAGAAGCAAAAACTAAATTTTATTCTGAAAATGTTGAAAAATGTAACAATAATTCGACTAGGATTTGGCGATTAATAAAAGGTAATTTGAACATGAACAATACAAATGACAAAAAAATCTGATGTGGCCAACACGTAACCTCTCGCCAGATATTTAACCTGGTTGTACGCATAAAACGAAAAATATTTTTAATTACAAATACATATATTCATGTCTCACTACAAAATAATTCTCACATATATTTGCAAAATCTATGGGATATGTTAATATAAATTATGTACGATACATACTTCTTTATATTCAATATCCTGAAATTTTCTTTTTCTAATTTTTGTTTCTTTTTCTTTATATTTGTCATTTTTTCGCAAATTCCTTTTATATTCTTTTGCGTTAATGACTTTTTTTATTTTCATAATCTTCATAATGATGTAGAAATATTTTTGACAGTGGCATATAAATATTTTTGACCGTGAAATTTATGTGTCAATTACAAACATTTGAATTTCTTGTCTTGATGTAGTTTGATCTGAGATTTCTTACATCAAATTATTTTATATGCATTTCTTTATCTCTAAATCTATAGAAGATATAATAATGAATTTATATTTATCGAATAAAGAAATTAACGTTCTTTAATATAAGTATTTACATAAATTTTCGATAAATAATATTAAGCTAATTTTTTTCTTGTAACTACTACTTCCGGTTGTCCAATTGTTACCAAAACTTAATCAACTCTTTCCATTATTGTTAGATTGAGAAGTCCGTAGTTAAAAATGTCTAAGTCTCATAGTATTTGAGAAATCGTGGATCCAACATCCACACATTCACACACACTTACGGACATCATCGTAAAAATGTTTTAATCGGATTCTAGGGACCTTAAAACGTGCTTATTCACTAAAATCTGGATATGCGATTTTTAACATAAATTCAATACCTTTCTTAGCGAGAGGTAAAAATTAATGCGCTGAAAACTGAAAATAATACTGTAAATAATCCGTTAGATATTGCTAACTTGTTTAACACATACTTTGCAAATCTATCAGACAATCGTATAAAAAATTTACCGCAAATTCAAGCAGAGCAGTTACCGGTAACAAATAACACTTCTTAAATCTCATTTTTTTTAGAACCAGTAGCAGTAGCCGAGTTAAAATCAGTAATAATGTCTCTTAAGAATTCTTTCTCTGGTGGAATTGATCAAATTTCAATTAATTTTCTAAAATGTTGTTACAAAGCAATTATTGCTCCTTTGACTTATTGTGTAAACTTATCTATGTCAGATGGATTTTTTTTCCAGATAAGTTAAAGTGCAGTTAGGTTATACCATAACATAAAAAGGCGATAGAGATTTAGTATAAAACTACCGACCCATTACTCTAGTTTCAGTCTTCCATAAAATTTTCGAGAAAGTTTTTTTAACAAAAATCTTCATTTGTTTTTGACAAAAACAAATCAGTAATTAAAGAACAACACGGGTTTCAAAAAGGATATAGTACATTCTCAGCACTTGAGAGCCTCCTGGATAAACAGCCTTTGATTGTGTTGATCATTAATCTCTTCTTAATATTGCAGAATATTACGGTCTTCGTGGTGTTTTTACTAATTGGTTAGAATATTATTTAAAAAATAGTAATATATAACAACGAAAAATCTAATCTACAGTCACTAAATTTCGGTGTACAGCAAGGATCAATAATGGGACCGATCCTTTTTACTCTATACTTAAACAAATTTTCAGGAATTCGTAGCCTACGCGGACGACTTAACACTACTTGTCCCACAAAATGACAACCTTACTGCATCGTTAGATTTACAAAATGTAATTAGTAACCTGTCAAATTGGTTTGCCCCTTTGAAGCTTACTTTAAATACACATAAATCTTCTATAATGCTATTTTAAAATAAAGTACGTCAAACAAGTGCTCTTGTGAGATGCAACAATGAGTCTCTTCCACAAGTTAAGGATACTAAAGTATTATCATATTGATATGTTGTGTAAAACTCTGGCTTCTCTTTGTTACTTAATAAAACAACTACTAATTTTCAGTGATGTAAAGATAATTTATTAGTTCCGAGAATCACACTAAATAAATCAAAAAATAATCCAAACTACTGTGGATTAGTCTTATACAATAGACTGCCGCAAGTCTTGAAAAATTTACAAGATTTAAAAAAAAATTATATACGAAGTAAAACAATTTTTAATTAGTAAAACTTACTACAGTATTGAGGAATATATGAATGATTAATGACAAAATGTTTTCATTTCAATCTAATAATGTTCTCCATGTTGTATATAGCTTTTATCTATATAATCAGTGTATAATTTAATATTATCTGTGTGTTAACTCTAACTATTTATTTTGTGTTAATATTTTGTATTTTACTGTGTACTTTCTGACCTTTTCTATACCATATCTGATCTGTGAAATAAAATATTATTATTATTATTATTATTATTATTATTATTGTTGATGTATGTAGCAGAGAAATAACGCAGGGATGGTTTAATTATATATTTAGTTAACAAACACAAACAATACAAGTAATAATACAATTCATATAAATATCATGAATTAACTGTCAAATGGCAGGTGACAACTATATATTGTTTTTTATCACAGGTAACTACTGTTCTCGTTTAGTCGTTAATCTCCAACACTTCCCCTCGACGAAACGAGCTATATAGTGAGCAAATTAGGCAGTCCCATGTTGGCTAAACAAGACCAATGTTTAGGAGCAGGTAGTCCTTTCGTTAAAACATCGGCGGTCATATTCTCCGATGGAATATGTTTTATTTCAAAAAAATTCTCCTTCAGAGCATCTCGAATGAAGTGGTGTCGTAGGTCGATATGTTTAGTTCTTGCGTAGAATTTGTTATTTTCGACCATCTGCAGAGCACCCTGGTTATCATTGTATAATGTTATTTGGGCTAGGTGTATAAGTCCAAGTTCAGACAGGAAGTTCCTCATAGCAATCGCTTCCTTCGCTGCTTCTCCGAGGGCCATGTACTCAGCTTCATTTGTAGACAAGGCTACAGTTCGCTGTTTTCGAGAATCCCAGTTAATTGGTCCTCCATTCCAAATTATGCAATAGCCTGTAAACGATCGGCGGTCGTCTAGGCTGCCGCCCCAATCTGCATCAACGTAGGCTGCAATGGATTTATGGTTAGATTCGTACGTTAACCCAATATCTTTGGTTCCTTTAAGGTAACGTAGAACTCTTTTAGCAGCTAACCAATGCGATTTGTTGTAACAATTATTGAATTGGGCTAATTTACTTATCGCATGGCTTATGTCTGGCCGAGTTGTAATTGCTAGATAAGTAAGAGCACCAATCAGCTCACGATATGGTAATTTCTCATCTTCTTTAGAAATTGGTTTCTCTGGTTTCATTATCTTTACATTTGGATCCAAAGGAGTTTTTACTGTATTCGCATCCTTCATTCCAAATTTTTCTAGTACGTCTGTAATGTAGTTCGATTGTCTCATCATAAATTTTCCATTTTTTCTTGAAAACTCAATCCCTAAGCAATAACCAATTTCTCCGAGGTCTTTCATTTCAAAAACTTCAGACAGTCTTTTACTTACTGTTTTTATCATTTTTTCGTCTGATGAAGCAACAATAATGTCATCGACATAGGTGGCTATTAGGGTTTTTGCTTCCCCTTCACCAAATTGGTATATGCATGGATCTGATTTACACGGAATAGCACCCAGTTCTATTAATGTTTTATTCAGTTTGGCATACCAACTTCGACCGGCTTGTCGAAGTCCGTATAATGCCTTCTTCAATTTGCATACCTTGTTATTGCTATTTAATTCAAGCAACATGTCCTTAGCCTTTTCTATTATTACAGGATCTTCATCATATTTCGTTACGATTCTGTCCAGTATTTCATGTAACTGTTTTGGTGTTTCCATGAATATGGTTTCTTGTAACTCACCATTTAGATAAGCTGTGGCTACGTCAAGCTGATGAACTTTCATACTGAATCGAGCAGCCAATGATATCATCATTCTGATTGAGCTTATCCGAGCAACTGGAGCAAAAGTTTGATTAAAATGGATTCCGGGTTTCTGCGAGAATCCCTGTGCAACTAATCTTGCTTTTCTTCGCAGCAATGTACCGTCTTGTTTATATTTGTTACGCAATGTCATTCGACAACCAATGACGTCATGATTTTTCGGTCGACTGACAATATTCCATGTATCATTTTTTATTATTGATACAATTTCTGACGTCATGGCGTCTAACCATTCTTCTTTATCCGGTCCGGTCATGGCATTCTTCATGGATATTTCTGATAAAAATAGATGTTCTTCTGCCTCCGTAGCAGAGCTTGCTACATCGGATATTAAATTATATTGCTTTCTCGGTCTTCCTCGCTGACCTGTTCTTATAATTTTTGGTCTACCTCTTCCTCTTCTTGAAGCTTCTTCCTCTAAACTTTCTTCCTCTAAACCTTCTTCATTTTCGGCTTGGTTTTCTTCATCTTGAATAACGTTATTTTCCGTAATTTGTTCATTTGTCGACATTTCAATTTCAATGAATTGTGGGTGTGAAGCCGTGGACGGTTCTTCGACAATAGGATCTTGATTTTCTTGGGGATTGTTGTTCTTTACTTCAAGAGAATTATTCTTCAATTTGGGAAATTTAACGTCTCTTGATATTTCTAATTTTCTTTTTTCTATCAGCCAAATTCTGTAACCCTTCGTTATATCGGAGTAACCCAGAAAAATTCCTTCATTACCTCGTGGTTCGAATTTTCCTTTATTAGGTGTTTTGTCTAAGCAAGTAACCTTCGTTCCAAACTCTCGTAAGTGTTTTAAATTTGGAATTTTGTTATTCCAGATTTCGTATGGTGTTTTACCACCCAGGGTTTTAGTAGGACATCTGTTCTTTATATAGCAGGCAGTATTTATAGCTTCTGCCCAGAAGGATCCGGGTAGGTTTGCCTGAATTAGTAAACATCTTGCAGTTTCTTGAAGTGATCGATTTTTGCGTTCAGAAACGCCATTCTGTTCTGGAGTATGAGCAACTGATAATCGCCTAACAATTCCGCGTTCTCTGAGAAATTTTTCAAAGGCGTTGCTTATATATTCACCTCCATTATCACTTTGCAGGCATTTTACTTTCTTCCCCTTCTGATTTTCAACTTTGTTGACGAAATCCTTAAAACATTCCAAGACTTCATTCTTGGATTTAATGAATCTAACTTCTGTCCATCTTGATGCGTCGTCAGTGAAAGTGACGAAGTATCTTGCCTTACCTAGAGATTCGGTGCGTATAGGGCCGCACACATCGGAATGGATGATTTCTAGGAGTTCGCTTCTTCTCTCGGATTTCGTAGGGAATGTGGTTTGTGTTATCTTTGCCTTTGAACAAACATTGCAGTCGAAGATATCGTTAATATCGTCTAATTCAAAACCCTCAAAGTTGCCCTTCTTGTAAGCTTCTGTGAGATCTCTAGTGTTGAGATGTCCGAGATTTCTATGCCAAGTTTCGAGTTGACTCATTTTCAGATCATTACTAGAATCGTTTGATATGATTTGAGCTGAATGTTCACTCGAATTCACGAAATATAAGTCGTTATGTCTTTCAGCAACGAGTTTTATATTACCGGCACGATCAAGCACTAGGGCATTGTCTTTCTTAAATATAATTTCATGTCCTTTATCTGTTATTTTTGCAATCGACAGTAAGTTTGTCCGTATATCAGGTACATGAAGAGTATTTTGCAAATATATCACTTTTTCTTCACCAGAAACTTTCGTTTTAAATTGTACAGTACCTTTCGCCGTAACATCAACTGAACAGTTAGTCGCTAAATTCAATTTACATCGCGCACTTTCCTCAATATCGGCAAAGTCATTTAAATTTTTGCATACATGAGAAGTTGCGCCACTATCAAGACACCATTGATTGTTAGCTTTTGATCCGACACTAAAAACATTTTGTTCTTCCGTTAATTTCGCGGATTCTTTACTTCTATCTGGTCTGCAGTACTTCGCTTTGTGTCCAACCTTTTTGCATTTGAAACATCGAAATACGGGTTTTTCTTCATTTGTGGATCTTGCCGTATAATTTATTTTCTTTCGATACTTCGGAAACTGCTTACTGGCAACCATGGCTTTAGATTCTTCACTGTTCTCGCGTGTTTCATTGTTTCGCGCGTCACTCTCTTCAATTATCTTTATGCGGAGTGTATTTGGATCAGGTAAAGTATCCCTCGATTCTATTGCACACCGAAAATTTTCATAACTGTGTGGTAAGCTATATAATAACATGATTGCTAGTAGATCATTGTTAATGATTACTTCCATGTCGGACAATTTATCTACTGCATCAAAGAATTTCTGTATGTGTTCACGAATGTCACCGTTTTCAGCCATCCTTTGTAGTGTCAACTGTTTCAGTAAGTTGCTTTTCGAGCTGGTCCCTTGGATTGGTATACTTCTTGTAGCTTGGTCCAAGTTTCGTGTGACGTAGCACACCCTTTAATAATTTTTAATTCACTTGGGCTTATCGATAGGATCAAATCCGATCTCGCTTTAGCGTCTGCGTTCTCGTTTAGTCGTTAATCTCCAACAATTATTATTATTATTATTATTAAATATATTTTGCTCATCATTTGACATTAATGCTAAAAATAATAAAATATTATTGGTATGTTACAAAAGCAATAATTTTTTATTTAACTTACCATGTAAAAGCTTCAAAACGCATGAAACAAGGCATATAATTAAATTTTGTAATTATTTCTTTGTTTTATAAGTTGACAGTTAAGGCAGTTGAGGTGATAAAATCAAAGAAACAAAGCTCTAAGTAAAGCCATTTTAAATGTGTGAAATGAATCTAGTGGGTATTGATATTCTTTAACAGAATTACGGAATATGTTCATTCTGCAACAGTTTTCAGTTACAGAATGTGTGAATTCCATAGTAGTGTTAGAGATATATATTTTTATATTTATATTTAATAATTTGATAGTACCAAAACCAATAAGAATTTTTAAAATAATATTTAATGGTATGTGGATCTCGGCTACCATTGGGATCTCGGAAACTATAAGAGATACGACTTCGGTTAAATGGGACATGTAGTGCGCCTTTGGATGACCCTCTTAGATGTGCTTTTATTTTGAAATAAATTCTCACAGGCTACTAGAAAATGGAGGATATTGAATTTGGTCGATATTTTAATTTTGAAAATACTTTTAAACTATCAGTAACCGAGAAAAATGTTTCAAATAAAAAAGTTCCACATTTCTATTGTCTATCCAGTGGTGTACGAAAATTATTTTGCTATCGATATATTTTAGAGATATAACACAAACTTAATTTTTATTTTAAATGGAACCCATATTTGATTTTTGCTTCAAAAAAATGCTTATTTTTTCTGTTTCGATCAGTGTAAGGGTTTTTGTGTATTAAATATTTTTTTGGATCATACCTGGTGTACCTACTTACGTGCATTTGAGTTCAAATTGAATTATGAAACAGGGTTTTTATGAAATAAGTTATTTATGTACCTAAAATAAAATATTATTTTAAGAAATAAATAAAATTACTGACAAAAATAAGAAATATTCTGAAAAATATTGAAAAATCTAAGATTTTATGGGTAAAATCAATTTAAAACCCAATAACCTCTTGTATAAATCGTAGGAGAAAAAAATAAGTAATTTGTTAGATTAAAAATAAAATATGTATTCCATGTAAATTCATATATTGAATGCACTAAATAGACCATTTCAGAAATTTGAGCGCCCACTAGATTTACTTTTTGAACTAAAAAGTTAGTGCCGTTAAATGGCGGAATTTCAAATTTATTCGTGACGAGGGCATATAGTTTTAAATTTTAGAACTTCATAGGAGTTGTTAATATGAATATGAGTATAAGGTATTGTTTAAATTCTTATTTTACAAACAAAAACTTATTTTAGTATGTGAAAAATTTAAGTATATTCATCAATCAATTATAAAATATTGTATTACCATACTTAACCTCACTTTTTATTTTCCAAACCACACAAACATTTCAAATGTAAATATTTTGGGGACCAGAAGTTTAATACCCATCATAATTATTTGATAAACGAAGCCAACAAAACAAAAAAGACAGAACTGTCATGTAAACAAGGATGGATATACGGCAAACGGCACTAAGTTTTTGTCGCATTCTAACACTTGGCGCATGCGCTTTGAATTTCTGAAATGGTCTATTGGATAGTAAAAATAAAAAATAAAAAAAATATTTCTTATGTGTTAATTTATTGAATGTATTTGTACTGTTTTTCTTTCATATATATATATATATATATATATATATATATATATATATATATATATATATATATATATATATATATATATAACAACCAGCGCTTTTTTGTGCGAACTAATGACTGTAGAAAAATAGGTTATATACAAAAACTGATAAAGAATTAGGGGTTAATTTATGAATAATAACAAAACGAAAATTCGACCAGTGGTTCTCAAACGGCAGAACAAAATTATATTTTTTTAAATAGTCTCCTATACCACCGAGAGAAAATTTATTTTCATGCACCACTGCATTGACCGTAAAAATATCCAACTTTTTTATTTGAAACATTTTTCTCCATTAACGATAGTTTGAAAGTAATTTCAAAATAAAAATGTCGACCAAATTCAGTTTTACGCCATTTTCCAGTAACCTATGAAAATTTTTGACAAAAGTACTTCTAAGATGGCTCCCAAAGGCACACTACATGTCCCATTTAACCGAAGTCGTATCTCTTATAGTTTCCAAAATCTTAATGGTGGCCTTCGAAATCCGGACATATAGGTGTATTGTTTACATGAAAAAAGTTCACGCGTCACTATATAATGTAACTAAAAAATTAATTTTTCTTATTTATTTTTGTACATAATATCCTAGTATGAAATAATTTCGGATTTAGTTGTGCTTTTCTTTAGAGTTAGATCACTAAGATGGGATATTTTTAGATGTCATACGAATTATAATACGAGTATATCTGTTTGTTTCAAACAGAAAATTATTAAATATATTATGTGAAAACAATGGCTGTAACAATGCGGTCCAGTCTTTATTTTACAAAATATTTTTTTCTGAAAGATTGAATAAAATGATGAATTTTAGCATAGTTTTCGAAATTATACATACATACATACATATATATATATATATATATATATATATATATATATATATATATATATATATATATATATTAAATTTAATGAATTTTATGACGTCATATTTGCAATTTTACTTCGTCTACTGACTAAACTTGTTTAAATCTGTCAATGTCATTATTTCTGCCAAAAATTGATGTCGAGGTGTCACTTTCAGAAACTTTAGCTGTACCTTTGTCAAAGGAAAAATTTGTTGTTTTATTTTGAATAAATATGGTTTACTTTAATAAAAATGATGTATTTCATATATTTTCACGTAACATAGAACTAAATATAAATATATGGATTTTATTTTCTTAAGTTTTGAACAATATAAAATTATATGTTTTCGTTTATAGACTGAAACAAAATTGAAATCGTGACATCATATCTTGATAGCGCTAATAGTATTTTATTAAAATTATGAATGAAAAGTTTTATACTTTAAAGATATTTTGGTACAAAATCATTTAGAATTGGTCATATTTTCATAATTTGATAAAATATATGCCTTGTTTAGTACCGGACCCCATTATTAAACATTAAACAATTCAAGATTGTTTCATAAGGTAGCAGTGCAAATTCAAATGATGAAGAAACTTGTAAATATATAAATGTACAGCCTATATTGTTGACGTACACAATATTCAAGATTATTATGATTATTATTATTATTATTATTATTATTATTATTATTATTATTATTACTATTATTATTATTATTATTATTATTATTATTATTAAAATTATTATTATTATTATTATTATTATTATTAATATTAAAATTATTATTATTATTATTAAAATTATTATTATTATTATTATTATTATTATTATTATTATTACTTTATACAGTGTGTTCAGAAAAATTCATAACTCGGGTTGGCTATGAAGAGGGAAACGTATGTCAAGGAGTAAGAATTGTTCTTGAAATGTAATTTTAAGGAGAAAAGATAATAATGAAGGATACAGTATATTGCCACTCGCCGTTTTCTAATTTATTTGTATTTCTAAACTTATATTCAAGAAGAAAAGCTATGTCTTAAGATAACATTTTTTACAATTTGTCGTGTCAAACGGACATTTAATTAAATATTTTCTTTGTTCATAGCCTACTTTGAGTTAGGATGTTTTGAACATATTGTATATTCCGACAATACACGAAGACACGAAACTTGTGTCAAACGTCAGGCATCAACATTTATCACTGTCACGTAGGATGTTTTTGACAAGTAAACATTTTTTTGTCGTCGGAGTAAGGATAAACTGCGCCAAACAGCATAACTTTTGTGATAGTTCTGGTCTAACCATTAGGTGGTAATTTTCATCAATCACGTTCCGAAAAACAAACTTTTGAATATACGCAACGTTACATAGAAATTGGTTGTTCTATAGTTTCACCGGTAGCAATTACGCAACGTATTATTAATACCAAATGAAGACGGAATTCCTTATGAATGTACATGTAAAATCATAAGCTCTAGGAAATGTATACATCTACAAATGCGTATATATTCATGTTGGAATGTTGGAAATACATAAACCAAATTATACTAATGCAAATATACTCATTTACCTGCAAATGTATACAATTATTGGAAATTAAAGAAAATACATACGAATCAGAATTTTAAAAACAATGAAAATAATAACTTATAACTAAATAGATAGTATTTTGAATCCACATAAATATCAATCCAATCATTGTTCTTATTCTAGAATTTTATTGTTAATGTTTTTTTTTGTTATGCGAGTAACATTTTTTCATACGAATATTATTAACAAGAAAATAATAAGATAAGAGCGAAAAACATTGTAAAATTAACGTCAAAAGCTTGTCAGATTTCCCACAACATACTGAAGTATATTTGTTCTACAAGGATCTACTGACTATTTTTGATTATAATTTATTGCTATAGTTTCAGATAGGAATTGCATCATGAATTGCAATATTTTAACATCAATCTCTTCTTCAGATTTTTTGTAAGTTCAAAAATAAGCCAAAAACCGCATATTGCTAACTCAGGTCAGTATGTCGAGTGTTCTATAACATTTATTTTTTTCTTCACTAGGAACTAAAGACATTGCTCTATTTAATTGTATACGAGTATTTTAACTTTCCACGCCAGCAATGAGTACCCGTGAGGTAACGCCTGGTAAACGCCCGCACGGTACAAATATGTCTTAATCATTACAAAAATCTGTGCTACAACGCAGATTGGCACACCCAGCAATGGGTAATATGTCGTGATATGTTTATATTTATTTATTTTTAACTTTCAATGATAAAACTTGATTAACTATCTCAACATACTTAACTAATTTTTAAATGACAGATACATAACTGTTTAAGCTAAGAATGCAAATTTTGTTTACCACGACTCAATAATTCCAGCGCTGCTCTCGTATCTTTATGAATAATTTCAAATCTAATGATTTTATAGAATTCAGGTAATTAGGTAAATCGGAAAACTTGATTTACATTTTCATGCCTGTATAACTGAATCAAATTAATTAGTGGTTATTTGAACTAAAATAAAACTACGAGTAGTCGAAAGTTATTAATTAAAAGATGTAACTTTATGCCGAATCCCGGAATAATGACAGAGTTAACCGCAATTGAAGCAGTTGGGTCTGCGTTTTAATCAAGCAGAAATTCAATCATCAGTTATAACTATCCGCGTAACGGACATTTGTTGACGCGCACTTCCAGTGAGAGTAAAAAACTCCGGAGCGAAGCTTTTAATGACGGGAATCGGAACTGAATACTATTGATTGGAATGCATTGCAACGTGAATTACGTGAAATAATACAAGCGCTAGCGACGACTGATAATTAGTTGTGTAGCGCCAGCGCCTATTTGTTGTTGATAGTGCACAGGTCTGACATTAATCCGACATTGTAATTTGCACATTGCAACGTGTTGCGAATTCTAATATTTAACCATCATAGTTGTTATTTATTGCGCCCTTATTTCAAGCATTATTTGAAATCCGACAGTAATTTACCCTTTATTATACGTAGTATAGACAGAAAATAGATATTTATGCAATAATAATTGCTTGTACCGGTTGAGGATGATTTTAGAGATCCAATAATTCCGAAACCAGTAGAAGAGAACTTATTGACCACAACCCTTATTACGTATTTTGCATAATCACGTCATAAAATAATAAAAAAATGAAATTGATGTTACATTATAAATTTATAGTTGTCATTTTTAAAGTAAGCTTTGATCGTTGTTTTTACTTACTTACCGCCTCGTTTCCTATTCGGTCAGTAAGTAATCATAATCAGTTACCGAACAGTAATTTGTAAATAAAACCTACTGTATTTGAGTAGTAAAAATAGATTTCAGAGAGTTGGGTTGTAGTTACAGTGATAGAAAAATAGATATCTAATAACGGAGTAAAAAGAGAAAAATAAACTTAAACTACGTTATATAATAAATGATTATACTGACCAGAAGAAAATATAATAGAAGATATAACAAAATCGGCAAGGTAGGAGGAAATATACCACTTTACATTTTAGTTAAGTGCGAGGTTAACTTACTCCCACGTGCAAAAATATATATTTAAAGTCAGTGTAGAAGTGACATCTTAATACTAGAAGCTAAACCGTAGTCAGACGCTAAAACAAATCGCTTCTGGTTGAGAAATTTAAAACAGGACACTGCAAAACAAACAGATATCGACAACAATTTACAGGTTTCAAACCAAACAGACTAAGATAAACAATAAAAACTACTTTACAACAGGGTAAATTTGGTTGCCTAAAGCAATATACTAAGGCGTAAACATTATGGAAGATAGACATAGAAATAATAGCTGGTCAAATTTAGAGGTTTTCGGAAAAAGTAGGAAAACGGAAAGATCACCAATCCGGTAACGAAAAGGAAGAGAACATGAGGAATCTGAAGCAGAAGGTATGGGTAAAATAACAGAATTACTGCAAAAAATCACCAAGGGAATGGAAGAAATGAGACAAGAAATGAAAGATGGCACCCATATTCTGGAGGAAAAAATGGATAAAAACAGCAGTCAACTCAAAGTAATGATAGAAGAAACAAGAAAAGAGATTCATGAACTTAAAGACAAACAAAAGAAATGGGAAGAAGAACGGAAAACGTTATTAGAAGAGATCAAGATGCGAGACGAGGAAAACAAAGAAGAACTAGAAAAAAGACAAGTATTACAAAGAAAGATAGAGAACGTGGAAAGAAGATTAGAGAATTTAGAAAAAGATAAAAGGCAAAATAATATTGTGATTATAGGAAAAGTATTTAACTCCTCAAACCCAAAAGAAGAGGTTGAAAAGTTTATAAAGAACGGAACCGAGACAGACGCAACAGTAAAAAAGGTAAAAATTATTAAAAGCAAAGAATATGAAATCACAATAGCAGAACTGGAAAATAAAGAACAAAAAATAGCAATAATGAAGAACAAATGGAAACTCAAAAATCTTGAAGAAAAAATTTTCATTGAAGATGATTTGACACCACAAGAAAGAGACATACAAAAAAAATTAAGAGTAATTAAAGACAAAGAAAAAGAAAATAATAAAACCGTAAAACTGGGACACAATAGAATTAAAATAGATAACATTTGGTTTAAATGGGACTCAGTAAACTCCACACTACAGAAAATTGAGTTTCCAAAAAACTAATCGGTACGAGAACGCAGGAAAGTAAAATAAATTTTAAAATGGGATTTTGGAATATAGCAGGAATAAAAAACAAGGATATTTTTTTTTTTTTGGGAATATATAGATAAATTTGATTTCATTGGGCTAATAGAAACTTGGTTAGAAGAAAAGGATTGGGATAAATGGGAATCAAAACTGCCCAATACTTTTAAATGGGAATGTACATTTGCTAAAAGAGATGCCAAAAAGGGAAGGGCAAAAGGGGGAATAATAACGGGAGCAAAAAAAGGAATACCGGAAATACAGGGAGGAGAGAATATGGACCAAATGCAAGAGAGAATTTTTTTAATAGAAGGGGAAAGATGGAAAATAATAACAGTATATAGTAAAGAGGAAATTAATGTAATACAAGAAAAAATTGAAAGATAAAAAAATATTAACAATTACAAACTTATAATTGCAGGAGATTTTAATGCAAGAATAAGTGAGGAAGGCTCAACATTAAATTTAGAAGATGGAACAGAAAAAAAAGAGTATCAAAAGACAAAACTCTAAATAACGAAGGTAAAAAACTTTTAGAAATGGTACAAAATAACGGACTAACTGTACAGAATGGAACAACCGCAGGAGATGAAAATGGTAACTTTACATATATAGGACCAAACGGGGAGTCAGTCATTGACTACGGAATAGCCAATGAAGGAGCAGAAGAAAAAATAAAGTATTTCAGAGTAGAGAATAAAATAGAATCCGACCAGCAGCCAATATCAATTGAACTGGACTTAGAAACAAGAGACACCAAAATAAAAATGAGCGATATAGAGAGAATAGACTGGACAGAGAAAGGTATTGAAAATTACAAAACATCGGCAAGTACAATAAAATTCGAAGAAGAAGAAATAAATGCAGCAGTGGAAAAAATAGCACAGAAGATATACAAGTGTCTACCTAGAAGAACAACAACAAGAAGATTAAATCCAACAAAGAAACAACAATGGTGGGATCAAGAATGTAGGAACAAAAGAAATGAACTCAGGAAAGCACTTAAGAGATGGAGAAACTCCGGGATGACAAAAGAAGAATACTTAAAGCTAAAAAAAGAATATAAAGAACTTTGTAAAAACAAACAAATAAAAGAGAAAGAAAAGGAAAGCATAAATCAAATTAAAAATGAAACGGAAATATGGCAGTACATAAACATGGAAAGGAAGAAGAAGGAATACAACATAAATAAAATAACAATAGATGACTGGAAAGAACATTTTATATAACAAATGGGAAGAGTAGACAGAAGAGAAATTAATAGATACGAAATATCAGAAGTCGAGGAAGAAAAGTCCGAAATTACACAGGAAGATATCATAAGGCAGATAAGAAAACTAAAAAGGAAAAAAGCATCTGGAGAGGACAACTTACAAAACGAAGCATGGATACATGGTACAAAAAATGTAATAGAAAGACTAACATTTATAATAAACAAAATATGGAAAGGAGAGGGTTTTCGAAGAAATGGAGGAAAGGAATAATAAGTCCCATCTTTAAAAAAGGAGACAAAAAGGAACCAAACAATTATAGAGGCATTACTCTACTGGACACGGCATATAAAATATACGTGTTAATATTACAAGAAAAATTAGAAACAGAAATAGAAGAAAAAAATGTATTAAGAGATAACCAAGCCGGCTTCAGAAGACAACGAGGAACAATTGATAATATCTATATTCTGAACTACGGAATAAACCAAGAAATAGCTCAAAAACAAGGAAAAATATATACTTTATTCGCAGACTTACAGTCAGCATTCGACATAATTAATAGGAAGAAGATGATTAAACAGCTACAAAAATCCAAAATAAACCCAACATTAGTTGCTAGAATTGCAGAAATCTACGAAGAAACTATTAATATAGTAAAAAGTAGTGGAGTGACATCTGAAGAATTCTGGACTACAAAAGGGGTTCGACAAGGCTGCCCGCTCAGCCCACTACTTTTTGCGATATACATAGCAGACATAGAAGATCATTTCAAAAACGGGCAAATGGGAGGAATAGTTATATCAAAAAGAAAATTTTGGACACTGTCGTATGCAGACGATCTCGTATTGGTGGCAAAAAATAAAGAAGAAATGGATTCAATGATAAGACGTCTCAAACAATACTTGCAAAGAAAAGAAATGCAGATAAATATAAGGAAAACAAAGATCATTCGATTCTCCAAAGGCAGAGGAAGAGAACCAAATGAAAAATTTTGGTGGGACAAACAAGAAATAGAAAAAGTAAAAACGTTTAAATACCTAGGATATACATTTCAAAGAAATGGTAGATCAGATGAACATATAAAAGAAATCATAAAAAAGGCCAACATAGCATTAGCACAAGTCTGGGGGATTGGCCAAAGAAAATTTGGTAATAATTTCAAACTGAAAATACTATTATTCGATAAATTAATAGTTCCAATAATGATGTATGCGGCAGAAATATGGGGTTGGCAAGAGGAAGAAAAAATAGAAAATATACAATTTAAATATTTAAGATGGGTATTAAAACTGAACAAGTACACTATCTTAGAAGAAACAAAAAGATGGAAATTAAGAACAATAGGTGGAAGAAGAGCGGTAAATTATGAAGAAAAAATAAGAATGACGCCAGAGAAACAACTAGTACATGATTGTTGGCAATGTATAATAAAGAAGGAAGTCAGGAATTTAGGAATAAATGAATGGGAAAATAAAAGAAAGAAATTTTACGAAAGAAATGGTTACTCAGCAATGCATGTGGAGTTACAAAGGAAACAAGGAAACAACATAAAAGAACAAATAAAAATAAGAGAAGAAGAGGTACAAACACAGACAAGAAGAGAACAGATAATGAAATCAATTTATAACACAAAGTACAAATACATAATGCAAGATACTCCAGATTATTTAGAACAAAATAATAAATACACTCAAATGATTGCGAGATTCAGACTGGGAAATGAGGAATTATCAAACTGTTATTGGAAACCACAAGAAGAAAGGAAATGCAGGATATGTCTAAACGGCAAAGAGACACTAGACCATATTAGAAGAGACTGTAAAGAACACTTAAGAAATAACAAGTCAGTATTAAGCATAATACATGGAAAAAAACCGGACGTGACGTGGATGAAGACTGTACTGCAGACAAGAAAGGAAACAAAATAAAATGTAATAACTAAATGAAATGAGGTTTATAGATGAATACAATACTATTGTAACTACAACAGAAATTGTTCATGTAAATTTAATACCGAAAGGTGGTAAATAAAAATATTATATATATATATATATATATATATATATATATATATATATATATATATATATATATATATATATATATATATATATGTAACGCTTGGATTATCTTCGTATTAAGATGAGCCAATCGTTACAAATCGGTGACCCCCAAAAGGAATCCGCCCCTCTATTCCATATTCTTTGTTCTACTCTACCTTACTAATCTCTCCAATATGACTGAACAGGCTTCTTCGCAAGATACCTCTCCAATCTCCAATCCTGAACCAACCTCAAATCCTCCTCCAGCGGCACCCCCCCCCCCCCATTAGTCGGGGCTACACAACAATTCAAGCTACCTGAATTCTGGCCCGACGACCCGGAGCTATGGTTTGCCCCAGCAGAAGCTCAATTCATCGCCCACAGAATTTCGTCTGAAGCAAGCAAATATTTAAAAATTGTCACTTCGTTGCGACCAGACCAAGCTTTGGAGATCCGTGATCTTATTATTTGTCAACCACAAGTAGACCCTTACTCCACATTAAAACATGCTCTCATTACTAGAAGTACTTTATCCGACAAGGAAAATTTCAAAAATTACTTTCTGTTTCCGAACCAGATAACAAGAAACCTTCTCAAATTCTACGACAAATGCGCCAACTTATTGGAGACGAATCTATCGACGAAACTCTCCTCGAAGAACTCTTCCTACAGAAATTACCCCATCAAGTACAGATAATGTTGACAACGTCATCTGTCAATCTTGAAGAAAAGGCGGATATGGCAGACAAAATTGTGGAAATTTCAAAACAATCCATCGCAACAGTAACTTCGCAGGTAGACGAACTACAAGGAATGAAAAAAGAATTACAAGAACTCAAGAGATTGATTACAAGTTTACCAGTGACACCGCGCGAAACAGAACGTCAAAATAAAAAATCTGATGTGGCCAGCACATTACCTTCCGTCAGTTATATGTATTTTGTACAAATTTCATGCGGAAAGTTCCTTGCTAAATTAAATATTCTATTTCTTGTACATTACCTTCCGGCAGTTGCATGTATTTTATGCAAATTTCATACAGAAAATTATTATTTTGTGACGTTTTCTATATACAGTGTAATTAGTTTTTGGGGATGAATGTCATATAACGTTGTATGCCGATGATACATCTATAATTATATCAGATGTCAATCAATACTTGTTGCAGCAAAAATGCGAATATATTTTAAATAGTCTGTCAGACTGGTTTTGTTGTAACGAGCTATATTTTAATCTAAATAAAACTCATTACATAAGATTCCATTTTCCACAGTGCAGAAAAGAATTAGATCTAAATCTCTCAATAAATGGACATGTAATTGAAAAATCTAAGAACGAAAATTTCCTCGGCTACAATTTCAGTGAAACTCTAGATGGGAAATATCATTTAGAAAAATTATCATCAAAATTAAGTTCCATATGCTACCACTTCTGGCATCTGAAAGATTTTATAACAAAAGAACAACTCGTAATATTGTACTATGCACAAGTAGAGTCCAGATTAAGATATGGCATCTGTTTTTGGTGTGCCTCATCCTCGGCATATGATGTATTCATCATCCAGAAACGGGTAGTCCGAACGATAGCGGGCATCTCTCGCAGATTCGTGTAGACAAATTTTTAAAAACTTAAATATACTCACTCTAACTTCTCTGTATATTTATGAAGTTTGCCTATTCGTATACAACAATAAAGAAAAATTTAAAACGAATGCAGACGTACATTCTTTTAATACTCGACAAAAAGATTTATTTTATACACCTACAGTGAAGCATAGTTCGTTGAAAAATACACCACAAATACAAGGTATAAATATATTTAATAATTTGCCAAAAAATATTAGAGAAGAGAAAAGCAAAAGTAAATTTAAAACTTTACTTAAAATCTTTCTTTTGGATAAAACGTATTACTCGTTAAATGAATATCTGAGCAGTTCATAATGAAGTCTCCTTTCTATCATTATTATTTCCTATTTTATTATTTTTATTGTTTTAAAAGAAGTATGTACGAATGACGTATTCTATACATATGTATATATGTCGATGGAATAAAATTATTATTATTATTATTATCTGCAGAAATAAAAGATTTATTATTATTATTTCTTGTACATTACCTTAAAGCAGTTGTATGTATTTTATACAAATTCCATACAGAAAGCAAAAGATCCTATACCTATTTCCCGTAAAATTATAAGACAAACACACTATGTCAATTTCACTTGACACTGACATCTTTCAATCAAAATTTTCTTAATATAGTAGCTGTTTCCACAGCTATGGCTATTTTATGAAATTTAATTTCTTAATAATTTTTTAACTCTATATCCATTTAATATTAGGTATAAAATGCAGTCAAACCGTATAGAAAATAAAATATTCTTTAATATTTATAATAACATTATATGTGAAAAAATGATATTTAACATAGTTTTTTCAAGACAAACTGTTAAAATCTTCAAATGAGGGTACTTCCGGTTGTCCAATTCTAACCAAAATCTAATCAGCTCTTCGCATGGATGTAACGAAGAGAAATACGAAAGAATTATAATTTTTAGAATTGTAGTATGGAAGTTATCGTAGACGAAAATTTTGTTACACACACACACACACACACACACACACACACACACACACACACGGACACACATACATACATACACACACACACACACACACACACACACACACACACACACACACACACACACACACACACACACACATACATACAGACATCATCGTAAAAATAGTAAAATCGTATTGTAGGGACCCTAAAACGTGCTTATTCATCAAAAACTCACCACCGAATTTTTTGACCAAAGACAATACCTTCCTTACCTAAAGGTGACGGAAGGTAAAAATCCCCCAAGCCCATACTGCTGGTATCATCTGACATTTGGCAGTAAAGCCAAAAAGTGCGTGACCCCATGCAAATGGACTACCCATAAACCAACAGAAGAAGTTGGTATTAAAATCAAAAATCCACTACTTCCTACACCTAATACTAACGTCATTTACAGCTTTAGCAAATCTTCACCTTGCCCTCTGTTCCACGTTTCTGATGCGATATCCGGACATAGATTCTTAGTGGATACGGGTGCGGAGGTAAGTATAATTACCCCAAATGTTACACATCGTCATCTAAAACAAAATTTAACTCTACAAGCCATCAACCACTCCAATATAGCTACATTCGGAAGCACTACACTAACATTAGATTTGGGATTACCAAAAACATTTACCTGGAAATTCATTATAGCTGATGTCAAATATTCCATTTTAGGCGCAGATTTTATTCATCACTTTAATCTCAGTATTGACTTACGCAATAAACGCTTAACAGACAATTCTAAATTATCTTATTCTCCTATTTGCAATTTAACTAAAAATACTCAAATCACGGATATATATGAGAGTTTGCTTTCTAAATTTCCAAGTTTGACAGATCCTTACAAAGTAAAACGTCAAATTAAACACAAAGTGACACATCAAATAATCACAAATGGCTCACCTGTTTTCTCAAAGCCTTGCCGATTACCACCTGAACGTCTAAATTTCGCAAAAAATGAATTTAATAAATTAATAGACATGGGAGTTATCAGGCCATCGACGAGCAACTGGTCATCCCCACTACACCTTGTACAAAAACCACCCCCGGACTTATTTAGACCTTGCGGAGACTTTCGAGCACTAAACAACATAACAGTACCAGACAGATATCCCTTACCTCACATACAAGACTTTGTGATAAACTTACAGGATAAAAAGATCTTTTCAAAAATAGATTTAACAAAAGCTTACCATCAAATTCCAATGCATAAAGACTCCATCGAAAAAACAGCTATAACAACACCTTTCGGCCTATACGAATATTTAGTCATGCCTTTCGGTCTTCGCAATGCCGCGCAAACATTCCAATGATTTATCGATGGGGTAACACGTGGTCTAAATTTCTGTTTTGCATGTATTGATGACATACTCTCATTGCAAGCGAAACATCAAAAGAACACGAAGAACATTTAAAAACTCTCTTCAATAGACTCCAACAATACGGTATCATCATCAACTCAAACAAATGTCAGTTCGGTCAAAAAGAAATTGAATTTTTGGGACATCATATTTCAGAAAACAGCATCACACCAGTACCAAATAAGATTGAATCCATTAAACATTTCCCGGAACCAAAAACACAAAAGTCACTAAGAGAATTCTTAGGTCTAATAAACTTTTATATATATATATATATATATATATATATATATATATATATATATATATATATATATATATATATATATATATATACTGTATTTGAGACCCTATTGGTAATTTAGCCTAACCATTTAAAAAACTGTTAAATCAAAAGGCAAATTTCTCTGTTTTGTATGTTTCGTATAAAATAAACTTTTGCACCACCCTGTACTCGACAGCGATCAGAGTCAGTATATCTGAGACAGCGGAGGAGTAGCGATGTGTTACTGTTAAGATCACAGTGTTTTGTTGCATTGCAATCCTAAAATCATCAAGATGCAGTCCACAGCGTCAGATCTTAACAAAAACCGATCTTGCAAAAATATAATAGCTCATCAAGTTTGATACTATAAACTTGCGAAACTCGATTTTCGGACATTTTATCTATTTTCATTAAATAAGTTAAACATTAATCGAATAAATTTAATTTTAATATTTCATTGTATTTTACAGAGTTTCATTTTCTTATTTTCAAAAACATATATTATTAGCGCTTAACATAATAAAGTTAGCAAACGGTGACTCTGTTTGCCAATCATTGTCATCATGGTAGCTGTAAGAAGTATAACTAGTAATTGTAATTTATATTTTGTCAAAAACTATAATAAATAAATTATGTGATAATTAAGATTTCATGCACAACAAACCAAACCAAATTGCCACAAATGCTTGCGTTGCTCTACCAAGTATACATCTGTCGTAAGTTTAATATGCGACACCAGACGTCTCTTAATTTTAGTTCCGAATTGGGTTAGTTTCAAGTTAAAACAGAGCTGCTACTTAGATAATACAGAATTCCAGCTCTCATTAGAACATAAGTTTTTCTCAAAATAAAATGTAATTTTAAAATTCAGTGCTACAACTAAATAATAATTTTTAATACTTATACAACAAGAGGTCCGAAAATAATCAAATATACAGTTGAGAGGACCAAGTGTGTTTAGAGTTAACACTCGAGTCCGCAAACTGTATATTTAGATGATTTTCGAAGCTCGAGTTGTATTTGTTGAGATAATCAAACAAATATATTTTTACAAAATATCAAAAATATTACTCCTTCATTCATATGATGCATCTGTTGGCAACCGAAACACCACTAGTTGTGTTTCGTGAAACAACTTAGCAAAGTAAATAACCGATATTATACAGCGTAACTAAGAAAAATTGAGCTATCCACTCTACATACGACTACACATTGAATGTGAATACGTCATACAATAATAATTATTATAAAGTAAAATAATAGTGTTGAGGATGTGGTCGGCACTTGGTGAAACATTTTTTAAAATGATAAAAAATAACACACTTGGTGATGTCCACGAAATAAAATATCATTTGCAACTAGTTTCGTTTACATTTTCGTTAACCTACCTTAAATATAATACAAATACACATTCTAGGAATTAACAAGATCAAACTTGGAAAATTTCGGCAATAATTTTAAGAAACGGTGATTGGATTAAATCCAGTTGGTCATTCGTTAACGATTTACCTAAATCGTTAATGAATGATGAATGTGAATACGTCATACAATAATAATTATTATAAAGTAAAATAATAGTGTTGAGGATGTGGTCGGCACTTGGTGAAACATTTTTTAAAATGATAAAAAATCACTTGGTGATGTCCACGAAATAAAATATCATTTGCAACTAGTTTCGTTTACATTTTCGTTAACCTACCTTAAATATAATACAAATACACATTCTAGGAATTAACAAGATCAAACTTGGAAAATTTCGGCAATAATTTTAAGAAACGGTGATTGGATTAAATCCAGTTGGTCATTCGTTAACGATTTACCTAAATCGTTAATGAATGATGAATGTGAATACGTCATACAATAATAATTATTATAAAGTAAAATAATAGTGTTGAGGATGTGGTCGGCACTTGGTGAAACATTTTTTAAAATGATAAAAAATCACTTGGTGATGTCCACGAAATAAAATATCATTTGCAACTAGTTTCGTTTACATTTTCGTTAACCTACCTTAAATATAATACAAATACACATTCTAGGAATTAACAAGATCAAACTTGGAAAATTTCGGCAATAATTTTAAGAACCGGTGATTGGATTAAATCCAGTTAGTCATTCGTTAACGATTTACCTAAATCGTTAATGAATGATTCCAAGACAGTAGGTTTTATTTACAAATTGCTGATCGGTAAGTGATCACCGTTCAGGAGGAGAGACGGTAAGTAAATAAAAACAAAGATCAAAGCTTACTTTAAAAATGACGACTAAAATTTTTTAATGTCAAAATAATTTTCAAATCTTATTTTTTAAAAATTTTGGGCGTTGATCGTGCAGAAAAATGTTATAAGCATCACGAACGTTAAGGAATGGACTGCTGGCATACAAGGGGAATTAAAAAATATATTTTTCAAGTTTAGTTTACTCAACTACATTATTTACATTGTAAATATTTCAAATAAATTTAACATAAACATATAAATCTTGTATCCCCCATCTTTTGATGACACAATCACTAGCATAAGACTCGTTAATGCGAATGGGAAAGGTGAAGTGAAAGTAGTCTATACCAACCAAATTTCTAAAGTAACTAAGGGTACGTTCTAAACGCGGTGTAATGGGGGAAGAATGCACTCTAGTCATTCTAAGATATAGAATAAAGTTAGACGGGTAACGTTACATCGTATTTGTTAACGATGTAGTGTACACTCCGAGTGTCCTTTTCTTTCCTCACTTAGTGCGGTAATTTGTACCCGTCATGCGCAGTAGTAATGTTTATTGAAATCCGTGTGTTCAAGTGTTTGATATTTGTGTTTTATTTCTTATTAAGTTCTTGTTTTATTAATATTTTTAAATTAATTTAAAACGATCTATTTCATGTTGTGTAGGCCATTTTATATTTTCTGCCATGGAATTGAATTTGAAACCTTCACTATTCCAAAGAAAGTAGATGTTAATGATTATTTCCCATGTCAAATAGTTCGCCAATAAATCTAAAAATAATTGAAACATAATTTTTCAAAAAAAATACTGCTAATAATTGTATTTTCCAAATCCATTTTGAACTGACAAAAGGAGTACACTCTTTTTACAATCTGCATCGTTCTAAATGAACAAGAGAAGAGAAGTCACGTCATACTACATTCACTCTACTTTTCACTGCGTTTAAGAACGTACCCCTACAATTTACTTTATTTTAATTATTTATTATATATTATATTATACTGCTAATTACAAATATAATATATATTTTTAATTTATTGTTATATTTTAAATTATAAAATAAAAATGTGATTTTATTACGCGAAATGTTCATGATGATACTATGTAATAACCTCTTGCGTTCCTAATTTTTAAATTGTGTTGTATGTTGTATTTGTTGGGAATTTACCACAGGCAGATTCCTAGAATCAGCCTTCTCAAAGCCTTGTTTCATCTTTCGAGTATAAGAAAGTTTCAAAATACACGTAATATCACAAACAACAAACATCAAATGAACCGTCAGCGCTGTCCGCTGGGAAGATCACGTGATCTAAGGATCGATGTATCGAGGATCAGTCAACATTTAGCATCTCCGTCTATGTCGTCGCAAACTACAGAACTAAGACGTATATCATCTCTGATTGTGATGCCATAAAATACAAATATTTGTTTTTTAGCCGTATATGGCAAAATTTGTTCGTGTTTCTCGAATACGGGACACTTCGATTATTATTGGAAATAGAAGAAAATCATTTAAATAATAGTTGTACTGGATAGAAGGAGACATTCAATTATAGAAGAAATTTTCTTTTCTATAGTTCTCAAACTATAATAAGTTATATATATATTTTTTAAATGAGATGCTCTATATTTTTAGGCTCATTCGATAAGAGTATTTTTTCTGAATCATTTTATATTGAGAAAAATGCAATTGAAATTTAAATAAATATAATTTTTATAATTATTTTTTAGTATTAAAAAAAACTAAAATGAAACGTTTTAAGTATTCTACGAAATGTAGATATTTGAAGAATAGGTAGGTACTCGACTGTAAATACAGAATTTCCAAATGCATAGAAAATAATTTTATCTTAGAGTTTCCTAAAACAACTAAGTAAAATTTTAATAAATGGTAATTATTTAACAATGGTAATAATCATCCGCATTATATTATATAATCTTTTATATCATTTAGACTACCGTCTATTAAATTTAGGTCTTAGGAATTTTATAATGTAATAAAACTAAATACGAGTACTATAAATTCAACTAATGATATTCCTTTATTATTCGTTTCGTGAAAATTTAACCAATTTTAAATTTACGTTATTGTAATTTTTGTATGAAAACTAATGAATTAAATATCCTTGTCAACCTGTATTCCAAATATAAATTTAATTATAGTATTAAAAGGTAAAATGTCAGGTATTTGTAATAATCGAATATTCATTTGTACGCCTAGTTATATCAAATATCATGTGATTGTGTTGAAAGCGATTGTTGTTGTGCTATGTTGTATGTAGATGTATGTAAATTAATATATCCATATACATGATCATATATCACACAGAGCTCCAAAATACTGACACGCAACTATGTGATTGGATAATACGGATCTGCTCGAGTAGCACAAAGATGTTTGTCAATGAATAGCTAGTTCAACCTACATCAATGCAGATGAAAAGATAAGTAATTAGCGGTTTATTTCTTAATACATTCATTAAAAGCAAACATAGACATACGGTTTAGATTAGAGTAATAAATAACAATATAAAGTACATTTAAATGATAGAGATGATTGGACAATTGGTATGGCTTATTTGAAGGGTTAAGATTTTACTTTAAGAGCTGTAAAGTTCGTCTTCGCATCAAGTCCAAAAGTCTCATTTTAAAGGATAAATTAGGCAAATCTTTTAGCTTTTGAATTCAGCAAAACGTGTTGCGATAATGTATGTATTATTAATAACTTCAATAAAAATAGAAAATGTCAAAATCCATTTAGTTGTATTTTAGGTAGTTGTATTTTATTGACTTCTTACTTCAGCATTTATACGACTGTGTATATTTTCTGTTCCATAGTAATTTAGCTATAATAGAATAAAATTAAAAATTAAAATAGCTATTTGCATACCTAGGCACTAAAGTATAATTTTTTTATTACTAATATAGAATTTATTTTACGAGGTGACAGCCGAGGGGAAGAAACAATATGAGTAATAAAAAAATACTTTAGTGCTGAAGTATACATTAATTTTTTTCTGAAATCGACACAATATCACTCCGCGAAGGTAGCCATATTAGTAGCTAAAGTAAAACTTTACAGACTCCTATGTCAAAATTCAACTTTACATACACAAAGTTAAATTTTGATATAAGAGTCTGTAAAGTTTTACTATAGCAACTATTTTGGCCAACTTCGCGGAGTGGTATCGCATACTTCAGTGTCGATTTTAGAAAAATGTGTTTAACGGGTACAAAAAGTCTTTCAGTATTTCAGAATTTTGCGGGCGAGGATATTTTATACATTAGGTTGTTATCTTAATTGTAAGGCAGTGCCTCCGCAACCAGTGTTGGTTCCCAAAAAATTATCAACGGGAGCCGGCGCGCCTACTACGGTGATACAAACTAAATGGCAGCCGGCAGTCAACTGACAGTTCTGACAGTGCCTAACCGATGTATCAACTTTGATCACCGAAAATATACGATTTAGAAATCGACGTACAATTTAATATGATACAGTAAAAGTGCATAGTGGAATGATTTATACTTTAGAAATATTTATTAAGGTTACAGGATCCAACAGAACTAATTTTTGTCCAACATTAAATTCCAGACCCTCCTTCATACCAGTTAAAACCACGGTTAATGTAGTTCTTGCCGTTCCTGAAAAAGTATGTACAGAAAAATCAGGGCGTCAATTTTGAATAGCTTTTTCCTGTGGATTGAATGTGAAAATGAATAGGTACAATTCTTTCCATATATTGTAAATAAAAACCCTTGTATGAACATCATTTTTATTTTATTTTAGATAAATCACTGTGGTCAAAATATATTGTATAAAATATACAGTTCTATGAATGAAAAGCGTGTAACGAAATTGCCATATAAATATTCACTTGTACAAATATTTTGTCTTTCAAATGCTGGAATATAAGTTTATTCCGTACAAATATTGGAGTACAAAAGCCGTAGAATCTAATAAAGCACATTGTTTTAAAAGATTTTTCAAGATTAGTGCAGAATATAGAACATTCTGAAAACTTATGTAAACTTTATTTTATTATTAAAAAAAGTATCAGAAATTTTCTATTTTCTAATTTATTGAATATTATAATGCAATAAATTTTGCTCAAAAAGTGTTTGAGTACTTAATAATTTGAAAATAACCCGAGATCGCAGGTCGATGGATTTTACCTTAGATGATTTTACCTTAGATTATTATGTACGATAACATTTTTTAAGCAAAATATTATAAATAAGCCAGACATCAGATTTAATCAACACAATTCTTTAGCTCGAGGGGTATATGTCATTATTTCATTTGTTTGTTCTCTTTACTTGTCAAATAAATGTCACACAATACCTAATAAATAAAATTTGCTTGAAATGAATTTTTCGGCATGTTTAAAGGTATAGAATATCAGTAAAGTTTAAAAAATGTAAGTAACTTGCTTTTGCGGATATTCCTTCAAAATGTTCAAAATTTGCGTATAAAAGCTAGTTTAAATTTAATCGCTGTTAAAAAGCTAGGTGCTATTTAATCACTTATATAAAATATACAACAATGGAAAATGAGACACTCTGATTGGTCAAATTTGTAATGAATGAAATAATCACACTAATTCTGTAAGAAAGTTGCCAACTCTTGAAATGTTGCTAAAAAATTTTACCAATAGAAACAAATGTAAAGCCTGTTGTCTAACATTTTCAAGTTTTATTCAGTGTTCGCAATTACTATTGGTTATATGCTATAGCATTGTTGCTAAGAGTGAGAACTTTGTTACAGACTGGTGGTGATTATATAAATACAACCGAGTTTAATTAACTACATTATATAGATCATTTGAAGACTAAAAATATTATAACTAATAGTTATTATGTATAGGTACACATATATTTGCTAACCAATTATTTATTTTTCACTGTCCATAGTGACAGTAAATTACAATTTTTTTTAGAAGGATAATTCTTATTATATTTGCAAATTAAATGTCGTGAAAACTTAATTTTGTATACACATCTCTTCTAATTTGCATTTGCAGATCTATGTTTGCATATCTAATTTTCACGCTTCATTTGTTTGAGTACTTCTTCATACTTGTTACGTGGATAACTATTTTATAGACACTACGTCGTATAAATTGTTGAAAAAGTTATAAGGATCATAAACGAGTGAACTACCTACATGACCAATTTATGGTTCAAATACCATCAAAGGAAACTGTACAGGTATATATCGTCAACGTTAAAATTTATGTCATTTACATTGACCTATCCTTTATTGAATCAGAAAACCGTGATATTTTATTTATTTGTGTTACATTGTTTTCAAATACGGACAATAAATCGTATAATGTGATTAATGTGTTTCGAGATTTGACAGTTTTTTTCTAAGGACCAAGCTTGAGCTTGGTGGATGATATATTTTAGTCTTTGAGCAAATAGTAGATGTCTTATGACCCTCGTATAATGTGAAAATTATTACTGCCAGAATTGTAGAATTAGATAATACAAATATTTTCAATTGGTACCCTGTAATTATTCTTTTTCTTTTCGCAACCTTCTAAATACGAGATGAATTAATAAGGAAGACAATCTAAATGGGGACAACAACCCATAAAGAAAAGATTTTTTTTTCTTATTTGCGGAATTAATCTAAAAGCCCGAGTCAAAAAACTCATTACCATGTTCATTCTTCAATATGCCAAGCCAATGATTTCTAAATGTGAATAACCCTCCGGTCAAACAGTTCATTGGTATATTAGCACACTATAGACTTCGCTAACTAATAATTAATTCATAGCACTTCGATGTATCTTGCATATGCAAACATGAATTAGGTTATAGGAACAAAAATTCAGTAAGCTAAAACTCATTTAACGTTAGATTTAGAAAATTTGATTGACGGTTTTAATCGCACCTTGTTTTACAATAAAGGCGCAAGGCTGCTTTATACAAAGAAGTTGCATTAGTTACATTGTACATTACTTAACTCTTAGCTTGACGCCAATTTTAAATTGTCCTCATAAATTTACACTCATTTCTACAACTTTGTATTTGAGTGTACAATTCATACTGATTACTTGATTATATGTTTTAAAACTTTACTGTGCAATACATATTAAAAATTCTCAAGTGGAACTAAAGTTCATTGACATTTATCAAATATGGGTACATGTTAAAAAAAATTAGAATTTCTCCATAACAATAAATTTATATTTCAATATAGTAGTTTTTACTGTTCTACAAATGTCGAAAAGAACAATGTCCTTAACAAATATTATTATATTTTGAATAACCATTAAAATTAAATTTATTGATATTAGAGTTATCTAAATGAAAATTAATTTATTTGTAATAGTTTAAAATTTTGCAAATATTTATTTAAGCTTGTCATATGCAAAGAATTTTATTAAATTGTATTATATAAAATTTCAATTCCATTTATTTCATATAAATCTCATGGAGAGGATATGTTCTTAGATTTGCGTCAGATTATTTTACATATAGGTAATTATTTTTCTCTGAATCTAAAAAATGTGTACCTAATTGTTATGAAATATAATTTAAAATCTTCAATATTTATAATAAAAATAACAAATTGTGAAAACATATATATATATATATATATATATATATATATATATATATATATATATATATATATATATATCACGGACCACGGATTTCGAAGGCCACCATTTGGATCTCGGAAACTATAAGAGATCGGTTAAATGGGACATATGGTGCGCCTTTTGGGGGCCATCTTATGTCTGCATTTTTTGTTTTGACAATAATTCTCATAAATTACTAGAAAATAGGGAAAAACTGAATTTGATTGATATTTTCATTTCGAAATAACTTCTAAACTATCAGTAACAGAGAAAAATGTATGAAATGAAAAAGTTAAACATTATATTGTTTATCCAGTGGCGTGCGAAAATAATTTTTCTATCGGTAAATTTTCGATATCACAAACTTGCATTTTTTAAATGGAATCTATATTGAATTTTTGCTACAAAAAATGCTTACTTTTTTCTCATTCGATTTGTGTAAGGGTTTTTGTGCTTTAAATAATTTTTTGCATCATATCTCGTAACCTACCCACGGGAATTTGAAAATATAGAGTTAAAGTTAAATTATGAAACAGGATAGTTAAGAAATAAGTTATTTAAAGTAAAATAAAATTCTATTTTAAAAAACTAATGTATTTACTGACAAATCTAAAATTTTAAGGGTAAAATAAAATTAAAACACAAAATTTCTTATACTAGGCGGAAGAAAAAAAATGTTTTTTTAGACTAAAAATCAAATGATCTCTATTTAAAAAAAATATAAGTCTGTGTTATATCTCGTAAATTTACAAATACAAAAATTTTATTCGTAAACCACTGCATAGGCAAAAATATCTAACGTTTTTATTTGAAACATTTTTCTCGATTACTGATAGTTTGGAAGTGACTTCAGAATAAAAATATCGGCCAAATTCAGTTGTCCGCCATTTTCTTGTAAGATATGAGAATTTTTGTCAAAACAAAAGCACATCTGAGATAGCCTCCCAAAGGTGCACCACATGTCCCATTTAACCAAAGTCGTATCTCTTATAGTTTCCGAGATCCCAATGGTGGCCTTCGAATTTCGGACACCCATATACATACATATATATATATATATATATATATATATATATATATATATATATATATATGCAAAAATAAAGAATACAATATTTCATAAGCTTATATTTAAAAAAATCGTCAACGTCGAGTCCACATACACAAGCTAAGCAGAAAAATTTCCATGTTGTATTTACAACGAAAATTTTGACCCTGTGCACTTCGGCTAGATATTATATATCGGCTTAAGCCTTGCAGTGTGAGATTTCACTACAAGTCGAGAGTGATTCGGCATACGCATTGTGATCGCCATATTTTATCAAAGAGAAACACTGCTTTGAATTTATATATTTGATATTTTTTTGTTTTCGTGGGTTGCATTTGAGGTTACGTCGAGCCTTGCAAGTCCCAAGCTTTCACTTCCACAACACAGGTACCGTAATCAGTGCTTTGAATTTGACTATTTGACATTTGTCTGTCTTCGTGGGTTTACATTTGAGGTTGTTTAATACCAATTTCGTTTAATAAGTGCAACGTTGGTCAGTAAAACTAATATAAATAGCCAAACATTCTACCGACTTATTATTCTATCATACTGCTTATATTCGTTAGATATGTATATATGAACAAGAAAAAAATCTCACATCGGAGTGTGATACACTAAAAAGATTTTAATCTTAAAAGCTTCCGAATCTGGGTTGTCAGAGCAGAAATATTTTCTTTCACGTGAAGGTGAAACTTTCTGATTAAATGGTTCGGTAAGTGAGTGTGTGACGTGACATGTGTGACTGTGATCCGACGTATATCGTCATCGGACGCTGGCAGGAAGTGGGAAGCAGCACGGTATAAGCCGATTCGGGTGAAATCTATAACTCCCTAGTGAATAGGCGCTCCAAGTGGAAATACACTGTCTTAGACATTAAGCCTTTTCTACTTCAATTCGCAGTTCACCCTGTCTCTTTGCCTGGCAGTTTCGTTCTACACACACACACACACACAGAGAAATGGACGAATTCCGAAAACACAGTGAGACGTAGGAGACGATTTTATATTTTTTATACTTTTCATAGTTTAATTTACCATTTTCTTTATCTTCCCCTAACCTAGGTAAGAAAAGTAATGATTATCAAAAAAGTTCATGTCAACATTCATATTTACGAGATGTTTGTGTCTGTGAGTATGTGCTCTAAATTCATATGCTGTTAATCACAAAATTTTCAAAACTCGTAGTTAGACTCTCGAGGGAAATGAAAAAATTTTTTTTGTGATTCCGACAAATAAATTAAAATATTACAGATTTTGTGAAAAAATATTGTCAATGTATTGGACTAAACTGAAACGAAATTTTATATACACACACACACACATATTTGTTATCATTGTTAGATATGTTTACTTACATAAAATGAAAATGCATTGCCCGCAACAGATTTTTATGATTTTATCTACCGCTACTCTCACTAAGGGAGGCACATATAGGGATCGTGATCATACAAGCGTGTGTGTTTGTGTATGTGTGTGTGAGCCTAGGTGTGTGTGTGTGTGTAGGTGGGTATGTGTGTATGAGTGTGTGTGTGTGTGTGTGTGTGTAGGTGGGTATGTGTGTATGAGTGTGTGTGTGTGTGTATGTGTGTGTGTGTGCGTGCGCTCATTCATGTGTGTGTGAGTCTGAGTGTGTATGTGTATGTGTGTGGGTATGTGTGGATGTGTGTGTATATGAGTGTGTGTGCGCGCACGTGCGTGTGTGTGCGTGCGTGAGTGTTAGTCTGGGTGTCTGTGTAGGTGTGTGTGTATGTGTGTGTGTGTGGGTTTTGCAAGTATGTGTGGGTGTGTGTGTATTTAACCCTTAAGTGGTCGTATCTTTTTTTGTAACAGAAGTGGTCCCGCGGAGCACTGAGTGCACTGCTCCTTAAACATGACTCTATTGATGCATGTTTTCGATTTTGATTATAGTTTTTATTATAGCCGAATGAACTAACATTACCTATTCTATTGTCAAAAATAAACAAACAAAAAATATTATCACTTTTTTGGTAAAGAAGCATCAAATCACAGAATGTAAAATATTCGAAACACAATAATTGTTCTTAGAGTTATAAATCTTTATAATAATATAAAACTCAGAAGCGTTCTTGCTCTGACTTGATGTCGTTACTGATATAAAGTAGAACCTCTCCTTTAGAATCTTCCGAATCAGCCTTACCCACATCGTATTTATAAACTGTACACTTCTTTCTCCAGCTCCATCACTATCCATGTCCAATTTTAAATACTTGGCAAGTTCTTCGCCAGTCAGCTGTTTTCGGAGTTTTGTCAATAAAATTATGATAAAATTGCATATTTTCACTTACAATGTAATAACTATAGCCTAAATTTTACTTTTAACTAAAAAGTACTACAACTTTACAAAATGGGAATTTCAATTTTACTTACACAAGTGCGCCTGCCGTAACACTCTATGCACCGCTCAAACATTCTGCTGAAAACACTAGCTACTGAATGTAAAAATAAATTAATTTTGAAACATATATTTACCTTTTTAATAACGCTTGAAGAAATATATGGAGAGATCTATAAACATTCAATAATACAAGTTTAAATTAATAATTGGAATGCGATTAAGTATATTGCGGTCACCTTATATCTCAACCACAGCTACTCATTTTATTTGGCATTTTGGGTTTGACTGTAGTTATAAAAAGGAATTTTACTAATTTTTGTTATTTAGCTGTTTTGCTAAAAAATAATTAGACAATATTTGAATTTAAAAAAAATAATTTAATTCGCTATGGTTCGTCTTCCGATCTACCACTGTGTACAAATTTTTATGCTCTATGTTACAAAAATTATTCTCAAGCTGCTTTTACATCTTCAAACTCTTACTTTGATCCCGTACCTATTGGCTAACGGCAACCGGTAAGCTGTGAGCAGTGAAAAATTATTTTCAACAATAGCTTTTACGCGGTAGTGTCTACATTAACATGACCGCCGGGAGAGGTGAACTTGAATTGCGACCAGTATCGCTCCGTCTTGAATGGTTATTAAAGCATCAAGACACACAACAAGAAGATATTTTGTAATAGCTTGTTTATTCATTAACACACTGCAACAATTTAACACCTAGAAAAGGTAAAGTAAGAAAATTATTAGATATTAAAATGCTAAATGCAAGCCAAAATAATGTATGTCATTGTTAGTCCCAAATAGGTCAGTGCAATAGAATCTGTGGAGCATACCCGAAGTGATATACGATCAAATCAAGACATACGTTCATTGAATTTTGTAGTATTGTATTTTTGTTTAAATAATTATAAACAGTGCACAGTTCACGTGAATATTATTGTACAACTCCAAAAATAAAGGGTCCGTCTATGTGCTATATAAAGTTTTGCATAAGATAATTAATATAATGAGATTTTTTGGCTTTTAAAGTTGAGCAAATATTGCTCCCGTAACACATACAAGGGTATCAAAATTATGTTGTCCACGTTTTTCACACATTTTCTAGTGTATAGCTTTTACACGGTGATGTGTTGAGTGATAGAGTCGCACAACGTCGCTATAGGAGAAAAAAATGTACTGTAGGTGGCAGGTCGCACGACGAAAAATCCCCTATTTGGCCGCCATTTTGTCTAGTAAAATAGTAATACCATTTATTGTTTTTATTTAAAAGTGTAAACATTAAAACAATTTATCATTTATATTTAAATAAACATTTATTTCATTCACGCATAAATGATAAAAAGTGACATTTTCCCCATTTGCTACTTCACAAATCTCTCACCAGATGTCAGCTACTTTGATTTTTGCAATTGTATTTTTTCGTACTTATGCATTGAAATGTGTTATTTCGCATCGCCTAAGCAACGTCCGAAACGTGATTTCTCAGGTCTCCACCAGATAAACGACCGGGAAATTTTGGAAAAAACACTCGTATTTCTAAAGCATTTCTTAAAGAAATATATTTAAAATAAAAAAGTATAATTTGTCAAATATTATTCGCTTAACAATAATAAAAGAAAATGGTGGAATATTGAATGAAAATTCATTTTAAAATAATAAAATTAGTGCATTTGGTTCACAATATTGGCAGCAATTTCTGCTTGGCGGGAGTTGGCGAGACAGAGCACTCGGGAAGTCGGTAAAACATAACCAACAAACAATATAAATTGTAACAAAACAATAAGAAATTTAACAAGTTAATTAAGTTTAAATTTGCTATATACTATATGTGAAATACTTGGTAAGTAATAAATATTTATTTAGATACCATGATTAACACTACATTCCATTAAAAAAGACATTAAAATAATTGGTATTTCAATTTGGCACATCACTCTAAAATTACCTTCAAAGCAGTGTTATGTAATAAAGTTTTAATAAATAAAATTATTTGTACACAAAGTACTGCTTATTAGTTTTTATACTATTTTTACGAAAAATATTGTACAAAACACCAAGCGTTGGTATGTAAATAACTATTTTATCGCTCTCCGCTTACAACTTGCCACTGTATTAATAAACAAAATAGTAATTTGAAAAAAAATATGATTATCTTTTCAGATTATCTCGTATCTTATTTGTACATAGGCGTACGAACAAAAATGTACTTCAAGGTGATGAAATTCTTTTAACTTTACTTTAAAATTATACTTAATTACATATTAATATTTCATGTTTCTAATAGATTGTGGTTTGTAGTACTATTTGTATGTATTATTATGTTGTATTATTAAAAGTTATAAATTTATATTATGCAGTGTATTGTTTCTACAATTGTACGGGAAATAAATGTTCTCAGTTTCAAAATTATTTTGGGAAATAACCAATCCCTTTACTATTACATACAGGAAAATTTAAACAAGGATTTTATTTTGTTTCGTAAGAACTTGTCATGATTTTGCTTAAAAATGGCAGGCCTAGCCGCTCAACTTGTAGATAATATTTCAAAATTATACAACAAAATTAGTAATTTTTATCGATGATTGCAGAATATGTGATTATGAACATGTAGGTAAATACGCTGCTCTCGTTTCGGAAACTTGCATTCGTTTGTGATTCATTACTTTCACTTACTTGTTACAAATAGTTATTTCAGTGTCTATTAAGTGCTTCCTATCGGTTGAAAATGAGTTTGGAGTTCTAAACATTCTCGTGTAAGAAAAAGTCAGCTTCATAGATTTATTCCTCAATATACTCGTAATATCATATATTTATAATTTTCTTCAAATATGTATTAATTTTCTGTTAAGATGTTTACCAAAAAGACAGAAATTGCTAAACGTTCCCATTGTGGAGTTCAGGTGAAATTGGATTACAATCACTTGAATATAGATTGTGGTTAATTTAATTTCAAAATGTTGTTTCGGAGATCCTCAAGTAATTCCTATATGTTACTGAGAAAGAAACACAATGTTTATTATTGAATTTCAACTATCCCTGCAGCCTGCAGCGTCGAAAAGTGTTTCCAGCTCCAGCATTGTGTAAAGGAGAAAGAACATTCTATACACAAGTACACAAGTGCCCTTCATATTCACAGCTGACAAAGGCGAAATTACAAAGCTCGCAAAGATTTGCCGATATAAAAGAAATATACAAAAATCCATAGCAAATCTCTATCGAAAACAGTGCATTCGGTAAACATCTCACGTATTCCTTTTCTGAAACAGTTGTTTCGAACTTTATGCCCCGTGAGTAATCCATAACTTACCAAGTCCAGATCAAGAACCGGAAGTGTACTGACCGGATGTGATGTGCCGGACGTGACGCACGAACGTCGGCAGGCCGGGCAGTCCCTCAAGTCCTGCAGGCTTGCGTTATTAGACGACCGACATCCGTCCCGGCGCGAATTGCCAACAAACCGGAAAACGCGCTAAAAGTATTGCACCAACGAATTTTGCACTATTAATATCTGGCACTATTGTCTGGGGACCTTTCATAAAAACTCAACTCAAATATGTACATCTATGGTCCAAAAAGTATTTTTATTATTAAAATGTTGGATTTGCTTTCTGATTCAAGTTTTGTAAAATGATTTAACGTATTAAATATGCATTTGATGACAAAATGCTGAATGAATACATAGTTTTCAAAATAAGACAATTTTGCAGAATATTGTTACATGTGGATGGTTAATGTATTTTAAAAAATGTATGATTCTGTCTATATACGAGTAGTTCATTAATGTATGTTTTGTTTTTATATAGAGGCAAAAGTATTCTCTAAAGTTATCTAGAAGAATTATAGACGTACTTTAGCTAATATAGTTCATAGTTGTGATGGATACTACATTTAGTTACTTTATATACTTATATATATATATATATATATATATATATATATATATATATATATATATAATTGCAAAAAAAAAAAATAGTTAAAGTAACTTCTGTTTTTAATACAACAATGACTATTAAAAGTGCATATACCCCGATACCGTATTAAAAATAAGTCACAATTAATTAGCGGTCACGTTTATTCTGTCCGGCTTAAAAGTAGTAACAGATAAAGAAAGCATGTTTCACTTATGTTTTTTTTTATTTTACAAAAATTCTTATATCTTTCCATACGCGGGAATTGAATGGTTAAACACTTGCAAATTCTTTTGTTTATAAAATTATGTATCTATATAAATTTTTTATATCATCTTCATATTCCCATTTATTACTCAGTTCATTTTCTAGTTACACAGGGTGTTGAATGACGTTCAGTACATATTCAAGGAGCATGTTCCCGAGAATGTTTTAAGCAGAGAATGTCCTATAAGCGTAAAATGCACTGAGTGGATGCACGTAGAACCTTAGGGTTATTTTTCACCTGCTCACATGTGTCAATAATACCTTGCGAAAGGAACCCAAGTTTATAGGACATTTTCTACTTACAATGCTCTCCGGAACATGTTCCTTCAGTATATACGATACGTCATGCAATACACTATATAATAAATATGTACAAGTATTTTAGATCTTTTAAAAGATAACCTGTTTCAAAGTGGGTTATGTACACAACCTCAATTGGAAAAAATAGTTTTATTTCACCGAAGATACCAGGATCTTCAATTTTGTTGCAAGTTTGGTCAATTGTTCACATTCAATTCTGCTTTCCGCCAGAATGACAGAGGCTTAAAAATATGTTTTTTACAACCGTGCGTGAAAAGTAATTTTCTCGCACTCTTTACAGTGCGTAAAGAGACACTTTTCTAGCACTAATGCTTGAAATGATTAAAATTTGATTAATTACCAGTCAAGTTGATAATTAGCTAGTAAATAATAATGAAAGTAATAAAATTTATTAGGAAATATTAATGTACGCTGTAAATGGAAGTGTAATCATTTTTTACAGATGGAGTTCTAATCTAATTTTTAATAGCATTAACACTTTTTGACAAGAGTTCTAACCTAACCTAATTTTTAATATCAAATGTACAATTATAGAAGACTAATCCACTTCTGTCTGAGAATCTTCCAAGTATTTAAATTACATTTTGTACAGTTTTATGAGAAAGAGCACTAACAGTATTTGAAGATGCTGGATGCCTCTACACTCAATATTTTTGAGAAACATCACTAAAATTTCGATTGTAGGAAAAAATGTTTTATGCAACAGGTGAGTAAAATAGTATTTTTATATCGTGCTCTAATTTTCGCATTCGGCGTTCATGCGTAAAACATCGCACTGGACTAAAAATATACTAATTTACACACTTGTTGCATAAATAAATATTTTCTCGAATATCTTTAAATATGTAAAACTACTTTTACAGTTATCCCATGTTTATTTTCTATAGGCATTTCATTTTTTGTTAATATTTCATTGTTGTATGTTGAATGTAGTTAATAAGCTTGTAGTGGAAGTTTCTGAAGCTATGGAAGTTTATTTGTAGGATAATTTTTTGGATTTAAGCTTTAATTGGTTATTTTTATTTAATCCTTTTTTGTCAAATCCTGTTTTTTAACTATAAAGAATTAAATAAAAATAACTATTTGAAGCTTGAATCCAAGAAATTATCCTACAAGTAGATAATAAGCTGTTAAGGAGTATACAGGGTGGTGACCGCTAAGCCGGAACATAGGATTTTAACATCTGTAGCAGTCGAAACGTTGTTATATTTTAAATATATATATATATATATATATATATATATATATATATATATATATATATATATATATATATAATAAAGAATGCAAGTCCAGCCAGTATTTTTTAATTATATAAAATCATACTTTCGTAATTGCCTGATGGCGAGTAATTCAAGAATCAACCTCAAATTTGAACACCAGTTATGACTGTTGTCACATTGCAATGTGAATTAAAAAACTCTTTGCACGCTACACAATAAATACGTACTTTTAGTTCTTAAATTAATGAAATTATATTATCCAACAATACACGTGTAAGTGTAAGTTTTAAGGAGAAGTTCTTATTTATTTTGCAGCATTATATTCTTATATTACTAAGAAGTCATTTCAACAGACATTCTTTTTAATCTGGTGATATTATAACCTACTTACTCTGATGATAAGAAGCTTCGAAGTTCTGAAGCTCATATCATCTGCAGTTATCTGCAATATGATCCCATATGCATCCGTCGCTTATTCCTATTAAACACATTCTGAAATTTTACAGCTCATATTGCTACGTACGATGCTTATATCTATCATCAAGGAATTTGACTATACTAACCGTAAAATAAAATTTCATGGTGAAGAATGTTTTATCAAACTCTTTTTCATATCGTTTTATTAAAGAATATCTGCCACCGTGATCGTAAATATTATAAATTGTACCATATTGAACACTGTAATCTTTAATAGAATTTATAATAGAATCTGTAAAGAACTGCATCTCGCAATGAAAATTATTAAAAAATAAATGCTAGAAACTCCAATACTAATACTAGCAGTGGTTTTATTGTTAAAAAATAAATTTAAGTTAAAAAAGCTTCTTATAATGAAAACCAAAACCAATTCACAATAAAAATGCATACATTACAAATATTGTACTTTAAAAATAACAAAGTACTACTGACTACTCATATTACACGTTTAAAGAGTACATTTAGTGTTTGCTGATCGTAAAGGCCGTATCCCAGAGCATGAAATGTTGGCAATAAGTTTCAAGAAACTTTTACCCGCAACTAGACATAGCACACAATCGTTATAAGTTAAATTACAGTAAGATAAAATAAGCTTTGAATTAAGTATAATAACTAATACGTATCTCTTTATATACATTTATACACAAATTAGAACCACAAACGTATATCCAGAAATCCACTTTATCTAAAAGGCCTTAAGAAATAAGAAACGAAACAGGCACAGTACACTTTTCTTAATTTGCATTTACGCAGCACTGGGCACACAGAATCGAATCCTAACAAATATATGACAAAATCCAATAAACTATTAAACTATTTATCTTCACAACCACTTTCTACGCCAATAACTTAAAATGTACTTCTTATTGACCTACGCTTCATAGTATCTAATAAACTATTAAACTATATCTTCACAAACACTTTATACGTCAATAACTTAACATGTACTTCTCATTGTCCTACAGAGCAAAGAGTAATGTTCCGCTGCCTTGTATCATTTCCAACTCTCTATGCACATGTCTCTTTTTATGTTCAGTTGCATTTACGACATTTTTTAAAACTATTTTTGTGACAACTATAGAAGAGTATAAATTATAAAAATACGTACATAACAGTCTATCTGAATTACTTTTGTTAAACTTAGAAATAGAGCTATAGAGTTATATTTAAATATGGTTAATTTTGATTTTATGTGCCTTAAATAATGTATCCCAAATTTGTACTATACAATACGACTTTACCGTACGTCAAGCGAGTTAGCCGAACACGGTGCAAGATAACTGGGTAACGGACAACTGAGAGTTGATCATTTGAGCGGCAGAATCTCCGCGTTTATTTTTATAAATACTATTAAATCTAAACTAGCTTAACGTAATCTAACATAACGAACAAATCCGCATTACATCATTGTCCGAAGACCAATTGTTCGGCGCTCAGATGTTCTTAGTCTAATTTAATTGAATGTGTCCGAAACTTATCTGCTTTCTTACCAACCACTGTGAATCCATTGGCATGACCTTGTAAGATTCATGAGATACTGAAACACCTACACTAATTGACCATTGTATTACACGTCGTGATAAGTGTAATCTAATCCTTTTGACGCTGGCGAAATTGTAGCTCAATAGGTCGGCACTGTCTGTTCGTCTGTAGATTAAAGACTAAATAGAATGTTAGAGTCGTGAGTGTTGGTTTCATGGATTTTCTGCTCTAGACTTTAGTTTTAGGGGGAAATACAGGATCTTTTTCACATCATACCATGTCAGAACAGCTAACAAATTGATGTTTTTGTTATGTTTTGTCTAAAATAGTCTATAGAAATATATTATTATAAAGGTATATCAAATTCAAAAGCAAGTAAATAAAGGTATTTGTTTTTATATCCAATTATACAAAATTAAGATTTCAATTACACAATCAAAACTGTGCCATAAATAAATATAGATTGTAAATATTATAGATAGAGGCAACGAGACTTTCAGACATTATTAATTTTAGTGTTACCACAATCGCTATCCATATTTTAAATATTTATTATTAATTTCATGAAAGACGGGAGTCAAGCAAGGTTATTGCATGTCACCCAGTCTTTTCAACGTGTATGCAGATAAATTGATAGAGGACGCATTGAAAGGTACATGTGGGGTAATTGTGGGAAGGGAGAGAATCAAATGCATCAAATATGCTGATGATCAGGCAGTTATTTCAGAAAATGAGAAAGAACTTCAGAGGATGTTGAATAAAATATGGGTGAAATGTGAAGAATTTGTAATGAAAATAAGTACCTAAATAAAAATAAAAAATAATGAAGATGGAGGAAAAAAGAGGGGCCTGTACAGATATGGTTAAACGGAGAGAGAACAGAGCAAGTTCATTCTGATATTTGGGAAGCATAATAAATTTGAAAGAAACTGCAAGGAAGATATTAAAATCAGAATTGGATTGGGAAAGGTAGCATGCAGTAAAATACAAGACTTACTAACAGCCAGACGCATTAATATTGAATTGCGAAAAAGATTTGCAAAATGTCTAGTTCTGAGTATAGTACTATTATATGGCTGCAAAACGTGAACAATGTAAATAATGTATGTGTATATAAAATTATTATTGAAGGAAAAATACATGGAAGAAGGGACAGAGGGCGGAGAAAAATTTGGAATGTTAACGCAAATTAAAGACGGGCAAAACTACGAGAGGCTGAAGAGGGACGCGCAGAGCAGATTAGCTTGGAGATAACATATCCGTTGAGACCTGTTGAAGGACAGAATTTACATAATGATGATTATTAATTTCTATATGTGGAGTTACTTGTTAATAATAAACTTTCGAAATACAGTGATTGGCCTTAACATCAGTCAACAAACTGCTGTTGACATAAAGTGAATATGAGATAATGTTACTGTGCCTGACTACCTAACCAGTTAGAGTAAGAAGCTAAAACATAAAATGATTAAATAGTGATCAACCCAAGTGTGTTCGGAATTATGGTAAGGGAGATCTAGATTTACCATTTTTTCGTTGTCTCCGGCTTGCTTCCTGTAGTTTGTTAGTGTGAGTATTATTCTGTATTTTATTTTATAATTAATACGATTTGTATTGCTCGTTTTTTTTATTGTTTACTTATATGTTTTTGTATCCTTCACTCTGTAGTCTTCCGGTTTTCCTTGAAGATGATTTTGTAAGAAATCGAAACCGGTCGAAATAAATACTCATAAAGAACAGTGTGTTTAAGACAACCTTGCCATCTCCCTTACCATAAAACATAAAAACTGAAAATGTGGCAACAAACTTACAAGAGAAGAATAGCTATAAAAGTAGAAATAAAACATACATGATGAAATAAATTAGAACTATAGCTACAGAAGAAGGTCGTGAAACAAAGCCGTACATGCACATAGTTTGAATTGGTCTCATTACACAGTAACACAAAATTCTCCAATAATACCAAATATAGCTCAGTGATTGGTCAAAATCCACAAATTATAAAAAGAAAATAATTCGTTGCTCACGCATACCCACTTCAACACAATGGCAGATGGCGCTTGAGAACAGACCGTTTTTCATGTATTAAAATATATATATATATATATATATATATATATATATATATATATATATATATATATATATATATATATATATATATATATATGTTGTACCTATGATGTCAGGTTAGTAAGAATGTTGTTGAAAGAGAGACTGATTTTTTTTTTTGGATGATGTTATTTTAATTCTTTCGGGTTTGTGGTAACCCACTAGGTGGGAAATGCGTGATTTTATGTATGTATGTATGTATGTAAAAAAAAAAAATTTGTGAAACAAAATTTTGTCAGTATTAAATATCAGCAAAAGTGTACAATAGCAGAACATTAAAATTTACAAAGTTGAAATAAAACATGGTTAAATATCATCTACATTTGACAACTGAAAGCTGAAACGCTTTTATTTTTCAACTTTTGTGTATTCGATATACATTATTTCCAATCAAAGGCAGAATTTATTTCCTTATCTCAACTAACGCTATTTTCTTACTTGAAACGTACTATAATCTAAATTCACGAACGTTACCTACTCACAACTACCTATGCAAAATTTACTTATCCTGGCGTCTAGCTTCATTCGGTCCCTTACGCAGGATTTCTCTCAAAAGGAAAAGGTAGGCTCGAGAATTAATAACGCTTGATGATTGGACACGTATAACTGCGCATGTATGAATATATGAATGTGTTTGCTTATAAAGGCAGTCGGTTTGCAAGAGTGAAATACTGGGTACAGTGTGAATTTTCCCGTGAACGTGAAATAATTAACGAATCCCGAGATTTAGAATAAATAAACCATATCTTATTTGTAAAACAAAATCCTCGACAAAATCCGAACTAAACGAAATCAAAATCTTGTTAAAAACTGCATGATACACTGCAACAACCACATTTCAAAGGTTAATGGCTTACAAGCTGCCTAATAGCGACTAGTTCCGCCCAAGGCTCTCACCACAAAAAGCTTCTTGCAGGCAAAAAACACTCAACAAGCTTAAGACATCGAACGCCATCCTGTTACAGGCAGCATACGAGAAATTTAAATATACGAAATAAGAGAAAAAAAAACTATTTTCATTTATAACAAGATCATGATAATAATCTGAATACTAATAAATTATATCGTATATACATAATCTGATTTTACGATACTCACAGATTACAATCAAACAAATTTAAGCGGATTAAAGTAAATATTTTATTCACATGGGTAGGGCTACTCGTTTGGAAAAGTGTATATGTTGACAGGTTTAAAACGTTGGATTTGAGTAAATATTCATTTAATTATCCCGAATTTTTTTGCAAGAATATTTTTCTTCTTCCAGTCGGAAGTTTTTAAAGTAATGAACGGTAATACTAAAATTACCGAAAATAAAATATTTCGAATTTGTGATATATCGATGTAATTAATAATAACAATAATAATAATAATTAAATGTAAAAAAATATATCATCCGTTTGCAGATTTTTATAATGATAGTATACCTGTACTATTGAGATGGTTCAGCCAATGGATTTTCAAAAGGTACTACATTATCGAGGAGTTAAAGAAAACTCCATAGTTTTCTTTAACACAGTATGTATATGTTCAAAATAAATTTTAAATACTCTATTTAAATAACATTTACTGATTTATGTAAGACGAATCTTAATTGCAAGAGTTTTGTTTTTCAAGGAAGATTTACAAATAATTGTTTTCGTATTATATTCGTTTCATTTCCCGTAAAAATTTCAAATTAAATTTTCCGCTAAAATCCTCTGTGTAACATGAACTTGAAATGTAAGAAGGTAACGAAAAATTTATTGGGCGGAAACCCTTGTTATTCTGACACGATCTATTCAACGTAATTAATATATGAATTTCCGGTTAGCCTCCCAGTCTCGGAAGTGCACAAAGGGCGTAAACAACTGGCTGGAATTACAACAAAATGGATACCAGCGTGGCGTAATACGTTCTCGAGATTTTGTTTCGTACGGCCATTAAGTAATTTAACACTCTCGGTTTACAGGAAACTTTCATTATTGCGGAATTAGCTTCCCAACATTCTGAAGCCTTTCAAAAATATAATTCGCAACCTGAAGCTTTTTACAAGCTATTAAGTATTCTTAACATAGACGACAATCCCCATCTCTTTAATTTTGTAATAGGTTGTTTTACATGAAAATAATTTGATAGTAGCCATAGACAGTTCTTCCATCCAACCAATAAATTTATAAGTAATTAGAATAATCATCACATCACATTACAATACAGTAGCAATACAAACAGAAAAAAAAATTAAACATAATATTGAACACATTACCAATATTCATAGGATATATTATAAGAAATCCAACACCAATAAATAAATATACAAATAGAAGTACAGAAATTAATACTAGTCACTAAAGTAACATTTTAATTTTGTTTGTAAAGGATTTTACAATTATAGTGATTTTAATTCATGTAGAATAGAATTGTTATAAGACGGTGCCAAATACGAGAAATAGCATTTAAATTTTGATATTTTTTGTACTTGTAGATCAGACCATAATTTTAGGACTTGAACATTAATAATTCATATAGGTATGACGAATAGGGATTCACCAAACCAAGCTACTTGGTTTGAAATAAAAAAGCTTGGCTTGGCTTGAAACTTCAATCTTTTTTTAATGTTAGGCTTGGCCTGGGCTTAATGAAAACAAAGCTTGACTTGGCTTTAAGTATTATAAGCTAGGCTTGATTTTTAAGCTTTATCAAACTTTTTGAAGCTATTTAAAGCTTTTTCAAACTTTATAAATGCTCATGGACACAGTAGGTATTGAAAACCAGTAGTAGCTGTTCGGTATCAAGATTTGAAAATAAATATTCGATGTGAATTAAATTAAATATATCGGTATACCCATAAATCAGATACGTCGATGTATTGGAATATTGATGTAACAATATATCGATATGCTATGTCGATGTTTCATTGTATCGTAACAATGTATAAATCACGTTTTGTTTTGCAAAAAAATTATTGTAGTATAATCGAAAAATATCTTCTGATGCGTAAAGATAAACAAAACGATAACATAAAATTTATGAAACATCAAGTGCTTTTTCTTTGTAATTATTAAAATATAAAAATATTGAAATGTATATTTTATGCATTTCATTTATTTTTGAGAGTAAACAATCAACATAAATATATTATCTTTTATGAAATATTTACCCTCCAATTTTTATATTTCTTTTATTATTTTTGTTGGCTGTATTCATTCAAGCAGACATATGCATTATTTACACTTTATTGTATTTTAATAACTAAAATGAATAGGACTTAAGTTTATGATGCTATTTTTACTCTTATTGACCTCCCAACAAACTGTTAAAGTTTGTCATACTGTATAGTACATATTCACCTTGTATAAATAAAAAAAAAAACTCAAGACTCCAAACACACAGGAACAGTGATCAAATAAATACATAATTATTTATAATGTACAATGGGATGAAACTGACCTGAGACTGACCTTTTATACCTACTTCAAATACATCTGGATATAATAAAACCCTACAGACGGAAATTTCCCCGAAATTTTGTTTGTTCATGACATAAATACCTACCCGCCTCATCCTATGAAATTCGTACTGATTTTTGAGTACAGAACCATGTAATAATATATTTATTTGCTTATTTATTAACTCAAATGAAAACTTGTATCAAGGTAATATTTAAAAGAGAATGCTCTCTTGTCGGTACATTGTTAATGTGTATTATACATGTCACAGACAAGATCGGTTTATCAAGGATATATTAGTGGTTAGCTAAAAACATCATTGAAATCTGTGTATATAAATATACATATCCACAAACAGAAATTGTCTCGTATCTATGATTCGGAAATACCAGAATAACAAAACATTGTACAAAATGTAACTTTAAAATGCAATAATAATTATCATCATACGTAGTCTGTCACTCAATTTACCTTGCGGTGTTGAGTATATTATTATTTCTTATAATTTTTATTCTGCAGCAAAATTATCTATTAGTAGCATTCCAATAAATACGAGTAATAAATATTATGTATTGAAGCTTGCTATTTAAAATCAAGTTAGTTAAAATTTAAATGAATATTGATTATAATCTATCCGTTTTAACTATAGAGTGGTGGGAGGACAGAGTTGGTTTGAAAATCAAATTTAATTTCTTGAAGCTTTGAGCTTATAATTAATTCCAGTTACTTAAAAATTTAACTGTTTAATTAATTAATTTTTATACAAAATACGTTGAACTTGACAATAATAAATATTTTTGAAAAAATTAAATAGTTCTATATGTAATGATTGACATTTGCAATAAATTTTGTATTATCATTTTTCATCATACATTTTAAAACAATAAAATTATTTTGTACTTTATTGGTTTTTGGATTAGCGAATTTTACTCTAATTTTGACAGTTTATTTCTTAAAATATAGTCCAATTTAATCCAAGTAACTACCTTTTTTTAAACCCATAAACAGGAATAAATCCCAATTACAGAGTGGGTTCACATTCACACACATCCATGTATTAGTGGGATTCGAACCCAGAGCCCCGAGAGCACTCATGACATGAGGCGTTACTCTAACCATTGAGCCACCGGAGCTATAATAAAATGAAGATTAAGTTTTAAATACCGGGATAGAATAGAATTTACCCGTGGAATTCGCTAATCCAAAAATGAGGATTGGCTTACACATATTTGTGAATCGTTAATTTTTATTATTCCAAATACATACCTATATATTTACTTATGGTGGAAACTGTAATGAAGTCCTTTTCTATTGCTCTATTTAATTTTTCCTTTTTAAAACCTTACTAATATTATTTTAAAATGATTAGTTCTTTGATAGTGACATTTATCTGTCAGTTATATACATTTGAATAACTGCATTTTGTTTGTTTAAAGCGTAGGCTCTGGGATTTAAATTATAGATAATTTTAGAAATTTATCCATAAAATATATAGAGAAAGTATTAATGCAAATCTATAGAAAGTTTAATAATCTTTAATTTTTATAATAACATTAATCTCGAAAAAATAACATTATGTAAATTAATTCCTGTGACTTTGGTTCTGTCACAAACCTTTTTACCCATTACATCTCTAATAAAAGGAAAATTTCCTATTTTTTATAAATCAATATATTATGTAGATTAATTCCTGTGAGTTTGGTTCTGTCACAAATCTTTTTACCCATTACACCTCTGATAAAAAGAAAATTTTCTATTTATTATAAATCAGTATGTTATGTAGATTAATTCCTGTGAGTTTGGTTCTGTCACAAACCTTTTTACCCATTACACCCCTGATAAAAAGAAAATTTTCTATTTATTATAAATCAGTATGTTATGTAGATTAATTCCTGTGAGTTTGGTTCTGTCACAAACCTTTTTAACCATTACACCCCTGATAAAAGGAAAATTCTTATTTATTATAAATCAGTATGTTATGCAGTTTAATTCCTGTGAGTTTGGTTCTGTTACAAACCTTTTTACCCGTTATTTAAAGGTATTTTTCGAAGAAAAACTATTTTGAGCTTCTAGTAACTTGCCAAATCTAATGGGCTCTTTCCAATCGAGAAAAAGTTCGAAATACAAGATTTCAAAATTTTCTGAATGATAGTAATTGAGTTAGAGTGGAGGATCCACACACACACATACATACACACAGACATCATCGTGAAATGTTAAAATTGGATTCTAGGGACCTTAAAACGTGGTCATTTACCAAAATCTCGATATGCGATTTTTAGCACGATCCCTATACCTCCCTTACCAAGGGTAGCGGGAGGTAAAAGTAGTGTTTTTAGAAAAATAGTGTATGATATATACTTATAAAAAGTGATTTTATTTTGTTCGAAGGCTTGGACAAGGACAACTTCGCTTCGTGTCGTGTTCCAAAGCTCCTTCTCACAAAATGAAATGTCACTTCTATATCATAAGTAACCATTAAATTCAAGTTTATGCTATATGTTTCACAGTACCTAATGAAAAAATAATAATTTTTTATTTTCGCAAATAATGAAATAAACAAATTGACGCCTGAAATAGTCATGAAAGTCAACCCTAAAATAGTGTATCAAAGTACAAATGACCTTCTCTAGCCAAATTTGAATTTTGTAGCTGATGCAAAACTCGAAGCCAGTAAATCAGATGAGACTAAAGCAGAATTTTTAAACCGAAATGCATGTAACATTTTTAGGCGATCACAGCAAAAATGTGTAATTTTTTTAAATTAATTGAGTTGTTGAGTAAGCAAGTGAACGACAGCGAGAATTTTACCAGTACTTTGCTTGAAATTTATGAAGCTGCAAATAGTGAAATACATTTTGCTATTAAAAAAATTTGTATCCTGACATATACAATTACACTTTAATTTTGTCTAAGAAGTAAAAATAATAGTACTGTCTTAAGTTCGAGTTCCGGGTTAAATATTTTTTTATTTCATTCTAATTTATTCATTGCCTGCCTGTGATGTAAGGTAATGACAATTGCGCAGTCGTACTTACATAATTTAAAAAAAAGATGCAGGAAACTTACCCTTTTAATTTATTTTGCAAGGGAATGATTTAAAATTTAATAATATCTGTATTTACTGTGAAATTCTCTTTGTAATGGATTTCGAAACATTTAAATAAATATTGAATTCATATTGTTACAGTACTCGTATGTATCATGTTTTGTTCATAACTAGCTGTTTTAAACATGTGACAAGAAGTAATAAAACATGCATGTAGCTCTTTACAGAATACTTTTTACATGTTATTTCTCTTGTTTTTGAAACCTTTTGTAGACGTACAAAATGAATTGGAGATAATTTAATAAATATCCTGCCTCGTTCTTTTAAACATTGGATGAAGCAGAATGCGAAATAAAGTAAAATATGTTCGACAGTGAATGGTCCTCGAATGAAGAGATAGATATATGTGAGGTAGTTTTTACAAGACTACCCGTCCTCCTGCTAAACTAAAGGCCTGACGTTAAAAGAGAAGTTTCTAATGGTCGTACTTAGCACCACAAACCTATCTGGATTTGACACATTGCGGGTAAAAAGAGAAACTGTGCGCAGCAAAAACAACCACCGCGTAAAAACTTGTCATTCTGCTTCCTGCGACGCTTCGTATACCTCTGTTCCTCTTCCGTTCCACCTCACAGAGGTAATTTTCCCGTAGGATTACTACACAAACATATCGCGATTTCCAGATTAATTGCCCTAGATTTCTCTTTCTGCTCGTTTGTGTTTGGGTACTGATGAAATCATTACCAATGTAAAAAATATATATCTCATAACGCCTACCGTTGTAATTGGGTAGAGTTATATGTTATCTCGAAACAGGATATAGGTATTATTTTAATGGTAAATTCGTTTCTGAATATTTCAAAAGAATTTCGTAAAACAAATTCATTTGGTTAAATATAATATTCTTTATATATTTTACTATTTTCTAAGAGCTAGTTTTTAATTTAATAATTATGCATTAAAAATTTCATCTACGAAGCCAAAAAACGGTTATTGAAAATATCGATTATTCAGTAATAATATAACAAGAGAGTGAGAATAAATTGAAAATAATATCATAGATCTTTCAAAAACTTGTTTGATAGATCTTACAAAAACTTGTTACTAGGCAATAGCCACGGAAGCCCGCAGAACTTGAGTGGCTATTGCCAAATGGCACCAAGTTTGAGAAAGATTCTGGAGAATTATTTTTTTAATTTATTGAACTTTCGAATTATATTTAGTTAGATTATTTATTGATCCACAAATTTGTTTCAAACAACGGAATCAGAATGTCTTTTTATTGTAATGCCATCTACTGTCGTAATTTATTAACTTCATTTATTTATAAGGTGCAGTTGGCAAGTCTGTTTTGACAACTAAACACAACTTTAACATGGTAAATTAATTATAAATAATCCGGAATTACATTTATAGTTACTAATTATGGTACTTCCAGAAGTGGTTTCTATAATTTCTTAGTTTATTTCTTGATCAGAAACAGCACTCGCTCATTTTACTTATGTATTGATAACTGTTTGACATATGTCAACAAAAATAAAAGCTACAGAGATTATTCCCGGGAATAATCACGAGCTTTATTCTTCGAATTAATCTAATCGTTAATTTTTATTTTGTAAATTTTATATACACATTTCTGTAAAAAAAATTGTATTATTTAAGACAGTGATATCTAATAAGTAATACTTCACTAGTTTGCCATAAATAAATATTTATTTTAAATTACTCTCACTACATAACACATAACTCTAAATATAGAAGAATAGTATACTTAACACTTTAAATGCCACGTGGTGCCAATGAGGTCTCACACTTTTTTGACCGTTCTTGCCACGTGAGACCTATGTGGACCCATAATATCACATTACATGTTCGGTTACGTTATGCCGAACTAGTCTTGAATATTGCATTGAAACTTATGTTAGAGAGTAGAGTGCGGACTGATCAGGAACCGGGTTTGGCCTCCATATTTGGTGAGATCAAAGTGACTTCACACGGCCAAAAATTTACGGTTATACAAATAGTAATTTTAAAAGAATATTTATTCATATTTTTTTTTTAATTTATTTAATATATAAAATACATTCAATCAAATATTACTACGAGTATTGGAGTTAAAAACATGGTTCAGACATGAACTGGTGAGATGTCACGTTAGTCTCACACGGCAGTATTGTACAATATGAACATGTTGAGACATATAATGGTGAGGTGGCACGTTGGTATCACACAGCCGTATTAGACAATTTTAAAAGCTGGAGGTCTAGCGAGACCAGTGTATCACTACAAATTAATTTTGCTCCAACTGACATAAAACTAATTAATTTCATAATCTAATTGCTTATAAGAATTCATATTGAATTAGCAACTATTTACAGCAAAAAATGGTAGTGGGCCCTTGTACTCAATTTTTTTAATGGTTGCACTTAAAATATTAAAGACATTTGTTTAAATATTGTGATGCGAGTACAATTTGCATAGGCGGATTAAGAAAAGTACGAGTATTACAATTAGACATTGTACTACTTGTTTTTCATACTATCTTACGTTATTTTACTTTTATTTCAGAACTATAAAAAGTAAATTTAAAGGATGGTAAGACAGGTTCAATAAATTGGTGAAATTTAATTATTTTACTACACTAAAATGATAGAACTGTGTTTGACATTTAGATTACATTATCAAGTTCACAAAAAAATCTAAAAATAGTTGTATAACTATCTGACACTCTACTATTTTTGACTAAAACAATGTCACCAAATTGACTTTGTATAACAGGAAACTCCCACCTAGGTATGTAGGGGAAGGTAGGGAAATGAGGCCTCCTTAACAATTTTGGGCTTTATCTTGTACGTTTTTGCATTCGTAGTTATAATTTTGAGCAAACATTAACGTTTCATTGTCAGTAAACATAATTGTCATAAAAAATACTTTATTTCAAAGAAAATACATTTGTAATAAATAAAAACTGAAAAAAGTGCAATGGGTCCCATTGCCCGTCTAATGGGGGAATGGGGACCAGTATATTAATTTAATGTTTAGCAACAAAAATCACACATATATATCTTTTTTATTGGCACCGGAACATTCGGCATGAGCCCACTTATGGTACATTGTGCATCTGTACCATAGCTCATTGGATTTACCAAATTCTCCACATACGATGCATTGATCTGCCGGGGAACCATCAAATTATCCAGCTCATCATCGTCGTAAACAGGCTCATCAATATCTTCATCAGAGGAACTTAGTACATACATATTTACAAGGCCTCTAGATAAAATAAAAAACAGTTTTTCAGTAAATGTGCCTTTATAATCAACTCGGGGTAATGGCGCCCACTGAGGGCTTCATTACCCCAACACGTCTTAAAAAAGTCAGAAATTATTTTAAAATATCAAATACATCACATAGTTTTTGTAAATGTTGATTTTAAAAACAGATCATATCAAAATAGTATTTGTGTATACTAGATATATTTAAATCATTATTTTGAATGGTCTTACCTCAATATTATTAGTACACCATACTTAGATGGCGAGCTGATAAACTATAAAATACGCTTCAAAATTTTTAATGTCAATAGTAGAGATCTCATACTTACCGATGTAGCTTAGAACACAGTACTACATATGTCACCACTGCAAGTTATTCCATAAAACAAACAATTTGTCCAATAACATGGTGGGTGCCATTACCCGCTGGGCCCCATTACCCTACGTTCCCCTATACTATTTTATTCACAATCATCCTTTTCTAAATCAATAATTATCATAATAATTAATCGTGTCAACCTTTAATTTTATTAATGCAATGAAAATAGAAATTAATTTTTTGTTTATATTTATTTCAGTTGCCTATGTACGAAAAACAAAAACTTCTATCTATTAATTTGAATTATTTAGTGCATAATTCCTATTCTTGCTATTTGTAAATTTATTAAACAATATTCATTTCGTTTTAAGTTAATTTTTTCATGGCCTATTTAAAAATAAATTTTATTTAAATTTTAATTTAATTTTTCTCAATATCTTTGTTATGTAAGGATATAAAATGATTACATGGTTGAATTCAGAAAAAAGTACTCTACCGAATTTAAAAATATATAATTTTATGTTCTAGTTTGAGAACCACTGGTTAAAACTTTTTTTTTTCAACAAGTGAATGTCTCCCTCGGTCTACTACAACTTTTATTTAAATTATTTTCTTCTATTCCCAAAAATAAATAAAATAATCGAGGTGTTCCGTATTCCAGAAACACCCTGTGTATGTATCCATTAGATGTACTCGTTGCAAATATTTGCAAGAATAGTTATTTATGTACGTATCAGAATCTCGGCCCTATGGGCCTTGGCGAATAAGTTCCACATTCATGATAAAAATAGAACGTCGGTGCCAAGGTACATATTCAACTTTATTTCAAGTCGAAATATTGTAAACATGAAAGGAACATTTTCTTACAGGTTATGTTTACAAATCTGTCAGTCTGATACTCAATATTGCTAATATCGGTATTTGAACTTATTGTAAAGAACACTCAAAATTATGTGTTTATCTCAAACTTTTACATTTAGTTCGGCCCGAATTCCGGTCATTAGCAACACTAAAGCCGCTTTTGTCCGCTCTCGAAACCAATGCCTATGATTTTCTTACTTTGAGTGGAAGTTTGATCAGTCATATTCCACCCGTGAAATTATCTATAGTTAGGAATGACGTATTTCCCAACCTTTAAAAGGTTAGGAACCGACATACTATAATGATTGTGAATAATCAATTATTTTCCAATATTTATTTTCATACCCTCAAAGTTTTTCTAAATTACAGACGAAATTTGTAGATTAGTCCTTTCTATTAAATATTTTTAATGTTTAGTAACGAGATTTTTGTAAAAAAATATACTGTTGTGTTTTATAAATGTTAAATCATGATTAATATGTTTTTTAAATATTTAACTTTGAAGTGCTCCCAGAAAACTATCCTTGCCGTTTTGGTAAACCAAACTTTGTGCATTAAATATGTATGTATTTAAGTTCTGTTTGTTGTTCAAATAAAATGTTATTATTATTCTGATATCACACAAATACTTATGCACAAAGATTTACAACAAACAAATTGTGGTGTGTGCTATCTGAATAACAAACATTCTATGTTTGTACAGTCCACTATTCTGTGATATTATTATTTACATATGCTGTTACTAATTGCTAAACTTGAGGTACGTGTACAGTTGTATTGACAATAATAGTTCTCCATAAAAATATTGAGGGTATTTTTTAGAAATTATCTGTTTTAAAAAAATGTTGCGGCTTGGGTCGCATGTTGTGCGGTAGCAGGTCGACAATAAATCATAGATAGTCGTCATAGACATGTCTGCCTAATTCGGCTGCCGCCAACTGCGATATATCATCTCGCAATGCGCGTTTTATGTTCTCCGCGCTTGCTTGTTTTATTTCGGTATTTTTATATCGCGCAACATTCACCAAGATGGATGATAGCCTAACGAATACAAAGATTGACATATAGTATCACTTGATTTTTTAAAAATGTCAAGTAGACCAAAATATAGCCTCATGCTAAACACTTATTTATATTACAAGCTTTTTTGATCACTCAAATTGAATACCAAACACTGTAAACCTATACTTCAAAACAATTTAATAAGAACGATAAACCTGATAGTATTGAAATCTTAAAATAATGATGCCATCCTATACAGAAACCAAAAATATATAAATCACGTTTATTTGTACTTTCTATCAAGTTTCAGCATTTTTCTCAATATTCAAAAAATATTAAAAACTGTGAAATTTTAGAATGTTTAAATAAAGAAAAAAAAAACATTTGAGAAACACTGATGAAGTTGTATATGAAAATTTAGTTTTTGATGAGAATTTAACTAAGTACTTTTTGAGATACAAGTGAAGTTTACTTACTCGTATGTACCTACTTACCTCATTCCCACGACCCATGACAAAAATTAATGAACCCTACAGCGAATTCTTAAGAAATTTAATTCGAATGACACTCGATTTTACACAATTTTATTTGCTTTGTAGCTTAGGGGTTAGAAATTAATTAAATATGTGTTCCCTGAATAAAGAATTTGTGAATGTTATTTAAATTATCTTGAGTTTCTAATGGAAATGTTACGATATTGGTTTGTAAATGTTCTCTATGTCAATAGATACATGCAAAAAAATAAATAAATAAATACATCTTATTGTATTTGTTATATATACCTTGTATCCACTGACAACATTGCAATATGCGCATGTGTCGCTGTGTATCCACGTATTTTTCTAATTATCATTAACTTCAATGAAGACCTGTTATGGTCATTACAAGTAAGTAAATGCCGTGTTTCCCTGGTATTAGAAACGATTTCACTTATTATTGGAACTAATATTTTGACCGTAAATGTTGAATCAAAGGAAAACTTTTTCTTGGGGATATCGGTCCAGGGTTATAAAAATTTCAAAATTTCGTTTCCGTTTTATTTAAACCTTAACCATGACTTTGTAAAAATTGTGTAATTTGTTTTTTACAAAATCATGATTAAGGTTTAAATAAAACCGAAACATCGATGATAAAGATATTTTGAAAGTATTTATATCCCTGGACTGACATCCACAAGAAAAAGTTTTCCTTTGATTCATAACATGTTGCAAATTGTATAAACGTATGTATACAATAATGTAACGTGGAACGCCCGCCGTCGCCGCCACTGTAAGCGAGAGTCTATTTATAGCGGTGACGTAATCGCGCTAGTAGCCGGGCGACGTAAGCGAATAGGTCGCGACGTGTTTAATTACATCCGGTCGCCTGAACCTTTTGTGTTCATTGTTATAAGAGAATACTCAGCAGTGTTGAAGAGAATTGGGAAGCTAGGTATATGGGGACAGTAATGGCAAGTGGAAGTGAATACTCGGCAGTGGTGTTGAAGAATTGTGGCATACGGCTAGTTGGTGATACTGAGACTGTAGAAGTTAGACAGAGAGTTACATAAATAGACAGATTGTGTTGTGAAAGAAGTGACTTCTGTCCGAGCAGTTAAATATACAGACGCTGTTGAGTCAGTCGAGTATATAGACGCTGTGGAGGTCGGTAGGCGGACAGTTGAACGTGATATAAGTATATAGTGATATATATATATATATATATATATATATATATATATATATATATATATATATATATATATATATATATCGCGTAAACAGTCTACAAGAGTCTACGACAGACTTACAATAAGAAATATCACGTACGATGTAAGAGTAGTACAAAATAAAATATCAAGGTAGAAAAATGAGATATTCTCGGGCGATTATACGATAATTATTGAAAGACGAGACGAAGCAAAGCGTAGCCGATTCCAGTAATTCACAGAAGTACGAAAATATGCATATTCTATTTTTATCCGGCGTAGGCCGGGAATATGACTCCCGTACAGTTATATCTTGTTGCCTAGCAACAACTTTAACATATAGGAATAATGTACTTTGAAGAGGGAAAATACACGAAATACTTACATGCAGTTTATCGTCCGATTGAAGAAAAAAGAATTTATTGAAAAACAGTAAAATACATAAAAAATTAAATAACACTGCTTCCGGTTTGGCTGTACTATTTGTTATTTGAAATAATATAACCCTCTGTATAAACAGAGTTAACTTAAATGTATATATTTAAATACAAAATTTAATGTAAAATCGATATTAAATTATAAATTGTATGAATTATTAATAATTGCCATATAATATTTATTTGGCAGTTTTAAAATACCCTTGTAGGTAAGTTTATTTTGTTTTTTTTAAGTAATCAGATTCAAGAATAGTTCATGAACTGTTCTTAATGACAGTTATTTGTTAAGTTGGTATATTGAACACGATTATTATCTTTCCAAATCGTTAAGTTCTTTGTTTGCCTAGGTTGTGGTTGTGGATATAAATTAACATTACCTGAATTACTTGGAATTATTGAGGTTATAAACGTATACTTGTGTAGCTTTGAATTCAGTTTTTATCCTTTTTTCCTCTGGGTGATCGACATGATCCAGACGATAAAGACGATGTTATGCTATTACTAATAATTACGTCCTCACAACTAATGTTTCTTGTTCTGGGGTTATATGTATCGACATTAAGTCGTAGTGTAATAAAATAAATAATATGTACACAATCATCATTTTTGAATCATATTTGGAAATAATATTTTCTATTTGATGAAGCATATAGCTTTGAACCACAAACGATTTCTAAACGAATAAAAGAAAAATCATAATTCAAATTGTTTAATGGATAATCCTATACTCCTATATGGTACAGTGAGTGACTAAGTAATACGCTCACATGTCACTTACCTAGAATATTAATATTCAAACCACGTAATATACGAAAATTACGTGAAAGAGTGAATGTCCAGAGCTAAGAATCATACGAGTTTAATACTGACGATTTATATAAAAGTAGAGAATTGAATTACTATGCAGGTATCAGGGATTTGTTAACTACTGGATGGAGCAAGTAAATCTTCGCTATGTACATGGCCAGATCGACAGAGATAGTGATACATAATTCCGATTTGTTGCCTTTATTTCCGTTTCTTGTCATTCGTTTGTCTTACAGATTTCACAGTTATTATATATATTGTAAATTTCTGCATATACAAATTTGTATTGTAAGATATAAGAATATAGAACATTGACAAGAAGAAAATAGTATATTACATATCAAGTCCAAAGAGTACTTACCATTTTACTAACAACATTCACATCCACTATAACTATTTGTGCATTAAGAGCGCAAAATGGGACATTGTCGATTGAGAGGTTGTTGCCGCGGGACGCACACAAGATTTTTTCTACAGTCGCTACAACGGGGTCCTCCATCATAACAAAAATTTATTGGTGTCAAGAACATTAAACTAGTGCAGTGAAAAAGTAGATGTAGCAGCACAACTGTTCACAATTAATTTTATATTTATTTTTCCATTTTTCTTGAGCTATTGCTACAATCTAATCTAAGCATTTTATATTTTCGTTTTTGTAAATGAATGCCCTATTTTATTATCACAGCAGTGCGGCATTTTGTTTGGTTATATAATATGCCGATAGAGCAGTTATATGTCAGATTGACGTGTGAAGGTGTTTAATGTGTAACTACAGTGCCATTAGTTCCTGACTATATGTTTCTAGTAAGAATGTAGACAAGTGATATACTCAACATTGTATACTTAGAAATTTGGACAGCAAGCGTTTTTTCTACTTTGTCGCGCATGAGCGGCAAAGTGGCATTTTGTGTAGACAAAAGAGAGCGCAAATGGCTACTTTGTATATAGACTGTAGAATAAAAATTTTAGTTGATACTGACAATCGATAATATATTCAAATGGAGTGAAAGAGACTTATTTGTGAAAAATAACACTTAATAGTACAAAAAAAATGTGAAAAATCTATGCTTTTTGTTGGTTAATGGTTAACCCTGTACTAAAATATGAACCGATAATTGAAATAAACTGTTTTTACTAGAATTTGTTAATATTTAAAAAAATTCAACACTATACAAATATACCTAAACCTAACCTAACCTGCATTTTAAAAAAATAATTATTGAAATATATTAGTATATGGCTAGTTTTATAGGCAAAATGTCATTTCTCGTATTACCTATAAAATAAATTTAATATCCATTTTATGCAATATAATGCGACTACATCGTTTCATGTATGTATTATTTATGGAAAAGTTAGTTTTTTTTTTCGTACACATTGAAACGAATGCCTTTTATTCTCATTCATATACAAGATATAACAAAAATCTGTCCCATTTGCTGTATTTTGTGTGACACTTATTTTATAATATTTGGCTGTTTTCTATAACAAATTTTAATAAAAAGCCTGCAGATTCACTGAGTCGTTCGTTTCTTTCGGTTTTTTACAGTATTAAAAAACGTTATTATAATATTTATTTATTCTATTTACCCATCACCTTGCAATGTAATAATCATTATATACCGTGAGTATTTTTTAATATGAAACATAGGATTTGCAATTTCCATAGTAACTAAATGACAGCAATGTATAAGAGCGTTCCATTTAAAATAGAACATAGGTTGTCATTGTCAAGTGAATATTATCTGTCAATTAGGGTTGTATTGTTACTTCTGAGTTAAAAATAATGAATACTGTTCAATAAAAAGTGCAAATAATTCAATGGTATAATGCAGACGTTAGTCTCAGACACGTATCTGATTTATTCCGTAAATCATTTCCTGATTAACCAACACCAAGTACTTCAACTATATCACGAATTGTTAACAATTTTAAGAGAGATGGTTGCGTTAACCGTGAACATGTAAAGAAATCAAGACGAAATAATATATTAACGGAGGTGAAAATGGCCGAAATTATTACGCTTGTACGAAATGAGAATATATTATCTACGAAAACGATAGGGAGAGCTGCGGGTGTAAGTAAAACCAGTGTACATCGTTTACTAAGGAAAAAATATTTTAAATCGCACCACTTTCAAACCCATCAAAAATTGGCTGTGGATGACAGTGAACATTTATTAAATGTTTATATTACTTGCAATCTTTTTCATTTCTAAAATGATGAAATCAAAATACATATTTTATTTGCTATGTTCTATTTTAAATGGAACGCTCTTATATATTGCTGTCATTTGGTTACTATGGACAAATCCCATGTATCAAGTTAAATAAGATGCACGGTACCTATATGTTCGTAGTGCTTAAAAGGGCTTCCACTAAAGTTTTAGCAAAGATAAGCAGCCAGGATTTTTTCCCTCACATTGAAATATTTCTGACATTCTGAAAAAATTTATATTGAAGAAGGAAATAAATTTTGCTAGACGAAAAAAGAAATGGCGAGGTGCACATTTATACCTATGTGAAAAATTCAACGCTGGGAAACAAAGTGAAATCAATGTAAAAATGCTTCTCCATTAATCATTCCTGTCAAAATAAAATATTGAAAATTAAAAAAATGCCACTGCTATCAATTTATTTCCTGGAAAATATTATCTCTGAGTTACATAAAAATTTGACAGACTTACAAATCATGTAACATCCTTTGAAATTTACCATACAACTTAATTGTAGCATAGTAAATTTTATGTTTTTTTGTAATATTTTGATTAAATCTTTAAAAAATCAAGACCGACAAAGCAATAAAAATTTTAAAAGTTACGATTTCTCTGTGATGTCTGACTGTCTGAGGTCTTTATAAAATTACTAAACACAAATCTTCATTGACTATTATAATTAGAATGATAATAAAGAAACATTAATGCGTGTAATATTATAAAGACTATGGAAAAATATTTTTGACTGCAATGCTTTTTTACCATTTACAAATATATTCAATTTTATCTTTACGTCATAAATATTGGATACGAATTAAACTATCTGATATATTACTGTATGAGTATTGCATTATCTTTATTGCGTTAAAATATTTGTTAAAAAAAGTGGTAAATTTTTAAAGAGGTATTAAGCAATATCAAAATACCAGGTTTAAAAAAATGCAAAGTTGTTTTCGGTACTCAATATTCGTAACTTAACCTAACTGTTTTACAGTGTATACGATGAATTAAGGAGAGGATGAATTTTTTAAATGTCGTTTATAGGTTAACACCTTCACTGCATTTAAGGGTCGTTTTTATACTTATCCATGTTGCGGCAAAATTCAATGTCTATTGTCGATTTTGCGGAAACTTTATATATTTAATTAATAGTAAAAGACAGCATTTTGAAGCTTATTAAAAAGAGGACACGTTTTAAAGTTTACTCTGTTCATCCCCTAACATATATTTGTATTATGAAATATATACCTTATATGCATCATTATAGACCAGCCCTTAGAACTAAGTAACGGTTTAAGGACTAATATGCTATCATCTATAAACTTGTTTCGTATACACATACATATTTTGACCGAATTTGAACGAGATAAACGTACGAAAAAGATTTTGCTTTTAGCAGAAGAAATGATAATTATAAAAATTGTGAAATAAATTAAAACATTATACGAGTACCTGTTTAATATACGCTAAGAAAGTATAAGAGCGACATGAAAGTAAATAAGATCTGAATGTGTGTAACAATAGTTCCCAACCTGCAAACCATCCTCTGGTCCCGGTCAATGTTTAAAATAAAATTTAGGGAAAATTTAAGCGTTTCCGTCACATCAGAATTCAACTCCAGAAAAACTCGAGAAAATTATCTGCGTAGTTAACGTGTTAATTTTTGTTTCTGAAAGAAAATCTTTTTTGCCGATTGAATTTAAAAGTACCTATAATTTTATTGGAAGATACTAGGCAATAATGTTTTACTTTCACCGACACAAAATTTCTTTATACATAGCAACCCTGATGTCAAAAAAGATGGAAATAATATTTAAAATATTGAAAATAATCATAAAATTAATATAAATTGTAAACAGTAGGCTAAATTCAGATTCGTTCATAAATGGCTTATCACACAAGAAGAAGATGTGATCGCTACAAGTAAGTCAGTGATCCTGCTGTCAGATGAAATTGAATCGGTTTCATATCCTCTCACTATTTACCACGACGGGATTTGCGCATGCGTAACTGTCTACGAAATACAGGAATATAACTTTACGGAGTAAAATATAACTGCAGAAACCTCAGAAATTGTTTGATGCGCATAAAATTATTGTGCTTGTACATAATTGCGTTATTTTTCCATCGTTTTAATCAATTTATTAGAAATATTTTGTTATGTCGAATTTGAAATATGTTAACATTAAAGAAATCATATCATAAACGTAAGTGAAGTTAACGATGCGAACGAAATGTTATAGGGCTACCGTTTAATAAAGTCGTGCACAAAAAAATTAAATGGATTAATATGCACAGTAATGATATAAAAGGGCTCTTGAAGGAAGGAGAAAGCAGAGAGGGGTCTTGCTCAATTATATAAACATAAATTTAATAATTATTAAGATCACAAAATTATAACACAAAATTTATAAAATTTACAAGAGATAACACTATTTGGCAGTGACTCATATCCGCCCATAGGGTAAAAGATCAAAATCAACAAACTAAGGTTGTAGTACTTAAGAGTAATTTCTGCCCAACCAGAAGATAAGTGATGAAAATCAACATACTAGGGCTATAGTAGAGGGTTCTCTATGTGCAATAACAAGGAGATTTCTATTACACAATTTTAGATAAGTTACCAAAAAAAAAGACAATTATAAGGAAAGTGTTTCAACTTAAGGGTGATTTCTGCGCACCAAGAAGATAAGTGATGAAAACCAACATACTAGGGCTATAGTAGGGGGTTCTCTATGTGCAATAACAAGGAGATTTCTGTTACACAATTTTAGATGAGTTACAAAAAAAATATAAGGAAAGTGGTTCAACTTAAGGGTGATTTCTGCGCACCCAGAAGATAAGTGATGAAAACCAACATGCTAGAGCTATAGTAGGGGGTTCTCTATGTGCAATAACAAGGAGATTTCTATTACACAATTTAAGTTGAGTTACAAAAAAAAAATTATAAGGAAAGTGTTTCAACTTAAGGGTGATTTCTGCGCACCCAAAAGATAAGTGATGAAAACCAACTTCAAGTATGAAAATCCACTAAAAGTCAGAGAAAACGGTAGATCAAATTTGCAGTATGATAAATCGAGTTGGTCATACAAAATAAGTCAACAAAAACGAGTTAGAGATATGATTGCTGTGTAATAAGGCCTTGAAATGTGGCCGCGGCGGTGAATCTACTTCTTGCGTTGTTAAAGAAATACCTAACTACAAGTACAAGTAACCCTTTTCTGCAGATAAAAGCAATTTTGAACCGAAGTTATTTTACTTTACATTTTTAAAAACAATTTATTTATAATTTTAGGTACCTTAACTAAAATATGATGTGGCTAACACTTAACCTTCCGCCGAGTAATTTTAGGATTTAGATCACCTCAACTATCTATACTTCGTTCCATCTAAGCAATTAAGTAGATGACGGAGGCGTTCTCATCAGCGTCAGTTTTAAATAGCCGAAATTAAAAATGACGGTATTCAACTGTTGCCACCTGACATTTTATTAAAATATTGAAAAGGTATCATAATGTCATCGAAACTTTATATATTAGTCTGTAAGGATAAAATAGAAAGTATTAGTAAAATTGCTCTAAAAATGGCATTTCAATGTGATGTCATTTAGTTAATTTATATCAGCTAGGTGCACTACCTGATTGATCAAATCGATGGAGATGACATCTATAGTCAAAATTATGGATTCTCGAGCAAGAATTGTACTATACTGTATTTCAGATAAGAATAGACTTTGTGGCGCTGAGGAGCCAATCTGTTTTACATAAATCATAAACGTCTGCCTCATGTACTGTCATTCTGGATGGTAACCGTTATATCCATCATATTATCAAAATCTCCTTCATCAGTCAAACTCTGTGGATGAAAATCATAAACGTCTGCCTCATGTACTGTCATTCTGGATGGTAACCGTTATATATATATATATATATATATATATATATATATATAATTCTTCATTTAAAGTGCTTACACTTATTACAATTATTGATATATATATATATATATATATATATATATATATATATATATATATATATATATATATATATATATATATATGGGGATGAGTCAATTTTTTTCGCTATAATTTTGTAACTTTGTCGCTGTATACATTGTATTGATGAGGATGATATGATGAAAAGGACATACACAACAACCATGCCTTATCAGGGATTCGAACCCGGGACCCTTGGAGCGTGAAGCTCTAGCGCTACCGCTACGCTACCTGGGTCGGCTGTAACGTTATATCTATCATATTATCAAAATCTCCTTCTTCCTAACTCTGTGGATGAAAATCATAAACGTCTGCCTCATGTACTGTCTTTGTGGATGGTAACCGTTATATCTATCATATTATTATAATCTCCTTCTTCATGAGGGTAGCGGGAGATAAAGATGAGAATTAGCTTGAACTTTTTTGCGAATCGTTAATTTTTATTAATCTAAATACATACCTACATATATACATATGCTGGAAAATGTGTTAAATAAATAAATAAATAAATAAATAAATAAATATATCATCACGGCCTATTACCCATTGCTGGGTGTGCCAAACTGCTTTATATACAGATATCGGTAATGATGAAATATTTGTACCGTGCGGGAGCTTACCAGGCGTCACCTAACGGGCACTCATTGCTGGCTGTGGAGAGTGCACCACAGGGGTCAATTTTGTGCCATTTAAAATTAGAAATATTTGGCGTTGGTCGGGATCGAACCCGGTTCCCCAGATTCGCGACCTGCCACTCATGCACTCGGCCACGAGACCCCACATGTGTTGATTTTCTTTTCTATTGTTCTACTATTTTTTTTTAATACGTAACTGTTAATTTGAAATGATTAGTTCTTTGACAGTGACATTTATCTGTCAGTTACATACATTTGAATATGTGCGCAACCAAGGAGTTTTATTTGTTTAAAACATAGGCTCCGGGATTTAAATTATAGATAATTTTATAAATTTATCTATAAAATATGTAGAAAATGTATTAATGCAAAACTGTAGAAAATTTAATAATCTTTAATTTTTATAATAACATTAATTTCGAAAAAATATCATTCGAAGGAATTTAAAAAAAAAAAACTATTTTGAGCTTCTTGTAAAGTGCCATTTCCGGTTATCCGATTTACACCAAACTCTAATGGGTCTTTTCCAGTACACAAAAAGTTCGACTTACATGGTTTCAAAATTTTCTGAACGATAGTATTTGAGTTAGAGTAAAAGATCCACACACACATACATACATACAAACATCATCGTTAAAATGTTAAAATTGGATTATAGGGACCTTAAAACGTGGTCATTTACCAAAAGCTCGATATGCGATTTTTAGCACAATCCCTATACCTCCCTTACCAAGTGTAGCGGGAAGTAAAAAAGCAACTGAATTTGTCATTTTAGTCCTAGCTAAATCGACCCGGATTGAATACTACCAATCTGTGTTTTTTTACTACAGGATCTGTGAATTTCCGCCAAAAAATTAAAGATTTTAAATTCAAAATTTATATGAATTATAGTACTTGTACATGCTCTTTAAAAATTAATTTACATTTTTCGTTTTTAGTAAAAATCCAGATTACATTCCTACTACTTTAGACACTACTGTACAAAAATTACGTTCATCTACGAGTATATTGTTCAAATGATGCAATCGTATATTTGATCGATAGAAATAACAATTTACTAGGACATTAACTGATTCTACTCAGAGTATAATAATTGATATGTGATTTACGTTAAAACAACTCTATTATAAATTCAGATCATCTTAATAAATACTTCCAAATGTAAACAAAGTATGAATATATATATATATATATATATATATATATATATATATATATATATATATATATATATATATAATTTGAATTACAAATAATTTTAAATTGGTCTCAACTTTTTGCTTGTCAGTATAATAATAAAGAAATGTTAAGTTTATAAAACATAGAATTATTTAATTTTATAAATTTAACATTTCATTATAGACCGGCGGCGAGTATTACGTAGAAAATGTATTACGGTATTCCCTGGAGAACGATTTTATATCTTCCTCGGAAAAAAATGGACGATCTACCCAGCTGTGGGTCATGACCCAAATTTATATGAAAATATATTATTTTAGAATCTAAGTACACTGTATCGGACCTGCATTTTTGTCTTTTAGGGTAAAAATTGTCAGTTGACTAAAGCCTGGATGAAATAGCATGGAGAAATTCTGATAGATAAAATTGCCAGGTCTATTATTATTACTGACGAGCGAGAAGTTGAGGCCAATTTCAAATTATGATGTATTTCAAGTTAACCTCAATTTTTTGCACGTCAGTATATTAATATATCGTATTCTTTATTATACCTGTAAATTTTCACTGCGCTTTTTACCTTCCGTCACCTTTAGGTAAGGAAGGTATTGTCTTTGGTCAAAAAATTCGGTGGTGAGTTTTTAATGAATAAGCAAGTTTTAAGGTCCCTAGAATACGATTTTACTATTTTTACGATGATGTCTGTATGTGTGTGTGTGTGTGTGTGTGTGTGTGTGTGTGTGTGTGTGTGTGTGTGTGTGTGTGTATGTGTGTGTGTGTGTATGTATGTGTGTCCGTGTGTGTGTGTGTGTGTGTGTGTGTGTGTGTGTGTGTGTGTGTGTGTATGTAACAAAATTTTCGTCTGCGATAACTATATTTACGATGAAGTCTGTATGTGTGTGTGTGTGTGTGTGTGTGTGTGGATGTGTGTGTGTGTGTGTGTTACAAAATTTTCGTCTGCGGTAACTCTAATACTACAATTCCAAAAATTATAATTCTTTCGTATTCCTCTTCGTTGCATCCATATAAAGAGCTGATTAGATTTTGGTTATAATTGGTTAACCGGAAGTACCTTCATTTGAAGATTTTAACAGTTTTTCTTGAAAAAACGATGTTAAATATCATTTTTTCACATTTAATGTTATTATAAATATTAAAGAACATTGTATTCTCTATACGATTTGACTACATTTTATATTTCATATTAAATGGATATAGAGTTATAAAATTATAAAGAAATAAAATTTCATAAATTAGCCAGCTGTGCTAGAAACAGCTACTATATTAAGAAAATTCTGATTGAAAGATGTCAGTGTCAAGTGCAATGACATATTCGTAGTATATTTGTGTTAGGATCTTTTTGCTCGAAATTTTCTGTATGAAATTTGTATAAAATACATACAATTGTCGAAAGGTAATGTACATACAAGAAATTTATAATCTTTTGCAAGGAACTTTATGTATGGATTTTATAGAAAATACATACGCATTTACGAAAATTCTACCGGTAAATACCACATCTACCGACTGTGTTCGAAAACACCAGTGATAAAAAGTTACCGTGTTCGAAAATTGTTTAATATCTACCAAATCCATCTACTGGATTCATGAAGAATCTAATCTCAAAAAAAAGGTAGTGATGCAAAGTGAAGCGTGCGCGGTAAAAGTAGAAATGTGTTCAAAGTAGGACTCTGCTCATTTTGTTAAGTACGTTAAATATCTAACCTGTTTTAAATTTTCTAATTTTTTCGTAGGTTATGGATCTACCTTGTTGACCACTTGCGTTGTTATAATATAGATTCCGGTAGCTATAAACTGATAAAAGCTGTTTACCGGTAACAGTTCACCGGTAAAATTTTCGTAAATACCTCATATAACTGACGGAAGGTAATGTGCTGGCCACATCAGGTTTTTTATTCTTATATTCAAACTACTTTTGTTATGCTGGCAACTGAACTGATCAGAAAAAACTGTTACTGAAGTGTGAGAGTTGATGTGTTAAAATAAGCCCGCAAGTTGACTATGTATTTTTAATAAAAGTCATTGTGTCGCCAAAGAAGAGTTTTATTTATCAAGTACATTTAGTATTGGTGAGAAGGTGTTAGGATATCACATACCGTATCCTAACTCCAACTAGGTCTCTCTAAACCAGGATTAAGTGTAACGTGTTACAATACACTCCAGTTCCGGTAATCCTGTAATGACTGAAGCTTCATACGCCTCGTATAGTGCAATCTAATGTTCTCTCATTAAGTTTACACGCCTTTATATTGACACTATATGTTGTGTATTGCCGTGAGCTAGACTTAGATTATATAGGGAATATTCCACAAAATTGGCTGTTTTAAATACGGCGGTATTGAGAAATTGAGGTGATATACACATAGGAAAATAATGCAACGATAGAAATTATATATATATATATATATATATATATATATATATATATATATATATATATATATAAATAAAATAATTAAATTTATTTATTAGCATAGTATTGAGACTTGTATTTCTGTGTCATTTACTGATTTATACAAGTTCAGTGAGACTTTTTAACCTTGTGCCAATAATTGATTTTGCAGGGAGTATCATCAGTAAAACCTTTTTGACGCCGTCAAATTTGTTAACAAATAGTTACTGTGAATATTATTTCGGTATTTAAAATATGGAGTATAATCATTACAAATTTAAAATTATCAAATGTAAATGTAAAATAACTTGTTGGCGAAGCCTTACTTGGAAATGTTGCTTGTTATTGCGACAGGGTCACCGAAGCCGGTGCTAGACTTGAAGAGACAAATAGGTTTAAGGTTTCACTTGTATTATAATAATTTTGTTCATAATTATTTGTTAGAAAATTTGGTGACAAATTTGATAATTACCGTAGCAAACATGCTTAAGACGAGCGCTAAAGTTTTACCGACAAAATCTGTAGAAAGTCCCTTTCGATTTTTATTTTCAAAATCACTTCCTTCATTTGCAGAATATTGTTGTTCGTGAAGCCTTCACCAGGAACCTGCAATAACTTTTCAATATCCTGCGCAGTGACACCTTTTATAGTCCTGCTGTATTGGCTACGTTGACAATTTGGTAACAATGGACGTTTCTTGCTCAAAATCCTTTTATATATTACGGTCATACCACATTTCACTTCCTTCCAGATTAGTTTAATGTTGACCGATTGTTTTCGGAGGGCTTGGATTCGATTCCGACTGATGTCAAACCTGAAAATTATTTATAAATTTTCAAATAGCACAAAAGTGAATAGTGCCCTCTTCACGACAGCGTTACATTACCGAAATCTGAGTATAGAAGCAGACTAGCATATCTAGCAATGCCGTATGGGTATATAGTTTATTTATTTTACAAATTCAGCGCTTTATATTTAATAAAATTGCATTTAACTAATTATTGTACTGTCTTTTTTAAGGTTTGGAAAAAAATTGCGTTTTGCTTGTTTATTTCGTTTATTGTTTCACGGTTTTAATTGCAACATATTTGTATTTAAGCGGCGATATTAATGGGGATGAGACAATTTTTCTTATGAGGTTTTGTATCTTTGCATTTTCCATTCGAAAATGATGTACAAGAAATGATGAACACACACATCAACCATTCCTTATCCGGGATTCGACTCCGGACCCGTGATTAATAATGCGATGTCATTACCTGTACGTTGTCTAGGTCGCCAATGGTGACAATACAAATTAATAACTGTACGAGCCCAAACCCATAACATTTCGACCGATTAACATTTTCAACAAACAAATTTTAAATTGATATATCGATCTTCAGATCGTAGTAGGAAAATGAATAAGTATAATGGCTCATAAAATATTGATTGACATGTATGGATTATGTTCTTTGAAATAAAAAATTGCTTGTTTGTATAACAATTTATTTATATTTCATTTTCAATATAATACATTAAATTGGCAACGAGGATGGTGGGATCGAAGATTTGGATGCCTGATGATTTCCAACGAACTCCAGGATTACTTCCCGTGCCCTGAATTACGACTGTCGATGTTTTTTCTGCCTCACAGTTACAAATGCTATTGCTGACGGAAAGTTAGATGATAAAACTAAGATTCTACTGTTATGTCAATTTTGAGAAACGCAAGGACATTTTTCGTTTAACGTAGTAAAAGGCTATGACGAGTTTTTTACAGATATTCAAAAATTATTTCAATCTCAACTGAAAGATTTATTGTCGTTATTAAGTTTGTGTCATTATGGAAATCATGAAGTAAGAAATAATTACTTGCTGAACAATTAGTTATTGGATGTGGATCTAAATATACTCAAGAAAAACCTCTGGCCGAAGGCAAAGTTGACTTTGAAAAATTTGTGTTAATAATGAAAGCCAATGAAATTGCTTCAAAAGATTTTTGATTTGAATGCTGCAACAATTGTTACTACAAAGAATATATTACGTCATCAGAGAAAGGATAACATACGTATGTCAACAAATATTTAAATTTATTACTTCCGGATGGCCAAGTAAACAAGGCGTCTTGAAAGAAATTGAAACATTTTATAAAGTAATAGGTGAACTGCGGATAATATGTTGATATATCGCAACGAACGTATTCTTGTCCCAAAATGACTACAAAAAAGACTTTAAATTCTGCACATGAAAGATATCCCGGAATTGTGAGAAAGAAAAGAAAATTACGAAAAGTTTATTGGTCGCCAGGACAAGATAAAAACATAGAACATTTTCTCAAATACACGTTACCTTATGAGGACAGCCCAAAATCACATAAAATACCTAATACTAGTGATGAAAAATATCTGATATTTCAGGAAAAAACCTTGGTCTGAAATAGCAGTTGATATTAGTAGACCATTGATTATTATTCTAAATTTCCGGAAGAATTATTAACTAACATCATTACTTCATCTATTATCATAGAATGGCTAATAGAATTATTTAGTAGATATGTACCCACTAAAACTCCCTACGCAAATTGTCCACGCAATTAGCCCAGCTAAACTGCCCACGCAACATGCCCACTGAAAATGTTCACGCAACATGCGCATTGAAACTGTCCACGCAATCTCCCCTTATCCTCTCGTCGTCCCCGTTCTCCTAGCCATTGATATTCTCCCTCTACGGTCTGAACACGTTGTCTTGTACGTCTTTCTCGTCCTTGTGCATGTACTCTTCGATCAATTATTTCAATTTACGTAAAATATTTTTTTACACAAAAACTATGCATTATACAGAAATTTGATTTATTAAAAAAGCCCTGACGCCAGTCACTTCCTACAACTTGGTACAAATTTCACGAAAATCGGTCGCACCGTTTTAGCTGTAGCCATGTCGTAATTTGGGCGATCGTCTTTTTGATTAAATAAATTATACAGAGTGAATTTATATAGGACTAGCGAAATCTCGGCTTCGTCGGCTTGCTGGCTGAGCGGCTTAGCGCACATCTCGTAGCTCGCAGTGACGTAAACCTACCCACCCAAACTGCAGCTACCCTTACCCTTTCTTCTTCCCTGTTCTTCTTGCCCTTGCTATTCTTCCTGAACAGTCTGCACACCTTGTCATGTCTGTCTTTCTGGTCTTTAATGCTATTCCTGTCTTTCATCTCCTGTTTGTCGTTGTTAAGAATATCAGACATTTTGTAAACTCCGTTTACAAAATAAAATATTAATAAATAAATAAATATATCATCACGGCATATTACCCATTGCTGGGTGTGCCAATCCGCTTTGTATGCAGATATCGGTAATGATGATGACATATTTGTACCGTGCGGGCGTTTACCAGGCGTCACCTCACGGGTACTCATTAATTATTATGATTATTATTATTGTTATTATTATTATTATTATTATTATTATTATTCTTATTACGGTATAGCATAATGTACATTACAGAATACAGTTATAAGTATAGGTACATACACAAGTAAGGTATATTATAAAAAAATACAGATTTATTAAAATGTCATTTGATTCCTATTCCTGTACCCTGTCAGGCGTCTGTTCGTTCTTGGAAGAACCATTTATGCGTCTTTCCATGTCGTACCATACCGTACTCTCAAAATGTTCAGAAATATAAATAAACAATAAACATATCTTAAATACACTGCCCGGCACAAAAACTATCATTGCCATTCTCTCCGTACACTTTGTGTTTACTGTCATTTTTGTCGTTGTTGTTCTTTCTGTATTTCTTGGTTTTAAAAAACCTCGGACATTTTGTAAAATCTATTTACAAAATAAATGATAAATTAATAATAAACATATCATAAATTCATAACATACCTGCCTCAAACTTAATATACAGGGTGTTAATTAAAAAGTGGGCCATGGGTGTTTAACATGGGATATGAGATTTTTCTTGAGTAAAACTTCCCATTTAATTTTAGACAAAAATGTTTCAAATAAATATTGTATAAAATTTAATTACACAGAAATCACTAATCAGATTTTATTTTACATATTTAATAAGCGGTAAAATCCAGTTTGAAACTCTTTATAAATACTGCTCATTTATAGTGATAGCCATGGAATTTAAACATAATTACAAAGAAATGCATATCATTTGAATTGTAAAGAATTTCGATTTGGGGGTTACATAATAAAAATAGATAAAATTTATGCACTAATTTAGATGCAGATTACAAAAACAAAATATTTTTAGTAACATAAAGTAGAACATAATTCTATGTAATTTTTATTTGATAATCAAATTTCTGACAGTTCAAGCGATAAGCATTTCTTTATAATTTTGTTTAAATTCCATGACTATCACTACGAATGAGCAGTATTTATAGAATTTCAAATTGGATTTTACAGATTACTAAACTTGCAAAATTAAATATGATTAGTGATTTAGGTACAGAATTTAATTCTCTTACAACATTAATTTGAAATATTTTTGCCTTAAAGTAAATGGGAAGTTTTGCGCAAGGAAAAACTGATTTCCCATGTTAAACGCGTATGGCCCGTTTTTTAATTAACACCCTGTATATTGCGTTCTTTAATTTTAGTTATTATTTATACATATTGTTTAACATTTAAAACATTTAGAACCGGTAATGTTCATAATTTGTCATCATTGACATTGACACGCCAAATATTACATCACAGTATTTATCTTGTTAATTTTGTACATATGCTTTTCGGTCGATTGTTTTTTACACAAATACTATGCATCCTACAGAAATTTGACCCATTAGAAGGGCCCTGAAGCCAATCATTTCCTGGTACAAATTTTACGAAAATCGGTCACACCGTTTAAGCTGTAGCTTTGTCTAAATTTGAGCGATCTTCTTGATGAATTCAAATATATAACTATACTGAATAAAATAAATAAATAATATATATATATATATATATATATATATATATATATATATATATATATATATATCATCACGGCATATTACACATTGCTGTGAATCAAGTTGTTTAGTACTATATAATAAATGCACGGCATATTTAAATTGTAATTAAATTTTACAAACAAATATTCATACATATGTATAAATGTACTTGAAAATGCGTGAAACGGAATTCTATACAATAAATACACCATTTTAATTTTTAATGAAAATTTAAATCTAATATGATCCATTCGGAAAAACATATTTGTACATTATAAACAAATATAAAATCCTATTAAAATATTAACTTCAATTATTCCTAACCGCATTTTATGAGTACAGAGCTAAACAAGTATAAATAAAATAAAATACAATAGCATAAATAAATCAAAAAATTAAATCTTTAACATGGAAGCACGTAAATAAAATGAACAAAACCGGAACAGCTGAATATAAATTATGAATAGATGCTCGGGATCTTTTCACATACTCCCTCATCGACATGTATAGCGTATTATTCTATTTTATAACTGACTAAAACCGAACTTTTTATTTCTTCCGCAATAGACAAGTTTTATGATGTTTCGATTTAATGTCGCCATTCCATTCCAAACGAGAGCAAGAGCGTACTGAATAGCAACTGTCACTTTTTCTAACAATAAGATATTGAAATGTGTTCAAATTCTGGAAGCTCGATAAAGTTCACTTTATTGTTACTCTTGCATTTCAGCTAAAATAGCAAATGTTTATTTCTTATTTTCATATCAATCAAATAACGGCTGAGGGATTTTAATATTTTATCGCGCTGTTAAGTAACATTTGTCAATGTTGTCAACATTTGCTGCTGCGACATTTCCATTTACAGATTACGTTTTGACTTTTATATCTATGTGATAAATTTTACAATACGAAATTAAAATTATATTACTTTTGAAACATTTCAATGCTGAAACCTGTTCCGTCAAAATTAAATGTTGCTGGCTTTGTATCGGAGATGCCATTTAAGATTTCTATTCAATCTTTGTTGGAGATGTTATGATTCGATTCCGCTTTAGCTTATAATACAATTAATTCAGATATTTCAATTATTATTTTCATATCAAGAGCATTGGATACTCGGACATTGTATATAAAAATACATTAACATTAAGAAAATGTAGTTTATAGTAATTTGGTAAGCACACTCCGCACTGCGCATAACGCATCGAGCAGTCTAACTTGTATCATCACTCGCATGCTCTTGTAGTGGAAAGATTAGCCGGTGCCAATACAGGAACCGTTGCCCAGGGGACGCCCAATTGCAGTTCGCACTCTCCGTGGAGGCTCTTTCGATGTCTCAAATGTTAGCGACTTCAACTTCATTGTCATTGACACAAATGTCACATTTTTTCAATTTCATTCCAAATGTTGTTTCCTTTACCAAAATATATATTGTGGCACCATAGCTATAATGTACAACTTTATTGCTTAACATATAACAGGTTTACGAAGCTAATATTTGTATAAAAATTTCAAATCAAACTTTTTTAAATTCTCCGAATAAAACATATGACAGTTATAAAAAAGAATAGCTATTTCAATGAATTGTGTTGTATGTCTAGGGCAGGAAATCTACTGACAAAAGACCCTCTATCCCAAAAAATTGCAACAAATGCTTTTTTAAATGGAATACTGTTCAGAAAAATGCGCTGAACAACATATCAAACAGTCCTGGAAATCGGGCCATGGGAATCTCCCGCAAATTGGTAAAATGGCGGCATTTTAGGTTTTTAGACATTTTCTCGAAAGCAATTACCCATATCAAAATTTTACAAGAATACTAAATTAAAGATGAACATTTTTTACACAAAAAAAGATTTTTACACTTTTTACCTAGAATGAACTGTCAAAGATTTAGGTTAAAAAATATTTAACTAAAATAACAATTTATGAAAGATATTTAAATTACTCAAAAAATATACAATATTACGTATTTCATATTTAGTCTAACAGGTTTTACTGTGTATAACAGTTTTAATTCATCATGGCATCAAAAGAAGTATATTATCGACGATTTTGAATTAATAATTTTCAAAGCTTCAAATTTTCAATTTTTACTCACTACTCTGATTCTGTTAAAGATAGTATAACGCGGTTTGAAATTTTAAATTCAACACTAAACTCTCTTTAGCATCATGTATTATACGATTTTCTGATGACCGGTTCGCGAGTTACTAATAACTTAAACATACATGAAATGTCTAAAATTTTAAACATCTGAATATCGGCTTAGTTCGCAATTTTTTATCCAAAATTTTGATACATTTAAAGGTAACCAATATTACGTATTTAATACGTGTGGAAATGGTTAATGAGAAATTTAGAAATGAGCCGATTTTAGACGTTTAAAGTTTTAGAGGAATTTCATGTAAGTTTAAGTTGTTAATAACTCGCGAATCGCTCATCGGAAAAAATTGTAGAATACAAGACATGAAAGAGAATTTCATGCTGAATTCAAACCGAGTTATCCTACATTCAACAGACCTAGTATTGTGAATACAAAAATGAAAATTTTTAGGAAAGCTTTGACAAAAATTATTTAGAAATCATAATAATTTATTTCTTTCGATGCCACAATAAATTAAATCTGTTATAAACAATACAACTTGTTAGATTAAGTATAAAATACGTAACATTTTATAATTTTTAATTTAAATTTCTTTCATACATTGTTTATTTTGCTTAAATATTTTTTGTGTAGAAAATGTCGCGATTTAATTTTGTACCCATTCTTAAAAATTTTAGTACGGACAATTGTGTGTTGGAGCAAATGGCGAAAAACTAAAAATTATATTTTTAGCAATTTGCGGGAGGTTCCCATGGACCGACTTCTGGAAACATTTGATATGTTGTTCAGCGCATTTTTCTGGACAGGATTTAGTAAAAAGGCTTTTGTTGCAATTTATTTTTGTAAAATCGCATAAAATTTCCTGGACAAAATTCGGATATATTTTATATTTTTATGGGACAAGAAAAGAAGCAGTGGAAGACAACCAACGAGATGGGAGGACGACATTTACAAATCAGCGGGAAAACTGGTCGAGGAATGCAAGGAACCAAATTTATGGATAAAAATGGAGGAGGCCTTTGTCCGAATGGATGTCACAGGTTTATATCATATTATTATATTTTATATAAAGAAGATTCTAAGTACATACTCGTAAATAACAATTCTCATTAAATAGAATGTAATTTTGGGTTTTGTTTTGCATTTCATTAAACAGTTTAAACTTGCTAAATACCTATTCGTATAGCTGTATTTCAAATACTAGATAATCTACTCCAAACTTTTTAAAATGTTTCAGGAAACTCGTAATCACGATGGCTCCGGAACCGAGTTGTTGGAAATAACACTTGTTCATCAATTTTTTTTGCAATGTTATTGTTTACCTTTTTACAAACCATTCATTTACTGTTTTATATGGTATGTAAATTTGTATGTAGACAGTCACATAACTAAGGCATATCTTGCAAATATTCTAAAATGAATAGCAACAGAAACAAACATAAATCACAATGATTAGTAGTAGGAACACATTTTTAAGAATTATTATTTACAATATTAACCCTATGAACTAACCGGAATTTGTAACATAAATTATGAATAAAACTTTAGGTTATGGTTTAAAATCGCGTTTGTATTATCGATCACAGTATTTCTTACACTTTTCTTGAAGAAAATGGCATGGAATGAAATGAAATATTCCTTAAACTGAAATAAACGGAATCAATAATATTTTTTTTTATTATTTATTAGGTTTTACAGATACAGTATGATTTTGTTTGCGTACATAATAGTGCTTATAGCCTTCCTGAGTTAAAATGGCTTCCAAAACAAGCTCGGCATATATAATAAACGTTTTATATAATAATAGGTCAATGTTCAGCTATGCGTACATAGAAAAAGAATGACTTAGTAACTTGATGACTAATAATTAAATAATAATAAATCATTTAAATTGTCTGTATTGGATCCAATTGTAACATAAATTGAGAAAATTTTGTTAGGAAAACAACTCATTGTATGTTTTACAAGCACATTGTAAAAATGGTGATTTTATAGTGCTGTGCAATATTTTAAAACGTGGAGATGTAATTTAAATCGTGTATTACGATCATGTGTTGAGTATCTAGAAAATAATATTTACAAAAAAATAATATACGAAGTCATTGTATTTAACTGGCACTGCAAAACAGTATTCTTGATGGTATGCTATATCCTTAAAAAGATCTCCCAGTCTTCTCCATGTAATAATAAACGCAAACACATATTGGATTCATATGTGAACAATACGGAGCTCCATTGCTCTATTGTCCGGTCCCTATGTTCTTGCGCAAAATTTAGTCGCACTATAAAATGTGCTATGTGCAAAACTGGGCTAGCAATATTCACGCTATCTTAGGCGTACGATTAGTGAAAAATTTTAATTCTAGGAACATCTGCCATTTTATAACAGACAACAAACAGTTGATGATGTGTCCATTCTTTGCGTAATAAACCGTACTTGTAAAATATTGCATTTTTAAATGACTTTAGATAGGTAGGTCAAGTGTAAACGTCATCATATTCATTTATTTATATTTATTTTTCTATTGCGGTGTTCTTATGAGTCTATAAAAGCACTGTTTATCACTGAAAACACGACGTTTAGAAGATCTATAAACGTACTGTTTTTGGCGCCTTTCATGTTCTAGAGGTGGTAGTTATGCTTTCATAACTGACAGATAACCTCAAAATGCTAAATTGTTTGTGTTGAAATATTACTTCTAATTGTGGAATTTTATCCTTTCTCTAGGTGATAGGACTAGAAAGAAAAGAAATTTATAGCTATAGCTGTGTTAGCTAAGAAAGAATAAGAATATGTGAAGTTAAAATATTAACTAAAAAATGACGAAAAAGAAACAATGCGCTCAGGTTTACTTTGTCAGAATAATTAAAACGGTAAGTTTAATTTATTACAATTTAAATTTATGCTAATGCAATTTTGAATTGAATGTATTGTTATTCCAGGCAGGTTATGAAATGTATGATGTATGTTACTTGAAAATGTTGACACTGTCTACTCAATTTGTGGCGGCTACTAGCAAACAAATATGAAAAGTTGACGTTTTAATTCATGATTTCCAGTTCCACGTTATGGCGAATTATCGAATATATGCCATATATGTTTTGTATTAAAAATTGTAAGAACAGCTGTTGCCGTTATCTGTGCAACTGAGCAGTGAGTGTTGACAAAATGGTGGAAAATAAAAGTTTTCTCAATAAAAAGGCTGGATGGTCCACGTAAACATCTTTCAATCCCATATTCAAGTTTTATTTATGATAATAAGCAACACGAACCACCGATATATCAAATCAGGATGGTTCATTAATAAACCTTGGAGTTCATTGTATGTATTGGTTTTCCTCTTTCATATTTGTATATGCTTGATACAATGTTTTAATGTAAACAATGAGACTAAATCACAAAATACACAAATTGTCAATATGTGAAAATTAAATTTTTAGCGGGAAGCGCAACCAACTTAACTGATAAAAAAACGCCAACTTATATTTTTGACAAGTCCTTTTATAAAAGTTTAATTGTAAAATTACCTCAATAGAAAAAATACTATAAAAAACATGTATCATAAGGCAATCTGTTGACGCACCTGGCGGCTCGTTTTCCAAACTTGGACTCGTACGTTAACAGATTGCCTTATGATACTTGTGTTTTAATGTACTATTATTTAATTTATTTGCTTAAGACACGTAGCTTATACCAATGGATTGACAATGCATATAAATGAATATAAATGATTTACAAATAAGAATGAAATACCCAATAAAGCAATATTAAATATAATATTTACTTTAATATGATATGATAAATAACTAAGTACCGGAAAACTCACTAGAATAATTATCTTACTTAGGGGCTAGATAGCCCGCCAACTTCAAGTTCAGGAGAAGTGACAGCTGCATAGAAGGTGACGAAAATAACAAAAGGATGAAAAATAGAAAAGTATTCGTAATAATAATGTGACACAACATTACTCCGTTAAGCAAGAATTTCTAAGTTTAAGTGAAGTAAAAGATACTATTTACTTAATCTTGTGTCATTTATTTTAGAAATTGGTAAAATTGTTTTCCAATTAAGCTTTTAATATTAAACGAGCCGTTATTTATTAAACCACTACTGTCCTGTTACGTTTTTTTGTACTATTGTTACTTTAAACAGTAACCACTAATAGAACATAACAACAATGACAGCATTTATCCACTCGCTCTTATAAACTTAATTAAAGCTAGTAGAGTTAACTTCCCGTCAATACTCGAATCTCCCGCATTGTTCCCGGTTCTTCCTGAGGCGCAAATTACGCGTCACATCCCAGCATGTGTCCAGCGATGCTCAGCTGCTGGCAGTGGGAGACTCTTTGCAGGAGACGCTGAAGGTGTTTAATTTGTTTTGCGCTGAGCAAAGCCCAGTGCGGCGAATAAAGCCAAACGGAATTATTTTTGCTCGCGAGATTATAAACACATGGAAGGAATTTTTGAAATAGCAACGTAATACGAGTAACAAAGAAGTATTAGTATTTTCTAATGTACAATATGAATAGCCAGACAATTTTGGCTATACGATTGATAATGTGAAGTGTGACATTATACGAAATGATAATTTCAAACTTATTTTGTCAATCTGGGTCACTGTTAATGAATAAACCAAAACCAAATGAGAAGCAAATAAGAAAACTACAATATTAAAAAAACTGAATTATCCTATGCAGCAAAAGACTAAAAATTAATATAATTTACCTGGACGTAGACAATATACAAATTCTGATGACATATGTAAACTCCATCATTGAGTACAGGTGGACATATTATATCCATTTACATTAACGATCTTATATGTATTTGTTGCATTAAATTGGGACTCTCAGTATTAAAAACGTAATTCATTGTCATATTAAAATTGTAAAAATAGAGAAGAGATGAATAATTTTTTTAACTTAATATTTATAATAGTTATTTGCGACAGTTACCGCATTTAAAGTTTGAAATTTTATCATTAAAATTATGACCAAGAAATATTCTCGGGCGGCATTTGAACCCATGACCCACCTTTAACTACTAGGATGCTCAAGCGATCTATGAAGGCATGAATTTTTCACCTATCTACTTAAATGCTAGTCTTAATGAGCATACCCTCCTAGTCAAAATCAGATGACCAGAAGAATCTTACTACACTTAGGAGGGTCTTAGGTTCAAATCCCGGAAATTTTTCGCAAAAATATACGTTTCTGAATGTAACAAAAATAACTAAGTATATAAAAACAGTTTATAATATAATTAAAATTGTAGTTTGTTTTCAGTAAAACTGAAATACTCGTATTTATGACAGAAGGTAAAATTATAGGTTGGATTGAGTTACACTTTAGTGGTATTGTGTAAAAAATATGTAGTTATTCTTTAAACTCGAGTTTAGTGAATATAAAAGATCAGATGGGTCTTGTGGTCGAGTGCCTGAGTGTCTGGTCGCGAATCTGGAAAACCGGATTTGATCCTGACCGACACTAAATATTTCTAACTTAAATGGCGCAGATATATATATATATATATATATATATATATATATATATATATATCGGGTGTTCACTTTTTTATAGGACATAGGAAATACAATGTTAAAATTTTCATTATGCGATAGTTCGTTCGCTATGAATTTTAGAACAAAAGGGTAAATACAAAAAATGTTCAGAATTAAAAACTGCATCGAACAAGCTTTAATTTATTGATATAATTCGTTCCTGTCATGAAATAAACGTAAAATAAAATTTATAATTTTTAGCTAATTACAGTGTGCCATGGAAAACAAAACATACAATTCAAACGGTCGTACTGTTTAAGTTTAACAGATGACATTTGTTATTGTCGTAAAGATTTAATAATTATTGCCTTCATTTAAAGTATTTATCAGTAATTATGGATACATTTACTATCTCTGAAAAAATTCAATTGATAACGGTATTTGGCTGGAAATTCGTTAAATCAAGTGAGAGATTTATTTAGTGCATTATATCAGGCCCGGCCTATTCCTGCACGTGGGACTATTAGCAGAATTATAAACCTTTTTAATGAAACAGGAAGTGTTATTCCTCTTTGTAATAACTTAATGACAAATGTTTTGTTTTCCATGGCACACTGTAAATAGCTAAAAATTATAAATTTTATTTTACGTTTATCTCATGTCAGGAACGAATTATATCAATAAATTGAAGCTTGTTCGATGCAGTTTTTAATTCTGAACATTTTTTGTATTTACACTTTTGTTCTAGAATTCATAGGAAACGAACTATCGCATAATGAAAATTTTAACATTGTATTTCCTATGTCCTATAAAAAAGTGAACACCCGGTATATATATATATAGAGAGAGAGAGAGAGAGAGAGAGAGTTAATATAGAAACTGTAGAAATAGTAGGTTTGACAGTTAGAATATTGTAGGCTGAACTGTAATACACTCTTTTTAATTTGTCAAGTTTTGGTTGTATTTTTAACTATCCTCAGGACACTAATACATTAATGATTACGTACAATATATGTATAATATAATTTTGGTCTTAAGTACTTACATTAGTTGAGATTTTTAGTGAATATATATATATATATATTGTTAAGTGATCTTGTTGTAGTTTTATTTATATAATTTTATTTCATCACGAAGATTTAGAAATACGTGTGTGTTTTTGCCTTGTCCTGCATCTGTTTACCCTTTTCACACGAATCCTTCTGTCTAAGGACTTGGAAAATACGTATAATGGTGGGAGGGATATCTTTTCCCGTTATTTCAGTAAAGTTTTACATAATAATGCTCGTAGCATAATAGCGTATCTAATTACATTGTATGCTGGTTATTTGCCTATAATGTACACACCACACACCTTCATATTATTTATCGTTTTTGTATTACAATACTTGCGTAATGTAAATGAAAATGAAATATAATATCTAAAGCGAAATTGTATCACACTCGTGTCGATATTGTATCGCTAATGTAAATTAAACCCATGGGTTTATATATACAAGCTTATCTTTGTTGGACAACAACCGGTCTTTATTAACGTCATATTCAAAATTTATGGAGTATTTACTATCGATAATGAAGAGATTAAGAATTTACAATAATGTTATTTTGGACTTAATTTTAATATAATATTGCGGTAGACCTAGCAATAACCTCAGCGAAAATATGTTAATATCAAGTAGGTTTGGATTCTGTGTCGCTATGTACAAGCGATATTTTCTGTTTTCTATTTTTAGCGGAAATGATTTATTAAGATATTTCGATTCTGCGTATCTTTCTAAATTGTAATTTAGAAGTCTCCCATAAATTTTAACTAAAATTACATAAGTATTGCCAGGTCACTCACGATGTAATTTTTTGTTAAACGTTTCTTTTATATTGATCATTTCTCTATTATTCGCCGTAATTTCATTATCTACTTAAACTAAATTGTTTTCGAAAATAAGTTATACGTTTCAGATATTTAAGTATTCTGATGTGGAACACCAAAGATCTTGGAAAAGGTTATTGGATTGTCTAATGAATAAACCATGTCCAAAAGTCCAACTCGCGTGGAGACCATAACAAACTAGGTTAGAGGGTAAGAAGCCGAGCTGATTTCAAGAAGTTACTTTAATCAAAATTTTATTTAAGTACCAAAGGCGTTACATACGTGTATTTAAGCCTGAAGTTGAGGGTCATAAACACAGGTTACGGTTGGTATTACATCAAAATTTTCTTATAAGACGACAATACTGCAAAGTTAATAGAAGAATTGCTATTTTCACACATTTTGACACAGCACCATTAAAACAAAAAAAAATTGATTGATAGATAACTATTACAAAACTGCAATAGGAATTTTTATTAATTTACGTTCAATGTATACAAAAAAAGTTGCTTTTAAATAGATCATATAAAAATACATGCCATAACAATAATACTCATCTCAAGAGTGATAAAGTCACACCTCAAGTCTTCAATGAGAATGCATTTGGATACATATGGGAAATGTCATATTTAGATGAAATTATTCAATTAGGTCGGAAATGTCTAATACGCAATGAATTTTGAGCGTGTATTTTAATAGGCATGTAACATACGTATTGTACAATGAAAATAAAGAGAACAAACAGAGAAAGCTCAATTGACACCTAGATGATATTATTCTAACATTGTAAGCATTTATTTTGACTATTGGGAAGGATTTTTTTTTATAATTCTGAACTCTAGAATCCAAAGTAACTAACATCTAGTGTACCTAATTAATATATTGTAACGTTTTTATTTATATAGGTGAAGTGTAAATATCAAAAAAATATTACTAATTAAAATTAAAAATTATTAAAACGATATATATATATATATATATATATATATATATATATATATATATATATATATATATATATATATTAAAAGGATAATTAAAAATGACTATTACTATGGTTAAACAAATATTAAACACTAATTTAAAGACTAAGAATATTAAAAAAAAAAACATTTAAACACTAAGGCTATTTATTTAACAATATTTATCTCTGTTCAGTATTAGTCACGGTGTAGTATCTATAGGTGAGTGCACGACGTATTCCAATACATTACGAAGAATAGCTAACTAACTGGGCTAGTTCATACAGTGTGCCGCTAGATGGCAGGTTTTAAAATATTAAATTATTCATATATAACGCATAATATTCTATATTTTCAATCATTAACTTTTATCTGTTGTCAGATCTATGTATGTATTTTGTACAAATTCCATACAGAAAAGTTTCTATATTTCCAGTAAAATTATAAAACAACAAATGTCAAATGCACTTGACATTGACACCTTTTATTTATCTTAGTACCTATTTCTGTGATTATGGTGTAGCTGGCTGCCGCTAAATTGCACATTTTGGCACCTTAAAAAGACTATATTTCTATTTATTTGATCCATACCCTGTTGTGCATCTTGTAGCAAAACATTTTTTGTCAAATGATAACGGGTCGCGTTAGCGTCATTTTGTTTCCCAGTTACTTAGCCATCTCAACGCATCTCGTGCTCTCACCTATAGATACTACACCGTGGTATTAGTTTTAAATGTTCAGTATAAATCTTAAATGTTCAGTAATAATTTCTATCAACGATGCGACGTCAGGGTTCGACGGATATCGGAAGATACCGACGTTCATCAAAATCGCGACGCCACCGTTTCGTGCGTTAAGTTAGATTATAGTTCTTTAGTGAACAAATAATATTTACTGGATAAGTATGAAAAAATACTGAACAAATAATGTTTTTTACTGAAAAAAATATTTTTTTACTGAACAAATAATACTGTACACAAACCAAATAAAATATTGAGCAAAATTAAATAAAACAATGAACATTTAAATACGTGCCTAATTTAAGTTTTCAATTTCATACAGGGTGATAAAAGGGGTAAAAATTATGAGGGTAATATGGAACTGACTAAAATGAATACAAAAACTTAATAATATATAATAAAATACGTCTGATTTTCAACTTTTTGTATTAAAAATAAAGAAATATTGACAATGATAGTGACCGAATAAAATTTTGTCTGTCTGTAAATGGACTATAAAAAAACAATAAAATTTTATATGAAACATTTTTCTCAATTTATAACATCTAGTTGAAATTTATATATTCGCTAAGGTCGCCACAACATTTAGTACAATTTTTGAATTTTTTGAAAAGCAAAAGTATAACTACGATGCCCTCTGAAAGCTAAACAAAAAGTATCATTTAATCGAAGTCGTAACTCTTATAGTTTTCGAAATAACAGGGATAAACCTAGTAAAACTCATTTTTCACTGGCCTTATATCTCGGAATTTGAAAATCGGACCCGTGTTGATTACGCATTTTTTTTAAATTACCCTTTTTTAAACATCCTGTATATTATTTTAAATTAATATTAAAACCCAATGTGTAATACCTATTCATTGAAGAACAAATATTTCACCTAATTTAGAAAACACTTTCGATATATTTTTCAAAATTAATTTTATTGTTTAATATTATTTTATTCAATGTGCTTTATTATTTACATTAACATGGACTGCTTTTATAACTTTGTTATTTTTTAATATAAAATAATGTATACAACGTGATATACGGAGAAAATGATCGTTTTTAATACCTTGAATAAAATTTTATTATAATTTCATTTATTTATATTAAATTGTATAAAGTTTTAAATAATATTTTATTGTAATAATTTAATCCATTTTCATACTGTAGTATCACATCTATAAAAGAAAATAATGTAATATTATTAAATTATCAAATCAGAATTACGAGTACATATAGTTTAATAAGTGAGGTCATAAGTTCAAATTCATCATTAATAAAATAATTAATTAAAAAAACATCGCTGTACGGTAATACAATACGAATTATTTGTAATTGTTTTATCCTACCTTTTCAATAATTGTAAGTGCAATCAAATATTAGTGTACCGACCCAACATATTGTAAATCTATTTGATTTCATGCAGTAGGTTTTATTAATTAATTAAAATTTAAGGGCTATTCACGGTACTATTGAAGCCTGCTTTGATAAATTACATTCTCTTAATAATTGAGGCTTGCATTATGCAATAATATTTTATTTTATTATTTAAAGACAGGCAATAAAATGTTCAAGATGATAAACTAATTATTTATATATTTATTATGCGCTTTTGTATCGAATCCATTGCTAAAAGCCTGGTTTATTTCAAGTGGCAAGGTATAATAAATACAAATGCAATCTGGAGATTTATATTGGGATATTATAAGATTGATATACTGGGATATTTGTGTTTCAATGGTGTTTAATGTCCCTGATTTATTGACTGTTAATATTATGGGATAAACCGGGTCCATAAAGCGACTGAAGCAGCCAATTCGGGTCCTCAAATTTTGCGGGTCCCATTATGAAGGTATTTATTTTTTGACATCTAACAATTATGTATTTATATTACATTATTTAATTATTTGACATAAACATTTAACAATTAAGTATTAGCCCAGTCAAATTAGGTCAATTGAAGCTGATCGAGGGAAAAATACCGAAGTTTTTAAACTTACTTCAGTTATTTTTTGATGTCTACTGTACAGGATGTCTCATTTTCAATGTTTTTTTAAGGTATCTCGGGTAATATTAATGATTACTGATTTAGATGCAGAAATTTATTTTCTAATACATTTATTTGAAGCATTATTGTCTAAAATTCATAGGACACCGAATAGGACAGGAAAAATTGTTTTCCCATGTTAAACGCTTATGGCCCGCTTTTCGTGATACACCCGGTATATAAATATAAATATAGCAAGTATTTAATAAAAAAGTAATGTACGCATAGCCATTTGCTGTGTATTGAGACGAAAAAACTCCAAGAAAGTTTTGAAAAATATCGTTATTTTGTCCGCCTTGATTCTTCGTAACTATTAATTAAAGGCCATTTTTGTAGGAAATTTTATCTACTTTTGGCAAAAATCGTGAAAAGGACACAGTTAAACGGGTACCCCATCCCCCGCTCACTCCCCAGAAACAGGGACTTTTACTGTTGTACAGGATGTCTCATTTTCGATGTTTTTTAAGGTATCTAGGGTAATATTATTGATAGAGCAAAACCGTTCGCACATTCCAGGATCAACTTTTCCAGAAATGTTTAATAGTCACCACAGGAATTTTCGATCTTTTTTTGTTTCTGATGAATGTTTTTACAAAAATTTTACCGTTTTTTAAATAGAATAAAATGGCGTAATTAGATTTTTTGAAAACTTAATAATTTTCGAGATATAACACAAACTTATGATTTTTTAAATGAGAACCTATGTTGAAAATAGTCTCGTCTTTTTGCTTATTTATAAGCTTTTTAATGATATATAACATGTCTACATTCTTTTGTTTTAAACTTGAATAAGAGATAATTAGTAAGTTATTGGGTTGAAAAAAATTAAAATTATTGAAACAAATGAAAAAAATTATTACATACATATTTGCATATTTCTAATAGCATTTGTTTCAGTTTTACTCATTTTTACGTCTCGCTAAGAGAGGTATTGTATTCATGCTAAAAATCGCATATCCAGATTTTAGTGAATAAGCACGTTTTAAGGTCCCTAGAATCCGATTATAATATTTTTACGATGATGTCCGTGTGTGTGTGTGTGTGTGTGTGTGTGTGTGTGTGTGTGTGTGTGTGTGTGTGTGTGGATGTTGAATTCACCATAACTCAAATACTATAAGACTTAGACATTTTTAACTACGGATTCCACAATCTAACAATAATGGGAAGAGTCGAGTCAGTTTTGGTAACAATTGGACAACCGGAAGTAGCAGTTACAAGAAAAAAATCATCTAAATATTATTTATCGAAAATTTATGTAAATACTTATATTAAAGAACGTTAAATTCTTTATTCGATAAATATAAATTCATTATTATATCTTCTATAGATTTAGAGATAAACAAATGCATATAAAATAATTTGATGTAAAAATTCTTAGATCAAACTACTTCAAGGCAAGAAATTCAAATGTTTGTAATTCAAACATAAATGTCACTGTCAAAAATATTTGTATCTTACTGTCAAAAATATTTGTACATCATTATGAAGATTATGAAAATAAATAAAAAGTCAACAACGCAAAAGAATATACCTAAAAAAGAATATAAAAGGAATTTGCGAAAAAATGACGAATAAAAGAAAAAGAAAAGGAAAGTAGAAAAAAAATCAGGATATTGAATATAAAGAAAATGTATGTATTGTACATAATTTATTCCATCCCCAACACAGTCGAACATAATTTTTTGGATTAAAATAATTATTTTGTAGTGAGACATGAATATATTATGTACTTGTATTTAAAAATATACCTTAAAAAACATCGAAAATGAGACATCCTGTACAACAGTAAAAGTCCCTGTTGCTGGGGAGTGAGCGGGGGATGGGGTACCCGTTTAACGGTGTCCTTTTCACGATTTTTGCCAAAAGTAGATAAAATTTCCTACAAAAATGGCCTTTAATTAATAGTTACGAAGAATCAAGGCGGACAAAATAACGATATTTTTCAAAACTTTCTTGGAGTTTTTTCGTCTCAATACACAGCAAATGGCTTTGAGTACATTACTTTTTTATTAAATACTTGCTATATTTATATTTATATACCGGGTGTATCACGAAAAGCGGGCCATAAGCGTTTAACATGGGAAAACAATTTTTCCTGTCCTATTCGGTGTCCTATGAATTTTAGACAATAATGCTTCAAATAAATGTATTAGAAAATAAATTTCTGCATCTAAATCAGTAATCATATTTTATTTTGCACGTTCCGTAAACGAGCTCAGGACTGGGTGGAAGGGTTGTATAAGGGTTAGACCAATTATTCATGTTTATCATTTAAATTAAGCAGCGAAGGGCGCTAAAACTATTTTTTTGGTAATACGTACGGTATTTAATGTTTGTTATTGTTAATTTTATGGAAGTTAAGTTCAGTATTGGCTATGGGGGAATTTAACGATGCCAAGTAGTTATTCCCACCTACAACCGAGAAAATGACGAAAAATCTCCAATAAATAGCTTTTGAAAAAATAGTTATTTTCTCCGCCTTAAATCGTCGAAACTATTAATTTTACAGAAAAATGAATCAGGTCATTTTTGAAGGAAATTTTATATACTTTAATATTGTATATAGTTTTTCGCTAGGACGTATATTTTTGGAGATTTTTGCAAAAATCGTGAAGATAAAACCTTTCAACAGGGCCCTACTCCCCGCTCATCGCCTCATCGTCGGGGACTTTTACTATAGTACGCATAGAGAAATAACTGTTCCAAGTTTTAAAACTCTGGTATTTTTCCGCTTGAAAAATCTAATTTGAATGGGCTATATGCATAATTGTGTATTACATTATTTTTATTTGAGATAAACAATTTAAATATTATTTGAGAGCTATTGAGTCGATATATTCATTATACTTCGTAAATGCATTAGATGTACAAGGGCAAATTGAAATAATTATTTACCTATAAATGCCAGAAATTATAATTATACCACTCGTAGGACATAGAAAAAAATTCAAGAGAAATGTACAATGTAATTTATTGAAGTAGGTATTATTTTCATTGTTATAAACCATAATCAGAGGTGAAATTTTACATATAGTATCTCTACATATTACCTATTTAAATGCAGTAACCATATATAAACTACCACCCGTAGGACATAGAAAAAAATTCAAAAGAAATGTACATTTTAATTTAATGAAGTAGATATTATTTTCATTTTTATAAACGATAGTCAGAGGATGAAATTTTACATATAGTATCTGAGCATGAAATTTTACATATAATGTGTCTACATATTACTTATTGAAATGTAGTAACTATATACTTCCTACCACCCATAGGACATAGAGATATAATTCAAGAGAAATGTACGTTTTAATTTAATGAATTAGGTAAAACTTTCATAGTTCATAGGATGTATATGATTACTGCATTTCAATAAAATGAATATGTAGAGATACTATATGTAAAATTTCATTCTCTGATTATTGTTTATAACAATGAATATACCTACTTCAATAAATTACATTGTACATTTCTCTTGAATTTTTTTCTATGTCCTACGGGTGGTGGGATGTATATGGTTACTGCATTTCAATAAGTAATATGTAGACATAATATATGTAAAATTTCATGCTCTGACTATTCTTTATAACAATGAAATAATACCAACTTATATAAATTAAATTGTACATTCCTCTTGAATTGTTTCTATGTCCTACGGGTGGTAGGATGTATATGGTTACTGCATTTCAATAAGTAATATGTAGAAATACTATATGAAAAATTTCATCCTTTTATTGTTTATGAATATGAAAATAATACTTCTTTAATTTTAAATATACATTTAATTTAAAAATGTCAACGTAATTCTTTTCCTATTTATAAATTCCATTTGTAGTGGTAGTGTTTTTTTTAAAATGAAAATATGTCCGTATTTAAGCAGCGTTGCTTGGCGCTTATAGAGTTGGCCATGGTTTAGCATACTGTAAGGCTGCCACACACTCGCTTAAATCTCGAATTGTCTGCTAACTTCACCTTCATATCGTATAACTGTTTATTCGGAACTAATATATTTGTAAACTAATATAATGTTTACCTCCCCGTACAAGTAACATTACAATTATCCCAACAGTTTAATAATAGATGGAGTCTTAAGTTTAAATATAACTAAAACTATTATAATTACACTTAACCTTAACAGAGTGGTTGGGATCTCTGGCTTGGTTGACATGTTGAGTAATCTTGACTACTCTGCTTAACTTCCCTGGTTGTATAAGGTTAAGGGGTAATTATAATAGTTTGAATCCCAACAATTTAATTAAATTAACTCATAATGGGGCCTTTTTTAACCAATCAAATATGTTGACATAACAAAAACAGGGATTTTTAGTTGTCAAATCAATATCTATTGGATAAAAATTTTAACCAGTGGTTAAAAATTAACTACCGAGTTACAGAATAGGGCCCAATGAGTGATTATGGTCGCGTCACAATATGGTTGCGCGTTCACATGCTTATTAAATATCAATCCCATTAAAGCCGCCTTTCTATTTCAGTATATTACACTATTTATATACAGTACTGTGTACAGGTACACCTCGGCGACAATTTTTTGCGGCCTTCATATACAAAGAATAACTGTTGTATGCAATTTTATTTTCTTGAACATATTCAGTTAACAAGAATTAAAAATAATTTATTAATTATTGAAGTTACTATTTTACCTGCTGCATTTATAAATGCCGCAGTTCACTTATATTAAACCGCTAAAATATGACATTCTTAACACTTTCAATGTCCATGAATCACATGCGATTTATTTGACAAAGATATTTGCGCGTCCATGAATCATATGTGATTTAAATACACAGTTCTCTACAGCTGTAGCTTAATAACTGAACGTCTTATATGTGCGTATTATTCACTAATTGGACGTGTGAGAACAATACAATAAACTATTTTTCTACAAATCTATTAAAAGTATGATTTTTAGTTTTTGATTTTGGGCTTAATAATGTCATTTTATGACACCAGTGTTAAAATGTGACAGATATTGTTACTTACAACACTGGTGTTAAAAGTGAATTAGTTACCTTGGTAATCGCGAATGGAACAACAAATTTAGAATTTTAACATAATTTCAAAAAATTATTAGATATACAAATTTAAATTTAAAAAATTGTGTTTGTAAAAAAATAGTCTATTATATACGTATTAAAAGTGCTTTTATTTTGTTCGAAAGATTGGACCACTCCGCTTCGTGTCGTGTTCTAAACTTCCTTCTTAATATTAAACATTTAATGAAGTAAACACTTGCCACAAAACACGGTAACTGTAATAAAGTAGAACCTTTATAGTGTATTAAATATATCTTGACGAATAACAGCAAAGTGTTTTATGTTTTATAAACTTTTTATTACTATTTGATTAACTCATCGTAACTTTTAATACTAGTTGGCTACGAGCCAAAGAGATGAGCATTTTAAATCAACTTGCGTAAAAACTGAGTGTCATTAGTTAATGCTCTTCCACCTGCGAATTGGAAAATAATTCAATCGACTGCACCTACCAATCATATAGGTAGAGATTATTCTGTACTATTCGCGTATTATATCAAATTGTGAAATAAATCTGTTAATTGTTCTTTCTTTTTTTTTTCAGGTAAGCGCTTTTGTGCTGAATATTGCCCATTGCCTGGTTTATTTCGAGTGGTAAGGGATAACAAATACAAACGCAATTATTGGTGAATATGAAATGATTAATATTTTTTGGTGAATTTAATAGCTTTTATTCATTTTTGAAAACTCATGATTTGAAATATTTTATTTGTTAAATGCTACATATTCATTTTAATTCCAGTTATTCGTTTTATTGTTACAGGTATTTGTGGAAAATATTTTGTTCAATTGTAATTGTTTTAAAATCATTTGTATTTAATTTTGAAAATATAAATGGCTGCCCACAATATTTCTATGTCCAATTTTGAGTTAACTGCGATTAAACATTTCATGGTCACATTATGATTACACGTTCATAATTTCTGACTTACTATTGTGTACATATTTCAGTTCTGTTGTACATTATTGGCAATCGTATCTTATTAAATTGAATGTACATGGCTATCGTGAGCCTTGAAAGTTAATATTTACAGTGCTAGTAATGTAAAATGTTACGTTGCTTTTGTGAGTTATACAAAATCTACTTCATCAAGCATTTACGTCTGTTTTGGATTGTTTTAATTTTAAACGCAATTATCAAAAATGACCAAATTTAAATTTTTTAAATAATTTAAGCGATTTCGGAAAAAAATGTATAGGTACGTATTTCGCTAGGAAAATGACCCGCAAGTTTTTAAGTCCTCGCCTTCGATTTTAAAATCATAAATTTCTATCGATATTTATATACCATTAGTTCAATGTGTACAATATTTTTCAAAGAAATATAAAATCATTTAGACTGAACTGAAACAGTCTGGAGTTAAGCCATTTCTACTCAGAAAATGATATCTGCAATTTTGACTGTTGATACTGAAAAACTTATACTTTTATTTACTATGATTTTCGATTAATTAATACGGTTATAATTGTGGGTCTTTGGTAGATCATTAGTTGGTAATGATGTGGTAACCTTGAGCTGGGGTCGCGTGTTTATAATATGCGCATGTATATATCATCGGCATGTGGCATCTGCTGGGCTCAGGACGAGTCTGTGATAAAACGGGGTCAGGCAGGAGTACTGGTCTGCTCTGCGTTTTGATTTACATGGAGATTAATGTGATTTATAGCACTGGCCCTTAATTAATTTTGTAAACCGTATCGTCGCAAGCATAACTCTGCGGACATCCACCGGAACTTTACATTGTATAATGCACACTGTTATATTGCTGTTCATTATTCACCTAATATGCGGATGGGACTGCTAAGTGGACGAGCTCAACAAGAGATATAAACGAAGAGACCCTCACTAAGTGGATATATCGTTTTTTGGCTATATTTCTTACTTACTCCCAGTGTTAAAATCTTTGATTAATACAGCACGACGTAACTTGAATTTTAATGGAGAAAATCAAATGATATCTAATTTTGTTTACCCTCAAATTACGGGTATTATCATGGTTCCAAACAAAAGGCAGAAGTGGTGACAGAGATTATTAAAACGACAATGAACTACATGAACACCCGCATTAAGTATTATAGCGCGTATACGCTTAGTAAAATAAATAGCGCTAATATTAAATTTAAAGCAATAACTAAATGTGAAAATATAATCTAAAAAACTATGAAAATTATCTTATATGTATAGACATTAGGCTGGACCTTAAAAGGGGCCAAGTCGAATTTTAACCGGGCCGGCCTAAGGTGGTTAAAAATAATTTTTTTTAGAAAATGTGCTAGCAATGTTTCTTCGTAATGTTATATTTGACCGTGCCTAAATACACTTGGTTTTTCCAATTAATTAACATTGGGTTTTAGAACATTTTGGAACTTTATTTTTCTCCGAGGTAATAAATGGTTTAAAAATTCTTTCAAAATTGGAATTTATATTAGAATGGCCCGAGAACATGTAGAGGAAATTTAAAGTCCCAAATATTATTATGAAGATAATTGTAGACTATCGCACAAAGTCTAAAAGCTATACTCCGTACGAATTAAGAATAATGATTGGTACATCAAATTTTGTTTACAAATTCTCGGGTCATTCTAGTATATACTCCAATATTGAGTGGAGCGGAGAAGAATAAATGTCCAAAATGTGCCAAAACCCAATGTTATTTAAATGGGGAAAAAAACAGGTGCAATTAGGCACGATCAAATATTAATATTAAGCGAAATCATTGGCAGCATAATTTTTATTCCTTTATTAGAACCACTGTAGAGTGCGGTCCAGTTAAAATTAGACTTGCCTCCTTTTTAGGTCCACTCTAATACACATATACGATATGTACGTAAGAAAGTCAAAAAGTAAAGGTACACTTTAGTTTTTTCGATTTGGTGCTTGGAAACACTAAATGTGCCATTATTAATCAAAACGCCAAAGTGTTTGTGTTTTCAGACTGGGGGTTTATTGTGAAGCTCTGTTTTCTAGTTATTTCTCAACAATATGAGTATTACGATATCACAGTGCAACAAGGAAGTAATAAGAGCAATGATATGTTTTCTTCACTGATTGTAGGTGTAACTTACAGAGATTACGGACAATACATGTCTCCGCGATGAAGAGTGCACAGATAGAACAGTGGTGTTCAACCCAACGATCACGAAACAATTTCTAGTTGATCTCAATTTCAGTACAACTAACAGACCTCAAAATATTTACAAACATACTTTACTAAACGCGTAGTAATTCACAGTCGCGAGGCCTGCTAAAACCTGAGTAACTAGTTTAAAAGAGTATGATTCGTGATGATCGGCAAGTTAATAATTATAACATTGGTTGCACATGAGTTGAATATTAGCCACGGCTCAGCATTTTCAATCATCTACGATTCACTAAATTTTTCAAAATAAGAATAGGACTCGTTTTTCAGTCGTATAATAACCGCTATTGAAACACAAGGATACTATACCATAGAATAAATAATCTACTACTAGGAGTAGATTATTTATTTAATAACTACTTCTTCACTGTTTAGCATTCTTGTCAGAGACATGAGTCTGTCCCTTCAAACCAAAGACTAAAGAAGGTCGTTGAAGGAGTGCGAGATTGGTTGCGTACTAGACCAAATGTTTATTCCACAACGGAATAAAAAAGCTAGTAAAGGAGTGGACTAACTGTATAAAATTAATGGTAGAGACTTTATTAATTTAAATATTATTGTAAAAAAGTTAGTAAATACATAATGTATAATAGTATTCCTTAATGTTTTAAAATCTATATAAATAAACAGCATACGGCGGAAAGTTTGCTAACAAAGCTAGCATGTTAAACAAGAACGTCAACGTTTTAACAAATGAGAACATTTCATCAAACGAAATTTTACCGTACCTACGTTATAAAATCTATTTTTAGAATATAACATACGTTGAACAAAAGTTGATGGTATGAAGTGCCAAGTACCAAGAGATTTGAGCAATAATACTTTCAAGAATACAAATGAAACCTATTAAGAAATCTTTATTATAAAAGCAGTTCGACCGTTGGTTATTTAGTTTTAGTTATGACCGTAAAACATTTGCTAAAGCAACTGAACTCTATATGCATATTGAAACGCGCCTTCCTTGGCACTACTTCTGCTGGACTAGAGAGAGTATCGTAATGAAAGCAGATTTATCTTTGTTTAAAAAAAATCTGATAGTGTCATGACATTTTTCTTTCTCATTTATTTTCAAATGATTCATATAAACACCAGTATGTTTCATCTGCTTTGTTTGATACTTAGATCTAGATATTATTAAAGGCGATAACCACCTCTTTAACAAAACTGGGGCACAGTAGACGTAAGGACACGGAACTTGCTTTAAATAACCATTTTCCAATGTTCTTGTCTTTAATTTGACATTACAAATATGATAATGATGATAGTTTTGCTCACGTTTTATAGGTACATGTCGACGACGAGCAGATATTCAACTTTATGCCGTATTACAGACCTACTCGTATTAATAAATAAGTTATTTTGTAAAATTATGATAATTATTTTTTTGATAGTGTCTTGATTACAAAGTTATATTACTTTAATTAAAATACAGGACAATTCCCTATGAATCCTGTTGTATGGTTATCATTTTTACAATTTAAATATCTCTCATCTAATTAAAATTCTTATAATATGAATTGCAAAAATGAATATCATTTTAAATTTTGATGTAGAGCGCCGTCACAAAAAAAAAAGTTGAGCAACTCTAGTCTGGTCAATCAAAGTACCAGTCGGCTTTATAATGTGGTTAGTTTTCATCATAATTTTATTGGTATTTCATTAATATCGCTCAAGGTAGGTAAAATTAGGGTAGGTTTAAACCGCAGAAATAAGCCTTAAGCTGGATTCAGAGATTGCGTAGTAAACATAGCATAGAATAGCACAGAAAAACATAGAAGATGAACATACGGAAAAGCGTGTACTGATTCAGAGTTACAGACATAGCATAGCACAACACAGAAAAACATGGGGAATTGGTCATATTTTATTTCAAAGCTATGTTTTGCTATGTTCGGCCATGTGCGCTATGTTTCGTGAGTATTCGTAGTTACACCAGGCCTACTACTACAGTGCTTTAATGTTGACAACTTGCTGACATTTGTTTTGAAGTTTGGTTAAGATAACTTTTAAATTATTTTGTATTGCAGTTGTGTTTATTATAAGTATTTAAAAAATGAGTGATTCTTATGAACAAGACATAAAGTTAATAAGCTTAGTGGAGAAGTCGCCGATCCTCTACGACAAAAAGAGAATGGATTTTCTGACATGAATTTATCTACATACAATAGTTCTATGTTTTCTGTACAATCTCTGAATTGGTTTTAAGTTTCTATGTTTTCCTGTGTTGTGTATTTCTATGCTGTGTTTACTACGCAATCTCTGAATCCAGCTTTAACGTTCAAGAATATTTTAATTAACGAAGAATTTTTGTTAATTAAAACCTTTTTGATCATTAACGCTTATTTCTACGGTTTAAACATATAAGTTTGATCACATAATTATTATAAGTTAGTTTACATTATGAGCGTATACTGATTTACCTTATCAGGAAGTGGTTGGCCAAAGTTAATATTTTTTGCGCTTTGGCTGATTTCAGTAGACAAAACCAGAGACAGCGGATCATTTTTCGATTAGGATAGATTTCGGGAGTGTTCTGCGACATAAAAGCATTATTAGTTTTAGAAAAGATGAAATATATAGTGTTGTGTATTGTGTGTATAATTCTGATAGCATTAAGGTAATTCTATTAATATTTTGTTTACAATAGCATTCGAGAGTTGTATAACGGGTATAGAAGCTCTCAGCCTTACAAGAAGTTCCGTATAACCGGTGATAATATGATACTTGTTTACACATGGCGGTCTGTAAATGAAAATATTAATATAAAACTTATCTCCTCGCAAGATAATATGGTGTGTATGTGTATAATGAAAACCATATACTCAACTTGTGTTTCTTGTTAATTTACAAAGTTTGTAACAAAATATTTAATTAGTAGTACCGTGGTTTACAAAAAATAATTAAAGATATTTCGTTAAAGAGAATACGAGCAGCATGACAAAATTACATTTACTCGTTTATTACAAAGGTGGAACAGTTTTTAGCCGACTACCTGGATTCAGTTCAAGTCTTACGTTCTACTAACTTTACAAAATTAAACACTCCATAACAACCATTAATCGTTCCAACGGCGGTACAAACAGTACGCTCCCACTAGAGTACACGCTTGTATTTTTAAGAAAAATTAAAATATGTCTGGGAAATTAATAATAATTATGTTATATATAAAAAAAATTTCTTTTCAAAAATAACTCTTAAACCTTAAAACAGGGCCGGGTTTATTATGAAATGGATAAAGCAGTCACTTTGGAAACATAAATTTTGAGGACCCCATTTTCAAAAGTATTTATTTACAATTATATTGTTTTCCAAATTTCAGGTCAAATCGTATTTCACTACTTAATTGCTTAAAATAAGTGGCTCAAAAATTATTTCTTATAAAAAATGCAATTGCTAGATAAATATCTTTATATCAAATATTTATTATACGAATTTATTCAGAAAAGAAAAACTGGTAGCAAAATGTTAAGTTTGTTGATGGGATTCATTGGAGCAAGATAAACATTACCTATTAAATTCAAATTTGATGCAAATAATTTAAGAGTAAAATAAATACTCCCAATAAATAAAACCCAGACAGCGGAAGAAAAGGAATTGTTACGCATGTTGACAATTATAATATCATTCATTTATCTTTCTTTGTAACCTGTAACTCACTATCTTTTGCTCAGCGCATTCATTTTATCCAAGAATTATTCTCTTTAACAATATTTTGAACTAAATAGAAGTTAAATGTTAAATAATGTCTACATAAGTTTTAATGATAATACGATATTTACTCTATCATACATAAACGAAACAATATGTTGCCGACCAAAAACAAAACTGCTTTATTTATCGACGGACTTTGAAGCACTTTGGAAAAAATGGATGATTGTATCATGTCATCTTTACTTGTATTATCAACTGCTGTAACCTTGACGAATAATATAACTAATAACTTTTAATCAATAAAACCTGATAATACAACAAACAAATATATAAATCATTTTGAGGTTTGAGCCTAACTCTATCTATGACGACAGAATTTAGGGATTTAACTTTCTAGGTTGATATAAATAGAATTTTTATTAATTATATTTTCCGAGCAATTTTACATTGTTTGAATTTAAAAGTCAAATGTTTATTGGGCAGAACTTGTATTGTAATAGCAGTAGTGATAATAGTTTAGGTACTTATATATTTCTCGTATTTTCATCCTACTCAGCTATTAAAAGTTCTAAACATTATGTATAAAGAAATAATTTCCTGAAAATTCAATATACGTTTTGATTAATTATATTTTATATTATTTCTATAAATTGAGAATAAACTTATGTCTAAAAAGGAAAATTACTGTCATACTTCTTTTTATATGAAACTAGAATATTAAATTCCTAAATTAGTAACTATGGTAACAAGTCTGACGTCTCCTGCCTCCAAATGAATTAGTATCGACCCTCAGTTGAAGACATAAAGTCAACACTTACATTTTTCACCTGACTCTACTCCTCTGAACTAGTTTTGCTGTTTATATGAGCATGAACAATACGTATTTACAACAAAATCGTCTTAAAATTTTTAAAGACCATCGTTTATAAGTCCAAAAGGGATTGATTGTTACGGTCATGTCTTGTAATTGAATTTAAGAACGGAAATCGGATATCAAAATAATGAAATCGAGTACTTGGATGCTCAGTGATTTTCGATATTCAATTACGAGAACAAGTAAATGGTCTATTACGTTTGAATTACCAATAAGTCTGAACTTAAATTTTCCTCGTTTGGAAAATTAGCAATGAAGTTAAAGTAGTTTTTAGAAAATTTACTGAAACTTTAAACGTGCATCTAACCTAATGACATTAGTGGCTGCTAACCGAATTTAATTATGACACAATTTGTTCTTTTCACAAAATACGAAGCAGAGAAAATTTCTGCTAATGATTTCTCAATTATTACTAAACCAAGAAATGAAAATATTACTTTCTTTTTCACTTATTTCTGTGTCGGACACATTCTTCTTTGCTGATATATCTGTAATATCATAGATTTGATGTGTATGCACGTATAATTTTAGTCTGTAATTATTTATCTTAGCCTATTTGTACAACTCTAAAATATGTACTTAGTTCTAATATAAATTTTGTGCATTGGGTATAATTACAGATTTAACAATGATTTGATATTTTTGATAGAGTACAAATTTTACTAAATATTTTTTGTCCCATAAAACCATTTTATAAGCAGGTGGTCATAATGTATGCTTAGTGGTTAGCGACCTGGATATGAGTAACTTCCTGATACAGATAAAGATTACCTTTTTCTCTTTATGAACCATCCGCCTTTTTGAAGATTTTGTTAAATTTGTTACAAATCTATATATTATTTAAAATAACCTTTTGTGTAATGAATAATGTATTTGAATTAAATGTTGTTCTGTAAATCCTAGTAAAACTGATACTTGGCTTCATTATGGTCGTACGCCTTGTTACGAGGACAATATTGCCATATTACGGCCGCGCTGAGTTCGTTTCGCTAATAAGCACGGCCGTACCGAGTATAGGACACAGCCGATAAATAAAGAATACGTACTCAGGGCCGCACTAAATATGAGAATCTAATTTATAATAGCAGTCAGTGTTAGTATGAAAAAACAAATACTTTCTTAAAATGATTTAAAAAAAATTCTTATAAAATATTTCTTAGAGTAATATTCATTTATTAAAGGAATAATATGAATTTAAAAGAAAAATTCCGTTTTCATCCGGGATTTGAACTTGAAATCTCTGAATTGCCGGTTTATACTTAAATTATGAAAGTCTTAAGTAAATCTTGGATTACAGCTGAATTTTTCATGACGTAGGTACATCTGAAACGCAAAGATATTACATAGTAAAGTAAGAATTCAAGATTGGTCCATGGCCTTAATTATCTTAGGTCTTAGGCAGTAAAGCATAGAATTAGCGGTTTCCACCTCAAGTCCTGCATGAGTACAGAAATTTTTAGTGATTTTTTTTCATAAACATTCTTATTTTTGTAGATATACAGATGAGTAGGTAAGACATGTATCAGTTTTCATGCATAGAGGATGTGAAGTTTGTGATTTTCTATCAGAAAAATAGGAACTAGAACTCATTTTAGTGTTTTCGACGATTTATTAATTTTGAAAACATATAATAAGTTACTAAGTTTACATGCAGTTTTCAAGCCGTTTTCAAAACGTTTTTAGTTTTGAAAACGCCATGTATATAGTGTCAAAATGGTTTCGTGTTCTCAGAAAGCGAAACTAAATTGCATGTAAACAGTTTTGCATAATTTTAACTGAAAACTGAAACCATTTTCAAAACTGCATGTAAACGTAGTAAGTATTGAAGATTGAATAGTTTATGAGTGATACATGCTTGTGATAAAAAGAAAGTTGGACGATTTACTAACCAACGCTGTAAACATGGAAACAATCTAAAAATGGGGTTTCCACCGTAATCAAAATCCATCCATCTATTTAAAAATACATGAAAACATTATACGGTCAAGTGGTGTAAAAAAATTGTTGAAAATGAGACAGTCATACTTTTTTACCAAACATATTGCTATTGGGGGGCTAAAATGGCAAATTGGTTATAATATATTGTAGAACCTAAATGTATATTACTGGCAAATTAAAAGTATAACTATGCCCCGATTATGTATTAAATTGCTGGTGTAAATATGAGACAACCGATGGGTTAAAAAAGAAACAATCATTGAGTTAAAAATGAGACATAGGTACAGATGTAATATTTCAAGTTAGCGTGAACCAAAATTAGTAGTAACTTCCGATTCTTCGTCAGAAACTAAAATAAAATCTTGTTCACAAAGACGAGAGTGGCATTTAAAATATGACATATGATTTATTAAAAAATAATCTTTCAGATGAAGAAATTTATTCAGGGAAAATAATTATTGCGGAGTGTATTTTGGCTGTTTCATTAACAAAAGAAACATATTACATAGCACTAGCAGAAAATGATGAAGGGAACTAAATTGCTGTGTCATATTTGCGCCGAAAAAGCGATAAATTTATATGCCTGATAAATTCGACGTATCTAAGGAAGATGTAATGATGTCATGGAGGAACTGCTAGTACATCCCAACAACTTGTGTTTACTATTAATGAGGTAATTTTCAAACGCTCTAGTTGAAAAATGAGACATACGTAAATTAAACGATAATCTATATTACTGATTAAAAAAACCTTATATATGTTGATAATTTTTTTTGTGTAACATGGCCCAATTGTCAACTAGATCGTCTTAAAATTATCTCATCAATGATATAGCTTCACTACGTTTTTGAAAACACATTTTTAACCACGCATGTCTCATTAACCCGTTTTTTCTTATTATAGTTCCATTATTGGAACATGCAAGTTTTTGCAAGTTAATACATATAAAGAGATTTGGTAGGTTTAGCTTCGTATCATTCCGTGTTCGGGGTGCTTCAAGTAATGTACAGTTCTCGTTTCACTTAAAGAAAAAGGGTAAAAACATGTTAAATACAATTATAAATATTTGCTTTTTAACCAGAGGATAATGGCTCATAAAAAGTAAGTAATTTTTGAATAACTATTTTTTAAAAATCAATTATTATTTATTATAAATATTGTCAATATCTCTGCAATCAAATATTGATTATTCAATTATGAGTATTTCTTTTTGCAAATTTTTTATTACAATATAATTAATAATGTTCCAATTTTGGAACAATGGATACGGTAGGGTACAGGTTTTATTATTGTTTGTAGACCTTTAACAACCGAAGAAATAGCTCAATTATTAGAGGACGCAGATTTTTGGAAGACGGACGTATTCATAACACCACCAGATGATGGTTGGGAGAGTGCAGAAGACAGTGGAGATGACGATGAGGGTGCAGTTAACGTCAATAATCTGAATAGTCAGCAACTTCAAGCACAGGCGATAGCAACAATTACTCATAGAGGGCAAACCTTGAATTTAGGAAATGAAAGCGACTCAAGTGATAACGACGATGAATATAATATACCTCTATCAGAACTACGTAAAAAATTAAAACTCCTAAAGTCAGAAATGGCAAATACTTCTACGTTCGCTTCTAATATAAATACTATAGTTCCAGATGATGTTGTTTCTTGTTTCGAATTGTTTTTCGATGATAATAATAATAATAATAATAGCCTTTATTAAGAATCTCAAAATTACATTGTTTAAATTTAAATGATTGATTTGAATTGTGAGATATAATTACATAATATTTATAAATAAACATAGTTAAAATAATGAGGAGTGGGGGCTTCTAGGTCCACTGTTGAACGAAGGCCTCCTTCATATTCTTCCATTCTTCCCTGTCCCTTGCCTTTCTGCTCCATAAGGCGCCTGCTGTTGTTTTTATTTCGTCGTCCCATCGTTTGAATGGTCTGCCTACACTTCTTTTGTGTTGTCTTGGTATAATTATCATTATTAATATTTGAGTTGTACTGCTGCGTAATTTTTTGTTTTCTGATCTGCTTTATGTTTAGTTTTATTGTTGTTCTTAGCAATCTGTGATCACTGTTGAATTCGAACTGATTTAATATTTCGAATTTTTGTACTGCATTTAAGTTTTTGCATAGTATATAGTCTAATTCGAGTTTGGAGCCTGAAGGCGATATGTATGTCCATTTTCTGTGCGGTTTTATATGAAAGAATGAGTTCATAATTTTCAATCTAAATTGTAAAGCTAAGTTTATTAATTTGTTACCTCGCTCGTTTCTAATGCCATAATTCGAGGTTCCCATTATGCTGTCTTCGCCTTGTTCCTTTTTCCCTATCCTAGCGTTGAAGTCACCCATGACTATTAGTTCGTTTGTTTTCCTTTCCGATATCTCGATTATATCTGTAAGCGAGTTATAGAATGCTTCTATTTCTTCGTCGGTAGATTTTGCTGTGGGGGCGTGAACTTGAATAATGGTAACTGCGAAATTTTTCCCGATTTGTATTTTTAAGGAGGCGATTCGTGGAGAATATGGTATGAATTCTTCTATTTTCTTTGAATATTTTACATTTATGTAAAATCCTACTCCATAATTTCCACTGTGGTCTGATGAATGGCATAAAATTGAGTGATTATTTCTTTGTATAATTGCATTTTGGTTTCGTCTTATTTCGGCTAGACAATGGAACAATGGATACGGTAGGGTACAGGTTTTATTATTGTTTGTAGACCTTTAACAACCGAAGAAATAGCTCAATTATTAGAGGACGCAGATTTTTGGAAGACGGACGTATTCATAACACCACCAGATGATGGTTGGGAGAGTGCAGAAGACAGTGGAGATGACGATGAGGGTGCAGTTAACGTCAATAATCTGAATAGTCAGCAACTTCAAGCACAGGCGATAGCAACAATTACTCATAGAGGGCAAACCTTGAATTTAGGAAATGAAAGCGACTCAAGTGATAACGACGATGAATATAATATACCTCTATCAGAACTACGTAAAAAATTAAAACTCCTAAAGTCAGAAATGGCAAATACTTCTACGTTCGCTTCTAATATAAATACTATAGTTCCAGATGATGTTGTTTCTTGTTTCGAATTGTTTTTCGATGATACTATGTTTGAATATCTGACAGAGATGACGTTGTTATATAAAGCACAGAAAGGTGATCACAGCGTTGATATTACCACTAATGATATAAGGTGTTTTGTTGCAATTCTTTTATTATCGGGTTATTCAGAAGTATCTAGATGGCAAATGTGGTGGGAAATAGGAACTGAAACATGTAATACATCCGTTGCAAATGGCATGAGATGAAATCATTTTGAAAAAATAAAAAAATATATTCATTGCGCTGACAATAACAACCTTCCACAAGGAGACAAATTCGGTAAAATGAGACCTTCCATTCAAAAACTGAATAACAAGTTTCGTGAATACTCAACATTACCTGAGAGATTGTCAATTGACGAAAGTATGGCTCCATATTTTGAGCGTCACGTTGCAAAACAATTTTTAAAGGGCAAGCCGATCAGATATGGATACAAAATGTGGTGTATGTGTGAACCATTGGAATATCTTATTCAATTTGAGCCATATCAAGGCAAAACAACAACTAAAACACATTTGGGTGTCGGTGGTTCGGTTATTATGAACTTGGTAGATACTCTTCCAGCAAATTTACCTTTCAAAATTTACGGTGATCGCTTGTTTTCGTCCTTGAAACTTATTGATTATCTAAATAATAGAGGACTTGGATACACGGGAACCATAAAATATAATAGAATTGAGTCATGTCCTATTATATCAGAAAAAGACATGAAGAAGAAGGAGCGAGGCTATTTCAATTATTGTACAGATAAAAATAATAACTGTCTTATAACGTCGTGGAATGATAACAGAATTGTGTTGATGGTTAGTAATTGTGATGGCATAAATCCTACTCGACAAGCAAACCGTTGGATTTTGAAAGAAAAAAAGAAAATGCCAATTACACAACCCTATGTTGTTTCACAATATAATCAATTCATGGGAGGTGTGGACAGAATGCACGAAAACATAGATAACTATAGAATATCCATAAGATCGAAAAAGTGGTGGTGGCCGCTCTTTGCATTTGGAATTGATACAGCTGTACACAATGTGTGGCAAATTTATAGAAAAAAAACTATGGCACCAAATATGATCTTTTGTCCTTCAGAAGAAAAATAGTACAGGTTTATCTAGCTAAATATGGCACTTCTTTATCAAGTGGAGGTCGACCAATTACACACAAGAAGATATCGTGCAGAGTTCCAGATCAAATTCGATTCAACAGACAAGATCACTGGATAATTTCAGCAGAGAAACAGAATAGATGTGCTCTTTGCAAAAAGAATTGTACAAAATCATGCGAAAAATGAAAAGTAAATTTATATGAAAATTGTTTTAAAAAAATTTCATGTAGCTTAAATTAAGTATTTTAAATACGAGTATTAATCTATTTTATAATTTAGTTTTGTTTCATATTTTACATTGAAATAAAAGTTAGTCATAGCGGCTATGTGTAGAATACATGTACCCTACCATGCCCATTGTTCCATTATTGGAGCACTAATTATAATCAAAACTAATAAAAAAATACATAAAAATGTGTATCTTTCTTCTTAAAAGATCTAACTCCGAAAAAAAGAAAAAAAGTTTAATTAAAAAAATTTAAAACCTGGGCAAAAACGGGTTAAATACCCAAAAACATGTTCAAAAAGACACGGTAAATATTTTTTAAATATAATTTTAATAAAAACTAACATACACACGCGCACGCACGCACACACGCACGCACACACACACACACACACACACACACACACACACACACACAGACACACACACACACGCACACACACACACGCACACACACACATAGTTCTCATCATCAGTAGTACAAGGAAAAGTTACACAGAGTAGTCAAAATTACTCAACATGCCAACCATAAATAAATTTTTCTCGGAATTTTTGTTATGCAACCTTATGATTTATTTGCATCATCATAAAGGGAAGAAAATCACTATCGAATTCCACTACTAAATATCTATATTGCCATTTACAATTTTTTTGACGACGTTATAACCTATAAAACAAATGAAAGGTGATTCGCACATATTAATGTATATTTTTAAAAACTAAAGTCGACGTGTTTTAGCGTTTTTAAGAAAACCTTTCTAATTTGCTGTTTTTTAATATTCTATACTTTAATATCACACTGTATGTTTCTTCATACTAGCATATTTCTTTCTGCTTTTTTAAAAATTAAATAACACCCAAGAATATCTACAGGTTATATTTCAATTTATAAGCTTTTTTCAGGTTGATGACGTGCGTCTTCTGTTTAATTATTTTTAGTAGTTCATTTTACAGATCTTTGTTTTTCCTAAAATTTCAAATTTTTCTTAGCAAAGAAATATTTTGAAAAAACTGTTCGCGCCACTTGTCCAAGATGACGTATTACATTCGTGTGGAATGTATCTTAGCCACTAAAGACAATTAGCCACTCCTTTTGCGGGCTACGTGGCTAAACTTTTTCTTTCGTGGCTAATATATTACATTTCACACTTATATAATAAATAACTATTAATAATTATTATATAAAATATCTATAAACAATATTTTGTCGCACTTTTCGTTCTTCATTTAATATTTCCGCAGCGTCTAAACCATTATTGTTTAAATTTAAATGATCAAAATCTTGTGGGTCGTTAAATTTTTCTTGCATTTCCATACCTGCTTGGATGCACATATTATGCATTAATAATTTTTGCCATATAATATCGATTATATCTCCCTTGCCTTTCTTTTAAAATACATCTAAATCGGCCTTTTAAGACGCCTATACATCGTTCCACGCAGTTTCGTGCTCTTATTTGCATTCTATTGTAATTTAATTCAGGAGTGTTCGGAGTCGGGCTGTCAAAAGTTGTCTTAAGCCATGGGTGTAATAGACACCCTGCATTTCCAACAAGCCAAAAATTTATTTTGCCATTCTGGTAAATATTTTGCAAATAATATTTAATATTAGACATTCTCCATAAATGAGAATCATGCGACAATCCTACATGACTCGCGTTCATATTAATGATTTTTAAGTCGTATGGATAGATAATTTGATCATTTTTGGAATAAAATCCTTTTCTATTCCTGTACAAAACCATTTATGGGTGGTTTTAAAATTGCAACATGGAATCCGTCAATAGCTCCAATTACACCGAGAAATCCTGTTGTATTCATAAATTGTTCCCTAATCATGTTCCTTTTGCTTTGAGTTTCAGGAAATGAAATCCATTGCGGAAAAATGTAACGTTCAATTCCATTTGTAATTAAGTTTAAAATATCGCAAATTTTGCTATGGCTACAGCTAAAATTAAAATCCTGTCTAATAGACCGCCGATAGCAATCCGTTGCATAAAAGCGTAAAGAATTTAGTACTTGTAATTGAAAAGAAACTGCAGTAGTTATAACACTAAATGGTCACTTAATGTTCCGATTATATACTGAGCAATATTTTTATTTGTTCTGAAGAGCTCGATGAATCTTTCTTCCGGAATATTGAATGGTGCAGAATGATTTCGTATGTTACGTCTATATAAAAGTAATTCATGGTTATTTTGTGCCCCTTCTTCAATTCTTGTTAAAATTGGTAACATTTTTTAAACCAAAATAGATTATAGTAGTAATGAATATTAGAAAATAAAGGCAGGATTACGGCTTTTGAAATATTTAAAGTTAATAATCTGACAACCTTGCTGTCAAATATTATCTGTATTATCTGATTAAAACAAAAAAATCACTCTATAAACGATATCGTTTTTGGGAAAACGTAGTCACTTTACGGAAATAACAGAACATGAAAACGTAGTAAGTGACTAATATATATATATATATATATATATATATATATATATATATATATATATATATATATATATATATATTATATTATACAGGGTGACGCTTAAGTGTGAATTTCCTGCTCTCCTGTTCATTTTACGGCAAAAACAGTTGAGCGCGAAGCTGTAGTGGGATCATGTAACTATGAAAACGATATTGAGACTATCGACAAGTGAAAATGTGATCACGTAGGTAAATAGTGAAAACCGTTTTAAACAGAAAAAATATGAATTCTAGTCGACACTCTCAAAGGTAAGTGAAAACCGTGAAAACGATAATAGTTTCTTACATCTCTTTTTATTTCATACATTTAGGTATATGTATATCCTTTTCTAATTTACTTAAAATTTACAAGAATATGTAGTGAGCAATGACTTAAATTTGACGTTTTTGAATAAAATGTCATTAAGAATTATTTAAATTTTATTCGGAAAATGAAATAATTGTAAAAAAATACGATAATTAATATTGATTACTAGAATGTGTCCAAGAAAAAAATTCATAAATATTTTATATTAGCATTTTGCGAAGAATCAAATGCTTATGACTTAGCATAACAAGGATTCACTTTTTTGAAAATTATGGTAAAAAAATTAAAAGAAATATCCTGCCAAATGGATATTTTTCTGGCAATTTTTAAATTCCAATAACTGTAAAATTGTTGACTACAACAAAGGATATTTTAATTATAGCCCAAGAATGTTGATTACAAGAATAAATGCAAGAAAGGACATTTTATCAGAATGTATTTTTATTTTGCGAAACATCAAAAATAAAGATTGCAATATGTGTTTTAAAATTAATATTTTGTAGTTTTTACACAAAACGTGGCCCAGACTTTATTAACTTGAAATACAATAGGTACATAATAAAAATTAGATTACTTTAAAATAACAATCTTGCCTTGTATGTTTTAAAATAATTAATTAGAAGTTGTTTTTGTACTTCATACATTTTTCTTCTGGAATATGAAAAAGAGCAAAATTATCTGGTGCATGACGTCTATAACTAATTGATAATATAACTTGTGATCTTTTTCAATTCTTGTAGCACTACTATGATGAACTATAATAATATATTTTGATATTAGATTAAAATTTTTAATGACAGTTAAATAAATTATCTCTCAAAACTATTATATAACATAAAAATGTCTGTCTAAGAACGATATCGTTTTCGAAAAACGAAGTCACTTTACGGAAATAACCGAAGATAAAATCGTAGTGAGTGACTAATTTTACGTGATTGTTAAGGAAACGAATATCGTTTTAACTTACCGATAATCGCAATATCGGTTTCACTTTTACGTGATTCCACTCCTGTTCAGATTTAAAAGTTGTTAGCAATACTGTTTTTATATATTTTTTATTATCCCTCTAGTTTTTTCACAATTTTAAAAAGAAATGCTATGTCACTTTTTTATTTTTCTAGTTTTCCTAAATTATTTACGACCGTCAAACGTCAATTGGACATACGGAAAATAAATTTCATATTCTTTTGTAACTATTTCCATCTTAATACTTCTTTATAATTTATGAAAAGTAGAAAAAATAAATCAAGCGTCAAGGCTATCGATACTCATAAACCGAAACTTCATTTAAAAAAAAAATTGTGAAGAAACTATAAGTATAATAAAAAATATAAAATAAATATATCATCACGGCATATTACGCATTGCTGGGTGTGCCAATATGCTTTGTACGTAAAATAAACAGAAGAGCAGGATATTGCAAGAAACTACCGTATGTTCGCACTTTAGCGCCAACACCCTGTATGTTATTGCAAATGCATGAAATTCTTTATTATCCTAGGATTGACGTTCAAATCCTAGGATTTATCATGTTTTTATTTAATACCTGTTATTTATAGTGTTATAATTATGCTGATTTTAAACAAATAAAGTGGGTCATAAGTCACTAGTGCCATAGATCACTAGTTTTAAATATAAAGTTTTATTCAATGATTCTGCTGTTCCAATTTTTTTCAAAGATTACACTTTTTCTTGTAAATATAAGCATTTATTGTAAAAATTTAAATTATATTTCACATTTTTTTCACTTAATTAATTTAATGTCAAACGAAAATATTCACTGTCCAGTCCAGTCCAAAAAGTATCTATTCTTGGTTTTTTGCTCATATATTAAAGACGGTACGTCTTAGCAAAAAAATCGTTGTATACAAAATAAAAGCAGAAAAAATTTCATACATTTTTGCTTTTTTAAATTTTTTTCTATCTCCAATCGTTTTTAAATGGCACAAAATTAACCCCTGTGGTGCACTCTCCACTCCAGCAATGAGTGCCCGTGAGGTGACGCCTGGTAAGCGCCGGTACGGTGCAAATATATCATCTTTACCGATATCTGCGTATATACAAAGCAGATTGGCACACCAAGCAATGGGTAATAAGCCGTGATGATATATTTATTTATTTATTCCAATCGTTTATGAGATATCCGCTAACAAAAACCGCAAATTTTCGAGAAAAATTATTTGCCTGATATATATATTGGGTGATCGGCGGAAGTCCGACACCAAGATTATTTCTTTTATTTTGAGTTTTTGAGAGATATAAAATAATGTTAACAATGAAAGTTAAACTAGACAAAGGGCTCATGAAATGATCGTAGTAAGAATTTTGTATCACTTACGGTTTTAGCGGAAATGGGTACCTACAACTTAGCTTGCTATGTTTTATTTTTTATGGAATTTTATTAAAACAATTTAAAAATAAATGGTCGCCATTTTTAAATGGTTAAAATAAATCTATGATGTGTTGGTATCGTTGTGAAGCTAATTTTATACAAATTCTGAAAAAAAATCCGATTCCCTATGCTAGATTCAAAGTTTTATCCATTTCTATATCGCGTTCTAAGTTCCGTCTTCTCGACGTAGGTACAAATGACAATTCCTTGTTTAGAATTACATGATATTTATATTTTTGGAAGTTTCGGGAATTGGCCAGTTCCCATCTTCAGCTTATTATTTTATTACATTGAAAAACTTCTATAAAATTAAAAATACAAGTATTTTTTGCATCGAAACAAAGTGTGGAACATTAAACTTACAACCAACCGTGAGTAATATTTAGTAAGGTGATACATGTTGAAGACTTAAATTCTGAAGGTTGTCCTTTCAATACAAAACCCTCAAATACGAGTAGAGGTTATTTTTTTTTGTTCACATATTATATAATCAATTATAAAAAAATATATGCAATATTTTGAACTCTAACAACTTCTACGAGACACCCTGAAACCAGAAGAACATATCTACAAAATTTGACGTCAATATGCAAAACGGTATAGATTTGCCTACAGGTTATTCTTTCACTTTTATATATAAGATTAGTATTGATTTTAGCATCGAGTATTTTGTCCACATTGAGGAACTTAAACACTTCTTTCCAATTTCAGAAAAGTAAGCCAGTAATATTTCTTCATTTATGCCACTAATTTCTTTTTCCTCTCTCCAGCGCTAAATCGGTGAAATTCTTTTACTCATTGATTTTTCGGGTATTAAATTGGAGTACGCTAATTTAGCAGCTTCTTGAATGTTTTCGGGAATAACTAAATTTTCGTCCATTGCCTCATAAAATGTAACAGAATCACTGAATAAACGTTCTGTAGACTGCAAGCACTATTTTTTGATTATTTTTTCAAACAAACAACTTGGTAAGTTCACTACGGCCGTCTCTTGTCATTCTCGGTCAGTTTTTTTTTCATGTCGCTGTCAAATCAAATTAATTTATCATTTGTCAAATGATATTTCATAAATATTAAAATAAATAAAACGTCGTGTTGGATAAAGTTTTGTATTGTACAAATTTGTTATTACAAATAAGCCATTTAAGAAAAGTATATTAAACATTTATACATAAATAACTATAATCTTCGAATAATTGTATAATTAAAATAATTTCGGGTATTAAAACGTAGTAGCGCAGTTGCAAATTGGTATTACATATTATATTTTTTATGTTGTATGTATGTTAAGAAAACTGAAATAGACGAGTAGTACCGCACCATACGCATCTATTGAGCGTTTAACAGACCTGAGGCCGGACGAAGGCTCGACGCTCTGTCGGAGCGGTAAAAATTGGTCGTTTAAATGAGCTACAAAAATACTGTTTCCAATATTTTTTACAGAATACTTGTTATAATAAATATAGTTTATTTATTCTAATACATAAAACATGTCATAAAGAATAATATATATAAAAAATTTAAACGTAGTGGAAATCGCTATTGTTGAAAAACAACTCGTGGAAATTATACTAACCTATGATTCATTACTTGTTGATAAAAGTTTGTCGAAAAACTACGCTGCAGTGAGTGATGTTTTAGCAATCGTATTCGCCAAATATACCCCTTTGCCCTCCGCCCCCTCCCTACTGACTTTTTCCTGTTACCAAATATAAAGAGAGCCATGAAAAAACTACGTTTTGCGATCATAAACGCAAAATCGCTGTACGAGCTGAATACCATACCAAAAAGTGTGCTTTAGAAGTATTTTGAGGTTTATGAAAACGATGGGGATGGGGACTACTTTCATGAAAACTACATCAATGTGGGTGAATTAAAATTTTTTTATTGAATAAAATCCTAGTAAATAAATAAAATATCATCACTGCTTATTACCTATTTCCCGGTGTGCCAATAGTGCTAATTCGCAGATATCGGCAATAACGACATATCTATACCATAGAGGGCGCTTGCCAGCAATTACAGACGAAAAAGCATCATAGCGAGTCAAAAAAAAAAATTAAGGTCATATTTCATAAAACTATCTCCCTCACACAAATGAACTCGTAATCCCATAACTTCAAACCCAAAATCAATATGAGAGGAATGCAGCCTGTGTGCAGTATTAGTCCGATGTTGATTTGAATGCACAATACACAAGTCAGCGGTTTCATTATGAATCCGTCTGATCAGATGAGACTTCAGATGAGATTGAATCGTTATTCGATCCACAAACGTTTCCACAGGCGCAGCCACCATGATCTAAATCCAAACTAGTGGTTGCGTTTAGACACAGAACACTAGCATACTGTTGATTTGTTTTGCGTGTAAATAAAAATTCGATTAATGTTAATTAATTAGAAACAATTTAAATAAAACTACAGTTTACTTTATTTAGTTTAAAATTTGGAAATTCTGCTAGTTCTACGACTTGTAATAACTAGATATAGAACTTTTAATTGTAGCTTTGCGAATTATGTAAAAAAATATATACTTTGATTCCAAAGCTACTATTAAATAATGAATATCTGCCATTGTGTTATCAAATTCCGATTTCATATTTTGGAATAATTTTTTTTATAAATTGAATTTATGCAATAATTTAATGAATAAGCTCATCAAAAATTTTTATTCCCTGAGACACTTTGTAGTACCGCAGACAAACCATAGAAGCAGAAGTATTTGTTACTCCTGTATTTCCCCCGAAGAAAACATATGAACCATATAGTACTTCCATAGAGCATAATATGCATGTGTCAACACCAGAATTAAATATTTCCGAAAACACATGGAATTTAGAACTATCGCCTTTTAACACTCCTAGTAAATCTGGGTCACCTTTTAAATTTAAAGTCAGAGAATTCACCAAGGGAAACATTTCAGCTAAAAAAGAATTATTTAAAAGCACTAAATCATCTTACAATAAAACATCTATTGCCTCAAAATTGAAACAAACAAATATTGATTTACGAAAAAAACTGCACTCAAAGAATAAAATAATTCAGAGATTAAAAGCTAAGGTAGCAGCACAAAAAACTTTAAAAGAATTGATCGATCAATCGGAAAATGCCTCTAGTAATGCAAAAACTTTTTGCACAATGCAACTTTTGCATAAAAAAAAATACTCCGTGGATAGAAAAAGAAAAGTGGTTTTCCTTAAATTTTCATTATAGATCGACTGGCGGATATCGTTATTTAAAAAAATTCAAGCAAATTAATTAACCTAGTGAGTCATCAATCTGTATCTGGTCGAATGTATTAAAGTTGTTACCCGGATTTAATGATAATTTAATACGGGCATTGAAACACAAAGTACAGAATTTATCAGAAAACGATAAACTATGTACAATCGTTTTTGACGAAATGTCACTAAAGAAAACACAACAATATTCTTCTCATTTAGATTTAATCGAAGGATTTGAAGATTTGGGGGATTTAGGCAGGAAACCAGTTTTGGCTACACAAGCACTAGTCTTCATGAATAATAGTATAACAAATAAATTTAAGCTACCGTTTGCTTATTTTCTGTCTCATAATTCCACAAAAGTTGACAATTTATTAATTATATTGAAAGAATATATGTCTATTATTTTTGGCTGTGGTTTAAAAATTGTTGCAGTTGTATCTAATCAAAGTATTACAAACCAAAGTGCGATGAAAAAATTAAAGGTTACGTCAGAAAAACCATATTTTTATATTGGAGGAATGAAAATATATGCAATATTCGATATTACAAATTTAATAAAAAACGTTCAAAACCGATTATTAGAAACTAACTTATCAATTGATATCGTTAAAGAAATATCGTGGAATGATATTTTGCAAACTTTTACAGTGGACAAAAAATTAAATTAGGAAGAAGCATGGGACATCTTTCGGAAGCACATTTTGTTTTGGATAATTTTAAAAAAATCTGATGTGGCCAGCACATTACCTTCCGTCAGTTCTATGTATTTTGTACAAATTGCATACGGAAAGTTCCTTGCTAAATTAAATATTCTATTTCTTGTACATTACCTTCCGGCAGTTGCATGTATTTTATGCAAATTTCATACAGAAAATTATTATTTTGTGACGTTTACTATATACAGTGTAATGTATCTGCAGGAATAAAAGATTTATTATTATTATTATTATTCTTTCTTGTACATTGCCTTAAAACAGTTGTATGTATTTTATACAAATTCCATACAGAAAGCAAAAGATCCTATATTTCCAGCTAAATTATAAGACAAACACACTATGTCAATTTCACTTGACACTGACATCTTTCAATCAGAATTTTCTTAATATAGTAGCTGTTTCCATAGGTATGGCTACTTTGTGAAATTTAATTTCTTTATAATTCTTTAACTCTATATCCATTTAATATTAAGTATAAAATGCATTCAAATCGTATAGAGAATAAAATATTCTTTAATATTTATAATAACATCAAATGTGAAAAAATTATATTTAACATAGTTTTTTCAAGAAAAACTGTTAAAATCTTCAAATGATGGTACTTCCGATTGACCAACTGTAACCAAAATCTAATCAGCTCTTCATATGGATGTAACGAAGAAGTATACGAAAAAATTATAATTTTTTAACTGTAGTATTAGAGTTACCGCAGACGAAAATTTTGTAACACACACACACACACACATCCACACACACACACATACAGACATCATCGTAAATATAGTAAATTCGTATACTAGGGACCCTAAAACGTGCTTATTGATTAAAAACTCATCATCGAATTTTTTGACCAAAGACAATACCTTCCTTACCTAAAGGTGACGGAAGGTAAAAATGTCAGCTTCCCTTGCTACTCAAGTTTTGAGCCATAGAACAGCATCTGCAATTAAAACTGCTTCCACATGTCAGCACATAAAATCTGCAACTATATTAAATACTGGTGAATTCATTGAAAAAATTAACAACATTTTAGATATGCTAAATAGCAAACACAAATTTATTTCGTATCCTTACGCCTGTGCCATAAGTGAAGATAATAAATTATCTGTTTATTTAAAAGAATCCATAGACTGGGTAAAATCTTGGAAAGTCATAAAAAATAAAAAGCGGTCTCAAGAATTTCCACCATGCTTTATTGGTCTTATTTAAACGATGACTGCTCTAATCGATATTTCGCAAAATATGAATGAGCTAGGATTAAAATATTTACTTACTGGTAAATTAAACCAAGATTGTTTGGGATCTCGTGGCCGCGTGCCTGCGTGTCAGGTCGCGAATTCGGGGAACCGGGTTCGATCCCGACCGACGCCAAATATTTCCAATTTTAAATGGCACAAAATTGACCCCTGTGGCGCACTCTCCACGCCAGCAATGAGTGCCCGTGAGGTGACGCCTGGTAAGCGCCCGCGCGGTGCAAATATTTCATCATTACCGATATCTGTGTACAAAGCAGATTGGCACACCCAGCAATGGGTAATAAGCCGTGATGATATATTTATTTTATTGTTTGAAAAATACTTTTAGTGAGGTACGAGGGGCAGGAGAATTTAATATGTATCCTACCGTTCAACAATTTCGTATCAATCTAGAAAACATAATTGTTTATCGCATTGACCAAAGTTGGACTGACGGTAACTGTGAGAAAGATGACTCTGCATTTCTGTGTGTTGATGAATTTTTAAGGCAGAATAAACTTGCAAGTCCGTCATCAATTACTGTTAACCACAAAGACTGTGAAACTGAAAACATTCACAGTGACAGATATTTCGTCAGAATTTAATGAACTTACAGATATTACTAATATATCAAATTTTGATAAATGCTCTATAACGTATTATGCGGGATATATAGCATTTAAATGTTTTAAAAAATACGCGTGTGATAGGTGCATTATGAATAATATAAACGATAATTCTGTTGCACGGACATGCGATGTTTTAATTAATTTTAAGGCATACGACATAGTGTGTGGTAATAATGCTGGAAACTTGTGTACACCTATTGATAATTTTAATAAAATTGTGGAATTTCAATTGATACAATTTGTTGATATATATGAGAAGAGAAAATGCGAGACAAACCTTTTTTATAATTTATTTTTGCAAATAAAAAATAGAACCAAAATCAGATTCCCAGATTGGTTTGGCAATGATTGTAATGAACATCAATCATACATACTAAAATTATTAATTATTGTAAAAATTTATAAAGAATGCCTCTGGGAAGAAGATGAGTAAAAAACATAAATTGAGAGCAGTGAGTAATGTTTAATTTTAAGTCTTTTTTGTTTAATTTATTATTGTGTAAATTGTAGACACGTATGAATACATAATGCTTTCGTTTTTGTTTATTTCTGTATTATTTAGTGATATAACTAAGTAGGCACCTTCGAAATTTTCTGACGTGTAAGTATTCCATTCTTAGGTACGTTTGTCTGTGCTGCGGTGCTACTAATAATAAATAACAATGCTAGTGCAATGAAAATAAAGTGTTATAATTAAATAGCAAAACATTAAACTAATGGGTCGATTCTGTTCACATCTGTAAATCTTACAGATCTGTAAATTTGTAAATAATGAATAAAATCGCAACGTAACCTGCACTCTTATGTATAATTTTATATTAATCAACAAAAATAGATGCGTTTTTGTCAGAGTTTTACAGATTTACAGATCTGTAAGACTTACAGATGTGAACAGAACCATCAGTGTCGTGGTTGTTAATTGTTATTTTCCGTCCAGCATCGTTTATGTGCTCGGCGGCTCAGTATTCCCAATCGCCAGTTACAATCTCTGTGTAGATCGGCGTCGGAAGAAGTAAATATTGGCAACTGTACCAGCTTGATCTCAAAACTACTTTTCATACCCTTAAAGCGTCGCCATCTATTAAGTGTAAAACTAAACATAATGCTAGAGTACAGGTGTCTCATTTTCGATGTTTTTTTAAGGTATCTCGTGTAATATTAATGATAGAGCGAAACCGTTTGCACATTGCAGGGTCAACTTCTCGTGAAAAGTTTAATAGTCACCACAGGAATTTTCGATCTTCTTTTGTTTCTGAGCTACAGGCAAAAACTCGTTTGTCGCTCATTCTGAAAATATCTCATATCTTATTTATTATGATAGTTAGAGAAAAAATGTTTTTATAAAAAAAATTACCGTTTTTAAAATAGAATGAAATGGCGTAATTAGATTTTTTGAAAACTTAATAATTCTCGAGATATAACACAATCTTATGATTTTTTAAATGGGAACCTATGTTGAAAATAGTCTCGTGTTTTTGCTTATTTTATAAGCTTTTCAATGATATATAACAAGTCTTTATTCTTTTGTTTTAAACATTAATAAAAGACGAATTATTAATTTATAGGGGTGAAAATAATGGAAATTATTAAGAAACAAATGAAAAAATCTATTCCAGATCATCATTTGCATATTTCTAATAGTATTTGTTTCAGTTTTACTCATTTTTTCAATTTATTTACTTCAAAAGCATATATTAAACCATTTGGTTCGGATCGTGTCAACGCCAACTGTAATGTCGATAAATAGTAATTTAACTAACCCGAAAATAATTGGTTAAGAATAATTTTGAGAACAAAATTAATAGATATTGAATCAAAATAAACAAATGATGATTTGAAATAATTTTTTTCATTTGTTTCTTAATAATTTCCATTATTTTCACCTCACTAAATTAATAATTCGTCTTTTATTAATGTTTAAAACAAAAGAATAAAGACTTGTTATATATCATTGAAAAGCTTACGAAATAACTATTTTCAACATAGGTTCCCATTTAAAAAATCATGAGTTTGTGTTATATCTCGAGAATTATTAAGTTTTCAAAAAAAATAATTACGCCATTTCATTCTATCTGAAAAACGGTAAAATTTTTATAAAAACATTTTTTCTCTATCATAATATATAAGATATGAGATATTTTCAAAATGAGCGAAAAACGAGTTTTTGCCTGTAGCTCAGAAACAAAAGTAGATCGAAAATTCCTGTGGTGACTATTAAACTTTTCACGAAAAGTTGACCCTGCAATGTGCAAACGGTTTCACTCTATCATTAATATTACCCGAGGTACCTTAAAAACACATCGAAAATGAGACACCTGTACAATTTCTAACTAAGCAAAGTAAAAATAATGTAACTGAAACTGATAATAGGCTTACCACCACAGATACGTCGACTCATGCGCATGTTATATGTAAAGACAAGAACAGAACAAAATGAAAAAAATAATCCTGTTATGAATGTCGTCAGGTAAGTGAACAGAAGTGATATGTTACCACCATAATTGTCATTGTGAACACGTTCTAACTGACAAAAAAATGCTAAAACAAATCAAATTTAACTCTCTATGAAATACATAATACGGGTGCCTACCTCTTTTATAGTATATATTAAATATGTGGTTGATTTGGATGACTTTTTAGGAGGTATTGGTAATTTGCATGAAATGTTAAAAAATTGGTCTTATATGATTACCATTTTTTACTCAAAGTACAGTATTAGTCTAATATTTTAATATCTTTTTATTACTAGAGCGTTATTTATTTTGTCTAGTTCACCCATTCTTTTTCCATCAGAACTTAAAATAATAAATGAAAATGTACTATAGCAGTCTACCTGTAATCAGATATTTAATCTTCAGGTTCAAATTGTATTTAAAAAATATTATTTTGGGGAAAATAAACTACCAAACAGTAAATTAAATACTAGAACACAGTATAAAACATGCAATGTCTTTTGTATCAGTAAATTTTATTTGCTTCCAGTAGTAGTTTACTGAAAGTTTAGGTTTTGTCATAAAACTGATCTTGGTAATTTACCGCATAATTAGCTGCATCCTTATTGCGTCGCGTCTATTGCTTTTTCGGTCAGCAAGTTGAAATTGATTTTAAATCCGTTCAAGTACTTGTTTTATTACATAACAAAGGTACGGTTTCGCTGGCGCTGTCAACAGTTCGCGATCAGCAGTTGCGGCCAAACGAAACTATTCACCGTATTGCCAGGATGTTTTCTTTGAACGCGGTCGCAAGATGCAATTTGAACTTTAGTGAAGTAACGATTTTTAATATAAATATATTCTGAGATACATACTGGCTTCATACTCAAAGAAGAAAAAGAAAATTAAATTCTGGAAATTATTATAACAAGTAGTCATCCGATGTATTAGAACAGGGAACAATATAAAGCATTTTATTTATTATTTGTTAATAATCGAATATATATATCCGTATATTTACAAACTAATAAAAACGTACAGGGTGTTAAAAAAAAGTGTTCGGGAATTTTAAGGGCGTATAGTATAGACCAAAATAAATGAAAAAAGCCTAATAAGTACGGGTCCGCAAAATAACAGTTTCAAAGATATGAGCTACAAGTTACTATATCAGTAGCGTCATATAGAGAACTTTCCCTTCTGTCGTCACTAAGGTTTATTTGTCGTCATGTATTCTAACGAGGAAGTAGCTCATATCTTTGAAACGGTTAGTTTGCGGACCCATACTTATTAGGCATTTTTTACTTATTTTGGTCTACACTATACGCTTTTTAAAATTCTGAACACATTTTTAACACCCTGTATATTAAAAAAAGAATTTGTATGAGTGTCATTAAGAATGTGGAACGTGGAAGAGGTGAAAAAGTGCGCATACAAATATGCGACGAAGAATGATTCTTACTTGAATACATTCATGTCTGGTTTGTGCTAGCCCACGGCCACACAGTGATTTTATGTACATATGTTTGTAATATTTGATAAATATAAAATAAATCTATATATTTAGGGGTTGTATACAGATTTCGCTGCTTTTCGTTTCCAACTGAAGTCGCTGTGTTTTATCACTGCTCAACTGCCGGATGGACCGCAGGCATTGTTTCATTTATAAGATGTATAAAGATGCCAGCTTATAGCATACAATATAATAAATACATGTAGGTGTATTTAGTTTTCAACAATAAATCATACGTTTTCGGTAGACGGGATTCGAACACAACCCACCGAAAATGATTCTGGTACGTAATAACGAGCAAACAGGTGTGGGTTAACCCGTTCGGCCGCCGTTTATAAATAAATATAAATGGATTATTGTGTGGAGAAAGAGACATAAATTAAAAAATAATTGCTTAATTTTTTCCCCATTTAGAAGACGGACAAACAATTATAAGACGTATTATACTCTAAATAAAACTTCTAATAATTTAAACTAAGGAAGGCAAAAAATTTGACAAGAGGAACAGAAACTAAAAAGGTATGAAAATGCAGATATATAATTACATTCGAACTATAGTGAATAATGTACCTATACAAATATTACTGTTTTTATAATAATTTGCATTGACTGCAGCTGAAATGTACGTATTTAAATTAATGTTAAGAAACTTTACAATTTTTGCATATATTTGCAACGATGGTGTATCTACTCCTATATTGCTTGCACAGCTTCCAATATTACTTTATAAATTTATTATTAAAATTCATGTTTCGTCAAAGAAAATACTTTATTGCTTTTACCTCGCCAACTAAAGATTTTATTAACAGAATTCTCAAAGTTTTAGAATATGAATTAAAATTCTACTTTGTAAGTTTAATTTTTTTCATGTTAGAAACTTCACTTGCGTGTACTTAAATCAATTTAGTAGTCTTTTACTTATACGCTCTTTCTGAACAAAGCTGTTTTTATCTGCGAAGAGCAAATATTCAGTTTAGTTTTATGTCGAGTTATGGTTTCAAAGGTTTAATTTTATATACACTCTATATTGAAAAGATACACCATTGAAGAGGTCTTTTTTTGTGTAACAGTAATTTGTCTATGTTCATTTGTTTCAAACTGTAAAAGTTTCAATATTATTGCAAGGAAATAAAAATAATAATAATACTATTAAAGATATCGAACGCACGTGTCTTCTAATATTTATTTCGTGCAATCGGTCGCGAACTAAACATTTCGCAGATGTAATACAAGCCGTAAAATCCAAATTCGCAGCCATTGTTGATTGTTGTAACTTACAATCACTTTGACACTTGAGACGGATAATATGAAAATAAGCAGTGACATTTCTATAATATGATAACAATAAGTTTCTTGTTTTTTTTTTTAATAAATACAATATATATTGTAAAATAGTTATTGTACAAATAACTTTTTTCTTTCCAACGTTATTTTACAAAACTTATTGTTTTGTTTATCAAATGTCAGTCCCATCAAAGCCTTCTTTCAACTTTAATAAATTAATTTTTTTAAAAGCAATAAAAATTGTTGAAAAATTTTGTCCGGTGACCTTTACGAAAAGTGATATTTTGCGTACTTATATTCTGTCAGGTATGTGTTATGCAGACGACATAGTCATTGAAGTAACGAACACAAAAGACCTACAGGTGAACCTCGATATACTGAACAAAGAACTGACGAAACGGAATATGAACATTAACAAGAATAAATCTAAATTAATGATAATAAACGGAAAGGACAAAATACATGACATAAATATAGATGGAGAAAGAATAGAACAAGTAAAAACTTTTACATATCTTAGAATCGCCATAAGTCAAAAAGAGGAAAAATAGAGCAAGAAACAACAGAGAGTGGGCAGTTCTTAGGAAAAAAGGGGTGCCGAAAACGAACTTGGTCATGGTCAGCTCTAGAGAAACATCATAGCACTGTAAGAAATATAGAAATGAGGTTCCTCTGCAAAATTGAAGGGAAAAACAGAAAAAAATAGACATGAAATCGGTAGCACACGTCATACAAGAAGGTCAATTAAGATGGGCAGGTCATCTACATAGAATGGAAGAAGATAGACCAGTGAAGTAAGTCTACAAAGAAAGACCAAATCAAAAAGAAAAGGGAAACACCAGTAAAAACGTGTGAGAAAAAAATAAAGAGTGCAGTGCAAGCCAAACGACTGACATGGAAAGAAACTACACAAAAGATGAAAGGCTGATAACCATGGAAGGAAGTATGTAATAGAAATGTCGAACGCATATATAGCAGAAGAAGAAAGATATACCAATTTGCCTTACACTAAAAGGTGGAAAGCGAGAGGATTAAGTACAAATTTACAGTACGTTCCGCGCGGTCGAAATCCACGCGGTCGAAATCCCAAACGGTCGAAATCCCAAGCGGTCGAAATCCCAGGCGGTCGAAATCCCACGCGGTCGAAAGCCACGCGGTCGAAATCCCACGCGGTCGAAATGTACTCCCATCACTTTGTCCGTTCTGCTGAAATACAAATATTTCCACGCCGTCGAATCCCACCCAGTCGAAATGTTACAAGATACAAATGAGTACGTTCCGCGCGGTCGAAATCCACGCGGTCGAATTCCTGCGCGGTCGAAATTCAACGCGGTCGAAATTCCACGCGGTCGAAATGCCACGCGGTTGAAATGTACCCCCACCACTTTTGTATCGTGTAACATTTCGACCGCGTGGGATTTCGACCGCGTGGAATTTTGACCGCGTGGGATTTCGACCGCGCGGAACGTACTCATTTGTATCGTGTATCATTTCGACCGGGTGGAATTCGACGGCGTGGAAATATTTGTATTTCGGCAGAACGGACAAAGTGGTGGGGGTACATTTCGACCGCTTGGGATTTCGACCGCGTGGATTTTGACCGCGTGGAATTTCGACCGCGTGGGATTTCGTCCGCATGAGATTTCGACCGCGCGGGATGTTTCACAAATTTAAAGGCTCCGGTGGCTCAATGGTTAGAGCAACGGCTCTCAGTCATGAGTATGCTAGGGGTCCTGGGTTCGAATCCCACTAAGGCATGGATGTTTGTGTATGTAAACCTCTCTGTAATTGGGATTTGATCCTTTGAGAGGTTTTTTACCTTCCGTCACCTTTAGGTAAGGAAGGTATTGTCTTTGGTCAAAAAATTCGATGATGAGTTTTTAATCAATAAGCACGTTTTAGGGTCCCTAGAATACGAATTTACTATTTTTACGATGATGTCTGTATGTGTGTGTGCGTGTGTGGATGTGTGTGTGTGTGTGTGTGTGTGTGTGTGTGTGTGTGTGTGTGTGTGTGTGTGTGTGTGTGTGTAACAAAATTTTCGTCTGCGATAACTCTAATACTACAGTTTCGAAAATTATAATTTTTTCGTATACTTCTTCGTTACATCCATATGAAGAGCTGATTAGATTTTGGTTACAATTGGTCAACCGGAAGTATCATCATTTGAAGATTTTAACAGTTTTTCTTGAAAAAACTATGTTAAATATCATTTTTTCACATTTAATGTTATTATAAATATTAAAGAATATTTTATTCTCTATACGATTTGACTGCAATTTATACTTAATATTAAATGGATATAGAGTTAAAAAATTGGAAAGAATTTAAATATCATAAAGTAGCTATAGCTATGAAAACAGCTACTATATTAAGAAATTTCTGATTGAAAGATATCAGTGTCAAGTGAAATTGACATAGTGTGTTTGTCTTATAATTTTATTGGAAATATAGGATCTCTTGCTTTCTGTATGAAATTTGTATAAAATACATACAACTGCTTTAAGGTAATGTACAAGAAATAATAATAATAATAAATCTTTTATTTCTGCAGATACATTATACTGTATATAGAAAACGTTACGAAATAATAATTTAAGACATAAATTTTCTGTATGAAATTTGCATAAAATACATGCAGCTGCCGGAAGGTAATGTACAAGAAATGGAATATTTAGCAAGGAACTTTCCGTATGAAATTTGTACAAAATACATAGAACTGACGCACAACTGACGGAAGGTAAAGTGCTGGTCACATCAGTTTTTTTTTTTTAAATTGTGTTTGCAGTTAAAATATTTTATGATGTACTTGTAAAAAGTGTATTTATTTTGTTCGTAGGGTTAGATAACTCCGCTGCGCCTCGTACTCATACTCCTCTTTCACAAAATAAAATAACATTTTTAACACTTACATCATAAATAGCTATTAATTTAAATTGTTATATAAAATGAGGCAAAATCTTTTCTGTTTTGTCTTCCACTACATAACCAACCTTCCTAACTCCGAAATTTATTTTCTCCCTCACAAATCCTCACCCTCTACCTTTGTGTTATCAGCAGTTCACAGTCAACTGACCGGCCATAGATGAGTGATGCGCAGCGGTAAAACAGGTAGCCGAACGGGTCCGGTGAAGCCAGGTGTGAACATTGCGCTGACTGACCGCTCAACGCCCGCCATTTGATGCTCATCGCGGCTGCTTTGGTAAAAATAACCCGAACGCGTAGCTTTCAAATCACACGGAATTCACTCGTAAACACAGATACTGCAGCTTCTAACTAATATAAATGGTATATTGTTTGCTGAATCACTAGATTTTAACGAAATATTAGATAATTTATGTTGCTATATAGGACGAAATGTAGAATTGCGATCCTAGTCACGTAAGGGAATGATAACTTTGTAAAAATTTTCTTTGTTTTATAAATTCTAAAATTAAATATTTTAACAAAGGAATCTCGTGACTGGGCGTAAGTTCGCCTGTTGTGATTCTAACGGTGCGCAGTTCATTTTCGACCCGTGTCAACCTCAGAACTTGTTTTGAAAAGTAACACCTGTAGTACTCCCTGCACAACAGCACATGAGGTATAGATATGTCATATATTAAAATCCATCAATAGAAACAGATTGGTACACTCAGAAATGGATAATAAGCCATGATTATATATTTATAAATGTGTGCCTGAGTGTCTGGTCGCGAATCTAAAACAGGAGGTCGATACCGACCGACGTCAAAATTATTTAGAATTTTAATTAGCACAAAAGTGATCACTTTGATGCATTCCCTATTCCAGTAATAAGTGCCTGTTTGGTGACGCCTGGCAAACATCCGCATGGTACTAATTGATCATCACTACCGACATTTGTGTATAAAGCAGATTGGCATACCCAGCAATGGTTTATGTGCCGTAACGATATATTTATATTTGAAGGGCTTTTAGCAAAAACAACTACGGCCCAAATATTGTACCTAAATATGAGTACATACAACGACATCTACTTTCAAGTATGCCAAACACTTTGGTTTGCAGAAAGTATCCTAGTCACAAGTTCTACACTGTAAAATTTGATCGTTTCTACAAAACCGTCCTATAAAAATTACTAATTAATATCTAATTGTTCATCGATGTTTATTTTTGTATTACTTAAGATTCACTAAATAATTTTCTAAAATTTAGATAATCCTGAGTTAAATTAAATTACAGAAAGAAATCTTTAACAGTAAGGAAGCTAGAAAGTTTTTTATCATCTCAAATTCAAAAGAAAACTTAGTTGTTTTTGTCAAAATCTGCTAATTTGCATCTGAAAATAGTTTTTCTTGGTAACATTATACCATTACGTATCATTTTTCTGACAATGAGAATATATGTATCTGCACGTCAATATACAATAAACACATGTATTAAATTACGTTTTTGCACGATCGTTTTTTTTAATGTTTACCGGTAAGATTTTCAAGGCAGTAGGCTGTGTTTACACAAATTACTGATCGGTAAGTGATGTGTATCACTTGCTGATCAGGATGCAGAAGCGGTAAGTAAATAAAAACAACGATCAAAGCTTACTTTAAAAATGAGAACCAAAAAATTTTAATGTAAAAATAATATTCAAATCTCTTTTTTTATTTTCTGTGTCAATCCTGCAAAAAACTTAATATGCGTTGCTGTCAGTGCTCTACTACTGGTATCTTATGTACTGGAGATCGAGACGTGTAGGAAGCACTTACTGCCTTTAATACTTAAATAACTATTTATGTATAATAAAAAAGCTGAGAACTAATACAAGTATTTGTCAAGAAAATATAATATATTTCCCAGTTTGAACCAAACGTATTTTTAATAATAATAATAATAATAATAATAATAATAATAATAATAATAATAATAATAATAATAATAATAATAATAATAATAATAATAATAATAATAATAATAATAATAATAATAATAATAATAATAATAATAATAATAATAATAATAATAATAATAATAATAGCTGAAAACTAATACAAGTATTTTTCAAGAAAATATAATATATTTCCCAGTTTCAACCAAACGTATTTTTAATAATTACAAACAGAACCAAGAAGTGAAAGAATATCCGGGGTCGCGTGTACCGTTAAAATATTTTTTCTGCTGCGTGTAGCGATGCGTTCATTATTTTATTGCAAAATTACAAGCACAATATTTATAAGGAAGAAGTTAATTTGAAATGTGTAACGAAAATTGATGATTAGTCCAAGATACAAAAAATTATAGATCAGAATTAGATTTCAGTACATCGTAACAGAAGTGGTGTATGACTGCTTCATTAAAGACTACCATATATCTTTGTATTTCTCCCTCAAAGCATCAATTACAAGAAGCAATTAATTACCCCTTCCATAACCTTACCACAACAATGCCAATGCGGTTGTATTTCACAACCATATCATCTCCTACTATGACAAGCAAGGTTATTTGGGCTGGGTCCTTCTGTGTCAAGAGTCCATAGCGGTGCGAGTGTGCGAGCCTACGTTTGCGTTTCAAGTGGTCGGAAAGCTGCTTACTCACAAGGACAACATTTTGCTAATTATGTATTGGATCGATCTAAGCCGATTTGTTGTGAATCATATAAAATAATACTGAAAGGTTTTTTTGTGATGTACGTATGTTTAAATGAATGATTATTCGTAACTCTAAATACATAGAAAATTAAGGCCCTGTTGCACCACCGACATTTAAATTTTAATCTAAACTTAAACAAAATAAAAAGCAAATCGAACTTTTGACAGCAATATTCAATTACTTATTATTATTACGATGTTGTCAATTTAAGGAACACTTAAAATTTAGACGTTAGCGGTGTAACGGGGCATAAATACCGAAAAATAGTTATTTATGAAAAATATATGTGTTAAAAGCGAAATTTTTTTGAGATAAGGGAGTTTGAGACACGACTCGCATACAATACTCTTTTTTTTTCTTTATATTTCTAGAAATTTTTGACAAATTAAAATTCGTTCTTGCATTTATCATCATCATTACTAAAATATGTGTCGTACTCACTGGCTTAACCTTTCTAGTGTACGATCTATTATTGTAACATGTCGTTTAAGGTATGGGTATAGAGAATCAAATGATTGTACAACTTTTAATTAATGTGCTATAACTTTGTTGAAAATATTTGTTTATTGCAATCCATAAAGAGAGAAGGCGCCAAAAAACATAAATAATATTTGATGCAGTAACATAATATTGTTTTTACAAATTTTCCAGATGAAGAACATGTATCATACATATAGTAGGTACATAAAGCATCAGGCAAGATATTTTTATAATTAGTTCTTTCCGTTTATGGAAATTTGCGGACTTGATTCCCTTGGACATTTGGATTATTTTTTTTGCATGAAAGTCTTCTACTATGTACTATGTTTGGTCTATCATACTTGTATGCAGCAAGTTTGACATATATTAGAACCGGAACTAGAATATCAATAACCCACTCAATGTGATATCCCCCGGTGATAATCTGGATGTTAAGGGAGTTCACCCTGCATTTTGTCATGCAAGTAAGCCGTTTAGTTCATATGTCACTGGGACCATACCCTACCGATTAAGAGATGTAGCCACCTGGAAATGCCCCGGAGACACAATTTATTGCGGGTTGTATACCACTGCGACTTTAATAAGAAAAGATGCGCCAATGAGGTATACAACCCGCAATATACAAAGCATGCGCGGCATTTCCGGATGGATGCACCTTTTAATCGGTAGGGCTTCGTTCCAGGTACTTATTAACCAAACGGCTACTCAAACTTACACACCAATGTTCTCTCTCGCACAGGGCGACTCTGTGCACCTACGCCTCCCTTTATCATGTCGGCGGGCGTCCGATAGCCACAGACACGCCACTGAGCCCTATATCGATAGCTCTTTGTATGCACTACAACTTTTATTCGGGTTATTGTCCGGTATAACGTAGAGTTCTTGCGCAATCTGCCAAAGAAGACAAAATGTTCTCCAAAAAAAAAACAGAATGTGCTAAATTCAAGAGAAACATGAATACGTTATATTTAACCAAACTCGTTTTTTGCGCGGCAGCATCAAAGACCTTATCATTACAAGTAATGTAGAAATAAAATTAGCTCTGTAGATTCAATGGTTAGCACACTACTGCTACATTAAGAAAAACGCGCCAATGAAGTATACAACCCGCAATACACAGAGCCTGTGCAACCTTTCTAGGTCGCTACATTTCTTAATCGGTAGAGTATTGTCCAAGCAACATATAAACTAAACGCCTTGCTCCAATTGACGTAACAATGATCTGTTTTGCGCAGGACGGCTCGGCTCACTTACGCGTCTCTTGAGAAACTTCCGTGTCGGTGGGCCTCACAAAGGCACAGACCCGCCACTGAGCCCTACGTCGATAGCTCTTTGAACGCGCTACAATTTTCATTGGGGTTATTTTCTGGTATGACGTTGCGTTCTTGCGCAATCGACCAAGGAAGCCAAAATTTTCTTCAAAAAAACAATGTGCTAAATTCAAGAAGAAAATGTATACGTTATATGTAACCAAATATTTTTTGCACTGCAGCATCAAAGGCCTTTCCATTACAATTAATATTTTAAAAAATCAACTCTGAAGATACAATGGTTTGCGCACCACGGCGACTTTAAGAAAACTGCGCCAATGGGGTACACAACCCGCAATAATTTGTGCCTTCGGGGCATTTCCGGGTGGCTACATCTATTAATCGGTAGGGTATGGTCCCAGTGACATGAACCATACGGCTTGGTTGCATCACAAAATGCAGGGTGGAGGTAAAATTCGCCCTTAACAACCGGACTATGATAGATAATAAATATTTATCTGTTACAAAATGGTGACATTTTTTGAACTACACTAGAAAAAAGTGTGGATACAAGAAAAATATAATAAATTAATAGAGGTTTGCTGTCAAGTGACAGGCTCTCGGTGACAGATGAACGCAGTAAGTAAATGCAATTTTGAGTTTCGAATAATGACAACATTATGAAACGGAATTAAGAAAACATTGTTGTGAAATCAAAGTTATGGAAAGATTCCGTGTTTTTACTTTAAATGTATTATTTATTTTATAAAATATAAATCGCACTAAATACAAGAGCAAGAATTAAAAATTTCAACAAATATTCAAAATGACCACCATTTTGTACTAAGCAAAATCCGAGACGATCATAACATTGTTGTTTCACTTTGCTCAGCTAAGGCTGCAGTCATTCCTCATTGCCGCTTTAAGATCTTCTAAAGTGATCAATTCATAATGGCCGTAATTTTTTTATTTTAAATGACCCCAAAGAAAAAATCTAAGACACAGGAGATCTTGCAAACTATTTAGTTGGTCCATTTAAACAAATCCAAAAATAGTTATTGTAATCAGTGTGATTCAGATTTTTCAAAATATAATGTATGATTGAAATAATGCTTATATTTTATTAAAAATGAATAAAAGATTAAATACATATAAAAATTATTTTGAAAAGTAAAATAAAAAAAAAAATTATTCGCTCTCGGCTGGTCTCGAACTCGACTTTTCGGATTTTGTTTATTACCAAGCGCACACGCTACCATTATGCTATTTGAACCCATTGACGTATTATATAAATGGACGCAACGTAGGTGCTACTTTACTGTATAAGCATTGTCGCACACCTTAGAAAAGAACAGCGCTAGTTAGGGGCAAAGACGTCGTACAACAAAGAAAACAACTAAAACCTCATATGATAGAAGCGAGAAAAAAAAGGTTACAGGGCATTCTTGCGCAATGAAAAGCTTGTAATTAATGGAACTGTATACGATACTTCTGATTTTGAGAACATCGGGACAAACACGAGGCAAATTTTATTCGAGAGACGAAGATCTGTTTCATGCAACGATATCTCAGAGCTACATAGAGAAGCAATTAAGGAAAATGATGACAACTCCGTACCACCGAAATCCCCAACTCCCTCCTGCTTTGCATTGGCTGCTTTGACGCAGCCAATGCAAATCTGGTAACATCTGATATAGCCCCTAGCTCCAAAAATGAAACATCCTCACAGGAAAGCAGTGGTGTGAATAAAACTAAGTCTAACTCTACATCTATAGAGAAAAGCAAAACTCCCGCCAACAATAAAAGAAAAGATCAAAGTTCACCTGCCATCACAGGCCCGTTAGACAAACATATCGTTACAAGAGCAAGAGCCAATTCGTCCTCAAAAAATCCAAAAAACTAATAATTAATACAAGCACGTCTTGCAGAATAATATTTTGGAATGTACAAGGCCTCAAAAACATATACAATTTACGTAAAAATGAAAAAATATATTATTAAAGTCTAATATAATATGCTTGACAGAAACATGGGCCAACTACGAAATAACAACTTTTCCTTCTTTTTTAAACAACTACATACTAATACAGCAGAAAGCAAACTTAAATATTTCACAACATAAATTCAAACTCCGTAAACATTATTGAAAAAGAATTACATTGGATCTTTCTAGAAATAACAGCAAACAATGAAAGAATCATATTAGCAAATATCTACTTATCTCCGTTATATAATTTTTCCACTCTTTTGGATATGTTTACAATTAGCCTAGAACACATAAGAGAAAACTATCCGTACCATGCTTATATATTAGGAGGTGATTTCAATGCCAAGGTGGGAGACTTAAACCAGGGAGAATACCCCCTCTTCATAAACTCAAATCTCTGCTCCCAACGGTCAGTTTTAGACAACAAAATCAATAAAAAAGGAAGAAACCTTGCCGAGTTAATGGAAAGCGAAGATCTTTACCTTTTAAACGGTAGATCAGTTTCAGACTCCCCGGCAAACTATACAAATATAGGAACGCAAGGGAAAATTACTATCGACCTTGTATGGGTAAACATCAGCACATTATACCTTATAACAAATTTCGAAATTTTAAATGAGATTTTGATCTTAGATTATTTAATCTGCGAGGTATCCTTACCTGAAATATTAGGAATTCAGAGAAACAACACCAGTTTAAGAAAAAATGCAATTACCATCGAAAAAACAACATGGAAATTTGCTAAAGCAATAGATTACGCAAACGAAATAAATAACAGAATAACTACTCTTGCCACCTTAAAAAGGGAAGAACTCTCATATAACGACCTTAAGTCGATAATTGATTTAATAACCGCGAACCTCGGTATGAGAAAGCAATTAAAAATACGTAACGATGACAACTCTCGCATCAAACCATGGTATACTCAAAAATGCAGAGAATTAAAGCGAACTATGAGAAAAAGTCTAAAAGAATGTAAAAAAACACAACTTTGGAACCGAATACGTCAACAAATTCCTGTTACGCAAACAAAAGTATAAAGCTCAAATAAATTTCGAGAAATAAATTGCTAAAGAAATAATAAATGAAAAACTATTAAACATAAGAGACCAACGGGAATTTTGGAACACTTTCAAGTCGCTATATCCAAGAAAATGCACACCCTCGGAAATAAATTTAGATGATTAGACCCAGGATTTCAAATCGTGGTATGAACCGAAAATTAGCAGTGACATAAATTTTATTGTTGTTCGTCATCCATTCCTTGATTGCAACATCACAATGACAGAAATAAATTGCATCTTAAATAGATTAAAATATAACAAATCGCCGGGCCCTGACGGCATTTTAAACGAACAACTAAGTAACTTGCCAGAGACTGGGAGAATATATTAAAAGATCTCCTGAATAAATACCTAAATAGTGAAATGCTGCCTAAAACACTGACCAATATAAAACTAAGAATGTTACACAAGAAAGGAAGTTTGACCGACCCAAACAACAAATTTCTGTAGACAACCTTTCCAACGAAATAGATATAACAAAAGACGTTCTCCAGGGGCAGTGTACAAGCCCACTGTTATTCGCATTATATATATATATATATATATATATATATATATATATATATATATATATATATATATATATATCGGATATGGAGGCAAAATTCAGAGAAAACAACTTGCAAGGCATCTTCATAAACCATAAAACGGATATATTATCTTCACAATATGCAGATGATCTCGTCATATTCAACTTCTCCTGCGGACGTCCAAAAGAAGCTAAATGTTTTAGAAACTTATTGCAATGATTTAAATTTAGAAATAAATGCAAATAAAACCCAAATAATACATTTCCACCTTGGAAGACCCTGCAAAAATAAAAGAATATACACCTGCCAAGAGAACAAAATCAAAACCACCATATCTTATACATATTTAGGACTACTATTCAAAACCTCGGGTCTTTTCAACTGTCACCTACAAAGCACACTAAATAAGGCAAACAAAGTAACAGGGGGTATAAAACAAACTCTGATTAAAACAAAAATATTTAACTGGTACACAATTATTACCCAGTATAAGGCAACGGTGGTTCCCACGATTCTATATGCTTCAGAAATTTGGGCCTACAACCACCACGATGCGGTGGAGAAAGGGCAAGCTACATTCATAAAAAGCATACTGGGTCACATCTACCCCACCTTTTCTAAGGCAAAGCTCTTTTATGGTCTCCATTGACTGGACTATTATTCGATTTTAAAAAATATTGAGTAATTTTTCACTTATATCGTCACATTTATAATTGTGAAAATTTTGAATCTAGGTAATTAGGCTGCGCCTCGATTAAAAATTTCACTCCTAAATATATAATTTTTCCTTACTTGTTGCCCGAATAGCTGTCTGTGGTTACAAGAAGTTTTTGATCGGCTATCTAATAATAGTGATTGAGTTATGAATGACATATCCACCAGGAAACAAACGGGTATAATAAAATGTGAGTCTTTAAAAATATTTATTAGTTTATATAAATAACTGCCTGATTTTTACAGTTTTATTAAATGAAAATTAAATATTTTCTTTTATTTAAAACGCAGTTATTTGAAAATGTATCTGTTGTTACGGTCTTCTGCAATCGTGCGGTCTAGAGTGCCCGCCTGGCATACAAGGTTGCTCGTGTGGGACTGCGATCGAATCCCACACGAGTCAGTTTTTAATAAAAACCGACACATCCAGAAGAGTCCGAGTGGCAGCAGAGGTCACTAATAAGCTACTGTGCACGTAACGTGGGTGCCAACAGCGGGCACTAAAAATGTCTCTGTAAGTTGTAAGAAATTATATATGTATACAATATATGTAAATTGAGATTTGTATAGGTCGAACGACCTTAGAACAAATAAATTACATTATTATTATTATGTATCAGTTGTTTTAATTTAAAATTATATGGTAATATATTTTATTAATTTGCCACATTTAGAAAAATAGAATATTTTAAACTAATGTATGAAATATTTTAAATTTTGTTTTAATTTAAAAACGTACATTTGAATTTTAATGCACATTACAAGACTACGCGCATATTATTTGTTATTGATGAAATGAATAATTTAAAATGTTAATGTAAGCTATTAGCAATTTTTCAAAAATATTTCAATTATAAATAAATTTGAATAATTTAGGTTAATACTATGTAAAATTTTAATATATTGAGTGTGATATATCACATTTAAATTTTATTTACATTACCAAAATTCCCGAACATTTTCAAATATTTACACGTTTTAATTAATTTTAAACAATTTTGATATACTTTTTTCACATTGGATAAATTTACATAAATACGAGTACGTAAATTAAAATTAATAATATTGTACATTTTACTTGAATAAATATCTATTTTTCCAATGTACGCACTGCAGTTGTATTACAAAACATGAATATTACGTTTTGCTCAACATGTTTTTAGAATAAAAATATTGAAAAATGTTATGTGACCATGTGATTTAAATTACAATTTTGAAAATTAACTTTCCTGGTTGTAATTGGTCAAAGATGTGGAAGTTTTATTGCGATTTCCTTTGATTCAGATCAAAGTTTGATTGTGGAAATTGTAACCGGAGTTAATGCATGGAGAACTATTGGAAGGAACTAGATCTAATGGAACTTCGAACTCGGAACTATTCAATAGTAAGGCAAGATGTCTTGTTGGAACTAAACTATTATTTGATTAAATGTAAGAGATTTGGTTGAAAATAGTAATGTTTATTGAAATAAAAATAAATTAATTAGTAATGTCAGACTATAATATGATACAGAAAATTATTATAATAAAATTATGAAAAAGAATAGTGGTATTAAGACTAACTATTAAGATTATATTTTAAACATAAAAAGTTAAGTATCACTCAAGTGCTCTGGTACTAAATATTTTAAATAAAATGGATTTATTCGTAATAACAGCTTATAATTGAGGTATGGTTATAATTTAAATATAATAAATTAGTATTTTTATACCTACCTAAAATATTTATAACGGGCTACTTGCGGGATAGTTTAAATCCATTTTCTATCACTACGTACCTAATTATTATGTTGATAACGTATTTAGTAATATAAATTTTATTTTTACAAATATACACTTTCCAGTAAATTAAGAAAGAAAATTTTCTGTTACGCCATTTCTTTGAACTGGAGAGTGTCGCTTATATAAATTTCATCAAGGTTTCGCCGAACTTCACTTATAAACGGAAGATGCACTAAATTGGATAGTAAAAATCAAAAATATTTAATTTGTATTGTTTTTTTTTTCTTATTCTTCATGTATTATTGTATCGAATGTATTTGTACTGCCTTTCTTTCATACGAATATATATATATATATATATATATATATATATATATATATATATATATATATATATATATATATATATACTGGAGAAAGGGAAGCATATTTAAGAATGTATCGTTTAGATGGCGATGTAGTGCGAGGAACTTTTATTTTAATATTAGTTCATTTCTCTCTGTCTCTCTCTCTCTCTCCCTCTTGTTTATTATTTGAAATTATTTGGTTTCTGTTACAAATAAGTAGTACCAAAAAGGAAAACTAATATATTAACTTCCAATCTATTTTTCAACGTCAAACAGGTGAACTGTCATGTTTAAATTACTCGCACATACCGTTGCTATGGGGCGTACCGATCCTTTAGCTTTACGGCCATTCATTGATTCGGCGTAACTCTACGTCACACATGGCGGTAATTTGAATATTCAAATTTCATAAACAATTTTCTGGCCACGTAATAATTTTGTCAAATGAAAAAATATAGGTAGCAAGTTTCTATATTTTCTGCAAATATATGAACTAGAAAAAGGCTCGCAATTAGCCTATAGTTTCAAAACAGTTCGTAACAGAAATAAGTACTGTAACGTTTTATTTGTTTGGGTGAATTGTAAATATTAGACAATTATTATTAATAAAAATAATAGTTTTTTATAACGATAGATATTAAAAGATGATTAAAAGCGGCAGCGACGGTATGCGCTGCACATTACAGTACATTAAATTTTACCATTGCTAGAAAAAAAGGTACAAAGAAATATTAATGCTCTCGACAAGTTTTGTCACTAATTATATTTAATGTAGGTACTGGTCTCTGTTACACTCCTGCATATATACACTGACAGAAATATATTAAATTTGTTATAGCCATATGCTATACTTATATTTTATCTCATTAATTATCATGCTCCCTAACAACAGGTTTAATAAAAATATTCTACTTTTATTGCCTCCCCTGTGATTAAAGCAAAGTTACTTCTTTGAAGCCGAAGGGTCGAGTTTATTCTGTCTGCAACAGACCAAATAAGAATATACGTTGTAAGTAGTCTACTTCCACTCCAATAAATGTCCATATTGAAACACAGTGCAGACAAATACAATCCGAATAACGTCGTACATCGTCCTACCACAATGTCCATCGCAACAACCCATCTAAATATGTGGAGTATAATAATTTAATGATTGATGGGAACGAAGACCGACTATTTTTAAATTGTTTGGTTGAAAGAATTTCTCTTTCTGTTGAATTATACCAATCTTTCGGTTATATAGTGATCACCTTCGGAACTATACTTCAAAAATTTCTGTAATAATACAGAAACTCTACACTTTGAAGTAAAATCTTCAAGTCAAGATTGAATAAATAACTAAATAAGATAAAACAAGAAATAAATAAGTAAATTAAATAACGCACACTAGATAAAAAATAATTAAAACGGACAAGAAATAGAACAACGATGAACAATCTTTACAGCACTGAATAATAACTTAATTAATAACAAAAATAAGCTAGTTACATTAAAATATTGTAATTGAACCAAACTTCAAAATCTGATGTAGGCATTTTCAAATATGTAACTATGATACAAACAAAAAAGGTGTAGATTACAGTGCACACGAAATTTGGAAGAATGCACTTACCTAATTGGTGGCATAAAATCTTAGATATAAATAATAATAATGAAATATACACAAGTTGTCGAACAACAAAATAACACTAAACTACTGCATAGAAATTAAATAATTATTATAACTACAAAATTAATCTTGGTTTTGATTAAGTACACGTTATATATATATATATATATATATGAAAAATACACAGAAAAGTTTTCTATATGCAATTCTATAATTATGTAATATTGACCGTAGTTTTGAAACTAATAAACAAAGTATGCGATCTATGTACATCGAAATACTCGTCAATAAACAAGATTTTTACAAAAGTACACATTAATTATATTGATCTAAACAAGTGAACAATAATCTGAAAAACAAAATTTAAATTTTATAAAAATACAAAAAAAAAATATTTTTTCGTCTATTAAATCAAAACGCGCAAAATGGAGACTTTACTGTTTTACTACTACTATTGTCATGCACCAGATAAAATCCATGTCTGGGCAGGTTTCGAATCCAGGACATTGGATTGGGAAGTGATTTCGTTGTCCGTATGCTATCCTGGTCGATATTGCATATTTTTATTATTATTACTATTGTAATTATTAATATTATAAATATATATAGATACAAAGAAATAGGAAACAGATTTTTTATTTTTTTTTGCTCATTGAGTACGTCGTACCAGTAAGTAATTTGTTTAATAATAATAAAAAAAAACACCCCATCATTCTTGTTTTTAAACTTAATCTGAATTAATTCCGTTTCTCTGTCTACTACTTAACTGTCGTCAGATATAAAAGTGTTTCCATATTTCATCCTAAATTTAATTTAATATAGGCTTGTTAGTTTAATCACATGTAATCACACGACAATTAAATTTAAATCATTTCTCTTCAGTACTGTTAACACAATAAATACCCGTAATTTAATAAACCGGTTATAAAGTTATAAAATTTGTTCAACATTTTCTTAGTTAATAGCTATAAAAATTGTAAAACTAATATTCGGCAGGTGCCACATCTCTGACCAAAATTATTCATGAATTCAAGTACCAAATATTTTATTTTGTCATCAAAAAAGTTATTTTAGTGCTCATTTAAAATATTTCCTGTCGTGAATGAACATGATTAGTAATGGAAATGAAATGAATTTCAAGCGAAGCATTAATCACAGAAGTGAGAAATATGAAATAGGAATTAGTTAGAATTGGATGACCTAAATTATGACAAAGTTCGTTTTGCACGTCTCGTTTATACAACAAATAAACTAAAACTAGTCTACACCGTGCAGTTTCCAACCTGTGTGTGAAAGATTAATCTATGCATCTTTGCCTGATTGCGTCTCCCATCTATGTGACCCCTGCACTTTGACTAGTAGTTGGGCTCTCTACACCAGCACTACAAATGTAATTAATGCCATTGCCATTTCCAATCCGTGATACCAGCACGCTGCAGTCGAGTTAAACCAGAATTTGACACAGGAGTTAATTAACTTTGATATTTGTTGTTATCTGGATGTAAAGGACTTGCACTTGCTCGTTTTATAATTATGTGGGTTTGTGCATTACGGGTAATGGATTGGTTAGATATAGCAACTTGAGGTTACCGTATACATTAAAGACAAATATAATTTTGACGTTTATATGTATATTCTCTTTATGCTATTGTAAGTTAAATGTTATTCATTTAACACTCCAGAACAGGCACTAAATTTTGTTACAAAATCGCACACACCGGTCTAAGGTCCGACTAAAAAACGAGGTTTATGGCCTTATCAGCTAAATAAACCCTTTTTGTGATTCCAAAATTAATAGATATTTTAACTATCCTTGGTCCCTGACCCCGGGTGCATATGTACTGAAGATTTAATAAATCCGCTTTACAAAAATAGTTTAGCTAGAGAAATGTCGCGTTGGGATTTTTTAATTACTGCGCACATGTGTTCCAACTAAAAATCGTTATTAACCTTTATGTGACAGGAAAAAAACTCATTACCCATTGCTGGGTGTGCCAATCTGCTTTGTTCACTGATATCGGTAAAGATGAAATATTTGACCGTGCGGGCGCTCACTAAGATTCACCTCACGGGCACTGATTACTCGCGTGGAGAGTGCACCACAGGGATCAATCTTTTGCCGTTTAAAATTCGAAATATTTGACGTTGGTCGGAATCGAACCCAGTTCCCCAAATTCGTGACACTCAGGTACGAGGCCACGAGATACCATCATATGACGACATATTATATATGGTAATATTAATTGTAAAGAATCTGACCAGATTTCACATATATCGATATCAACAACCATCAATTTCACTTCGAAACGATGGATAAAATGCTGCTGAATAAAAGTAGAACAAATTATTGTTAGCTCCAAGTATTTTTGTATAAAACGGGTGATGTTAGTGGATTTAGCGCATACATAATTCATATAGAGCACAATCCATGGTTTACGTTAACATCAACTGATCGACGACAAAGATTTCTGAACGATATTGCAATTGAGTTATGCTATACAAATTCGAAACACTATTCCCAAGGTTGTGCGAAACCATTTTACAGAAATAAATGTGAGATTTAGGATACCGAATAATAAAACCAGTCGTGGTAGCAGTCAGAGATCAACCATGTCTTGCTACTTATTTTGAGATGTATTTTAGTAGTTAGAAAATATTATATTTAGCAAGAATTGAACGAAAGACAAAGAAAAACGTAACAAGTATATAAATGTTATATGAAACCAGTGTGAAATGAGCAATGTTACCAGGGTAGTCAGTCCCGGATTTACGTACAAGCCAGACAAGCTTCAGCTTAGGGCCTCATATTATGAAGGGCCTCGATCCTCGGTCTTGGTGATGATCATTTGATTGTAGGATAATCTTTTACAATTGATTCACCTAAAATAATTATGAAATGAGGCAGTACAATAAATACAGTATTAAAATGAATTATGCATATTTTAAATTACTATATATATATATATATATATATATATATATATATATATATATATATATATATATATATATATATATACATATTATTATTATTATTATTATTATTATTATTAATATTATTGTTATTGTTTTCGGGTTTGTACTAACCCACTATATGGGAAATGCGTGATGCTGTGTATGTAAAATATGTAAAATTACTATAATATAAATATTGCAAAAATGATATAATAAAACATTAATACATTACACGATTATTACACTACATAACTTCAACCGTTGAAACAATGTATATACAATGAACTAAGTACAATTTTATACCAATGCTTTTAGGTGGTGCTATACTTCATGTCACGTAAGAAAATAGTGATGGAAAGATAGGTACAGTTTGATCTTTTTTCATTAGATAATTTTAAAGATTTAATATTGGTTTAAATATTATTTATTTATTACAAACTGTTAATATTTATTTTTGACAGAAAAATTAAAGTGTCATATATATTACATTTTTTTGATTACTATATTACCATAGTAAAAGTGAACATAATAAACAACTTATTCAAAGCATACTTTCAACACTTTCCCTCTTTGAATAAATTGTTAAGCTAAATAATACATTTCATTTAGTTTATCAATAATTTCTAATTCTAATTAAGTCCAAGATCCCTCATAAATTTTAAGATTCTGGGTTTATTTATCGGTTTTGTCATAACGTCTGCTAGTTGCTCTTCTGAAGATACTTTTATGATGTTGAGTTGTCCATTCATAACAATTTCTCTAACGAAGAAATGTCTCAACCTAATATGCTTGGTTCTTCTATGATACTCAGGATTCTGGGATAATTTAATAGCAGCTTCATTATCAACATGAAGATAAGGTACTGTTTTTAAATCAATTAAGTCTTTTAGCAAACGTATTAACCAAACTATTTCTCTCGTAGCTTCACTTGCTGCTACTATTTCGGCTTCAGTGGTAGAAATAGCGACTGAACTCTGTCTTTGACTTAACCAAGACAGTGTTCCGCCAGCATACATACAAACAACACCAGTAGTTGATCTTCCAGTCGATACATCTCCTCCGAGATCTGCATCACTATATCCTTCCAGAGTTCCCTTTTTGTAGTTTGTTTTATAATGTATACCAACTTTACTGGTTCCTTTGAGATATCGAAATACTCTTTTTACGCGAATCCAGTCTTCCCATGTAGGATTTTCTAATTTTCTAGATATTATACCTACTGCATAGGCTATGTCTGGTCTCGTTCCAACCATTAAATACATTAAGGCACCTACAGCCTGTCTATAAGGAAAATCTTTCTCTTCCTCTTCAACCTTCTGCTCATTTGCTTTCCCTGACTGAATATCTTCTTTAATTATTGGAGTTGGTGCAGATCTACAATTTTCCATTCCAAATCTTTCTAATATTTTGTTTGTATAAGCTTCTTGACTTATTTTTAAATTACCATTTTCATTTTTAATTTCTAAACCTAGAAAATAAGTTGCAGACTTGGTAGTAATTTTAAATTCCCTTTTCAGTTGGTTAATGAATTCTTCACTCTCCATTTTATTGGTAGTAGCAACTAATCCATCATCAACATATAGAGCAATTATAATTTTATCCATACCTCTTTTTCTGATAAATAAACATGGATCAGCCTGAGATTCTTTAAAACCTATCTTGAATAAATAGTCCACAAAACGTCTGTACCAACAGCGCGGAGCCTGTTTAAGACCATACAAGCTTCTTCTAAGTCTACAGACTTGTCCTGAACCGTCATTAAATCCCTCAGGTTGTTCCATATATATTTCTCTTTCTTCTTCTAAATTTCCATAAAGGAATGCTGTGGAAACATCAAATTGAGTCAATATCATTTTATCACTTGCAGCTATACTTAGTAGAGTCCTAATTGTTGTAATTTTAGCTATTGGACTGAACGTTTGTTCGAAATCTACTCCCTTCTTTTGTGCAAAGCCTTTTACGACTAGTCGAGCTTTAAAACGTTCAACAGAGCCATCTGGATTGGATTTAATACGATAAACCCATTTACAAGGAATTGCTTTCTTGTTCATTGGTAGATTTTCCAAAGTCCATGTATTATTTTCACTTAAAGACTTCATTTCTTCATTCATAGCCTGAAGCCAACTTGTTGATTCTTTGCTATGTGTGGCTTCATCATAATTTTCTGGGGTAGCTGTTTTATTCATAAGATTTACTGCTACTGAGTCCACGTAGTAACAAAATCTTTTTGGTGGCTGCAGTGTAGAACGATCTCGTAGTATACTTCTTTTTGATTCTTCTTCTTGTTCAAAAAATTCAATTTCTTTATTTGCATTTTCAGCCTCTTCTGTTTGGTCGTTTTTCATGTCTGAATCTGAATCTTCATTAATGAATTCATTCTTATTTGGTTCTTTCTTCTTTTCTTCTGCGCTCTTCAGATTTGACATTTCTTTAAACATTGTTTCATAATTAGACGATAAAATCGTTTCTTTAAAAATTACATCTCTAGAACGAATTAGTTTATTTCTTTTTTTACTCCATATTCTATAACCACCATAATCATATCCAATTAATATGCCTTTTTCAGCTTTGCTATCCATTTTCTTCCGTCTTTGTTTTGGAATATGAACATAGCATATCGTCCCAATGATTCTAAAATGTTTCAAACTTGGCTTTCTTCCAAACCATAATTCATAAGGTGACTTGTTATCTATTTTTGTGGGACCTGTTCTGTTTAGGATATACTTAGCCGTATTTATTAATTCGGCCCACAATGACTGAGGTAGATCTTCATGTGAATATTTCATTGCCCTTGCAGCTTCTACCAAAGTTCTATTTTCACGCTCACTACACCCATTTTGTTCCGGAGTGCAAGGCATAGTTAAATTCTGTTTTATACCGTTTTCTTCTAGAATTTTCCTTACAGCTTTATTGTCAAATTCGCCTCCGTTGTCGCTTAAAAAGTTCTTTACTTTATGTCCAATTGATTCACATTCTTTCAGAAAAAGTTTTAGCTTATCTTGTACTTCAGACTTTTCTTTTATAAAATAAACAAATCTATACCTTGTAAAATCGTCTTTAAATAATACAAAATATCGATAGCCTGAATTTGAAGCAGCAAATGGCCCACACACATCCGAATGAATTAATTCACCTGGAGCTGTAGCCCTTTCCCTTGTTCCGAATTTCAATCGATGAGCCTTTCCATAGATGCATCCTTCACATAATTCACTGTCTAGGTCAACTTTGATACCTAATTCTCGCTCTATTACTAATTTTACATGTCTCTTATTCTGATGACCTAAACGTTCATGATATAATTGAAGTAAGTTTTCTTTTGTTGACTCTACTGAAGATGCTTCATTTGAATTTGGAATAACATTTTTCATCATCAACTTGTACAAACCTTCATATGTTTCACGATAGCCAGCAAGTACCACTTTTTCATTTACTTTCAATTTACAGACATTTGCACTTGAAACAAATATGCTGTTATTTGGATACTTGTCCTGTGCGGCTAAGACAGAAAATAAATTTTTCTTTAACTGAGGCACATACCATACATCAGAGAGCGTCATCTTATTCCATTGATCGTTAACTTGAGCTTGAACTATAATACTTCCTTTTCCGACTGCTTTTACACAGTCGCCGCTAGCAGTGGTTACCACATGAGGATCAGGAAATCGATTAAATGATATAAACAAATCAGGCTGTTGCAAATGTGATTTGTTGCACCATTGTCAACAAACCAATTATGATTATCACATTCAGAGAGAAAAGTGCTACTTGTCAAAGTCATCAAAGTCATGTTAGAAGCAGCAGGACTTTTTTCAACAGATTTAGATGGTCGACCGTCAGCTTTCCATTTGTAACAATTTTTAATGCGATGACCTGTCTTTTTACAGTAATGACAAACTATATTTGCATCAGAATTCTTAGGTTTAAACTTTTGATTTTTCTTTGTAATGTTAGCTTTAGTAAGAAGAGCTTCTGTATTACTTGCAGGATCTTTAGTTCTTAATATTAATGCTCGTTCATGTGAACATAACTGACTAGTTAAATTATCGATACTGCGTTCGTTTTTAGGTATCAGAAGCCAACTAGACTTAAAAGAAAAATATTCCTGGGGTAATATTCCCAAAATTTTGCAAATTAGTAAAATATCTGGCAAGCCATTTTCATTATTGCATTCTTTATTAATTTCTTGGACTAAATTATTCCACAAATTCTTCAATTTTGAAAGATGTGCGGCTATATCATCTCCAGTTTGCATTTGGTACATAAAGAATTGCATACACAGATCATAGGCCTTATCATCTGTCACTCCTTCGTATAATCTATGTAATTCCAACCATACATCTCTTGCATTGGTGAAACGCATGACTTTCTGAAGTGTTTCTTCCGACATATTTGTCGTTAACACTAAAAGCGCATTGCCATCAGCTTTTAAGAATCTATCTAATTCTAAATCATATCTAGCTAATTCTTCTTTTGATGCAGTTGAAATAGGTTTTACAGGTTCCTTTAGAACACCCTCAATAACACTTAATGTTCCTGGAATACTTCTCAAAAGAATTCGCACCTTGTATTTCCAAGTTGCCCAATTGACTTTTCCGTCCAAAATACCAATATTAATTTTAGGATCCATGTTGACCGACTTATGAAGAAAAAACTCTTCCTTATACAATACCGAGATGTTTAGTCTGTCAATGCAACAATACAATACCAATTCACTCAATTAAATGCATGAACTGGGCCCATAACCTTTTAAAGATTTAATATTGGTTTAAATATTATTTATTTATTACAAACTGTTAATATTTATTTTTGACAGAAAAATTAAAGTGTCATATATATTACATTTTTTTGATTACTATATTACCATAGTAAAAGTGAACATAATAAACAACTTATTCAAAGCATACTTTCAACAGATAATACCCCGATATTATCCAAACAAGATAAAATTGCACCGTTCTTCCCATCACTATTTTCTTATGTGAAATAAAGTATAGTTTTGGGTCGGGTTTAAGTAGTCCCGAGTAGTGCTAGGGTGCTGTGTATAATTCCAGTTGTCAGTTCTCAATTTCCGTTTGTTTATATGTCAGAGCAGTTGTTGTATCTGATTTTGCACTTAGTTCAGACATTGGGTAGAAAATAAGGATTTATTCCACAAAAGGTCGGGTCTTTTTGTTTTTTTGGATATGTTTCTTAGTAGCCCTAATAAAAAATACAAGTTTTCGACCTCGGGGCTCCTCGAGAACCACCACCAACTTGGTAAAAAAGACGCAAAAAATAGGTTTTTATAAAATATCTCTTCGCCAATAAGCATTAGGGCACAAATTGTTATTTTTCGAATTTGTTGTATTACCTGCAACATCTAAAACATTATTTCCTATTACAAATAGATAACATGCTACAGCACTTCAAACAGAACAAATTTTTAAAAATTGACTTCATGCTTCATTTGAATCATATTTTATAAGATGAAATAATAGCAGGATTGCAGTCTAATTTTTTTTTTAGTCCACGGCCAACGTTCGGCTTTCAAAAATTTGCTTTGTTTGAAACGGTATAAACTTGTTGTCGATTGCTTATAGAAGAATGTAGGAGTATTTTATTTGCAACAAATTCAAAAATAACTATTTTTGTCCTAATGCTTATTGGTGCAGATATATTTTGAAAAACCGATTTTTTGCGTCTTTTTTACCCAATTGGCCGTGATTCCTGAGTGGCCCCGAGGACGAAAACTTGTATTTTTATTAGGACCTCTAAATATATAACATCCAAATGTCAGAAATACCCAACCTTTTGCAGGGTAAAACTATCTAATGACTAGACTGACTAATGAGCTGTATGTATTCTTGTTTGTTGTTTATGTCTGTATTTTGATTCTTGAATTTCAGTTTATATATTTATTAAAATGATTAATTTATTATACACAAAGCAAAAGGCCTCAAACATTTTATAGCTTAGGCTTAGAGCCCCAACGACTCTAAATCCAGCATTGAAGGTTAGTAGGAGAAACCAGCGGACAAATTCAAATATATATATACTTAATAAACAAGGTCGCAATGTATCGTTATCTGCAATATTTTCTTTTCTATTGTGTTTGGTGCAATTATAAGCATTTCAATGTGGACCAATAAGAATAATTTATTTGCATAAAGAATAATTTAAAAATCACAGTAGTTTGAATGAAAAAAACATTTGTCATTTTTAAAGGTTTGAAGTAAGAGGCAGAGTATGAATAAAACATTTTTTATTAATGACAAAAATAGTTATAACAAATATTCAAGGTTTTAACCATTTTGTCTAAGTAAAACTCGCTGTAGCGTCTAACATCAGCAGCACCATTTTGGCACACTTCTCCGTACACCCTATGCATGTCGATGTATTCTTGGTTAGTGAACGTGACAGGCATTTCTAAATATCAAATTACTACTCCACTGATTACAAATTCAACGTCATTTATGACAACTGACTATTGTTTTTGGAACAACTTAATTTTTAGATTTTAACTTAATAAGAAGCTGGTTTGCAAATAGTAGTTTTACAGTCCCATAACTTTTACAACTCGGTAGATAAAGCAAAATAAATTTCAGATTATAACTTCTTTTAATTATATGTAACATACCAAGAGGTATAGCACATTACTTACATAACACCCTATATATATATATATATATATATATATATATATATATATATATATATATATATATATATATATATATATATATATAGGCGAACTAATGTCTTTAGAAAAAAAATGTGATATACAAGAAATGATCAAGAATAAGGGGCTAATTTACTAATAATAACAAACCAAAAATTCGCCCAGTGGTTCTCAAACGGCAAAACAAGATTATATTTCTTTAAATATTATCCTATATAATCTTTTAGCCCATTATATACAGAATTTTTTTCTGATTTCAACGATATAAATATGGTATAGGGTTATATAACAATTATTTCGAGAAAAATCATACTAAAAATAATGGTATATTACAGTAGGCTATGCGATACACAGGTCCATTGCCTAGTTACGCTAGTAGTAAACCCATTTTTTATTACATTATTTCTAGTTTTCAATACCATTTTTCTCGAAATAATGTTATATAATCCTATGCTATATTTATATCGTTGGAATCAGAAAATAATATTCTATTTATAGGGCTAAAAAGTTATATAGGATGCCATTTAAAAAAATATAATTTTGTTCTACCGTTTGAGAACCACTGGTTAAATATTCTTTTTGTTACTTTTGATACATTATCCCCTTATTCTTGATAATTTTTGGTATAAAAAATTTACTCTGAAGTTATTAGTTCGCCCAAAAAAGCGCTGACTGTTTTAAAGGAAACACCCTATATATATATATATATATATATATATATATATATATATATATATATATATATATATATATATATATATATATATGTTGTCAGTCAACCATCTATAACCAATGTATATACTACACTTTTGGTCCACACAAAGAAAATAATAATTTTCAATACAAAGTAAATTAAATTTCGAAAAATCTGCTTTTATACACAGTATTAAATTAATTATCATGTTAAAATTTGGTTCTCTTTAATTCCTTTCATGGCCATATATTAAATTTGAACGCTTTAACTTCGTCTATTAGCCAGATATTACAATGGCTTAATAATAAAACTGTTTTGCGAGCTATTTACGGCCAAAAATCAAACACGAGCTGTGAGCCAGTGATATCGCTGGTGAACACAGGCCTTGTTGAAGTGAATTATAACGCCCGTTAATTTTTTTATTAACTTTGAACAAATAGGAAGTTGTGTTGACAGCATCACTGTAAATTATTTTTGGAAGGGATGCAAGGGCGATGCGTAATGAGTGGATATTACGATAATTTTGTACGTGTGTTCGTAAAAACTGGTTTTTAACATTTTTGTACATAGTGATGATACAAACGAAAAGTTCATTATTTTGATGGATTTGCACTCGAAAGAATTTCATACTGAATTTAGTTTCACTATTACAGTGATTTCCCGAACTTTACATACCTAATATAAAAAATGTTACGAACAAAAGTTGTTTGTTTTTAGAATACACATCCAAAGATACTACATATGACATAAGTTCCCGTTTGAAATTCTGAACCTGAGTGTAGTTACGCTTACTTTTCGTAAATTCCGGAATTCGGGACTACTACCATTAAATTGAGTCCTCTTACTTTCTTAATAGATTATTTACTTGTTACTCACTTGTAAATATCATTTATTGATACCACCTTCTACTTTTTAAATTGAATCTTTAATATTTACTAATTTGTAAAATTGTTTGCTAACTTGTTAAAATTTTACAAGCTAATTACTACGTTAGTAACGTTGTTGACAAGTGAAAACTGTGTGTTGCTACTGTCATAGGTATTAAAAATAAATGACAATTGCATTTGACAGGTTTAGGTTATAATTTTAAATTTGATGTACAAGTGAGCAACAAATAAAATATTGTACAATACACACCAGGTACTGCTTCCACTGATGCATAAATTTACAAATTCACAATTTTATTTCACCTATTTACTTATTTTTACGAATTTTCTTCTTTTCATTTATTTTTAATCTTCCAATGGCCGTTTGAACTATTCCCGTTTAACTCTTTGGTTTAACTAAGCTTTGTTTAAGCAAAACCAAGGTTTAAATTTTTAATGGTTTGCAGGATTGCTCGCGTAAATATAACTACGAGTTACCTTAGCCCTACATTTTATGACTAACTATTTTCGAACTTGCATTGTATAATTATAGGTTTTTTCCAATATACAATCAAATCAGTACGGAAGTGTCCGACGCATGCGCAGTATTAAAATAGGAACGTCATTTTAATACTGTTCATGCGTCGGATTGTTCTGTACTGATTTGATTGTATGTTAGAACAAACCTTAGTAACTTTTCATTTTCCCCTAAAATTCTATAAACCTTTTGTATTTGAATAATATTATACCAGGTTGTCCAAAAAAATGTTACCTGTTACAAACTTAAGTCGATAAGCTGATATTGACAGGGTGAAATAGATGATGGAATAATCTTTGAAAAAAATGTAATTTGTGTATGGCTGCCAAAGAGGTCGTAATCCAAACTTTACTATAGAAGAGAGAATAACCATTTCAAGTAACGTTTAACGAAATAAAAAAAAACATTGTAAAGAGAAAAAAAATAACTACGTGACGTGCAGTTGGATGATCCATTAATTGCTAAAAAAGTAATAAATTACAAATCAGCGTACAAGTTATGTCGTGTATGATAAATTTGTTATTTACAAATTATACGGAGATTCTACACGATCTTTTACTAAAGTTAATAAATTATTCATAATATATTCTTTACGCAACACAAATGAATGCTTATAAAGAATTTAATGCAGCCAAAATTAGGTATAAAAATAATTGCTTCTTTCATATATTTTTCTAATTTGGATATTTTATATAAATTCTATAGGTCGTAACTCATCTATAACATTGTCTATATCATTTTTAATAAAAAGTATGCATTTTTAATATATTTTAGAAGAAACCTAATTTTCTTTCAATAAAATACTGACTGTCAAAAGTTTAGCTGAAGACGTAGTACCTAAGGTTTAATTTAAATTGCAGACTTCCCGTTTAAGTCTTAGTTTAAGTAACTATGCAACTCACTTAAAATGTAACCGTTCACTATGAAACTGGTTGGTGCAACCGCCCATAAGTAAGTAAGCGTTTATTGGAACTCCTTCATTAGACCACTAAACCATGGTAATTGACTAATTCCATATTTTTGAAAACATTCTTTTTAATCATGGATTTTTTCTAGACTTACAACTAATTATTTTTCATACGGTTTCTTTTCAGATAGCCTTATACACTGGATATTATACAAGATATAAAGAAAATATGTATCTCTTGAACGAAATTGTCCATTAAGGAAAAATAAATTTGCAGTCTACTTAATTAATGAAGCACAAAAAAATAAATCAAGAAAACATACATTTAAATCCCACATCACATAAATAATAGCTATTTACCCAAAACATTATTTGAATTCAAGTAAACCTATAAATGTACTCGTATATAATAAATTAGTGTTGCCAAATTTATGACTATTATAACAGGGGCAAGAGGGCGGTTGGTATCTATATTTTCAACAATATAGTAGGTATTATGGTTTGTAAAAAGTTGTATACTACATACCGAAAAGAATAAAAAACTATTTCAAATTAAATTTAATGTATACTTATAATGAGGAGATAGTATTAGGTACTATTTATTTTTGACGATTTCCAGTAAAGTATCAACCGAAGGTCCAGAATTCAAATCATTAAATCGCCTTAACATATGGATGTTTGTGTGTACGAAACCTCATCATCAGAAATAAGTATTAAGAGAAATTATTATAAAAAAAATTCGGAAGATTATTTATTAGTGCCACTGGTCGATACGAAATTTTGACTAAAAATAATTATGAATTAATTTATTTGCTATTCAATATCAGTTACTTAATTATATAATTAATTATTTTTATTGAAAAATTTGTGTCGGCCAGTGGCTATAGAAACGTACATATCAAGAAACAGGCCCTCAATTTTCCGAATTTTGAAAAAATCTTTTTGACTGAGATCAGCACATATTTTAAGGTGCTTAATTCATTATTAAGTTTGGTTATTTAAATTAGGAACATTTTCTTTATAAACTAGTTATCTTGAAGAACCTGTAAAGTAACAACCAGCATTCAAGAAATTATTTTGTCGTTATGTGTTTTTGGAACAATTTTTCTATTAAAGAACTCATACGTAAGTAAAAGTTGATTTCTTTAAGGGGAATGTAAAGTCACATATTTTTAGGTACAAATCGTCCATTCTTTCTGTCAGTATATCTCAGAAACTATACAAGATATAAAAAAAAATTTTGAAATATTATAAAGAAAATATGTGTTAGTTTGGTATGAAGTTAATTATTTTACAATAAACTTTCATATATTAAAGATAATAGTAAACAAATTATATCAATTTTCAGATACATATTTCCTACATTTTAAAATTGTTTTTGTTAAATATTTTAACTGTAGGACATAGTTTAAACCTTAATTGAACTATATAACAAAAAAGAAAATTCGTTTTTTAAGTAATTATCAAGAAAATACAACAATTGTAAACATCAAAATATAAAATTTTTGCTTCAAAATTACTTCAATCAGGGTGTGATTCGAGCACAGGTCCGTCTGTAATCCCCTCTATTCGCCAAAAGCAACCACCAATAAGACAACAGATTAAAACATTTACTTAGTCGCCAAATTTTCAATCGTTACAATTTAAATATCAAGTTTTATAAACATTTTTGATAAAATATTTATGTACATATACACTTGTATGAACGAGTATATAAACAATAACTAAATATTACAAAAAAGTAGTACGAATATTATAAATAGTTAAGGTAATCGTCTTGTTGAACAAATAATTTTGTTGTTGATTATTGGAATTAGATAAAATAATACTTTCGGTATCTTATTTTGAATGTTCACTCTTTTTCTTTTATAAATATGTAATGTAAACATATTTTATTTGTATTGTCTACACAAAATAATTAAACATTAAATGAATATCATGCTACCTGTATACTACCTATCGTTATAAAGTAGCACCCTGTTGGTTGATTATAGAATAATTATGAAACATAATTGGGTAAATAAATCCCTCCACTTACAGAAAACTACCTCAATGACAATATAATAATTATATTTCTATTTTTGACCCGAGCATACAATAATTTATAAAATTTAATATCTTTATAAGTCTCTAACTCTTTTGCCCATATTAATAAACACTCGTAAAGAATCAAAACGGCACGTTATAATTTTTCACAAATTGAATCAAGATTGACAAATTAAATTTTATTTTTCTTTCAGTGTCGACTGTTTCTACTCGATAAAAATTATAACGAATCGTTTAAATATTTACGAGAGTTTATGAATATGAGCATTTATCTTTTAAATATAAAGGAAATCTATAATCAAATCGTACAAAGAATAAAATATTCTTTAATATTTATAGTAACATAAATGTCAAAAATGACATTTAACTTTTTTTTAGTTTTAGTTTAAACTTGTGGTTTTGTTCAATATGTAAACCTTAATTGAACTATAACTTAATTGAACAAAAAAGAAAAATCGTTTTTTGAATAGTTATCAAGAAAATACAACATTTGTAAGCAGCAAAGCATAAATACTAGCATTTTGCGAAGAATCAAATGCTTATGAATTACACTTTTGCCGAATGGTTGAGTTTCTGGCATTGTTTCAAACTAACTGTAAAATTGTTGATTACAACAATCCTTTTAGATTGTAACCTAATACAAATGATCACAAGAATCTATGTAACAAACGAAATCTAGCATTTTTTGAAGAATTCGAAATATAGCATAAATTTTTTAAATTTAGTTTGCAAATTATACATTATGAGGGGCCTGAAGTATATAATTTTGCACAAAAGTGCATTTTAACTACAAAGCGGCACTAAACTTATTTTTTTCTTCAAGATTGTCTTCGTAATTCTAATAATATATTCTTAAGATAATAATATCAAAACAAATGTCAAATGTGTAAGAAACGACAAACACAAGTTATTGTTTTTTTTTATATTTGTCTCTTAATATTTTTTTTTCACTTCAGTAAATTAATTATTCTTTTTTTTTCATGTTCAAAACAATAAAATATGGACATATTATACCGTTGGAAAGATCAAACGAAGATCAAAATTTCAAGTACTATTGAAGACATTTCGGCCGATACAATTTTGCTATTTACCATTTCTTATTTTCAATAACAAAATATATTTCGTTTTGAAGCAATAAATAAGATAATAGGATTATACTTTTTTCACTAATGAGGTTTAAACAGGTACTACAAACATATAAGGATATTAGCAAACATTTTATAATCTTATTATTGAAATAAGTAAATTTATCCTGCTTATTTCAAAGGGACCAAACATAGGGAATTTCAATTGAGAAGGTACTTACTGATTTATTTCATTGGCTTATTAATAAAAAAATTCTAATTACATTTTTACTTTCTGATAATGCGTGATAACACATTCTGGGAAACGAGTATGATCAACTATTCACAAAATTTTTACATGCGTGTCTACTTCCTGAAATCATAGATTCTAGACACAAAAGAAAAATGCCTATTAGAAATCCGCCAAGAGAATAATTTTTTATGAATTAACTGTTTAAATTATATGCGATGTGAAAACTGTTATTATTAATTTATTATTTATATTTACCTATATAATAATCTTTTATATAATTTTAATTTTTTATGTATAAACAAATAAAAACCATTCAATAATTATGGGTTGAAATTCTATATTTATTTCGTTTGAAAAACAAACAAATAAATCTTAATTATTTACTCAAGCATTCAAAGTATGCATTTTTGATTCTAAATAATTTTACTTCTTCAGATTATATTCGCCCAAAAAACTGCTTACATTGTAATAATAGTTTATTTATTATTATTATTTGTTATCTAACCAAATTAAAAAATATGTAATATTCTATATTTTCATGTAGATAAAAAAAGTGAAAAATAAAATTGTCTTTTACAACATTGATTTGTGCGGCACCATGTACCACTACATCAGCATTACATTAAGATTTAGGAATTGGGTGGACAACATTTAAGTTGTACTGTTAGAATCGGCATTTATTTCTTAAAGTTGACCAAATGTAAACTGATTATATTTTGAATATGAGCAGCATTATAGTTGTACTGGTTTGCAGTAACCAATGCGATCTCAGTTAGTAGTAGGCAGGGTAAGGGTTGCAGTTACCCAAATAATTTATCGTACGTTTCATGCATATTTACATCAAAAACTTGAGGGTCTACTTGCGCTGTGTGATGCAGAGAAACTATACATTTTAAACATGCAAAGAAAAAGATGGAACATTAGGAACGGTCACAGGCCCGCCTGTAATCTGAAAAACTATTTGAATTTACATCCCCCTTAACGAAACTTCTTTTTAAATATCTGCGAAAAGCTGTTGTCTGTAAGGTCAGGAAGAATTGAAAGCAGACGTCCTTCGTTTTTTGAAAACATGATTAGAAGTAATAAAGTCACAGATAACAAAGTAGCAGCAATTTTTCATCAAAAACGAGAAAGTAAAAGTTAAACAAACGATGATGTTTCTGTATTCATGTAAATCCATTCATTGCGTTGACAATCCGAACGATTACTCTTCGGGCGGCTGTCAGCAAACAATGCCACCGCAAGGACAGAATAGTTATTTCATGAGATTTAATACACCCTGTTCTACACAATACAATTAAGGGGTATTCACTATTTGTTTTCCTGCCGCCAGGTTACGGAATGTAAATGGCCTTTTTGGTCTTTATTCCGGACAAATTTACGTTTGATTTTTGTTTCTTTTTCATTGTTGATGCGTTTATCCGAATTTACACGAACGTATGCATTCAAAAGAACTACTTAAATATTTGTTTTTGTTGCTTATTTTTTTTTCAAAATTAATACTTTTTTCGATATTGTACGTAAAACATAATATCAAAAGAAAAATATGTTTATTTCCTTTTTATTTAAACGGAAGAACGTAAATACATAACCTACCATCATGTCTAATAAACTTGTAATTGAAATCAATCCAAAACTTATTAGGAAACTAGGTTACGTTAATGTAGTTCTAGTTTCAATTGATAATAGAACGGAGTAATGTAAATATACAGCACAAATACAAAGTTTGTAGCACAAAGCAGCACAATCTCAGCACTAATTTCTCAAGAAGTTTTAGATTTATTTCAGGTATGCGGCCATCAGACGTGATGTACATAAATAGCTTATTTCCTACAATGCTGCAATATGTAGCCCCTTTAGACTATGTGTTTGAATTTAAAATATTGCATTAAACATCTAGTTTTTATATTTTTAATTATACGTTTACGAAAACGGAAAATATTCTTGTTCCCTAAAGGAGTTAAGTAAACTTACTCATTTAAAGTATGAGTTTACAGCTCAATCGAATTAAGAGAAATCGGTTAAGAATAGTGAAAGTATATGCCTAATAATGAATATTAATAATGAAATAAAATGATATAATTGAAATACCTTGGATATAAGGGTATTTTTGTTATAGCAGCTCGTCAAGAATTCGAAATCAATATATTATTTTTATTGGTGACTACAAGACCGACGTAATGGCCTGTGTCTACGATGCTAGAGATCCTTTCGAGTTCTCGATCACATTTTTTGATCATAAACATTGAACTTGTATGACTACAGATGTCAGGTTCGTCGCATTTGAGAAGTTAGTTTCAGCCATTTCTACCAATGCTAAAAACTAATAAAACATAACCACGAAATTATCCCGGCAGTAAGTAAATTAAATTTTTGCTACGAATATATTAATTAATTTACAAGTAATTATTTATAATAACTTATCAAAAATAAGTAGAATTAGATAATATTTTTTTTTTAATTTTAATTTCAAGGGTACATCGACATCATGGGTCATTAGTACCCGGTACAGTAGGTTTACATTATATTATAGTAATGATATTTTTTATACATTATAATGATTTGATTAGTATTGCATGATTTTATATGTATTGAGAGTGATTGATGTCGTTCAGGAATTTAAGTATTTTCTCAGTGTTTGTTTTGTCGTTTCCTAGGGCTTCGTGTAGGGTATTTGGTATGCTGATTTGTCTTCGTTGATTGATGAATTGAGGGCACTGGATTATTATGTGTTCAACCGTTAATGGTGTTCTGCATGTATCACATATTGGGGGGTCTGTTTTCTGAAGTATGTGTTGATGCGTTAATTTGGTGTGTCCTATTCGAAGTCTAGTAATTGTCACTTGGTCTTTTCTATTTTCTGGTGTTACCCATTTTTGGGTGTTCGTTTTTATGAGTCTTAATTTGTTGTTTGGCGTGTTTTCCCATTTTTTATTCCAATCTGCTGTTATTACTTTTTTTATTGTTTGGATGTGGTCTTTTATTGGTGTTGGTATATTGGTGGTTTCGGCTTGGATGGCTTCTTTGGCTGCTCTATCTGCTGCTTCGTTACCCTGAATACCTTTGTGGGATGGTATCCACATCAAGCTAATTTTGATGTTGTTGTCATTTAAGTTGTGGATGGTGTCTTGTATTTCTTGAATTATTGGTTCTCTTATATATAATTTCTTAGTGGCTTCGATAGAGCTAAGGGAATCAGTGCATAATACAAAACTTCGTCCACGATGGCTATCTTTGTTGATGGTTTGTAAAGCTTTCAGAATGCAGTACGCTTCAGCGGTGTTGATTGATATGTTGTCTGGAAGGTGGAATTTTGTCTCTTCGTCGTCGATTATTATTGACCCTCCCGTGGCTGTCTCGATCTTAGTGCCGTCAGTGAAGATTTGTTTGTGCATGGGTATGTTATTACATATTTTTTGAAATTCTTCCCGATATATGTTGTCTGGTGTGTCGCTCTTCTTGTATTTAGCCAGGTTGAGGATATAGTTGGGTGGCGTTTTTACCCATGGGGGGATTTGATCTGAATAGGATTGTTCTAGGGGTGGTATGTCAAGGTTAAGGTTGTGTAAGATGGAATTAATTTTTTGTTGTAATGGTGTGTTGGGAGGAATTTTCTGGTTATTTTGGTAGATGTATTTGTAGGCCGGGTTTCTTGGGTTTGTGGCTAGTTTTGTTATATAGGATAGGGTTAGTTGGTATCTCAGACTTTCGAGTGGGATAATTCCAGACTCACATAACATACTGACAACTGGACTCGTTCTGTAAGCGCCTATTGCTGTTCTTATTGCCGCGTTCTGAATGGTGTCTAATATGTTTAGATTGGTTTTTTTGGCGGTTTGGTATACTATCGACCCGTATTCTATTTTTGCCCTTATCATTGTCGTATATATTTTAAGTAAAATATCTCGGTGTGATCCCCATTTGTTGTGGCTTAGACATTTTATGACATTGAGGTTTTTCCAGCATTCTTTTTTGATGTTCAGAATATGTTGTTTCCATGTTAAATGGGTGTCAAATATCATTCCTAAGAATTTTATGTTGTTTGCATAATTGATTGTTCTCCCATTTATTTTAATTATTGGTTTGGTTACTGGGACGAGTCGTCTTGTAAATAGTACCATGTTTGTTTTTTCTTGTGATAGTTGGAAACCAGTTGTTTTTGTCCATTCTTGTAGTTTATTTGTTGCAGTTTGTAGTTCCTTTTTAATTGTATTCGTGTTTTTATTTTTATAATAAATGGCTAAGTCATCTGCAAATAGTAAGGTTTTTATATGGTTTGGTATGGCGTCCGTTATTTTGTTAATTGCTATAAGGAATAATGTCACGCTAAGGATTTCTCCTTGCGGTAATCCATTTTGCTGTAGTCTCTGGGTGGATAGGTGTTCATTGAATCTTACTTTAAATTTTCTGTCGCTTAGGAAGTTTTTAGTGTAATTTAGTATATTGCCGTCTAGTTTATATTCTTTGAGTGTTTTAAGGACATGGTATTTCCAGACTGTATCATAGGCTTTGATAATGTCAAAGAATATGGCAGCACAGTACTGTTTTTCTTTGAATGCGTGATGTATTTCAGAGTTGATGGCTATTAGCTGATCTATGGTGGATCTTCCGTGTCTGAAGCCGCTTTGTGTGTTGTTTAATATGTTGTTTGTTTCTAAGTACCATAGCAGTCTCTGATTGATAATTTTTTGTAATATCTTACTTAAGCAGTTTGTGAGAGAGATGGGTCTGTAGTTTTGTATATTGGTTTTGTCTTTATTTGTTTTGAGTATTGGAATCGTTATGGCTTCTTTCCATTGATTGGGGAAAGTGTTTTTCGTCCAGATGTTGTTGTATATTTGTGTCAGGTAATCTATTGTTTCATCTGGAAGGTGTTTTATAAGTTCATATGTGATTCCGTCTGGTCCTGGGGACGTTGATTGTTTTAATTCTTGTATCGTTAGTAAAACTTCATTTTTTGTGATCGGTTTGTTGATTTCGTGTCTGTCTTTGTTATTTGTTATAATTGGTACTTTTTCGGTTTTGTTTTTATACGTGATGAACTCGCTTGAGTTTTTATGAAACTGATTTGCTAGTGCCTCGCTGATTTCTGGTGTGTTGGATATAATTTCATCGTTTTTTATGATTGTGTTCGTGTATGAGTAGGTATTCTTTCCCCTTATTTTTTTTATTTTATCCCATATGTCTTTTGCTGGTGTGTTTGTTGTAATTGTTGAAATGTAGTTTTGCCAAGATGTTTTTTTGGATTGTAGGATAGTTAGCCTGCTATATGCTTTTGCTCTCTTTAATTTTATTAAGTTTTCTGTCGTTTTCCTTTTTTTGTATTCGTTTAGGGCTCTTTTGTTCATTGTTATTGCTTCTTGGCACTTTTCGTTCCACCACGGTACTTTCCTTTTCTGTTTTGTAATTTTTATTCTTTTTAGGGCTACATTTGCTGCTTCTGTAATTGTATCAGTTATTGTTTTTACTTGTGTATTTATTGTATCTGTATGTGGTGTGTTTTTTATTTTTGCCAAGTGGGTGAACAGTTGCCAGTCTGCATTATTTGTTGACCATCTAGTGGCAGTTGTTTGTATTATTTGTTCTGTTCTTGTGGGATAAGTTATTTTTATGGATAAGTGGTTTCCTACGAAGGAGAAAGGGAGGACTGTCCAGTCAAGATTTGGGGCTAAGGATGGGTCACAAATTGTTAGATCTATTGCTGAGAAGTTGCCTGTTCTTGAGCAGAAATGGGTGCTTGATCCATCGTTTAGCATTATAAGTTTGTTATTTGTATTTATTATATTTTCTATATCTATTCCGCGCCTGTTTGTGTCTTCGCAGCCCCGTACTCTGTTGTGCGCGTTAAAGTCACCTGAAATAATGAATGGTGGTGGAGGTTGTTGAATTAAGCGTTCTATTTCTAGAGTGCTTATTTGTTTATTGGGTGGTAAGTAAAGAGAGCATAATGTTGTTTTTTCTGGTATGTATGTGCGTATAGCAATCGCTTCTAGAGTTGTGTTAAGTGGTATTTCTTGTGCGTGTGAAGAATTATGTACCAATATTGCGACTCCGCCACTGGCGTTATTATTGTTTTGTCTGTCTTTTCTAAAACATGTAAAATTTCTGAAATTTGTTTTATGGTGTGTGTGAAGTCGGGATTCTTGTATACATATGTATTGTGGATTGGTTTCTGTTATGATTTTTTGTAATTCAGCTAAGTGTGCGTGGATACCGTTTGGGTTCCACTGTATAATACACATATTTTTGTTTACTTTTATTGGTGATCTTCTTTTTGTTGTTCTTCTTCATCTAAAATTTGTTGTTGTAGGCGTTTGTGTAGCCTTGTAAATCGATTTTTTATTATTTTACGTTGTAGTAGTGGGTATAGTTCATTTATCATCTGTATTAATTGTTTTGTATCTGTTGTGTATTCTCGTGTAATAGCTAATGGGTTCATGCTACCATGGGCATTTTCAATTAGATCTTTGAATCTTTCATAATTTAATATATATTTTTCTGGGTTGTTTGTTATTTCTGGTCTTAAATTTTGTATTAGTTCTTCTGTGCTAAGATTGTATGTTGGACTTGCGGATCTAGGTTTTTTATTTTTTCTTGTTTCTATACCAGTATTTTTTGAGTTTTCCTGTGTTTGTGTTGATACTAAGTTTTCTGTATTATTTGTGCCATCGTTATCGTTTGTTCTTTTTAGTTTATTTGTGTTGGAGTTAGTTGCTGAGTATCTACTCTGTCGTCCTATTTCATTTTCACTTTCTTCGTTAGGTTTTTTGTATAGTAATTCTGGGGAAATTGTAGTTGTTTCTGGTTGGGATAGTGTTTCGAATAAGTACGTTTGTGGTTTAGGTGGTTGTGTAGGTTGTGATTGGGAGAGGTTTGTTTGTGCCTGTGTTTGAAATTGTGGAAATAATTGGAACTGTGAAAGTGTTTGTATTTTTTGGGTTATTTCTGGTTGAGATGAAATATTTGTGGTTGTATTTGCGGGGATTTGTGATTGTGCCTGGCACTGTACTGTTGTGTGTCCTTGTTTTTTACAAATGAAGCAGGTTGGCGTGTCTCCTGTTATGAATATTCTATATTCTGTGTTGTCGTGTATTATGAGGAGTGATTCTGGTATTTTTGTATTTTCTTTTTCAGCTATATATGTTTGTCGTCGGAAGCTTAGTATATGACTGTATTCATTTTCCTGGAATCCTGCTCTTAAGAATGATACTGGAGATACTAATTTGAGATTTTGTTGTTTGAGTGTATTTTCTATTATATGGTGGGGTATGGAAGGACATACATTTGAGATTATTATTCTTTTAGTAGGAGTGATTAGGCGTCTGATTTCAATTGTTTTATTTTCTACCTGTATTTCTTTGTGGGTTGATATTAGATTGTTTACTGTTTCTTTAGAGTTTAGGTAAATACAGATTCTGTTATGTGATATGCGTGAGGCAAAAATAATATTTTTTGGTTGAACGATATTTCCTATTGCTACTATACATTATTTTAATTGTATTTCATGTATTGCATTCATAATAATCGCTTGATCTTTGGATGGGAATAAGTTGTCATTTTTATTGTTTTTTAGTGTGTCGGCGAAACTGTTTGCTATTTGTTTAGTTTGGTTTTCTGGATTTATCATGTCTGGTGAGGATCGTGTATATGGTACCGTGTTTGGGTGTATACTCATGTTTGTTTTTTCTTTGTTTTGCGCTGTATTATCAACATAGTAGATTTTGTCTACTAAATGATAGATGTCTCGCTTGTTGTTGGAAGTAGGGTTTTTTATGTGTCCTTGTGTCTAAGTATGTTACTGAGCTGGTGTATGATTTGGAATTTTGAATATGAAAATATGATTAATATGAAGGGTGAGCTGGATTGAATTTTTATTATTTCGGATGTAATGAGTTTATGGGAGGGATGGGATAATTATGAAAATTAATTGTTGGCTAAATACCTTAGTTTTGGATGTCAAATTTTCACTATTACAATTCGCATTTGCACTGTACTAATTGACCTTCAGAACTGAGATAATATTTTATAACCTTATAATTTTTAATAAATTAGTAACATGTAAATGAAATAAGCAACTTGTACGAAAAATGGGATAGAACGTATTTTTCCATTATAGTTTTCTATTCGATTTTTGCGTCGGAGTTCGTAATGTCCACTATCCGAGTTATCGAATTGCGGACTATATCCGAGAACTCGGATCGATTTCTAGGATAGTGGACACAGCAGTATTTACTCTTTGTGCTAGTGGTGCGCTCCGGGGTAAGTATAAGGGGGGTGTAGCCACGTGCGCTTCCTGGGCGGAGCTAGGGTCGAATGGATCAATTGACCATTTGTAGTTTGCAGTTTACAGGAAACTGACCTAAGTAAGACTACCTTGCTTGATTTGTTGTACTGAATTATATTTAGGTAGGTAGGTACATGAGTGCTGTAGAATTTATACAAAAATTAAACAACATTCTGTACATAATTCAATAATTTTACATATTATTGTTATTATTATTATTATTATTATTATTATTATTATTATTATTATTATTATTATTATTATTATTATTATTATTATTATTATTATTATTATTATTATTATTATTATTCTTATTATTATCAAATAATATTTATACAATTCCAATAAACTATTAAAATATGAGTATTACATATAATCAACAAATATTTACTCCTTACATGGACATTATTTATAAAAAAATTATCTACTACAATTAAGAGCAATATAATATCGGGCATCAGAGTTGAAAAAAGAGGTAGGTACAGAAAATGTGTTTCTTCTCTGGGCCCATTAAAGATATTTATTTCAACTAAAAATTTCATGTACTCTAAGAAAGTATCTAAGTTTGGGTTGTGTCAAATTTTCAATTTTTTGTTTATTACAGTAAAAAACGGTGAAAATAGTTTATTTTTGAACGACAATTTCACTATGATAAATATAAAAATAGTATATTATGCAACAAATTTATAATGATAGTTGTTAATACATAAAGTAGCCATGGCTCGTGCCGTAATTCATGCAAGTGTATTAATAATCATTATACACGAGTTGCATACACTATTTTTTGTACGATTATTCATAATATTTTAAAAAAGTAAACTGTAAACCAATAAATTGGTTATAAAATTCATCCCTATCATAGTGATAATTTGTATCGAAATGAAAAGAAAAACTGTATTAAAATGAAAATTTGTATTGAAATAAAAAAGAATTTGTATCATAATGGTAATCTGCATCGAAATGAAAATCTGTATCGTAATGAGTATTATTCAAATACAGATAGCACATACATAATAGGTATATTAAAGCATAGGAGTAGAAAAAATTAAATTTTAACACAACACCAGAAGTGCTACTTTTAATGATATTTAGGTTAATTGAAATAGACATATCAGACGGAAATCAAAGTAAATTAATGAGAAATAGGAAAAATAGTATGAATAACACGTATTACAATGTCAATTTGTAATACTTGTACTTTGCGGAATTCGCCTACGGCTCTATTACGTAGCCTGTACTTGTATTACAAAATGAAGCATGGTAATACTTGTCTTTCAATATAATATTATTTAGAAAAAAAAGTAAGAGAAAATAAAAATAATACATGTTAGTAATATACAAATAAAATTTGAAATAGTTTTTTTTGCACATTTTGTTGAAGTTCTCTTTTTGTTGCTGGCATTTTTTATAACATTAGATTCCAAAATTGGAATATATATTGTAAAACGAGGATCAACTAATTTTGGAAGTATAGTTTATAAATAGAATGTCTGCAATTTGGGGAGCACCTTTTCCCAAAACTTTTTATCTTTTTGAATATATTCTATTCTAATTGGATTTTTTTCATTACCCGTTCACAGCTCAAAAATACATTGCTTCCTGTTCTATAATTGGCATATTTCTTGCAAACTAAGAACAATCAGCTCTGGCAATATAGGTAATTCTAAATATAAATTCATCTATTTGGCAAGCATATTAGCCATTTTTTATCTTTTTGAATGTACGTACTCTCTTCTTAATAGAAGTTTTTTTCCTTGCTATTTATGACCAAAAATACACTAATTCCTGTTGAAAATCTCAAGCTTTACGTAATTTGATAGTTATAATTTATATTAATAAA